>CM031239.1:449693254-450893254 GCA_018340775.1 Taxus wallichiana var. yunnanensis
TTAAATTGTGTTTTGCCTTGCTTTCAGTGGCACCAGACTGTTTGGTCTTGTGGGCTCGTAGATATAATTAAAATCATTTCATTTCAGAACGAAAATGAATCCAATTCAATCTGGTTAAACCAAAATTACGTTGTCTTAACAGAGAACCTGAAATTATGTATTCGGGTTTTGGATACAATCCAAATTTAGGAGAAGCCAAACTGGATGGGTGTGATTCTTAACAGACCATTGCCTTTCTTTGGACATTTTTTTCTCTGGGTGTTAGTAGATTGGTAAGGTTAGATTCACTCCTGAGCTGGTTAACCAGTTTGAAACCTAGAAGTACCAACGACCGATATATAAAGTAAGTGGAAACATAAACGGAAAGAATTTCTTTTGCAGGTTTAATTAAGGGGAATCTATATGTCAAATTGGCATTAGGCTTGGCTGTGACTTACAAATAACTTTTACTTTTTATAGTTGTCAAAGCCCTACTGTGGCATGCTAGATACTTTTTTTTGTCGGAATTTAAGGTTTGCTGTAAATAGAGCTCTTCTATGGCAAGATACATGTATTTTTAAAATTATAAGACATTTGAGCTATACGGTAATCAGAGTCCTTCTATGTCAGATAGATGTGTTTCAAGAAACTTGAGGTATACAGTAATCAGAGTTTTGTAATGACGATGGATATATTTTTCATGAGCATATCAACAAGTCACAAAAATTGCCATGCAGACAGAACTGTGGAGATTTACTCCAAACTTGTGGGAGTGAATCTACACCATTCCATGCTGTGTACTTCTAAGCTAGATCATCAATTTGGTACTTTAAAGGGTTATGGTATCTTTAGATTCGATGTCTGCTTATTAGTGTGCAGATAGTAAATATGCCAGAAAGTGTAGCCAATTTTTCCAATGTACATCTCAGCGCAAGTTGGCTATTAAAGAGGCATTAAGGCAATCTCTCAACAGTTTCACTTTCAGGTAATCTTTTTGAAACTGTTGTCCTGATCATAAATTTGCTGAAACATTTGAAATATGGAATAGGAAATAGAGGGGGACGACAATTTTCGGAGATTGGGTACGGGAACCGGAGAGGCAAAATCATAAAATAATAATAAAATATAAATATCTGAAAACTAAAATATATCAAATTTCAAATTCATAAACTTTGAACAATGAAATAAAATTCAGAAAGATACAAAATGCATAAATATTATAAAGTTTTTGCACACTACGTGAGATGTGCATTTCACGTTTGAGTTTAAAAGTTTTAGCATAGTTTTTAGTATTTTGAAGTTTTAACAACAACAATGATATATCTCCTGCTCTGTATTCTTTATTTCTGGCTGCAAATGGAGAACAATGAGATGAATGGAGCTGCTGTAGGCTTGTGTCTAATTCTGGCAGCAATAGACTTTCTTCCTGCTAGGATAAGGTCTGGGCGAAGGACAAGACATGTCTCTAAAGGGCACAAAGGTAAAGCTATGAGTGCAAGGTTGGCAACACATAACACATTATTATCATCACATACAACCCTGTCGTGTCTTGCAAAATATGCTAGCATTCCATGAACATCCATAAACATTTGTATACTAATTGAAAGGAAACATTTGAACATACATAAACATTTGTATACTAACAATATCATGATACACTATAATACTTACAAGCTCGTAATATGCCATGTAGATTACAACATTAAAGTGCAGGCCATGAGTGAATCACATCTAGGAATATTCCTATCCATAACAAATGCTAAGGTACATAGAGAGATATGAGATTTACAACAAAATGATTGATTAGGGCAAAGAGATGCAACACTAAGAAAAACCTTATTAGGGAACAAGCATGGGAGCTACTAGGGCTAATGCAGGATAACATGGTATAGCCCAACCCTAAACAAATGTAACATTGTGGAGAAAACAAGATCCTAGGAAGAGAGCACAACACAATTCGGGATAAAGAGGTGAAATATTGATCAACATACCCTATGCAATGGTAACATTAAGAACATGCAAAGGCTAGGGCTAATGAACACAAACTAATGGAATAAGCCCTAAAAAAATTAGAACTACCACAATGGAAGCAAGATCTCATCCTAAAGGTGTGTAAGATAGCATGGGTTCACCCAAATGTAATATGGGAAAGTGGTTTTACATCAAAATACAATACATCTACCAATAAACATGTGCAATTTAGATCTTACCAGATTTTCCCTAATATAACAGTAAAATCAGACCTAATTGCATAAAATAATATTCTAGAATAATTGAAATGCAAAGAGGGTTTATGAGAAGAAAACTGAATTGTTGCAAATCTAAAAGCAGACTGAAGATGGAAATAGCAGGAAATAGGTCCAGGCAGCAACACAAACAAAAACCAGAAAATTGGGAGTGATTAGAAAATCGGCTGACCAGAACTGTACATTCCTATGCTCTTGTATTGGCAGGACCGAATAATACATTCCTGGCAATTGTAGTATTCTGCAAAACAAATTTGATGACCTTGTTCCTATGCACTTGGGCTCCAAAACCTTTCTCACTTAAGTAGAATTCCATCCAAATCTCTGGGAAACTGATCTCTCTTGACACCGTAATCAATTCTCAACACCTTGAAGAACCATAAAAAGCGCAGGTGAAGAGTGGTGGATTCAGGGGCACACTTAATCAGACCCCCTTTGGGGAATGTCTCAAAACAACATACAAGTATAATGTTGTTCAGCAAACAGTCATGTCAAATTTCAATGCAAGTGTCTTAACCCTTTGGGGAAAATGTCTTGAAAACAACATATAAGTATAATGTAGTTCAACAAGCGGTCATGTCAATGCAAGTGCTATAACCCTTATCCTTCTGAATGCAACAACTAGTAAATTACTAAATTCTATATGCTCTTTCACTAAGTGGTTGATTTTTGTGTTTGGTACATGGGTGTTGCTCTAATAAACGAAATCCTTACTTTTACAACTTCAATAGATTGATCTAGTGCGAATGTCTTGTCCCTAAATGCATCAACGCACTTATGTATTTTTGGACTTCTTGGATTCAAATTAGAGCCCCCATTGACACACAGCTTGATACACATTGGGCAAGAAAAGCCTACTAAAAAGGCCAAAAACCCAGGGGATCCAAAACAAGGCTTAAAAGGCCTATAAAAAAGGACTAGGAATATATGGTGCATTCATGGTTAGCTAGGACTGTATCGTACAGTCCTGGAAAAAACTCAGAAGACAACAAAAACAGGAAGAAGAAAGAGAAATGTAGGGAAGAGAGAAAATAAGAGGAATACTGAAGAAGAATAGGAGGAACACAAAGAACAAAAAGTACACAAGAGAAACACATAAATATGCAACATTAGGACTCTAAGCTGCACCAATGTTCCATAACACACATACACTAATACCCTAGCAATTAACCAGCCAGTACTAAAATTAGGTTTCTACAACTTCACAAGTGGAAATTAAAAAAAAAACGAATAAGCAAGTGTCAAAGCAGGTTGCAATTCCTACTCCTTGAAGGAGAAAAATGAGTTCCTATTAAGAATGGTCAATAAAGTGATTCAAAATAGTGTACCAAAGAGCTTGAACATAATGCAAAAGATAGCTTAGAGGCACATGCCTAGTTGAGGCAGTCAGTTTAAAGGCGGAATGTGTGGTTCCTAACCATATTGGACAATAGTAATGATCCACCCAATTAAGCAACAACTACTCATGGTTCATTGTGTAAATGTTAGAAATTCCTTTGTATCCATCATGTAGGAACTTGATGAGAGATGTCCATGAAGCTAAAGAGTTTGGCTAGGAATTTATAAGGGACCTTTTGGAGATGGGAGTTACACAGTTTTTTGATTTATCATGGCCAATTTACATTCACATGCATTTCTCTAAAAGGTTAAATTTGTTAGTGCACAACTGGAATGGAAAATATCTTGCTATCTCTCACAGGAAGGTAACGGGGCGAATGGGGCTATTTATGCCATTGCTTCATGGTTTGCACCACATATTCTTGATAAGGGAGAAGATCCTTTGGCAGTGTGTTGTTTAATGATAATAATGTTAGCTTGAGAAAAGTGTGAGGGTTTTGTTTGTTGTATGGCCTCAATGATTCTTATTAGCATTCAACTTTGGCATTGGAAGGCCCAAAGACCCACTCAAGATTGTTAGTACCATTTAACTTTGGCATGGGATGGGCCAAAAATATCCAATGTTGAGTGGGTCCTTAGAGGTGACTTTGACTTGGTTAATCGGGATGATGACCATGTTGAGGTTGGCACATAGTACTTCAGTTTGAAGAAAAGCAAGCTTGGAATGAGAACAAAAGGATCCTTGGTGTGATAGATATTTCATGGGGCTAAAAGCATCTCGAGTCAATGGGATGATACATGTGGTCCATGAGACAATTGGAACAAACAAGATCCAAGCTAGGTTAGATAGTTTCTTTACGAACACATGTGCTTCCACTTTCACCTCAAATGTCATGAGATCTAAGCATGTGGATTCATCCATCATAGGATCAGATCTTTAGCCTATTTTTACTCATGACAATATGCATTTATTGTCAATTGATTTTCACTCTTTGTTCAAACTAATGTTTCTCTTCTTGAGTCAAAAGATTGTTAGAGCCATTGAATTTTTTTGGCATTTTGTGTCCTCTCCAAATAGGGGAGAACAATTGGATTACTCAGTGTCCCCGTTTCACCTGAAATCTGGGACTACCCCTTGTTAAAATTTTCGTTCTCTTTAAAATAATGGGTCGTTTTGTGTTTTTATTGCTTGTTATTGTTTCCATTTCCTTAAGGTATTCTCTAGAGAATCATATGAGCCAATTTTGACGAATACCCAGATGCTAAAACTCATTTTATCCCTCCACCAGTTTTTGTCTGCGAGAATTTTATTTAATTATTTATTAAATAAATAAAGTTATGTTTAAAATAAATCGTGTTGTAATTGAACCCTGCTGAAGATTTGCACGCCAATATTCCCGCCTCTTAGTAGGGTATTCACCAGGGATGAGTTTTTACTAACCAGTTATTCGGCAAAGCAATTGTCTGCAACTTCTGGCAACATTTTTCGTTTTTATTTATTTTTTTGTGTTTGTTTTCGATTTTTCTCCGCAGTTTGTTAAATTCCTATTGTTCCGCTTTGTTCTTTTGTATAGCCAATTTATCTGCTCCGGAAGTTCTCGGAAGTCATTTCGGCCTCGCATGTGGAAGAAATTGATCATGGAGTGCTAACTTCACCAAAAAAGAAGAATTTAAGCAAAATAAGCTTCTCCCATGTTGGTCGCACTTTTTGGAATGATGACTTAAGTTGCCAATGGGAATTTTGGTAGTGGCGAGTGGTGGGAATTTTATGCATACCTAGCAGGTAAAAATTCCCATGATGAGAGATAAATCACTTAAAGTACCAATGAGAATTTTAGAGCTGCCTGACAGGGTAAGAATTCCCATCAAGGAAGATTATTCACCCATGCAAGTCGCATTTTTGAGAAAGAAGCTCTATTGCATGCAAGTCACACTTTTTGGAAGGAAGGATTTAAGTTGCTAGTGGGAATTTTGGTAGTGGCAGGCAGGTGGGAATTTTATGCCTGCTTGACAGGGTAAAAATTCCCATGATAAAGACAAATCACTTAAGTGAAGGATGATATTTTTGGAGCTGTCCTGGCAGGTAAAAATTCCCATCACTTTGACTTCTTATTTTTAGCACACCCTCTAGCCAAAAAGTCGACCCATCTTGGCATGTTTATATGCATTTAATAATATTTATTATTATTATTTCTAGCTAAGTTTGGCGCCATAAATAGGAGGAAAGTCAAAGCAACTAGTTGAGCTAAAGAGAAGTCAAGGATGCATGCTAAAAATAAATAAAAGAATTTCATAAAAAGCAAGCAAGAGCATGCAAACTTGGGCGCCCAAATTAAGAGAGAGAACATGGCTTATTATTAAATAATTGCCAAAAATAGGAGAAAACAATTATTAAAAATAACATGCAGTTGGCTATATAAGCATGGGATGCCATAAGGAAGAGATAATTAATTCTTTTTGATGGAGCTTGTTGTCCTGGAGGATTTTGGCGCCAAAAGGAGTATTTTGCATTAAAGAGCATTTTCCATTGCCGGAAAGCTTCCAATTTTGGCGTTTAGGGTTGGAGAAGCTTTATTTTAGTTATTCCAAACATCTGCATATTGGTATAAGTGCCCAAGTGAATTAAATAATATTATTAGCTTGCTTGGCATGCAAACAAAGTCTCAAATTTTAGGGCAGCAGACTTTATAAATAGATTTTGGTGATAAAAATTGAGTATTCATGTCATGGACTCCATATTTGTCTGAATCAATTGCAGATATTCATTACAGGTGCTCATATTAGTGAAAAGAAGTCAAAGTCAATGCCGATACATTGAATATATCTTCTAAATCAGAAGAAATTGCAGGATCTGCACAAATTGATCCAATTACAAGGGATTCTGGCAAAAATAAAAGAAAAAGAGCTTAGACAAAGATTATTCCAGGCATGATGAAAGAGAAGGGTTAGCAGAATCATGCATAACTTCCAGGCTCACCGAAATCAATGATACAGACATGGGCCCTGAACCTATCACTG
Source organism: Taxus wallichiana var. yunnanensis (assembly GCA_018340775.1). Taxonomy (NCBI): domain Eukaryota; kingdom Viridiplantae; phylum Streptophyta; class Pinopsida; order Cupressales; family Taxaceae; genus Taxus; species Taxus wallichiana. The sequence continues at coordinate 449,699,836 of CM031239.1, forward strand.
ATTTGATTGACAAATCCAAGGCCATTGGTAGATCATCTCTTATGTGGGCAATAAAAAGCAGCGGGATTATTCAAGCTTCAAGAGTTTCCAGTCACAACTCAATTGCCTGAGTTTGTTTTGGAGTGTGCAAGGTCTTTTCATCCTCTTTCTAGGACAATCCGCGATGTTGCAGGGAAGACAATAATCAGGTTGGATGCACAATTTATTAATTATTTCCTTAAGCTTCCGGCACGGCTAGTGGTGATTGCAATTAGCATGCAGGATGCCAACAATAGATGGGAAAAGCACAAAGCGGATTGCGTGGGTATAATGAACAACAAATACATGAAGAAGCCCAAATCACCATCGAAATTCCCGAGGACTCTTCCACGATCCAATCTTGTGCAGGAAGTTGATGATATCACCAAATTGCTTTGCAAGATAAATGGAGAAGCCAATACCAATAACTTCCACTCATGGATGTATGCCTTTGTGAGAACCATTGAGATCAACAGAGCTGATTCGATGATTAATTGGGCGGAGATCATTAGTGACAACATCAGTGAGCAACTCCGAAGTGTGAGCGCACATTCAACTTCAAGATGACTTCATACCTTGTATATGCAACAACTTCTCAAGGGATATTTTCCAAACTGGATAGACGGGGCATATTATCAAAAGATCCTATTTATAAGTGCTTCCAGAATTGACAGTTTCTGAATGCTACAAAGATTTCAGGGTGGTCAACGATGGGTTCTTCTATGACTTCATTTGCAAGTTAAATAGTGATATGAAGACCAGCAAAGTGAGTAAAGAGGCCTGGCAAGTTGTCTCCTAACATGGTTGTATCTTCATCCAGTTTGCGGACTTCACATATCTCGGGGAACCAGTTAAGTTTCCGAGATACCCGAGTGATAAGTGGGTCATCATGGAGTTGTGCAGGCAGCTCGTAGAGTTGCATGACTTACAGTCAAAAATGGCACAAGTCTATAGGTAGCTTTCCAGTCACAGTGGGTCATTATAGTTGCCAGAGCATCCACAAAGCTAGAGGAATTGAAGCAGAAATGTTTGCTGGGTATGAGCATGAGTTCTTCCTAGCACGGATGAACTTTGACCCATATGGGATAGCAAAGAGGACGGTCTCCCAAGAATACTCACATGTTCCTTCACTTGAAGACTTTTGGATGAAGTGCAAAAGCGAATACGAAGTCAGAAAGGGAGATTTCAACAGGTTATCAACGCAGCAGGTTTCCGACTATGGTCTAGCATGGATACCTGCAAATCTCGCAGATGATGGGCATGTGGTACTTGACACATACCATCAAATGGGAGGAGATAGAGCTGTTCTTCAAGAGAGTGTAGGCGGTTGTCAGACAATTGAAGAAAGGTCTTCCTCAATTCTGTTAACACCTCAAATTGGTTGTTAACCAAAGGGTATTGCATGGACGAGGCTTTGATGAACCAAATCACATGGAATTTTGTTGCAGGTGAATCCAACAAGAGAAAACATGAAGGTGAGAGTAGCAGAAGGCCAGAGAAGCTCAAAGTGTACAAGAAGTCTCAGGTATTAGAAAAAGGCAAGCCTACATCCATTATACCAGTGCCACTTTCAGATGAAGCTTCTCCAAATACCAACTCACAACACTTCCGCAGCTCCAGGACCTCAAACAGAGGTTATTATTCCACCATTGAATCCAACATCATTCGTATTTGTTCCTCAACCACCGAGATCTTCACCTTCCCCGCGGAGAAGTTGAAAGCACAAATGACAGAGTTCGAGAGAGCATTGTCTTTGGACAATTCAAAAGAGGGCAGCCATAACACTGTGGTGAATTCAGATGCAGCAGAGTCGGAGCATGAGATGGTGGTACATTCGGCGACTTCTCATTCCCCAAAGAGCAACTTCTCATCTTGGTTGGCTCTGTAGTCAGTTCCAGAGGCTAGAGAGGAAATCAACTTGGAAGAGGACTTGCAGCTTGCTTATGAGCTTGGAAGGTAGAGGCAAAAGGTCTAAAGCTGCTAAAATGACTTCAAGGTTGATAATTGAAGAATCAGGGCAGAAGTTTGCTGAATTATCAGTTCTAGCCTAAGTAGCCGATACGTTTTGGATACGGGAGCGGGTACAACGTATTCAATATGTGGAAACGACAAATTTTTTTGGGCTCGGATACGACAATACAAAAAATATATAAAAATTAAAAAATATATAAATTTCAGCCTTCTAAATAAGAATTAACCACATATTATGCATATGAAAAACAAAACAAGCTAAATAGCCACAACAAACTACTCATACATTCATAATTTCAATTGTCCCTACCATATCTAGTTGAGGTGTTTATTACATTTATGATTTATCTCATACATGCTATTTTTATCCATGTTTATGATGGCTTGTACTTGGTACCTTCTGTAGAATAATGGTGCTGTGAAAACTGTAATTTCTGCTGTAATGATATATTAAATTTAAAATATACCTTATGTAGCATAATGGTGCTGTGAAAACTGTAATTTCTGCTGTAATAATATATTAAATTTAAAAATATGTTCTATAGAATAATAGTGTTGTGAAAACTATAATTTCTGCTGTAATGATATATTAAATTTAAACTATACCTTCTGTAGAATAATGGTGCTGTGAAAACTGTAATTTCTGCTGTAATGATATATTAAATTTAAACCAAATTAAAAAAGCGCTTTTGGGCCAGAAACGGCCAAGATATGGCGGTATGTCTAGAAGTATCCAGTATCCGGACCTGCCCGGCAGCTCCTAAGCCGCTCCCGCTCCCGAAACGTGCCGTACCCGCTCCAGGGGGTCTAGGGGTGCCGTATCGGCTACTTAGGTTCTAGCCAAGGGAAACAAAAGGGAGAGCTAACTGCTGCAGACATATCGGTGACTAAAGTACCATTGGGAAAAATCACCACGGAAGGATTAAAGCAAGATACACGGACACTGATAGACGCTTTATTTCTTAAGCTTGACAAGGAGAAGGCAGAAAAAGATAAGCTTCAGATGCAGATCTCCCAGTTATGTGAGATCATCACTAAGGTTGCTAAACCTTCTTCTCAGCCCGTGTTAGTGCAGGAACAGGTATGCAGCCGTTTGGTTGAAGAGATTGAAGATGCAGGGAACCAGGTCAAAGTTATTGCTCAATGGAAAGAGCAAATTATTCACCAAGCTTCAAAGCAGTTCGAGGGAATACCAGTTGGTTTGGAGAATATGCACAAGGCATTATCTCAACTAAAGGAACTAATGACAAGGATAGAAGATGAGAACATAGTTGCTGAAAGTCATCTGGATACCTTAGCTAAGATACATTCATTGCCAGAGGATGTGCTAATTGCAAAGCAAATTGTACCTGATGGATTGATAGAAAAGTGGAAGCAGATTAGAAATAGCAGCTTTCCTTCCTCATGGAGGCTAACATTTCGCTTTGTCCAGAGGATTGCTGCGGTTTAAGACTGAGAAAGAAGCGGTTGCTAAAGCAGATGGGAAGTTACTGAGTCACATGTTTGACAAGTATATTCAGTTTCAGAACAAAGAAAAAATGTAGAGTATGACGGCCGACATATTGTCTTTCTTCTTCACTTCTTTCTCTTATTCTTATTTTCTCGGACAAAATTGTAAAACTAAAGTAATTGGTCAAAAGCCATTACTTTTAGTTATCTAAAAAGGTCCTTAATTGAGAATAGGTGGCAGACATGCAAAACTTTGATTTAATCTTCAGATGCATGTCATGTAGAGAGAAATTTCAAGGGAAAAATTGCCAGTTGTTTTCTTTATAGCTTCCACATGTGTCAGTTTAGTTATTGCTCTCCTATTTGTAATTTCCCTCTATACACTATAAATAGAGGAAGAACCTACGAGTTAAAGGATCAGAATTTGTAATCAGTATTCTTGAGTTCCAGACTTTGTGTTGAAACCCTTGATATCTTTTCTGAAAGCTGAGGAATTGAACAGAGACAAATTTCTGGAGAACTTTGTGTCAACGGTGCATTGGCTTCTTATTTCTTCGTAGATCTCTAGATAAACTTTGCATTATCTAAGATTTAGATTAGAAGTTTTCCTTTACTTTGATTCTGTATTGTGAGATCTATTTGTTTTATCTATTTGTATGAGACCAACTCTGTAAACTATTGGTTGGATTACACATCCTCTTCTTCTTTTCGTATTCAACTATTTCTCCCCTTTTGCAAATATTTCTTTACAACTGCTTACTTGCTGCAGAATTGCTTAGCTATGGTTCATGAGCTTTGCAGTTAAAGTAAAACCCACAGATAGATATTAGAAAACATAATTGACAAAAATCTTACACGGGAGCCTCATCGGTAAATGAGGGAGATTTATCTCATGACTGCCTAGGTTTTAGCTATGCATAAAATCTAGCCAACAGATTCTTTAGAGAGAAGCTTCCACAATACAATTTCTTAGAGGATGGGGTAAGATAATGGCTAGAGGAAGAACATGAAATGAAAATCAAGTCTGATTCCAACTTCAACTAGCTAGAAAAAATGTGGAAATGGACCATTTTAATGAGTTGAATGAAAGGTTGTCCAAAGAGTTGGAACTACGACCCAAAATCTTTGAAGAGTATAACACAAGAGGAGTTAGAATCAAGATGCACGCTTTGGATAGATAAAAGGTATGATGGCTAGAGCAAGAACATGAAATGGAAATCCAGTCCAATTCCGACTTCAACTAGTTAGGCAACATGTGGAAATAAACCATTTCAATGAATTGAAGAAAAATCCAAAGGGTTGGAACTACAACTCAAAATGTTTGAAGAGTATAACACAAGAGGAGCTAGAATTGAGACGTATGCTTTGGATGGATGCAAGGGATGTGACTTCAAAATTTTCCTTACATTATAAAAATAGAGAAAAAATCAGAGAGAATTCTAGCCCTTTGGGAGCTCAATGGAAATCACATAGAAGATGAGATGAAAATCCGTCATATCTTTGGAGACCACGTCCAAAAGATTTTCAGCTTTGTGGGCTTTGATCCCTTATGCGATACTTCCATGGAGCTTGTCAAACAAGTTGTGCTTCAAAAGGTTGAAACTTATGGAGGGTCTATCTTTCATAGGAAATAGAAATGGAGGAGCTGGTGGTTGCCATGAAGAAACTCAAGATTGAGAAGTCACTAGACCCAAATAGACTTCTAACAGAGTTTTGCAAGATGTGACATGTGTTTAGCTCAACATATCTCGAGATGTGTCAAGAATATACTAGTTTTGTAAACATGGGGGAGCTAATAAACACATGCCTTTCTAGGCTCATCCCTAACAGGTCCTCAACATTTCTTACAAGATTCTAGTAAAAGCATTCGTTAGGGGATTAATCTGCTTGTGGGATGACTAATTAAAAAGGAGTAAGCAAGCTTTATTAAAAGTAGATTTGTTTTTATAATGCTATAATAGCTTGGAAACGTCTTGACTAGGCTCGCGAGTCTAGTCAAAAGGCCTTCTTTATGAAAATAAATTTCAATAAAGCTTATGACAGAATTGAATGGGATTTCATGATGAATATATTGGATTCGCTTGGATATGGCACTTATTTTCTTAGATCATTGGAGAATCATTTAATTGAGGGCCTCAATAAGGGTTTGTGTGGACGGAATTTTATTAGACCCTATTCATTCACAAAGATCTATTTGATAGGGGTGTGTGTTAGCTAATTATCTCTATATGATTGCAGCACATGCTCTTGCGTGTTTCATAGTGACAACTACATTGCAAGGACAAATAAGGCGAATCGCGAAGAATGTTTATTTGTGCTGATGATTGGCCAAAACACTTGAATTGGCTGAGCAATATGGAGAAGGCATTGTTTTTTGCTTGGACACTTTTGTTGAAGATGCTTGGGAAGTAGTTGCTGGTCATTTGATCCAAATGCGTCGTGTTAGTTTTTAGTTCTTTAGTTTAGTGTTAAATAAATTAATGCGTATGGTGCATGCATCTCATGGGAGACACCCCCTTGGTAGAAATATATTAATAAGTTTGTAAATTAATGTTTAGTATCAATTTACTTAATTTAGGTGTTTGGGTTGGTTGGGCCCATTGGTTAGCCGGGTCTTGTAAGAAAACCATCCTGTAAGCTTATAAAAGCTTGGATGAGAATTGTAAAGTTTAACAAAGATTTCTGAATAAAGTGTAAGCTTTGATTAAATAAAATATTGTAGTTTTCTTCCATTACCAGTTTCAAACTCTATCAGTGGGTATTAGAGCCTTGTTAATGTCACGAGGAACCAACATGGAAGTGCCATGAAGATGGAATAAACATGAAGCCATGAAGGAGAGGATAGTTTCCTGAAGGAAGTTTCTTCTTGGTAATTTTCTTAAAGAAGTTTTTAAAATTTGTTGTGTCGGTGTCAATCAAAGGACAAGAAAATTTGCCTAGAGCTTTGTTTGGAGCATGAGGATAGCCACAAGGGAGCAACCTGGAGTGTTCAAATAAGAATCAAAGTTTCCCTTTTGGCATTTACACCTTGTACTTGCTACCAAAGCATTGCAAATTGAATTTTCTTGGAGAAAAGAAGCATTATTTTGGTGTCCTGAAGCATTTTATGTCTGAAATCAGATAAAGGGCATTACAACTGTATCTGATTTATGTATGTTGGCGTTGGAATTTTGTTTCTGTGGCATTGGCTGAAAAAATAGCACTAAGAGATCAAAGAAATCTGAGTTATTGCTGCATCAAGGGCGTGATGATTGGAAGCTTGGCGCTGTCACTGTATTAATTGTTTTAAAATCTGCTTAAATGTTTATTTTTGTCTTCTTCGGGCTGCTCAAAAGAAATTGGGAATGTAGAAATCAGAACTGGAGTTCTAGGCCTGACAAAATCAAAGAGTACAGTGATTGGAGCGCTGAAATTCTGTCTGAAGGCTTGCAAATTGCTGAATGGAGTCGTGACATGGAAGCATGGCATTGGAAATAAGTGAGAAGCTGTTTTTATTTGATTCTGGCCTTGAAAATGAAGTGTGGGTCCCATTTATCCTTGCCGGGTGCTTCCAAAAGAGTGCTGGGTAAAATCATTTATTGTCAGGTGATTTCTTTTCATTATTGCTGCATGTTTTATTTTTTTATTTGTTACATAGCCTAACTTGGTTTATTAATAAGTTTTTGAAGCTATATTTTCAAAGTGGATATAGATGAGTTGGTTGGAAGAGTTGAGTGTGAAAGCATTGAAAGGTAAGAGGTCTTTTGTTCAAGTCTCTTCGTCTTCTTTTATTGCTGGAAGTGTCTATATACAAAAAAGTGGTATACATATATGTATCTATGTATGCGTATGTATATGTACACACACACAGAAGTTGGCGAAATTATGGCGTAAATAAGTGCTTGGGTGAATTGATTATCATTCTTCTGTTAAAACCTATACATTATTAGTCCCTTGGTCAAGAGTTCAAACGTCGAAAGTGCCACAAATTCTTTTTGTAAGGTCAAATTGAATTAATTGCCAAAACTAGGAAAATCAGTACCCACCATCACAATTTTCACCATATTTTTCTGCCTGGCCATATTCTGCTGCCAAAGTCACATTTTTGAAAATTAGACTCAAACAACTTTCCAATGAGTAAAAATAGTAAGGGGTATATGTTGATTTCATATATTTTAATCCCCATAAAACAGACAAAATTGCTGAAACTGCATGGCGAGGGGGATAACTAACCTGAAATCAGTGGAAAACTTGTTTTTGGCATAACTTTTGCATATGATGGTCAAATCTGGCACACGAGCATTCATTTTCATGGAAAGTAAATTCTGAGAGCTTCAATGTGAACAATTTCTGATTCTAGCACTTGCAAATACATGTTTTACATATTTTTGGAGAATCAAGGTGCTTTTATGTATAACAGGTGCATTTTTGGTGGAAATCGACACCCATTTTCCTCGGAGATTGATGTACTTCAAAACTATGGATGTAACATTGTTTCCCACTGCTTGTGCTGTTTGAGACAATGTAGTTCAAGGTTTATAGGTTCCTAGGGATTTGATAGGCTGAAAAAGTAAACAAAAACCCATTTTGAGTAAGTTGCTAGGTCCAAAATGGGTTATGCTATAATGGCAGTTTTGGATAGATGCATATGTGTTGTTGTCTTTGAAATTTTGGTTTTAGTTTATTGACATCATTGATGAGGAGCATACTTATTTATTTTGGTGATGATTTATGCTGCAAGGACTTCTCACCTCTCGCTTGATAGGGGAAGATGTTGCATTGTTTTACATATTTTTGGAGAAACAAGGTGCTTTTATATATAACAGGTGCATTGTTTGTGAAATCGACACCCATTTTTCTCGAGATTGATGTGCTTCAAAACTTGGATGTAACATTGTTTCCCACTGCTTGTGCTGTCGGAGACAATGTCGTTCAAGGTTTATAGGTCCCTAGGGATTTGATAGGCTGATAATGTCAACAATAACCCATTTTGAGTAAGTTGTTAGGTCCAAAAATGGGTTATGCTATAATGGCAATTTTGGATAGATGGATATGTGTTGTTGTCTTTGAAATTTGGGTTTTAGTTCATTGACATCATTGATGAGGAGCATACTTGGTTATTTTGATGATGTTTTATGTTGCAAGGACTTCTCACCTCTCGCTTGATAGGGGAAGATACTCGCATTGGCTTTCGATTAGTTGCCGATGATTACGAGTTAGCGGGGAGTTGTTAGCACCAATAGTGTTGAGCAAAAATTTGTCTCGCATCATTTGGCATTTAGGTGGATGTGCCATACATGGTATGAGAGAGTCATTGGGTAGGCTTCTTGTGAGGCCTTATGTGGATCGATGTAGTTGGAGCCGGTGTCCCCATATTTCACCCCCGAAATGGGACTACCCATTTGAAAAAAATTTGTTCTTTTTTAGAATAACGGGTCCTTTTGTGTTTTTATTGCCAGAAGATGTTTGTATTATTTTAGGATATTCCCAATAAATCATATGAGCCAATTTCGACAAATACCCGATGCCCAAACTCATTTTATCCCTCCGCCAAGTTTTGTCTCACGGGAAATTTTTATTTAATTATTTATTGAATAAATAATGCCCCGTTTGAAGTAAATTGTGCTCCGGTTGAATCTGTTGAAGTTTTGCATGCCAGTATTCACTCATCTCAATAGGGTTTTCACCAGGAATGAATTCAGGGCATTGTCTGCGATTTTGGCAACATTTTTCGCTTTTATTTATTTCTTTTGCGTTTTTCTCCGGTTTTCTCCACGGTTTCTTTGTGAAATTCCCTAGGTCAATTCCTTTGCCAGTATAGTCTGTTTAATTGCCTAAAGCATCTGGAGATCATCTACCGACACAACACCAGAAGGAATCAACCTCAAAATGCAAGCTTTTGACCAAAAAAGATGAAGTCATGCACAAAAAGCCTCCCAGGCAAGTCGCATTTTTGGAATTAATGAGTGTAAGCTGCAATGAGATTTTTGGTAGTGGCAGGCAGGCGGAATTTCTTACCTGCCTTGCAGGGTACTTTTTCCATGAAGTCAAAGTCACTTAAGCTACGATGGGAAAATTAGAGGCGGCAGGCAAGCGGGAATTTCTTAAGCTTGCCTTGCAGGTACTTTTTCCATGAAGTCACCACTTAAGTTGCGATGGGAAAATTAGAGGCGGTAGGCAAAGCGGGAATTTCTTACCTCGCTGCTTGCAGGGTGAAAATTCCCATTATAAAATAAAGAAAAATCACTTAAAGCACCGATGGGAATTTTCTGCCTGCCTGGCAGGCTAACTTTTCCCACCAAAGAGATTTATTCACCCATGCAAGTCACACTTTATCAAAAGAGGCCGAGTTTTAATGCAAGTCACACTTTTTGGAAGGAATACTTTAAGTTGCAGGTGGGAATTTTGGCGGTGGCGAGGCGGAGGAATTTATTACCCGCCTGCGCAGGTAAAAATTCCCATGATGAAAGTCAAATCACTTAAGTGGAAGAAGGGCTTTTTAGAGCTGCGGTGTTGGTGAAAATTCCCATCAGAAGTTGACTTCTTAAATTTAGAATTCACCCATGTCAAAAAGTGCGACCCATTTGGTGATTAAACAATGATATTAATGATATTTATTAATAGCTTTTCTGCCTAATTTTGGCGCCATAGATGAATAGAAATTCAATGCATGAAGGCTAGTCAAAGAGAACTGAAGGTAGCATGCTAAAAATAAATAAATTAAATTTATTTAATGGCAGCCAACAACATGCAAAAATAGGTGCCCAATTTGGGTGAATAAACATCATTGTTTATTAATTAATTGCAAGGAATAGGGTGGACAATGCCGAGGGTTATATAAGCATGAACTGCCGTAATAAAGATGTAATTAATTCTTTTTGCAAAGGATTGTAGCCCGGACAATTTTGGCGCCCAAGGAAGGAGATTTTTGCATCAAAAAGTGTTTTTCATTGCCGGAAAGCTTCAAAGTTTGGCACCTAGGGTTGGAGGAGCTTGATTCTTGCTATGATAATTATCTGCATGTTGGTATAAGTGCCCTAAGGTGAATTAAATAATATTTTTGCTTGCTTTGCATGCATGCAAAACCTTGAATTTTAGGGCAGCAAACTTTATATGTAGATTTTGGTGATAAAAATCAAATATTCATGCCATGGACTCCATCTTTGTTTGAATAAATTGCGGTATTCATCACGGTTCTCAAATCAATGTCGTGTGACATTGAATATATCTTCCGAATCTAAAGAAGTCAGATCTGCACAAATGGATCCAATTGCAAGGGATTTCGGCAGAATTAAAGAAAAAGAGCTCACACAAAGATTGTTCCAGCCATGTTGAAGCATGATGAAAGAGAAAAGGATCAATAGAATCATGCATAGCTTCCAGATTTGCTGAAGTCAATGATACAAACATAGGCCCTGAACCTATCACCGATTTAATTGATAGATCCAGATCTCATAATTGCAAAGGCTTCCGACAAAAAATTCATCCTCTTGTTTCCAACACAACCCGTGTAGAAGTCAATGCATGGAAAATTCCTTCCAAGATCTTGTGCATGTGCTCCCAATCTTCCAGTTGAAGCCTTCATTGAATTTACTTTGCATGTATTGAAGAAGAATTGCAAAATCTTCAAGGATAAGAGGGAAGACAAGGCGAAGACAATACCCGCAAGCAAATCACAGTCACCTGCTTCCAGATCCAGCTTGGTGAGAATCAAAGGCAAAAGAGTCAACCGCATGCAGAATATGGAAGAAGAACAAGATTGAGAGGGTTGCAACTTTCTTCTTATTTCTTTTCCTCCTTTTATTTTCTTTGACAAAGTAATTGAGCAATCAATTAAATTATAAAACTTAAGTGATTGGTTTAAAAGCCGTTACTTGAAGAAGTCAATTACTTGGAGATAGGTGGCAGACATGCAAAATAGAAGGTTCTATTTTCAATTATAAATCATGCATGTCATGCAAAGAGGAATTCTAGGAGGAAGATTGCCAATTGTTTCCCTTTTCATAGCTTCCGCATGCGGGAATTCATTTAAAGCTTCATATTTGTAATTGCCCTTGATACACTATAAATAGAGGAAAAACTTACGGGTTAAAGCAGAATTTGTAAGCAACATTCTTGTGTTCCAGACTTTGAGTGAAACCCTTGATAGCTTTTTGAAAGCAGAGGAATAGAAAGGAGGCAGATTTCCAGAGAACTTTGTGTCAATGGTGCATTTTGTTTCTTGTTTCTTTCTAGATCTATTCATAAATTTTGTGTTATTCTAGATCTAGATCTGAAAGTTTCCTTTGCTTCTAATTCTGTATGTCAAGATCTATTTGTTCTATCTATGTGCATGCAATCAACTCTGTAAACTATTGCTTGGGTTGCACATCCTTTCTACTTTCTTCTGTTTCCTATTATTTTCCTTTTCTGCAGTTTTTCTTTTATTTTACAACTGCTTACTTATTGCAGAGCCGTATAGCTATGGTTCATGAGTTACACGGTTAAAGTAGTACCCACAAATAGATACTAGCAAATTTAATCGACCAGAAAATCTTACACGGAGCCAAACCGGTAAATGAGGGAGATTTATCTCATGACTACCTAAGTTTTCAGCTATGCAGAAAATCTAGCCAACAGAGCAAACCTTGGTCAAAGGTAATAGGCATGCCAACGTGATGTTCATCATTTGTGTCAAACTTGCTCGGTTAGCGAAGCTTCGCATGGAGCGTCACCGGTTGTTGATCGCACCACGTGTAATGTGCTAGTTTGTAGATGCGTCGTAGACTATTGAATGACTTCACGAGTCATACACTCCGGATCGTCTTCTTCTATACCCCTTTGAATCAAGGGGGTTTGTTGGGTCATATGATCCAAATGTGTTGTTAGTTTATAGTTCTTTAGTTTAACTTAAAAATAAATTAATGTATACGGGGCATGCATCTCGTGAGAGACACCCTTTGGGAGTAATATGTTAATAAGTTAGTAAATTAATGTTTAGCATTAATTTATATATGTTAGGTGTTTGGGTTGGTTGGGTATGTTGGTTAGTTGGGTCCCATAAGAAAACCATCCCATAAGCTTATAATAGCTTGGGTGGGCATTGTAAAGTTTAATGAAGATTTTTAAATATATAATGCAAGCTTTGATTAAATAAAATATTGTAGTTCTCTTCCATTACCTATGTCAAACTCTATTAGTAGTTAGTGAGGAAAAAATAGAGGTCTTCTTGATTTGCAAGATGAGCCTCCAAATTGGGTGAACTGAAAATGGAAGCCTATAAAGTCGAGGGAAGTCATACACTACTTTGGTATCCCATTTGGTAGTGATCTGTCTATTGTTGATCAATGCAAGCGATAATGGCTAGAAGAAGATTAATGTTGGAATAGTTTTGATCTCTCTCTTGTTGGGAAGGTTACAATTGTGGATTGGCATTCAAATTAGTTGTGACCACCCTATCCCGAGGGCATTTTGTTACTCCAAAAGTAACCTTTTCCTTCTTTCAATATCTCCCCTAGGCTATATGTGTCGCTTTCTTTATATCCAAACATGTCTCGTGGTTGTTGACATGTGGCCATCTCTGCGTCATAAAATTACCTTGAAGTTGAATGTGTTGCTAAGAAGCTTGGAGCTGCTGCTGCGGTTAACCTGCTGCAAATGTTATGCCCAAAAGTGGTTTCTCACAAATGTTGTCCATCGGTTTGATGATGGTTCCTAGGGTTTTCCTCGATTCGGTTCGGGCAACGATGCAATGTTTTTCATCACTTTTTCTTTTCCCAAGATTTATTATAAAATCAACTTCAAAATCAAACCCCTCCCATAACTATTTCTTCGAACTTTGTAACACGGAAAATTCAAAAAAATTATATCATGCCTAATGTTGATGTCATGTCCCTTTTTGGATGCTGATTTATGAAGGCTTTAACCCATTCTTTCGCCATGGGTCTAAGGAGAAAGCAAGGGGAAATCTGGATTATATTTTTATTATTGCTTAGATAGTTGTTTTCATTTATTATCATTTATCCTATTGAAAGCCTTATGCTCCAATAGAGAATCTTAAGTAGTTTAGTAATAAAGGTATTGCGAGCATGTAGGCTCCAAATACCCATTCTAATATTTAAAAGCACCTACTTAAGGGGTCAGCCATGATGTTTATGATTGTTTAAGCACTCCTTATGGCTATTTAAGGAGGTCGCTTGGGCATTAATGATTCATGTTTTGGAGATTATTCTTATTTTGGTGAAAGTTGGCTAGTGTAGCCCTTTACTCTCTCTCAAGGATGAAACCCCTTGGGTTGAGGATCTCTTCCAAGGACAAAAACCTTGGTTGGGAAACTTGTGAAGGACGAAAACCCTTCATGAGGTTTTGATTGTGCAAGCTGGTTGGAAAAACAATAAAGAATCTTTCTCTTGCATTTGTGGTCTTCTTGGTGCAATATTCTATTTATTCATAGTGGAGTGACCCACTTTGGTGTGGAATTTTGGTATGTGTGATACTAATTTTACCAACTTATTCTTCATAATTTATAAGGCCAATATCTTGAGTTTCATGATTTTTGGTGCTTCCTAAGTTGAGTTATGAATTTTTAAAAATAACGTTGCAAACAAGGGTTTCGTGAAATTCATATCTCCATATCTAGGGCATTAAAAATCAGTTTTCTTACATGAGATGATTGTTGATATATAATAATTTTAGAGAATTAAGTGGAGCTAATTCGAAGGGTTTTGAAGGCACAAAAGTGGGTTTGAAACCCCAAAACTGGTTGTTCTCCCAAGGAGGGTGTTGGCTGGTAGCAGTTGATAGTTTTTATACATTAATTTCAGTCACTATCAACTCACTAAAAATATTAAAATTGTTGTTTATCTTCAGCTTTTGGTCATTTCTCGAGTACCCCCAAAAAGGACATTACAATTGATATTAGGCCTTGATTTGTGGTCATTCGTTGGACATTAATATATTTATCTTATCTTATCTTATCTTATTGTTGGGCAACAAGCATCCTTCTCGGTGTCCCCTTTTAGGTTGTCGACATCTAACCTTTCTCTAAACGGCAAAGCCTTTCGACCCAGATACCGTGCATAGATCAATTAGTCCCCGGTTGGACCTTCACTCTTCCCTCGATCACCGCCAGCAGAATTGGATGCACACACTTACTAGAGGGCAGTCCAGCTCCATTCGTCTCCCTGGCCGTCGTGTTAGTCTCAGATCTCAGCAGGGAAAGAGGTCTTCACCCCCCTCTTTGGGTTGCTAGTCCATCAAGAGCTTCTTTTCGTCGGCCTCTAATGTTAGGAGGGGTGTGGCTACCATTCCTGATTAGACCATTGGTCCTCGTTTGTCCCCCCTTCATTCCCTTCTTTGCTTCCCTCGTTTTTCTCCCCGCTTGCTCCATTGCCCCCGCTTGTGGGGTATTGGCTTCGGGTTTCCTTTCTGCTTGTCTTTTCTTCTTTTTGTTTTTGGGAACTTGTTTTGTGTTGTCCCCACTTGCACTTTGTATATTGTTTGGGCTGCAGTCCCATTGACCTACTTTTGTGGTCATTCGTTGGACATTAATATATTTATCTTATCTTATCTTATCTAGTGTCTAGTGTCTTCCCAACTTGCTTGTTTTCTAGAAACAACTTCCTCTGGATGAACTTCAAGGTGAGGAAGGGATCTCAAACACTTTATCTTCTCTTTCTTCACTTTTGTGCCTTTAATTGAGTTTACTATATTGACGTCAAAACTGTTGACCTTACACAATAAACTTCGTTTAGACAACTTTCTTTGGATGGTTTTTGCTAAACCGACTTTATCTAGATTGATTATCTCCTTCTACTCTTTTGTTTCCTACATCAAGATAACTTGATCTTCCTCTTTGTCTCTTTTGCCTAATTCGGCTCCCATTGCAATGGTACAGTCCACACTTTGTATTTGTTTTTTTGACCTGACTCGTCCTAGAATATTATTTTGTGACATTATGTTGATATCTGGAATAGGCTATGGTATCTAACAATAACTTACGAGCACAAATTGCATGCCCTAATTTAGGGTAACTTTCACTTTCCTTCTTTTAAATTGCTCCCAAACCAAACATCAACCTTATTTTCTTATTGTTGGCTCATGAGAGAGCTTGCATGCTCTCTCACGTGCAAAGCCCTTTTATATTTGTCTGCATATCTTGAAGTATCTTTCAAGATAAATCTTGTCTTCTCTCATGTCTCGCTTTTTCCTAGAGCATTCTTCTTTTCTTATGTTGCTAAACTTGAATGGCACATGTTTACTATAAATTGAGGCAAAATATTACTTTCCCCTTTTTGGAATTGATCCAATTGAAGGCTTGTTGCCCATTCTTCTTCCCATGGGCAAGAAGAAGATGAACAAGGGAAGCCCTTGGATTATATTTAGCCAAACATCAACCTTATTTTCTTATTGTTGGCTCATGAGAGAGCTTGCATGCTCTCTCACGTGCAAACCCTTTATATTTGTCTGCATATCTTGAAATATCTTTCAAGATAAATCTTGTCTTCTCTCATGTCTCACTTTTTCCTAGAGCATTCTTCTTTTCTTATGTTGCTAAACTTGAATGGCACATGTTTACTATAAATTTAGGAAAAATATTACTTTCCCCTTTTTCGAATTGATCCAATTGAAGGCTTCTTGCCCATTCTTCTTCCCGTGGGCAAGAAGAAGATGAACAAGGGAAGCCCTTGGATTATATTTAGTCTTTCTTTAATTAATAATTATATTTTTCTTTTGTATTTTCCTATTAAGTAGGTCGGCTGGGTTGGAGAGCTTTTAATTCAAGCCTAAAGATAAAGTAAGCTTCTAAAGGAGGTCGGTCTTGGGGAATTCCTCCCTAATGACTCTTGGCGCCACCATAAGGATATATAAGGGGTCGCATAGGCTCACTTTTGGGCATGTTTTTGGCTTATATACTTTTATCTACTTGGTTCTAGAGTTGGTTGCTCTATTCCAATCCACTAAGGGCAAAAATCCATTAGTGTGGCAAGCAAGGAGGACAAAACCCTTCCTTGTTGAAGGTTGGAGAACGAAAACTCTCCAATTTGGTGGTGTTGAGAATCTCTCAAGATTATCTTATAGGTTGGGCGCTTAGTGTAATGTCCCCTTTCCTACGCCAAAAGGCCCAAGGGCCAAGTCGAGTCCAAACCGTGGTCATACCCAAGGGGCTGTGGACGCTGGGAGCTTTTGAGAAGGGGCCCCGTGATTCTAATATCCAAGTTTTGTGTTTGGGGGTCACTTTTGGACCATGGCGACTCAAAAAGGAAAAAGTAACTTTAGTTACTTTTATTTTATTGGCCCCTCCATGGAATGAAATGCGCCTAGGGTTATTGGGGCTCGTTTGCCGAGGAGAAGTATATAAGGAGCTGGGAGAGAAAGGAAAGACACTTTTTGTCACATACATTTTATTCTCCTTCACGTGCAACTAGCTGTTTGCGCATCTACAACTTGTGGAGTGAAATCCCACAGGACCCTAGCTTCGGTGGTGAGAGACCCGTCCCTAGCTAGTAGGGCATTCTTCGGTAGTGAGAGATCTACCCTAGTCTGTCATTTTGGAGCCACTTTCAGGGCTGTGCTATAGAGATATTACCAGAGGGTTTAGAGGAAGGGTTTGAGGAATTTTGGGGCATTTGGGGAAGATAATTAGAGGGGTTCCAGATCAGACTTATGGTAGCCATTTGGGCTAGGCTTAGCATCACTTTGAAGGCGCCTCCATCATTTTCCGACCCCTTTCCAAGCGAGGCGACTTGTAGCCTTTATTTGGGGGTTTTCCAGTTGGCCATTTTCAGATTTGAAGGTGGAAATATTATTTCCTATATTTGTTAATGTTATTTCCAAAGACCCTTAATTTTGCTCTTGTATTTAGAGAGTTACGAACCTTTGAAGTTTTCCAGTTGTCTAGGGCATTCTCAGTAATTTTCTAGCAGCAATATATTATTCCAAAATTCCAAAAATGTTTTTCTAGTGTATATTATTATTATTGTAAGCTTCCCTCAAAATTTCATGCACTTTGGGCAAATATTTTGTGAGATATCAATTTAATACCATTCGTTGTCCTAGCTGGTCATTTTAAAAAATCAGTATTTTACTTTGCTGCAATTTTCATATATTTTGTGCATTTTTAAGTAGTATCCCATAAGGGATATTTCAGTGGTATCGAGTAGCTTGTTTCTCCATCCTGTTGGGATTGAAAGATGGGGGACAGAGACAATGAGGATATAGGGGTAGATCTGATGAAACAATTGTTCACCAACATGGTAAAGCAACAAGAGACTACCAATCTCTATTTGAGCCAACTCATTGAGAGATTAGCACAGGACAAGTTTGATACTCATGCGGAAAGAGGAGAAAATAGCAATAGGGGACAATATGGTCAAAGAGGTGAGGGTGGACATTCAGGACAGCGGTCCCCCCATTCTTCTACTAGGCCTCTGGGGTTTCACGAACCTTCTTTCTTGAAGGATCCGGAAGTTTCACAGGTACGGAACAGCCAGGGGATATTGTAGATGAGGAGTCTTGTTGGGAAAGGTACCAAACCTTAAGTGATGGCTTTCGTGACAACATGCCATTCCAAGAATATTGCAAAATGAAGATTGCAGCAGGCCTAGGAGAGATTACTAGGTACATGTACCAGAGATGCAAAGGAGGTTGGGACAGATTTTTGTTCCACATTTCGACGGTTCTAAGAAGTGTATTGCATAGTCTTGGGTGTAAGTTGAAGACATACTTCGACTTGAATCCTATGCGTGAGGAAGATGCAATTAAGTTTGCAATCTTACATCTAGAGGGAGACGCTCATGATTGGTGGCATCATGGGTTGATTACACAGGGACACATATACATCACGACTTATGCAGAGTTCACAAAGAGGCTAGTGAGCAGATTTGATAAGAGGGACCCCGATAGGTATTTTAGAGAGTTGACTCATTTGAGGCAGACCGGTTCCGTGGATCAGTATATCACAGATTTTCAGAGACTATCGGTCATGGTACCTGATGTTACAGAGATGAGGTTGATTTCCCTATTCACAACAGGTTTGACAGACGCTCTCACTGGATTTGTGAGGGCATTTGAGCCTTCTTCGTTGCATGAGGCTATTAGGAGAGCTCATGACTGGAGTTATCCACTCCTAAGTCGAGGTTTCCACCTCGAGTGTAGCCTAAGGGTTTCCCTTCTAGAACCGAGGGTTCACACCAAGGTACCTCCACCTAGGAAAGATACACCTGAGACCATTCGGATCTAGAGAGGACAGGAGGAATTGAGGCGAAAGAAACTATGTTTCGATTGCCGCACCCCTTGGGTCCCAGGACACGATTGCAAGGGTAGAGGGAGGGCCCAATTCATAGAGGTCTTTGAGGAGAGTGATGGTGACGAGGAGTTGGACACACAGGGATTAGAGGATGATGATGATGAGGCATTAGATAGTGTGGGTGTTGAGCAGGATAGCGAGACTTTTCCCCAGGAGACTATCGCCACCTTGTCTAGTACCCCGAGGTACAAGGCATTCAGAGTTAGGGGAGTTTTGCAGGGACAACGAGTGGTGGTACTCATTGATAGTGGGGCAACCCACAACTTTATTGATGCCTCATTGGTTGAGAGGCGAGGGTTACAGACAGAGGAATTTGAGGGCTTCAACGTGGTTGTAGCCAATGGAGATTCTATGAGATGCACACGACGGGTTCCCCAATTGAGCATCACGATGGGTAACTATACAGTTACCAATGATTTCTATATTGTTGGTATTGGAGAGACCAACATAGTGCTTGGGGTACAGTGGCTCCATTCCCTTGGTGAGTTTCGGACTAACTTCCAGATGATGGAGCTGAAGTTTAAGTCCGAAGGGAGGAATGTGATCTTGAGGGGCTTATCTTCGGGGCACCCCGAGTTGTTACGGACCAAGAGGATCGAGAGGATCTATAGGCACGACGGGGTGGATTGGGCAATACATTGTTTGGTTTCACCAAGAAATCAGAGGATGGACAACAGGAGTACCATGTGGATATACAAGGCTTATCGATGACATAGTGCGGTGTTTGGTGACATACCTCCGCATATATCTCCGTATAGGGATTTGAGCATGTGATTGAGCTCGAGGATGCTAGACCGGTGGTCACTTCTCCTTACCGTCACCCCAAACGGTTTAAGGATGAGATCGAGAAGACTATACAGGAGCTCATGGATATGGGGCATATTAGACCGAGTTCCAACCTTTTTCTTCTTCATGGTATTGGTGAAGAAGAAGGATGGGACCCTATGGATGTGTATGGACTATCGGGCCTTGAATAAGAAGACAATAAAGAACAAGTATCTCCATACCACGCATTGATGAGTTGTTGGATGAGCTACATGGTGCAATCTATTTTTCAAAATAGATTTGCGTTCTGGATATCATCAGATCAAAGTCAGGGAGCAGGATGTGCATAAGACAACTTTCAGATGCCATTACGGTCACTTTGAGTTCTTGGTGATGCCTTTCGGATTGTCTAATGCTCCAGCTACATTCCAGTCTTGCATGAATCATGTGTTCAACCACCACTTGCAAAAGTTTGTATTGGTTTTCTTTGATGATATTTTAGTCTACAACAGGACTTGGGAGGACCATATCAGGCACCTGGGTGAGATATTGGGGATATTAGAAGCTAATTCGTTATATGCGAAAGCCTCTAAGTGTGAGTTCGGCATGACCGAACTTCTATACTTGGGATATGTAATTGGTGGGGGTACAATGAAGGTGGATAGAGAGAAGATACGAGCAATCCTGGATTGGCCGCCACCTAGGACATTGACACAATTGAGAGGATTCGTGGGGTTGTGCACATACTACCGGAGGTTCGTGAAGAATTTCTCTCGGTTGATTGCTCCATTGACCGATTTGACCAAGAAGGGGCTTTTGCTTGGTCAGACGCAACACAACAGGTTTTTGATCACCTCAAGGAGGTGATGAGTTCGTGTCCCGTCCTCGCATTACCAGACTTCTCCCGCCCATTCATTCTAGAGTGTGATGCATCAGGAGAGGGTGTTGGGGCAGTTCTCATGCAGGATAGGCATCCCATCGCCTATGAGAGTCGGAAATTGAAACCCGTGGAGAGAGGGTATTCAATTTACGACAAGGAGATGTTGGCCATTATGCATGCTTTGGCCAAATTCAAACAGTACCTTGTGGGCAAAAAATTCGTGGTTCGTACGGATCACAACAGTTTGAGGTTCTTCTTGGGACAAAAGAGCTCAACGATCGCCAACAAAGATGGGTGAACAAGGTGCAAACATATGACTTTGACATAGAGTACACTAGAGGTAAGAATAATATTGTTGCTGACGCTTTATCTAGGAGGCCTTACCTCACTTCTATGCTTAGTTCTATGTCTGAGATTTCAGCAGATTGGAAGGCTCATATACTTGTTGAGTATTCCAAAATCGTTTGCATGTGAGATCATGGATGGTATTATACAAGACGACCGATACAGAGTAGTGGATGATCTCATTTTCTACAAGGATAGGATTTTCCTTGTACCAAGATCCAAAATGAAGGAGAAGATCCTTCGAGCAGTACATGATACACCACTAGCTGGACATCCTGGGTATTTCAAAACATACAAGTTCATCAGGA
Organism: Taxus wallichiana var. yunnanensis; assembly: GCA_018340775.1. Classification (NCBI taxonomy): domain Eukaryota; kingdom Viridiplantae; phylum Streptophyta; class Pinopsida; order Cupressales; family Taxaceae; genus Taxus; species Taxus wallichiana. The sequence continues at coordinate 449,720,837 of CM031239.1, forward strand.
GAGATTTGCATGGAAGGGGATGAAGGACGATGTCCTTAATCATGTCAGAGAGTGTATGGTTTTCCAGCAAACCAAATCCGAGCGTTCTTTCCCAAGAGATTACTTCAGCCTCTCCCCATTCCCGAATAGAAATGGGAAAGCATATCTATGGACTTTATCACAGGGCTTCCCTTGGTGCATGGGCATAGCTGCATTTATGTTGTAGTTGATCGGTTAACTAAGTATGCTCATTTCTTTTCCCTACCCAAGGGGCACGAGGTAGTGGATGTGGCCCAGATCTTCTATACCGGTATTTTTAGGCTACATGGGTTGCCTAAAAATATTTTCAGTGACAGGGACAAGATCTTCATGAGCACCTTTTGGCAGAGATCTTCGACTAGCAGGTACGGAGTTGACTCCTAGCACTAGCTACCACCCATGCAAAACATGATGGGCGATGGAGATAGTCAATAAGTGGATAGAAGGCTACTTGCGGAGTTATGTGACAGACACCAAATGGGCATGGATTAAATGGTTACACATGGGTGAGTATTGCTACAATACCACCTACCAGATGAGCATAGGTATGACTCCTTTCCGAGCCTTGTATGGGTACGACGCCAGACATTTGTAGATTTGGTATTACCAGATAGCCGAGCTCCCAAAGCTCGAGATTGGTTACAGGAGAACCAGGATATTCTGAAGGCTCTCAGAGAGAATCTTCAGAAGGCACAGAATCAACAGAAGGTATATGCAAATCGGCACAGGACAGAGAGGTCTTTTGAGGTTGGGGATCTAGTATTCCTACGTTTACAGCCATATAGGCAGTCCTCACTAAAGCAGAAGGGTGCAGAGAAATTGAAACCATGATTTTATGGTCCGTACTGGTAGTTCGTCGAGTTGGGGTAGTTGCATATGAGCTAGAGCTACCGAGCACAGTAAGATACATAATATCTTCCATGTTTCATGCCTTAAGAAGGCACTCGAACCGCATATTATACCATCTACAGAGTTACCGCCACTAGATGAGGAAGGGAAGTTGGTGCTGGAACTAGAATCCATTATTGAAGAGAGACAGAGGGGGCTCAGGAGTAGAGTAATCACCGAGTATTTGGTGCGATGGAAGGGACTGCCACTTGAGGATGCTACTTGGGAGGGAGAGCAGATTTTGTAGCATCCTAATTTGCATTTGCTTGAGGACAAGCAAAATTTGGGAAGGGAGGACTGTAATGTCCCCTTTTCCTACGCCAAAAGGCCCAAGGGCCAAGTCGAGTCCAAACCGTGGTCATACCCAAGGGGTTATGGACGCTGGGAGCTTTTGGGAAGGGGCCCCGTGGTTCTAATATCCAAGTTTTGCGTTTGGGGGTCACTTTTGGACCATGACGACTCAAAAGGAAAAAGTAACTTTAGTTACTTTTATTTTATTGGCCCCTCCATGGAATGAAATGCGCTAGGGTTATTGGGGCTCGTTTGCTGAGGAGAAGTATATAAGGAGTTGGGAGAGAAAGGAAACGGCACTTTTTGTCACATACATTTTATCCTCCTCACGTGCAACTGCTGTTTGCGCATCTACAACTTGTGGAGTGAAATCCCACAGGACCCTAGCTTCGGTGGTGAGAGACCCGTCCCTAGCTAGCAGGGCATTCTTCGATAGTGAGAGATCTACCCTAGTCTTGTCATTTTGTTGCCACTTTTAGGGCTGCACTATAGAGATATTACTAGAGGGTTCAGAGGAAGGGTTTGAGGAATTTTGGGGGCATTTGGGGAAGATAATCAAAGGGGTTCCAGATCAGACTTACGGCAGCCATTTGGGCTGGGCTTAGCATCACTTTGAAGGCGCCTCCATCATTTTCCAACCCCTTTCCAAGCGAGGCGACTTGCAGCCTTTATTTGGGGGTTTTCCAGTCGGCCATTTTCAGATCTGAAGGTGGAAATATTATTTCCTATATCTGTTAATGTTATTTCCAAAGACCCTTATTTTTGCTCTTGTATTTAGAGAGTTACGAACCTCTGAAGTTTTCCAGCCGCCTAGGGCATTCTGTAATTTTCTGGCAGCAATATATTATTCCAAAAATTCCAAAAATGTTTTTCTAGTGTTTATTATTATTATTGCAAGCTTCCCTCAAAATTTCATGCACTTTGGGCAAATATTTTGTGAGATATCAATTTAATACCATTCGCTGTCCTAGCTGGTCATTTTCTGTAAAAATCAGAAATTTTACTTTGCTGCAATTTTCATATATTTTGTGCATTTTTAAGTAGTATCCCATAAGGGATATTTCAGTTAGGGCATTGAGGAGAAGAATATCAAGGGTTTTCATTCACTTTGGCACCCTCTCCTAGGGTGGCAACTTGGGTGTGAGTGTATTTTGGTGCCTTCTAGGGCACAATTTGGCATTCCAAGTTGATATTCAGGTCTCTCTATATTTATAAGGCTGATCTATCACTCATTTGGCATTTATTGGGGTTTGGAGACCTCACTTTCAGCTCATTTTGTGGACTGTACTTCTGCTGTCATTTATTTAATTGCAGCTGGGTATAATTTCATAATTTGCACATGTTTTGGGATGCTTTGGCTTGGTGTTTATTCCATTAATTGAATATAATATTTAGAAGAATTTATGCACCTATTTTCAGCTTGTTTGGAGGGTGTTTGATGCCCTAAAAGTGTAAATTCAGTTCACTGCTAGGGTTTCTAATATTTTTCAGATCTGCTGTCATAAAAATCAGATTACTCTCAAGTGGGATTGGTGTTATTTCTTTGTTTTTCAGTTCAGCCCTAGAAAGGGACATTACAAGAGCATTCTTCTTTTCTTATGTTGCTAAACTTGAATGGCACCTTTATTATAAATTGAGACAAAATATTACTTTCACCCATAATTTTATCATTTCTAAGTAGAAATGCTCTCCTTTTTTGGCAAATAAATAAGGGACGTGCCTCAGCTGGAATTCTTTGAATTCCAGCTTGGTACGATAGGGATTTAAACACTCCTACCTTCTTCTTGGTGATCTTCGGATTGCAAGATCCTCCTCTTCTAGTAGGATAGTGTTTCATGCTCTTGTGGTGGAGACTCCTCCCAAGCATTATTGGATAGGTCCTTTTCCCTTTTTCAGCCACTCCCTTCCAAACTGATGCTTTCTTGTAAATTTTAAAATTAGGGATTTTATAGCCCTTGTGCTCATGGATCTCAACTAGCACGATACTATCTTTTGCCTATGCTATTGGCCTTAACCCGTGGCCCATTCTCCAAGGGTAACTCGTGCAGTTCCAACATACGGTTGCGAAGAGTTCTTGGCAAAGAGGAGGGTTGGGAAGGGGTAGGGGTAAAGGGGTGTAGGGGAGGAGGCAACTCCTATTTGTTTTATGGGGTCTGATTACTAATGTAATCTTTCCAATTTCCCGCATCTCTTGCTGCTTACACTTTCTCCCACTCCCTCCTTTTTAGTCTTGTCGAATTGGAGCTTGATCTTCATCTATATAAAAGTGCATGCCTTTCAATAACCCTCTATTCTTTGTTAATGTGCTCTTGTCCTCCAAATATTTAATGTATCAAAATGAGGGCATGGTTAGGAGAAAAATTATTGAGAGGAAGAAAAATGTTAGGAGCACAATATTTTTACCATTTGGTCTTCCCTTCCTTTCATGAATGATTTAAATTGCTAAACCGAGCAAATATTATTGACAATCTGAAAATCAGTGATTTTCGAACCTGAACAATAAAATGTGGCAAACCCGTGAATTGGTTTCTAGCTATGTATATGAGTATTCTTACTATAAAGAATATGCAAGCGAGCCTTAGGTAGCTTCACATTGCCGAACCTAGCCGACAGTGAGTAATAAAGGTGAAATTTGGAACTGTAAATTCAATTGTGGAGTAATTGGTAGCAGTACTCCAAGATTGCTAACAATTTGTGTTGGCAAGGGAAGTGTGTGGGAGTCAAGTCCATCAGAGAGATGCAGTAGGGGCACAACTAGAACTTTATCAAGAAAAAGGTCAACCTGGAGTTCAATTGAAGAAGAGCTCAGAATATAAATTTTAATAAACAAAAACAAAGAAGTTTTATTCTAGCAGATGGCTTCTATAACCACAGCCATAAGAGACTACTTTAAGATAAGCCTCTGATGCATCGGGAAAAACCTTATGAAGCACAAAATAACATTTGAAATAAAGAGAACACACCAGTTAAGGATGTTTGGAAGTTGCTGATGTTATGGAAGTCCACACCATGTTTATAGATTTTAATAAGATGAAAATGTATACAGGAAATACAATGGAGGAATGACATTCACACATCAACCATGACTAACAGAAAGTGTCTTTAACTACTGCCAACTACCTGTGGGTGATGATAGTAAAATTGAAAATATGCAGGATAAAGAAAAGAACAAGAAATTCAACATGTTTGAAGTGGCAGGAGTGAAAAACATACCTTCAACTTGCAGGAATAAGTGCAAAATAAAGGTGTGGGAATTGCCACCAAAAAATTAAGTGTGGGAACTGCCTTCAAATAGAAAAGTGTGAGAATTGCCACCAAACAGAAAAATGTGAGAACAACAGCTAAACAGAGAAGTGTGAGAGTATCTGCCAATAGAAAGTGTGGTAACTGACACAAAATCTCAGCTGTGGAAACATGCACAAGTTTTGGACTTGTGGGAACCGGCACAAGTTTTGAATTTGGGAACATGTACTGAATTACAACATGCAAGAATTCCCACTAAAATGCCATCTAAAGGAACAAGCATTAAATTACAAAGTGCAATAATTTGCACTAGACTTAATTCTGTGGGAACTGGCACACAAAGTGAAGTGTATATTAAAATGTGTAAAATGCATTCATATTCTCCTGAAAGCGGAAAATAATTCTGCCAAGTGATGCATATAAGTATTTTGAGGGCATATCTATAGGTATTTAATTATATAAACCTTTCTTTCAGTGGCAAGGGCTCTTGAACAATTATTTCAATGACCACTTGTCACAGAATCTTAATGGAAAGCCAAATTATATTATGAAGATTGGACTGAGAGTAGAAGATTCTGCTGAACAAGGTATTCTTTTTATACAGCGATTAATCTTTGGGCAGATAAACTCTGGAAGGTCCTCTAGTTTTGTTCATCATCCCGAAGCCCTTGCATAACATCTTGCAGAAAGTATGGGGTTTGCCCTTTGGAGAAAGATCATGGCATGGTGTAGATATTGAAACTTCTAGAATCATTTTCTATCTCAAACAAAAAAGTGGACAAAAAAAGATTATTCTGTTATGCATACAGCAGCTTGCAGATTTCTATACATATTTTCCCTGAGTTGTTTGGATTATTCGCCACCATGGGGAATTCCTGAAAAGGATCCACCTCCAAAACAATATTTTCACCAATCCAACTGGAAAATTGTTTATCTTGATGGATGGAAAATGATATTAACCATCATCTATAACAACCCTTCTCTGATTGGAAAAGGAAGAGTCAGTATAAAAATACCTCAATATTGAGAAAATAATCCAATTCGCCTGCCAGACTTTGGGAAAAGAGTTATTATGAAGGAAGAACAATGTATTGTATAAGGATTTCTCCTTATATTTGGTATTATTATACAGATAAGTGTCCTCCAATGGCAGTGGGGGTGATGGTGGAGTGTAATGTCTCCTGAGTTGTTCACTATTATGTTTGACCTTAAATTTGACATCCATTTGACTGTCCCTTAGAAGTTTAATCTTTTATCATTGGGGAAGTCAATACAAAAACGTAATATCTTGGCCATACGGTTGAATTTCGAGCCCGGAGCCTGTTTTCTTTCCTAAATTTTTTTCGAGCTTGATGAATTGGAGCAGCTAGATTGGTGCCATTTGTCACCAGTCAATGGGAAGTTGGCGGAGAAGGTAATGTAGTTATAATTTATTAATCAATGGGAAATGTGAAAAATCCAAGATAAGAGCCTTGAGATTGATATCTCTCAACGTATTTCAGAAAGTTGTATTTAAGATATCCGTACTAGTTTATCTGATTGTCCAGATTGGATCTGTATCATATTACATGGAAAACTAGTTTCCTTTCATAAGCTGAACATGGATGGGGCTTTCAGAAGTAATACAGGTCATGTAGTTTTGGTGGAACGGTCAGAAATTTGAGTGGTTATGTGGATATTTTTTCTTTCAGGTAATTCATATATTGATTAACAATATTACTGAGGCTTTGGCAACCAAGCAAGAATTGTTAACTTCCAAGTTTCAATATTTTAATTAGATAGTTGATTTGGATTTAATATTACTTTTTGATAAAATCCATGCAATTTCTACTTCTATTAGAAATACAACACAATTAGATGTTATGGTGCTGACTATTAAGAATATTACTCAAGAATTTGACAGTATTAAATTCGAATGTGCATCATTGGAGAAACTAAGTTGCAAATAAATTTGTCAATATTTCTTTAGATTTAAATAAAGGGGAATGAGCTATACATGATAACGGTTCAGTCTATGAGAGTTCTCAGTTTGCACAGCTTATCCCAACTTTAATGTACATGATGCTTCTCTGGATGAGTCTGATGATGCTATTCAAACTTGTTTCACAGATGGATGTGGATAATATTGTGGTTGTGGATCAGACTGTGGATCTAGATAAGATTGTGGATGTGGATAAGATCATGAATGTGATAAGATTGCAGATGTAATCACATGGATGCGGATAAGATCTCGAAACTCCTCAATGCTGATATTCATGACAACATTCAGGTTGTTGTTGAAGATGCATCTCCAGATGTGGATAAGATTGGACCTTCTCTATGCTGATATTCATGAAGACATAAAAGTGGTTGTTACAGAAAGCACGAGTTATATGAACAACCCCTATTATCATAATGTTAATGACTACAGAGATTGTCTTTTGTAATTGGCAATGACTAAGCTCATTGTGTTGCCCTACATATTCTACAATTGCAGTAAAATATCTGCTAGAAAGAGTGGCAATACCATTCTAATGTTTATAAGATATTTCTTACCTAGAGAAATGTTTTGGCTTCTAATGAACCAGCAATTTATAAGTGGTGGAAATGTTGCAAGAATCCAAATGCATATATGATTTTTATTTAGACACATAACATTTGTCTATGACAACTTGGAAGCGTATCGTTAAAAGGAGGAAGCACACATCTTTAAAATTGTGACCAAAATTAAAATTTGGGTGTAATGTTCCCTTTTTCAAACTAGCAGCAATTGGAGACTTCTTGCCATTTCTCTTCCCGTGGCCAAGAAGGAATTGCACAAGGGAAGTCCTTGGGTTTCATTTTTATTTTCTTTTATTGTTATTAATGTTTTTCTTTGGTGTTTTACTCCCTAAGGCAGGTCGGCTGGGATTATAATGTTCCCAACATGAAATTAAAGATAAAGTGAAGCTCATTAAGAGGTCGGCAAGGTTGGGAAGTTTCCAACAAAGAATTAGAAGATAAAGCAAGCTTAAGAGGTCGGTCTACACCTTATGGCTCTTGGCGCCAACCTAAGGATATAAAAGGAGTCTTAGGGGCTCATTTGCACATCATCTTTTGGCATATACACTTTATATTTGGTCTCTAGGGCTGATTGCTCTAAGTCCATTCCACTATTGGGCGACAATCCATTAGTGTGGCATCCAAGGAGGACGAAACCCTTCCTTGTGGGAGATTGGAGGACGGAAACCCTTCAATTTGGTGGTGTTGAAGACTTTCATTGAAGACCATCTTGCTGGTTTTTATCTAGGGCATCAAGAAGAAGACCTACAAAGAGCTTTTGCATTATTTGGAGTCCCTCTCCTAGGGAGCGACTAGGGTTAGAGTGTTATGTGGCACGAAACTTTAGTATTATTTGATATTCAGATTTATCATATTTTATAAGACTGATATCTTCTTTATTTTGTAATTGTTGGGGTTGGAGACCTCATTTTTAGTTTTTTTGTGACACACTTTGCTGTCCTAAAATAAATTGCAGCTGGGTAATATTTCAGATTTGGCACATATTTTGGCTTGGTAATGGTTCCATTAATTATATATAAATTGGAGAAGCATTGATATATTTAATTTCAGCTTGTTTGATGAGTGTTTGATGCCCTAACATGCAAATTTCAGTTCGCTGCTAGGGTTTCAAGGAATATTGGATTTGCTGTTATAAAAATCAGATTGCATTCAGTTTTGGGTTTTGTGTGATTTCCTTGTTTGTGTGTTTCAGCCCTAAAAAGGGACATTACATTGGGATAAGAAATATGTGCGTTAACTTGATGGATATCGTCAAGGTGTATTACCTCTCTTATACACCCTTATCCATCTATATTGATATTTGGTATATGCTAGCCAAGAGTTTGACCAAATTCTTTGTGGAGGGACGTATGGAGAGCAAATGTGTATTTAGTAGACTAATAAAAGGTGCTAATATGTCATGTCCCCTTTTTGAATAAAGTAAAATAAATTAATAATATAACATAAGTGTTGAAAAAGTAACTTTATAAAAGACACTTATGTTTTATTATTATAAAAAGTAACTTTTTGATAAAGCAAGTCAATGCTAAAATAGAAAATAAGAAAGTCACTTTAAAATTAAAGTGCAAATATCCCACATGGAGTGCCCCACTTGGAAAAGGGAGACAATATTATAAAAGGAAGTGAGGGGAGGGTTCATGGATATCTTTTGGCCATAATCTAATGTTACATTGAGTGTTTGAGTTGCTGCTCCAACTTCTTCTGCAGTGAGGACGGAAACCCTCCATTGCAACCAGGTTTGTGGGGATGAAAACCTCCATCTTCTAGTTTTCGATTTGAGGACGAAAAACGCTCAAGGTCGCTTGTGGTGATCTCATCCGAGAGATTGCATTTGCTCTTCAATTAGCGATTTGCAGTGTTAGATCAGTTTTATCATCAGCTAGGGCACGTTTTTGGCATTAACTAGCAGCCAGGGCACATTCTTGGGCATTTTCGGGGTTGTTTGCAGTCACAAATCAGTCACAACAGCTAGGGCATCATTTACTGCAGCTAGGGCATCATTTCGGGTTTGTTTTTCCAGTATTTATTTACATCTGTGTTGTATTTAGGAAATTTGAATCTTTTCCTGGGGTTTGAAGCTATTTTCATCATTTATAGCATTTGGGAATTTTTATCAAAAGATTTTTGAAATAAAAATCAGTTTTATTAATTTTTCCCTAGGGTTTGCTAAAAAATCCATATTTCATTAATTCTGCCCTAGAGGGGACATTTTAGTGGAAAAAATCTAATTTCAGTGTTATTTGGTATGGCTATTATTGTATTTGGGAAATATGTATTTTTCCAAGGGTTAGAATTTATTTCAATCATTTTTCAACAATATTTTATTTATGTAGTTAGGGTTTTACAAAAAAATTCAAGTTTTATTATTTCTACCTTAAAGGGGCATTACGATGGTATCAAAGCAATGTTCTTGTTAAGCATGTGGATCGATGGAGAAGTAATCCATGATAATGTTTATTCAAGAAAAGTTTTTACAGATGAGAAAAACTATAGATCCCATTCAAGTGGTGTTGATAAAAATAGAAAAGTACAAGCATGCCCCCAAAATCCTTGACCAAGATCGAGGATGCTTGATTATCTTTAATTTGAAGTTTGCTTTGATGATTACTTGAGTTACTCAAGTGAGGAATTCAAATAAAAGAGGGTTGTGTGAATGCATAAGACAATTGAAGAAGAGAGAAGAACGATCAAAGTTACGAAATTGAGAGGAAACAACCCATAGTGGAATCCACAATACAAGAGGACATTGAAAAGACGCGTTCTATTCAAGAAGCACCCATCAATCTTCCAAAGATTGAGTTCATGCCATATGAAGGGGTGTTGGCTAGATTTTCTCGCATAGCACAAAACTTAGCGCATCATGAGATAAATCTCCCTCATTTACCGGTGAGGCTCCCGTGTCAGATTTGTCAATTAAAGTATGTTAATATCTAAATGGGGTTTTACTTTAACTACTCAGTTCATGAACCATAACTGAACAGTTCTGTAGCAAGTAAGTAGTTGTTTAAGGAAAGGAAATATTTATAGAAGAAGGGAAAGGGAATTATATAAACACAGAGAAGAAATGGGGAAGATGTGCATCCCAATCAATAGATAACAGAGTTGATTGCATGCACATAGAAGAAACCAATAGATATAAACATAGAATTATAAGCAAAGGTAGCTCTAGATCTAGATCTGAAATAACACAAAGTCTATTAAAAGATCTAAGATAAAAAGCAAGAAACACAATACACCGTGACACAAAGTTCTCTAGAAATCTGCTCCTGTATATTCCTTTGCTTCAAGTGGCTCTCAAGGGTTTCAACACAAAGTCTGGAACACAAGGTTGCTGCTTACAAATTCTGATCATTAACCCAAAGGTTCTTCCTCTACTTATAGAATGTAGAGGGGCAAGTACAAGTCGGAAGCTTTTAGTTGAACTGGCACATGTGGAAGTGGGAAAAGGAAACAACTGGCAATCTCCTCCTGGAATTCCTCTTTGCATGACATGTATGATTTATATGAATCGAAAATAGAACCTTCTATTTTGCACGTCTGCCACCTATCTCCAAGTAATTGACTTCTTCAAGTAATGACTTTTAAACCAATCACTTAAGTTGTATAATTTAATTGATCGCTCAATTACTTTGTCGGAGGAAAGAAGAAGGAAGAGGAAAGCCGCAGTTTTGTCCTTTTTTATGTCTGCGCAAAATTGATTCTTTTGCCTTTGATTCTCACCAAACTGGATCTTGGAGTAGCTGGATCTGGAATCAAGATGGATTTGGAAACAAGCTGGAATTGGAAACGGCTGGAATTGGAAATAGTTTTGGATGTGGAAACAAGCTGGATCTGGAAGCGAGCTGGATTTTGCCTTCGCCTTGTCTTCTCTTTTATCCTTGAAGCTTTTGTAGTTCTTCTCCAGTACATGCATCAGTGCAATGTTTGCCATAACTCTTTATTTTTAATTGCATATGAGCAATTAAAAATTCTGGAAAGCACTTCGGGTGAATGCAACTTCAATGAAGGTTTCAACTGGAAGATTGGAAGCACATGCACAAGATCCTGGAAGGAATTTTCCACGCACTGACTTCTTCACGGGCTGCATTCGAAACAAGAGGATGAAGCCTTTGTGCCGGAAGCTTTTGCAATTATGAGATCTGGATCTGGATCTGGGCCTATTGACTTCAACAAATCTAGAAGCTATGCATGATTCCGCTGAGCTTTCTCTTTCATCCCGCTTTGCCATGGCTGGAGCAATCTTTGTCTGAACAATTCTTTTTCTTCTTATTTGTCCGGAATTCTTCAAAACTGGTGCAGATCTGGATAATTCTTCAGATTCGGAGGATATATTCAATGTATTGGACATTGATTAAAGCTCATTTTCTTTTGTAAAGCACCTATAACGAATTCCTGCAATTATTTCATACAAAGATGGCAACCGAACATGAATAATGAATTTTAATCATAAAAATCTGCATAATTCAAGCTTGCTGCCCCAAAAATTGATGTTTTGTTTGCATGCAAAGTGAGCATGAATTTTTCCAACTTCACCTGAGCACCTGTATTACTTATGCAAACAATTATCCAGACACAAATCAACTTCCTTCAACCTGTGCGCCAAAATTGGAAGCTTTTAGCCTTGATTTCACCTTCTTTTGAGCAAAAATCCTCTTCAAATATGGCGCACTTTTCCTCTGGGCTGCACTTCTTTACCTGTGAATTAATTAATTCATCCTTATGGCAGCCCATGCTTATATCCTCATAATTCTATAATTAATGATTGTCCTTCCTATTCCTGGCAATTAATTAATTAAAAATCATGTTTTTCTCTTTAACTAGTGTGCTAAAATTGCATATTTAAGGACAGCCATCCAATAAATTAAATTTAATCAATTTAATCATCCACTCTTCACTCCACTTAAGCTTCACAGTGTGTTTTAACCTTAGCCACTGAAAATAGAAATTAATTTAATCATTAAATACTTTAAAAAGTATTATTCTTCTCCCAAATGAAGCACACTTTTTCTCATGAAGGGGCTGCCATTAAATAAATTAATTTATTTAATTTTAGACAATCTATTTCCACCTCCTTTATTCCCCTTTGCTTTTGTTGACTTTCTTCCATGCTTGGGCGCCTTTTTTAGAAGAGGAATTAATTAAATTAATCACTTAAAAGGCTGCCTTTATCTCCCTAAAGGGGTCGCACTTTTTGGCTAAAGAGAATTCTATTTTTAAAAACACATGACAATGGGAATTTTTACCCTTGCAAGGCAGCCCCGAAAATCCCATTGTCACTTAAGTCATTTGACTTTCATAATGGGATTATTCACCCTGCAAGGCAGGTAATAAAATCCCATGATTCACTTAAGTGACTTTTCTTTTATTCCATAATGGGAATTTTTACCTGCAAGGCGTTTATAAATTCCCGCCGCTACTCTTGCCTCTAATTTTCCCACTGCAACTTAAGTGACTTTTCTATCATGGGAAAAAGTACCCTGCAAGGTAGGTACAAAATTCCCACCGACTGCTTCTTTTCTAATTTTCCCATTATCCACTCGATTCTTTGTTTTCCAAAAATGCGGCCAGCCCAGAAGAGGCTTTTTGGTGTGCGACTTCGTCTTTTCCTAGTGAACCGGACCTCCGATGGCGACTTCCTTCTGCATAACGTGCGTATATGATCCCCAGTTACTTCAAGCCAAGAATCAGGCCAAACCGGCAAAGGAATTGATCTAGAGAAATTTCACAGAAAACGAAACGGGAAAACACAAAAACACAAAAAGTTGCCAAAAGTCACAAATAAAGCCCAAAACTTATTTTTAGTTAAAACCCTTCTGGTATATAGGAATAATGATATGTTCGATCACAATAAGGTTAAATCGGAGCGCAAATTGCCTCAAACGGGGCTCAAAATAATTAAATACAAATTTCCCGCAGACAAATCCCGATGACAAAATATAACAATTTTGGGCATCTGGGTATTTGGTGAAAATGGCTAATATGGCTCTTTGGGAATATCTTGACGCAATACAAGAACTTTCTGGCAATAAAAACACAAAACGACCCATTATTTTAAAAGTACGAAATTTTTTCGAATAGGGTATCACAGTTTCGGGATGAAATCAGGGACACCAAGGGGATTTAGGATAGTTGTAAAAATAAAAGTGAGGAAGTCGGGGGAAAGGACATCACTTATTGGATGCAATGAGCTCAAGATGGAAGAAGATGCACCAAATCATGAATGATCCTTCGAACTTTCAAAGGGTAAGCCATTGATTGATTTTCAGAGTAGCACTATGGATGGATATGCATTAAAGGAGAGCATTTTGATTCGGGAGTCTTGAGTCCCAAGGAGGGAGGCATTGAGGGTATCTCAACAATTCCTATTCCGACATAGGAAGGTGAGCAATTTGATTGCAGCCTAAGGTATAAGAATATTTCAGATTTGTTGCTCCCTATTATGTCATTTCAAGATTCTTGTCATCATGGAAAACATGCTAAAAGGGTGATAGAGTGAAGGATACAACTTGCAACATAGGGCATGCACATGAGAAAAATGACTCAACAGATACTAATGTTGGCATTGAGCTTGCTGAAATTTTTATATCAACAATTAATGATAAGCAATTTGGATAGCAAATTTTTTTTTTTGGACGGTGGCGCTTTGCACGACCATTTATGCCATCATCACATGAAGAATTGAGGACCTGGGAATGAAAAATTCCCAAGGATGATTTTTGGGATCCTGGTATTAAGTTCAAGTTGTTGAAATTGCATTGCTTGAGGACAAGCAATCTTTGGGAAGGGCGGATTGTCATGTCCCCTTTTCGAATAAAATAAAATAAATTAATAATATAATGTAAGTGTCAAAAAAGTAACTTTATAAAAGACACTTATGTTTTATTATTATAAAAAGTAACTTTTGATAAAGCAAGTCAATGCTAAAATAGAAAATAAGAAAGTCACTTTAAAAATTAAAGTGCAAATATCCCACATGGAGCGCCCCACTTGGAAAAGGGAGACAAAAGATTATAAAAGGAAGTGAGGGGAGGGTTCATGGATATCTTTTGGCCATAATCTAATGTTACATTGAGTGTTTGAGCTGCTGCTCCAACTTCTTTTGCAGTGAGGACGAAAACCCTCCATTGTAACCAAGTTTGTGGGGACGAAAACCTCCATCTTTGGTTTCCAATCTGAGGATGAAAACCCTCAAGGTCGCTTGTGGTGATCTCATCTAGAGATTGCATTTGCACTTCAATTAGCGATCTGCAGTGTTAGATCAGTTTTATCATCAACTAGGGCACGTTTTGGCATCAACTAGCAACTAGGGCACATTCTTGGGCATTTTTAGGGGCTGTTTGCAGTCACAAATCAGTCACAACAACTAGGGCATCATTTACCGCAGCTAGGGCATCATTTCAAGGTTTATTTTCCAGTATTTATTAACAGTTGTGTTGTATTTAGGAAATTTGAATATTTTCCTAGGGTTTGAAGCTATTTTCATCATTTCTAGTGTTTGTGAATTTTTACCGAAGGGTTTTTGAAATAAAAATCAATTTTATTAATTCTGCCCTAGGGTTTGCTACAAAAATCCATATTTCATTAATTCTTCTCTAGAGGGAACATTTCAGTGGAAAAAAATCTAATTTCAGTGTTATTTGGTACAACTTTTATTGTGTAAGATCCCTTCTGGGGTCCAAACTAAAAAGTAGGAAATTAGCTCAAAACCAAAGATCTCCAAATCTGATTTTTAAAACCAGCCAACTGAAAATAATCTGAATTTAGCAATATTCAAGGGCAGCGAACTGTTTATGGAATTCAAGTCCACTTTTCACCATACAAATCAATGAATAATGCCACAAAACAATTACTCTAACCACGACAATATTTATGAATCACAAATACATCAAAAGATGGACGAAATATCAAATTACACAGCTGGAATTAATTATTCAAATCAGCAGCAAACTAGCCAAATCTGAGGGCTAGGAAAAATAGCTAAACTTCTCCAAAAATCACCAAAATGGAGATTCCGGCCTTATAAAATATGACAAATCAGATTATGAAGTGAAATATCAACTTTATGCCCTTAAAGGCATCAAACCCTACACCAAGGTAGGTCGCTCCACCTAGGGAAAGCAAATAAAAATATGAAAATGGATGATTCTCCTCAAATCTGCAATTTACTTCAAGCTCATTCAATGTTGAAGGGTTTTCGTCCTCCAATAAAACCACTAGAAGGGTTTTCGTCCTTCTAGGAAGCCACACAAGAGGGTTTTCATCCTCAAGTGGAAGAACATGGAGCAACAAGCTCTCAATGCCCAAAATAGAAAATGCGCCAATCTATCTTTTCAAATGAACTCCTCTAATCCTCTTTTATACCCTTCATTGGCGCCAAAGCTCATAAAGGAAAGGCCAACCCCTAATAAGTCATTATAATCTTTTATTAAGCCTCATTAAAGGCACTAAACCCAGCCGACCCACTAAGAATGGGAAATACAAAAATAGAACATGAATATGAATGATGAAATTGAAATATAATCCATGATTTTCCATTGTTCAACCATTGCTTGCCAAAGAATCCTTTATTTCAGATTAATTCGAAAAAGGGGACATTACATATTGTAATTGGGAAATATGTATTTTTCCAAAGGTTAGAATTTATTTCAATCATTTTCCAGCAATATTTTATTTCTGCAGTTAGCGTTTTCCAAAAAATTCTAGGTTTTGTTATTTCTGCCATAAAGGGGACATCGCATAATACTAATAAGGAAGTTAGTTTATGTGAATTGTTATTATCGTTAGTTTATGTGAATTGTTATTATCAACCATCGTGACCATGCAGCAGGCTCAACATGCTTATCAAATTCAATTGGCTGATGGCCTAAAATTACATTATGCCCTGAATATTCCCATTCCATCGAGCTATATAACGATCATCAGTATTTTGATGTTATAGAACTTGTAAGAGAGAATTCTACTCTAGGTTAGAAATGGCTATATCAATATGATATTCCTAAGAGGAACTGATGCTTCAATGTTTTGGTCAATGAATGTACATTATAATCTCAAATAAGTTCTCAAATAGATGTGCAACATATGCCCTTCTTCCCCAAAAATACGGCAGATGATTTGCTGGTTGGACAGCCTACGCACATGGAGCTTGATCATTAGATTGAGCTGGAAGAAGGTCCTCATCCAAGTTGTAAGATTTTATATCAACTCAGCAATTAAAGAATAAAGACAAACAGGCATTTACTTGTAAATAGATTTTCATTTATAATGATACTCAGAAGGTAATCTAGGTTCAGGTATTTACCTTTTATCTCGTCCAAGGTTCATGGCCTAGCCATAATGTCATGTCAAAAATGGCATCCTAGCATTTGTGGATAGCAATCTCTTGTTTCCCTATTTTAACTAATGTTTTTGGTTTTAACATTGAGAGGTAGAAATAAAATGGACGGCCCACTTAAATCTAGAATCATCTATTGATTTTTGCAATTATGGTTTTCTCTAATGTATTTGTTAAGTGAATTAAAAACTATGCTCTTTATAAAATATTTTGTAAGCATTCATTTTTCTTTTCTCTGGTCAATTCACTTTCAAAATCATTCGATCTATGTTCACAACTTCACAATATAGTATTTGGACCTTAGTTGTTTTCATCTTGATAAATTTCTGTGGTTTTTTCTATAGACTATTTTTGTAGTCTGTATTAATCTTGTTTTTGAATGCTTTTCTTGTAACCCCTTCAGGATTCCCCAGATTTAATGAGAAAGTTGATAAGGCAGACAAGAGCCTTGACAGACAAGCCTTTTGGTGTAGGTGTTGTTTTAATTTTACCGCACAAGGAAAATGTACGCGCTATATTAGAAGAGAAAGTTGCAGTAATGCTGGTTTACTGTGACGATTACCCAAGGGAACTTGTGGATGAAGCACACAATTTTGGAGTGAAAATTATGCACCAGGCTAGTGATTTTTATGTACCAAGTATAAACTGTATAAGCAAATGGATTATTTTTGTCTTCCAATATCACAATACTTTGTTTTGAAAGCTAATTAATGGCTAATGTACTTCTTCAGAATGCATGCTATGTTTTAAAGCTTAAATATGTCCTTAGTTGTGATTTAATGATTTTAAATGTATCATGAATATATTATTGATTAAGTGTCTATTTTCTTGCCAAGTTTTGATGTCAAGAGAAAGAAGCATCCAGGGTTTCAAGACACTAAAGATGGCTCCTTAGAAAGAGAAATTGATCAAGACAAGTTCGACATCGGCATGCTTGAGCGTTTGAAGTACAAACTGCAAATGGAAGAAGACCCAGAAAGTTGGCTGACCTCTGTTGGCATCCCTGCATCAGCATCCTCTGTGTTTGGTGTCCAGTTATGATCAAGTTCCTTTTATTGCTGTCCCTCCATGAATGGTGTTCAAGTTGGGTAAACTTTGAGTTTGGGGGAAACATGTCAGCATACAGGGGCCAATCAATTGAATGATGTTCAAATATCTGCAAGGAACAAAATGATCCTTTGAAGAGTCAACAGATCGGCTATGAGAGTGGTTGGGAGATCAGTTGCCTCAGCGGACTTAATCGGCATATGATAGTGGTTGGAAAACTAATTTCCTTGAAAGTGTCTCAAACACACGGTAGACTCAGCAAAACAGTCCTTTAGGAGTTTGTTGGGTGCAGTAGGAAGGAGACCAGTTTCTAGAGAGAAGTTTGGTGGATTTAGAGTAGGACAATGCCTATGTTGGCGACTAGTTCTAGAGTCAGCACATGTATTTTGTGTTGAATGTCTGTTTCCAATGATCAAGCATTACACATCTTTTTGTGGAGTCTTTCCTGCTAAAGAATTGCTTCACATAAACGCTTGAAACTTATTGTGAGTGTATTGTTGCAATTTGTATAATTTGTTGATTTACAAATTTGAGCAAGTATTTTTGTTTTGCTACACAAGTTTTAATTTAAACATTGAAAAATGTATTGAAGCAAAGAAAAAGTATGAATTTAAGATACTTGTGATGGATTAAACCATCCTATAATGGTGGTGATTACATATCATTTAGTTACTAAAGAATCTGGGACCAAAGGACATTTATTGGTTGAACATATAATTAAATCGAGGAAATATTCTCTGTTATTTTCCAATGTTATGAAAACAAAGTTAATCCCACACATTCTTATCATTGTATATTTGTCACATGAGATGGGCAATAAAGATGTCATAACTTAGTAATAGATTAGGTTTTAATTTTCCTATTAAGAATAGAAATGGAATGCACTCTCAAGCTACTAGGAACCTCATGTCTGGTACTTGTAACTCAGTTTGACTTTTAGAAGCTTCACTTCTCATAACTGGTACTTGTACATTGACAAACTCGGAGATAAGATGCTAGGAATATAAGGTTTTTAAGAGGCAATTCGCTGCAGCTTGGATTATGATGAGCTAAGCATGTCCAATCATATGTGCCTTGAATAAGTTTCATACATCCTAAGACTGTTTAGGATAATTCATGTTGACAATATGCAGGTTTAGCCAGTTTTCTGACTCCTCTAGGATAATCTCTACATAGATTAAGATTAGTATCCATGCTTGAAATGCACAAGAGCATCAAGGAAATTGAAGACATTTCTAACTAAATCAACTCTTGAAGTAGCTGTGAAGATTGCATCCTTAAACTAACTTGGAGTTCTTTTGGTAATTTGATAAGAGTGTGTTTTAGCTTGGATGACTTCTGGTCACATGCTTCAAAGTTCACTCTATCTCTAATGCCGAATTTTAAACTGTATGGCATCATGTAGTATTTTTAGCACTTTTAAGTGCATGAAACTACACCTTAGCAGGGTATAGTATTCACTATTCACTATATTACATTGCATCTATTATCTTGCATTTTTATTATGTAGCTGTAATATGCATACTTTTCTTCATTTCTATGGGTTAACTAGAAAATTTTAGTCAGAACGATTTTGTACCACGGTAATATTTTGTTCTAATGGTAGATTTCCCATAGAAGACTATCAAATATAACCAAGAGGGGACCTATCGAGGCTGGGACATATGAGCTTTGCACAGTTTCTCATAGGCTATGTGAGCTATATGCTATAGAGGGCTCAATATGTAGTTTGAAAACCTGTATTTATTTAGAACAGCTTAGCCCAACTAGTGCCTGCTGGAT
This sequence comes from Taxus wallichiana var. yunnanensis, assembly GCA_018340775.1. Lineage (NCBI taxonomy): Eukaryota > Viridiplantae > Streptophyta > Pinopsida > Cupressales > Taxaceae > Taxus > Taxus wallichiana. The sequence goes on from CM031239.1 coordinate 449,739,978, forward strand.
TTACTGTTGGAAAGTTGCTGGCAAGCGTGTTAATATATTGACAACCGAATTCTTCCTTAAGGTCTCAGATTTTGTCATATTTTTGGCTGTTCTTGATTAATGTGTCATATTTTTGGCTGTTCTTTATTAATGTGTCATATAGACCTAGTATAAAATTTTCAGAAAGACGATAGGTGTTGTGTGCTTTGTTTAAGTTTTCATGATTGTTTATTGACTACTGAATTCTTCCTTAAGTCTCAGTTTTTGTCATATTTTTGTCTGTTTTTGATTAATGTGTCATACAGACCTAGCATAAATTTTTCAGGAAGACAATAGGTGTTGTGTGCTGTGTTTAAGTTTATCTCTTGTTGCAAAGCTATCTTAATTCCTTGATCTAAGAAAAGCAGATTGTTGTAAATAATTACTTCTTAAATGCACCTTCATGCTAGAGTAGTTGACATACATGGGATTTGTGATATCCCAAGGTGAGTTGAGGATAGACTCGGAAAAGGTGAAGGCAATTCTTGATTAGATAACACATAGGAGTACAATTGAGGCAAGGAGGTTTCATGACTTAGCAAGCTTCTATATGAAGTTAATGAGAAATTTTAGTGGCATTTGTGCACCACTAATTGATTGTATGAGGAAAGTGGCAGTCCTATGGACTGCAGCGGACCAATAGAACTCTGAAGGGTTGACTAAAAATATATTTAAGCTGCTGGTATTAGCCTTGCCTGACTTCAATAAAGTATTTCATGTTGATCGTGATGCAAGTGGGACAATAACAGGTGAAGTTTTGATTTAAGAAGGAACATCAGTGGCATATTTCATTGAGAAGTTGAATGAGGCAAAGAGAGTTTTCGTGTATACATAGGAGTACAATTGAGGCAAGGGGTTTTCATGGCTTAGCAAGGTTCTAAATGAGGTTTATCAGAAATTTTAGTGGCATTTGTGCACCACTAATTGATTGTATGAGGAAAGTGACTTTCCTATGGACTGCAGAAGCCCAAAAAAACTCTGAAAGGTTGACGAAAAATATAATTAAGCAGCTGGTATTAGCCTTGCCAGACTTCAACAAAGTATTTCATGTTGACTATGATGCAAGTGGGACAATAATAGGTGAAGTTTTGATTTAAGAAGGAACACCAGTGGGATATTTCAGTGAGAAGTTGAATGAGGCAACTCAAAAATTTTCGGTCTATGATCAAGAGTTTTGTGCCACGGTTTCAACATTAAAGAAGTGGAGACATTATTTACTGCCAAGGAGTTTATGTTGCTCACAGATTGTCAAACATTGAACATTACAGACAGCCAAGCAAAGTTGAATCAAAGGAACATGAAGTGGGTTGAGTTCATTCAAAGTTGCTCCTTTGTTTGGAAGCACAAGTGTGGGAAGTTGAATAAAATAGCTGAAGCATTGAGTTGGAGGGTACAGTTGGTGACTTGAATGTACACAAACGTTATTGGACTTGATGCTGTGATAGAATTGTATGCACACGATGCATATTTCTAAGAGATTTGGGAGACTTGTAAATAACCTTGGCAAGAGGACCAGTCTCCATATTTTGATTATTTTGTCCAAGAAGGATTTCTTGTAGAGGGCAGCAGTTGTGCATCTCATGGGGGTCAGTGATGGAGAACCTCATTAGGAAGTTGCATAGTGGAGGATTGGGAGGTCACTTTGGACGTGACAAGACCCAATCTTTAGTTGGAAAAAGGTATTATTGGCTGGGAGTCTAAAGGAAGTGAAGAAGTTTGTGGAGAGAGACCAATTGTGCCAACATGCAGATGGAATTAGTGAAAACATCCAGCCATTGCCAATACCTAACGGATCATGGGAGGAGTTGAGTGTGGAATTCATTCTTGGTCTGCCCAAAACACAAAGACATAATGATGTTATATTTGGTGTTGTTGATAAATTCTCCAAGATGACACTTCATTCCTTTTCAAAGGACAAGGGATCCCACACGTTTTATTTTTCAGTGAGGTGGTTAGGTTGCTTTGTGTTCCATTGAGTATAACATCAGATTGGGATACAAAGTTTTTGGCAATTTTTGTGCACCTTGTGGAAGAAATCGGGCACCAAACTGCAGTATTTTTCAATAATTCATCCTCAAATGGACGGGCAAACAAAAGTGGTCAATAAGAGTTTGGGAAATGTTTTGAGACATTTGGTTGGAGAGAAGCCTATGCAGTGGGATACTGTTCTGGCACAAGCTGAGTTTGCATTCAATAAATCAGCCAATATGACAATGCGGAAGACACCATTCCAAGTGTCTAATGACAGATCGCCAAGGGAGTGATGGATTTGTTGGTACTGCCGGAAGTAGGAAAGAAGTGTGTAAATGCCAGAACAGGTCAAGAAAACATTGCAGAAAAATAATTCCATATATAAGGTGAAGGATGAAGAGAAGTGGAAAGTGAAATCATTTGCTGTTGGAGACTGAGTCATGTTGTACTTGAGGAAGGACAAATTTCCTACAAGCACCTTCAACAAATTGAAGTACAAGAAGATTGGACCATGTAGGATTGTGCAAAATTTTCAGACAATTCCTACAAAATTGAATTGCAAGAAGCTTTGGATATCTTGCCCATTTTCAATGTGGCTGATATCTATGAGAACTAGGATGGTACAAGTGAAGAAGATGAAGGACAAGTTGCTAATTGGAAACAACATATTCTGGAAAATGCGCGATAAGAAGCGGGAAGAAATCCTTGAGAAAAGGTATTGTCTAAGAAGGAAAAGAATAGGGTACAAGTAGTCCCCCGATGAAGGTGGAGAAACAGAGGAATAATGGAGGCAACTTGGTTGCCTGATTTTTAGTTAGGACCTCAAGCTTTAGTTCAAAACTTGACTTTATGAGAAGAGCTTAGTCAAAATTACCGGGAGTTTGATGTAGGAGCATCCGTTCTCCACAAGTAATCTTGTATACCTAGAAAAAGAAAAACAATAGTCATTTGTTTCCTTGCATATAGTACAAAGCATAGTTTGCCTATTCGTATTCGGCAAACCAAATTTTTTTTGACTTGGCAAAAACTCGGCAAGACTCGGTGAATATTCGACAACTTAAAAAATACTCAAATTTCTTTAAAAACATAAATTTTATGCAAAATATAGCTACAAAATGTATCAAATGAGTCCATAAAATGTTGGAGAAGTGTTTTCTATTAGATTTGAATACAAATACAATACAAAATCACATCATCATGCGAATACAACACTCATTGATAAGTCTTTATGAATTTATGATGATTGTCATTGAAAATTATCATCATAAATTTCATATCTATGCAAGTTACAATATACAATAAGTTACATTTTCCTCTTCCCCGTTCTAGAGAAATATTGGGGAGAGGGTCTATTGCCTCTACTAGTCCCCACACTCGGCTGTGTCTCCTCGCTCCTCCTGAAGGCTACAACTTTAGCTCCAACTTGATAGTAGATGGTGGTGGCTCCTCTGCTGCATGTTCGAGATCACCTCCAAAGATGTCATCCAATCCAATATCTCCTACTAGTGCTTCTCCTTCCATAGCTTCCCTCTTGAAAGAAACAATCTCATCCTCTGTGAACGCAAGGATTTCCTCTTCTTGCCCAATCCACTTCTTTGTATGGATCTATCTCATCTAAATCAATAAGCTCCTCCGATGGGGCCTCCACTTTTCTTGTGCAAATCCGGAGATTGTATTGCACAAAAACCAATTTGTTGAGCTGTTTTTGAGTCAACTTGTTGCGCTTCTTCGTGTGAATGGCCTCAAACAAACTCTAGTTGCGTTCACATCCAGAAGCGCTACAAGGTTGAGATAGAATTCTGAGGGCTAGCTTTTGAAGATGTGGGGTATTTCCTCCCCAATCCTCCCACCAAGAACCTACAAACAAGATAATCAAAAGTTTATAAGTAATTAATAAAATCAAATTTGTAACTAATAAGTAACTTAGTAAACATTCTAATTTTTATTACCTGGTGACTGCGTGGTTCTCCCTCGGATAGCTAACCTTGAAGAAAAGAGCCTCCCCTTAGCATGTTTGTAATTTTGTAGCTCTAAAATAATGAGGTCCCTCGTCTCAACCTCTGGTATCATCCTCTCAATACATGTTGAAAGGCCCTCCATAACCTCTCCGTTCACATCTATGAAGCCGTCGGAGAAGAAAAACTTGGGGTTGAGGTAGTACCCGCTGCATGAATAGGTTGGTGGAGTTGATTGTTCCACCTCGATCAATAATCTCCCAAAAGGGACCATATCTGGCGATATCCCCCTATAATAGTTTTGGATAGACTCTTTGGCCCTATCCATGACCTCATAAATATACCCCATAGGGTTTTGCTCCCCATCAACCAAATGCAAAACCCTCACCAACACTACGATACCTACACATTAAAATGTAAGGTTACAAACTTACAAATAACTTCAAAAAGTAAATAACAATATATTTATAATTTAACAAAGTAAAATAAAGGAATCAACTTGAAATATAAATCAAATTTTGAAATAACCTTGACGATCTCAGTATAGCTCTCTTTGCAAAGATATCATCAAAAACTATCTTGTTGCGAGACTCACAAAGGCTCTTCATCAACTTTCTAGGTTGATCAAATCCAATTGTGATCTACAACATGGAAACCTCTCTCCAGTGTGGGGACTTGTGAAACGGAGAGAGGAATCTCCAGTTACATTCCTCAAACTCCTCCAATTTAGATCTGAAAACTACGAGGTTTGAAACCTAATCCTACTCTAAAATCCAAGTCACAGAGATAGAAAGTGCAAAAATAAAACTAAACTAACAGTGATACACCAAAGGAGGAGTGGTGAACACTTCTTTCCCCTAGACACGTCATAAAATGCAACATAAAACATCATGCAAGCTGATAAGATGTACGAGGTCTGAAATGAAACAAACAACACAAACAGATTGATATATGTCATTTCCACTGTTATCCTTGTATTACTTCAAAAAGCGAAAAACTCGGCCTTTTCCTAAGTCCTTTGCAAAATCACTACACGTCAAGCCTGCAATCCAAAGAAATGTTCTCCTTTTGAAAATGAGCCAAAGTGGTGGATGCATCTCGAGCCCGGAGTCACAAAATGTACAAAACATGAGAACCCATCCCTCCTTGATCGCAGATGCATTAAAACGGCATGGGGACCTTACTTGCACCCACATTTTGACCGAATGTACCCATAAATCATCTCTAAATGTCACTTCTCCAACATAATACTCAATTTTTTTGCATTTTTCTATGTTAAAGGCATAAAAACTTGAGATTAACACCATCTCACCATTTCATAAGCTTTCCGTTGATATAAAAAACGTGCATGAGGCTGCGGTTCGAAAGATATGTCATCCGTCCATCTAGGGCACAAAAAAAAGTGAATGGAATTTCTTCCGTGTATTGACACGTGGCACGCGCCGATCGATATGTAATTCTCTCTCTCTTCGTTGATCTTCTAGACACGTGTCCTCTTTTAATTGGCTTGGTCAACGCTTGAAACCTCGCCCTTTGACTTTTGGACTTTCTCTCTCAAGTCTTTTGATTGAGAGGGTGCCTCTGCCGCTTTCCGTGTCATTTTGTCCCGGATGTCAACTTGTGGTGTTACCAAGTCTCCGATCCGCCCGAAATGGGCTTCCTTGTCCCTTGTCATTGATGAAGGCGCAATGATTGGCTCTCGGCTTTTTTCCATGCGTCCCCACGCGTCCTTTATCCCACTTGCTCCCGGACCATGCATATCTTTTCTTCCAGATCGCCCGGCCTTACTGCCGGTTCGCGTCCTGAATTCCTGAAGGTGCTGTTCTGCTGCTTCGGTATCCAAGTTCTTTCGGTACTCACGGCCCGAAAAAGCTATGTATGCCTTTTCTCGAACTCCTGATGAAGAGATATTGGCTTTCGCACCTCGCGTCCTTCCGTCCCGGACCACTTTGCTTTGAGCCGCACAAGGCTTTTGCCCATCCGCCTCTTGATCCCCTCACGTCCCTACATGCTAGGAGTAGGACTTAGCCAATTTTCACGATTTTTCCTATCCCAAGCTTGTTTTCGCCCTTTTTTCACCTTTCCCGAGAACTTGCTCTTTTCCTCCTAGGACTTAGAAAAAAATCTAGGGGACTTTGATTTTTCCCCCTCAATCAATTTGCCTCTTCACTTGAGACATTATGTATGTTATCAATTAACCCTATGGGGTGAATTTGGAAAACAATTCATGCAAGGTGATACTTTCTTTAAATATTTTGAGTGCCTGCTTGACTCTACAAAATTTTTTGCAAAGATGTGAAAACTAGAAATATTTTAAGGTCATTAGTTCCCAACACCGAATCCACACACCATACTTCCAAGTTCTCTCATCAAGCTGGGACGTGTGATTATATATGTACTTTGTTATGTTTCTTGCTCTTCTATCGGCCTTTTCCTATGTCCTTCAAAATAACGTCAAGGAAATGAGCTACACAAGGAGTCCAAAAGAGTGATGGATGTCTCTCCCGCAAAGCAAGCTCTAATCTGACAATACATATGCACATTTAAAATATTGTGAAACTTGCATCATTATGTATACTCATTCTAAAAATCTTCTCGAAATAATACTCATATTTTTGCATTTTTATTTTAAGGTATAAATAGACTTAAAAACACCATCTCACCATTTGAAGTATTAAAAAATTAATGAGGGTGCGGTTCCTTCCATCCGAACACATATAAAAATGGTACATATTTGTGCCATATTCTTTTGATCTTCTAGAATTTTAGTTGCATCTATATAAAATTTAAATGATTTAGAGGGTGCCTCTGAATTTCCTAAAAATGGTGTTACAAGTACTCTCCGGGCTCTTTGCCACATTGAATGACAAGTTTGTTTTAAAAATTCACATCCGCTTTTACATTAGATGTATTTAAATGTTCTTTGACAAAAAAAGCTATGTATGCCTTTGCTCGAAATATGAAGTAGATATGCTTTAAATATTATAGACTACCGCGAGTAGAGCCCACAATTGTTGCCGCATCATCCTTAAAAAAACTGTCTAACTACTTTTTTGCTAATTGCATGCACCCTTTCCCTCTCAAATTTCTCTCTTTTGAATTTGCTTTCATCTCTTGCTTTGCCTCTTCCGTAACATTATGGCAAACCACAATGTCTTGGAAAACAATTCATGAATGATACTCCGTTGATTGATGCCTCTATAAAATGTTTTGCCGCAAAATTGCAAACCATTTTTCCCAAAACTGCTTACACCATACTTCCAGTGAGGGTTTTGGCGTGTAGTGATGCTGACCTAGATCCGTGCTGATGCCATTGTAAGCTTAATTCGGACTGACAATGCACATTTAAAATATTAAAAATCGTAAACTTAATTAAATTAAAAAAATGGTGCTGAATAACCATATTTCACCGTAATTTAATAAAAATAACATACCTCCGGTTCCAAATGAGTATTAAAAATTTAAAATGATTCGCAATCACATTGAACACATTTAAAATTACAAAACATATTCGATGAATCGATTACAATACGAATATATAAAATTTAAATGATTTAGAATGAATTTGCGTAAAAAACATACCTCCGTCTGCAAATGACTATTAAAATTTAAAAGCATCCGCTTTTTTTTAGATGTTTAGAATTACAATATGAATATATAAAACTTAAATAATATAGACTAAGTTGCAAAAACTTGAAAGAATTTAAAAAAACTTACCTCATGTTCTCCAAATTTCCTCTTGAATTTGCTCCAAAAATGCTTGCAAACTCAAATGGTTGGTGAATAAGAATGAAGTGTTTTAGTGCACTAAGAAAAACCCGCTTTTTTGAGTGTTTTTAGTGTTTTTGGCATGTTGTGCGTTTCCGTTATTTAGCTCAGTAATTGAAGTATCTCAATGAATATTCCAATATTGTTAGGCGAATGTTTGCCAATACCGGAGTGATGTGTCAAGTGGTGAGTTATTCGTTTAATTTTTTTCTACGATTTTTGAGATTAAGCTATAATGGCAATGGAAGACTAACAATCATGTTTTGAGTCTCATCGCTGCATGGAATCACGCATTTGTGGTGGAAAAGGCCAATTGTTGTATAAAAAAGGCAAAACCATGAGTGAAAAAACATCGCGAGTGATTAGAAAAACTAAAATCGAGAACCCGAAAATGAAAGTAAATAAATTTGAACTACGAACCATATTCGCATACATTCATGTTTTAAAAAAATTTATAAAGCGAATAGGGCTTTTTATTCCTTAAAATTGATGAATTTCATTTTCAGTAAAATTCGAGAAAAATTAAGAGTGAGTAAATATTTGTTTTCATTAGCCCCTTTAGGTGCTTGCACAAGAGTTGAAAGTCCAATAGTTTGAAGGAGAACAAACAAGTCACTTCATAAATGAAGAAAGAATGAAGCCTTAACTAGGCTTCGAAGCATTTAAAAGCATGAGTTGATCAAAGCATCCTCAAATCTAGAGCATATAAAACGAAGGCTACTTATGGGGCAGCGAGTGATTGAGAGAAATCATTATGAGAGCAGAATACGTCAAGAAGCGCTGCATGACTATGGTTGGGACTGACATTACAAAATTAGTGTTCTACAATTGCATGACTAGGTAGAATTCCATCAACCACCTCTTAAAACACACTAACAAAAAATTAAAACAACAAAAGCAAACAAAACTATGCATCCTTTAGAAGCTTTCTCTTTGAAAACAGTTCTTGGATTTGGTAGAACTCCAACCTTCCTGCCTCATGACCCTTGTAAAGATGTAGCTCTTGAGTTGAATTCCTGAGTTCCTAGACTCCACCTCTCCAAACTCCTGAATTATGAACCTTCTGAATTATTTGACTACCATTCATGTTGAGTGACATCCATAATACAACCATCCATCTAAGCTTCATCTACACTAGATCCCTTCTAGTATTCAAAGCATGAGCTTCCTTAAAATACGTATTTGTCATCAACGAATTCTTCACCACTATCAACATCCGTGGATCTTCAACAATGGCTATATTAACTTTATTTGGCTTGTCTTTGAACTTTCCCTTGAAAACATAATCTCCAATTCCACAGTTCCATGTTGTGTGAACTCGTTTCTTGTAGTAATAACATTCAATCTCTGGTTTGTCTTTTATCTGATATTTTGCCATAGTTTCTTGAGTATAATGCACTTATGTTGAAGATCACCTTCTGCATCTCCTGTAGTTCTCTTTTCTTCAGCTAAGAGAGCTGAAATCATATCTTCTAGAGTTTGAAAATGTATCTAACTGAGAGTAAAAATGACATTGCTGTATTTAGAAGGCAAACTGTTTAACAAAATGTCTTTGGCATCCTCATCATCTACCATAGCATTGACTTCTGCTAGCTGTCTGATGAGAGACCTCAGATTGCTAATGTGGATAGACATAGTGCATGTCATCCATATTGAATATAAATAGCTATAGCTCTAGAGAAAACTTTGCATTAACCGCTTTTACTCCAAACAATTTATTCATATTATCCCAGATTTCCTTGGATGATTTTTCTAGATCTACATGATGTAACTCAGAATCGAAGAGAGCAAGACCAATAATGGCTTTGGCTTTATCATCTCTGCTCTGCCAAACCAGAAATTTATTTGCATATGTAGGTGGTTTGTCATTCCCATTTACTATTCCACACAAATTCTTGTTCGTCAGTTGCATCTGGATTTTTACTTTCCAGGTGTGAAAGTTGAGGCCAGAATATTTATCTAATGGAATTTCCATTTTTAGAAAATAACCCTGGTCTTATAGATGGGGATTCAAAACAATAGACTTGTTAATGACAGCTGTATGGACCATGTTTTCTCCCGTGCCCTACTTCCCTTGAATAGTGTGGAATTAGGTAGAATATTTGATATACCAGATAGAATACTTGAAGCAGCATGTTTGATATCATAGAAAAAATATTTGAAATGGTATTTTAGGAATCATGTCTCGTCGTGTCATATGCATTGTCCTTTTCCAAAATCATGTCCCGTCGTGCCCTACCAACTGTCTTTTCTAGAAATCATGAATGACTGTATGTTTGTAGGAATCCTGTGCCCTAAACCACTGGAAATTCGTGTCTTTCAACTCCTGGTGTGTTCCACACAAACTGAATCTCCTTCGTGCCCTTGCTCGAGACCCAACAAAAGGAAAACATGACTGTAAAAACAAAGACATCTTTAAAAAATACAGACACGAATGTCCTGCTCTCGAAATCAAGAATGGCGTCGTGATTCTTCTTCCTTCTTTATGTCAATTTGTGGGTCTACTTGACCTCTATCAGTCTTTTTTTCGATGTTTGTATGCTACAGCAAGAGCTTCCTCGAATTTCGACCCTTGCAAGTACCAATGGCTCGGATGCCAAAGTTAGATGTGAGCAGAGAAAGAATGAAGAGAAACCAGAATCCACACTTGGCAGATTGTTTCTGTCATTTTACTATGCAAGAGATAGTTACATAATGGTTGACGAGGTTACAACTGAAAATTAGGTAATACATAACTCGTAGTTCGTTATGACACTTGTCCACAACTGACTAAAGCCATCAAGGTGATTTAATTACAAGGTTAAGCCTTATATTCTCATAGATTTCATTCCTTGCAAATTCAGATTTACACCAACACAGTCATTCAGCACATCTATCATTTAGCTATGTTGCAGATAACTTCACAAGTTGTAGACGACATCAAGAAATCGGAAGCAATCTCTAAGAGAGAAATCTTTCTACCTTTTAAAGTTAGGGGCACTGTTTTACTAAATATACAAACCATTTGAGCCATTTTTTACGAGTGGGCTGAAAGATGCTCTTGTGATTTTTTCAATGATTATCTTCTATTTCATTCAAAGTTATAGTTCTCTTGAATTAAATTTTTAGATTTTTTATTCCAATGGCAGGTAGGTTCAACCGAAGATGCAGAGAAAGCCGCAGTTGCAGGTGTTGATGCAATTATAGTTCAAGGTATAGAAGCAGGGGGTCATGTCATCAGTAAGGTAAAGGAAACATTTTCTTTGTAACTAAATCTCTTATGTGGTCGGAGGTAATAGGTAAATATTTTTTCAAGATCATTTTTCATTCTGTTTGACATGGTCTTACTCTGTGTTCGAAATTGTCAGGAAACTAAATCAGTAAGTAATATGTTGCTGTCTGAGAGTTTAATATCATGCGAATAACCTGCAGGCTAAATGTAGTCATTTACATGTTAAACATATTATCAGAATCCACTGCTCTTAGCTGCAAGCCCAACTGTTCTTAACCATTAAAAGAGAAAATTGTAGAAGTAAAACATCCATAGCACAATTGGCATGCTTATGTTATCTCAGGGAATGGAGTATTTGAAATTGAAATATAAATTTCAAGATCATTTTTCATTCTGTTTGACATGGTCTTACTCTGTGTTCGAAATTGTCAGGAAACTAAATCAGTAAGTAATATGTTGCTGTCTCAGAGTTTAATATCATGCGAATAACCTGCAGGCTAAATGTAGTCATTTACATGTTAAAAATATTATCAGAATCCACTGCTCTTAGCTGCAAGCCCAACTGTTCTTAACCATTAAAAGAGAAAATTGTAGAAGTAAAACATCCATAGCACAAGTGGCATGCTTATGTTATCTCAGGGAATGGAGTATTTGAAATTGAAATATAAATTAGATAATTACGCAACTTTCAATATGCAGAATGCTTCGAACAGATTACTAATTTGCAGTGAATTTATGTTTTTTTGTACCAACAGACACAAAAACAAAAATGATATATCAGAAGGTATGTTTTCAGTGTCCAACTAGTATGAAAAGTAGGGGAGATTATCAAATTTGTTATGATTTTTAAGATGGGATTTTATCTTGCATTCTCATTTCATTCCTCAGCATATCGAGTTGCTCTTGAAACATCAGTTTGCTTTGCAATTTCCTCGAAGAGTTTTTTTCCTAATTTCCACGTATCTTGATCAAGGTGCTTTCTCATTCTCTGGTCTTTTATTTCTAGGCCCTCCATTCTTCATTCTGTTCTCATTACATTTCTGTAATAAAACAATTTTGTGACCAGCTTTAAGGAGTTCATAGCAACACTTTTGAGATTCAAACAACTTGTTTGATTCTCATTGTCCTATGATAAATTGAAAAGAAAATTTCATTTTGTAAATAGATGAGACTCTAGAGACCAATTTTTTCTTTCTTTAAAATCATAACTTTCACATCTAATTAACCATTCAAAAACCCATTTCCTTCTGTTAAGTACCGAGTTGTATGTACTTATGCAATCCTTGAGAATTATGTTATGTGGTACACTGTACCTATTAATCGTGTACTGCGTGTATGGAAATCTGAAATGACACCTTGAATAACTGGAACAATGTCTTGGTTTATCTCATTCTTTTTGTAAGAAAGTTCTCCTCACAAATGGGTTGACAAGTCATATCTGTTATAGATTCTCCCTACTGGGATACCTGCACACAATGACCAAATACAGAAGAACAACTATTGGCTCAAATGTTTTGTACCTATAAACCACCTAATAGTAATCAAACCCATTAGGGTATTAGGGATCATCCCATTGGATGCTTACATACAACGAATTTTTTTATGAACCACCATTCTTGGATCTCAATGGCACCTCTATATAAACCACCCAAGTCAGTAATTAAAGCCAGTAGGTATAGGTTGGACTAAGATCATCACAAGACCACGTTTTAAGTTTTACAACCGAAAAGTTTTGAATTTCCTAAGACATTAATATATAAGAAATCTACCGTATGGGCTGCATGTATATAAGTTTATAACTACAAAGGTGAAATCAATACTTTTCATTACTTCAAAAGTCATACAGGTACTAGTTCTCTGGTCTTGTTAAGACCCATTGAAGGTTTCACACTTTTTATTTTCATGTGGGTGAGGGTTTTCATTGTGTATTAAAATTCATTCATCACGATTAATAGGGCAACCTTCCTAAGAGGAAGACCTTGCACAAGGCTTCCTTGTTTGTTACCCAAATACATCATATATTGCAACAATTCTCCTAACTCAAGGATCAATTCTTTCCATGTTAACAATTAAACAACTTAAGGTCAAAAGAAAATGCTAGAAATGAAGCTTTTGGTTCAACTTACTAAGTCGCTTCATCATACATTTATATTTAGAACTGAATAGGATCCTATCACACTAAGTTACCTTACTCTAGTAACTTCCTTTATAATATCCAGGGTACAATCCTATGTCAAGCAATTCTGCAGGTCTCTTAAAAATGCTGAATCCTAGTTGAGGTATTTCTTTCTTATTTTGATAACCCCAATATATAAAGCACATCACGATAGTCTTTTCCTCTCTATTTTCCTCATGATAGCCACACTTTGATTTTTCAAAACAGCATTCTTTCACTTGCAACTTGTATAGAATCCAGAATTAATTAACAGGTTTCATGGTGTAGAAGATCATAAGGCACCAACCTTATTTCATTTTATATGATCACAAATTCACAGTATCAGTTGTTTCCATCAAGATCTAAGATACAACTGTAGCAGCAGCGAGAAGGTTTCGTATTCAATCTTCTAAGTACGAGCTTACCATGCTCCAAACTAAACAACTTGTTTTCCTTCTACTAAGTTTAAGATGTCAATTCACAACTAAAGGGAGACAATCAATGATCCAAAGGATTGGTAACTGGGAAATACCATCTTGACTGGCAGTCATACCATTTCTCATCACTTTAGTTCACAAGGATTCAACCATCTTACAAAACATTGTAAAGCAAAATCGGTATATATAATCATCCAAAGTCGTACTAGGTATACTATCCTTGAGGCATCTCAAATAAAATGTTGTAAGGAATGATGACATCATTTGTGTCCTTCAGTAACCTTGAGTTAATTGGGTCTCTAAAAGAAACTGATGCAGTTGGTTTTACTCAAACTCACAAGTGAATCTTGTTAAAATATAAGGCTTATTTATTAACATTATATTAATATTAGTTAAGTGTTAACTAATAAACGGTTGAAACTACTTCAACCACTTTGTAACCATCTTTCACATAATAAAATGACAGACACACAATGATAATGTGTGCATTCCGGTTTCTCTTCATCCGTTCTTTGTACATTTTATTCTTTCTCTCTCCGCATATTCTAACATTGGTATCAGAGCACGAGATGTAGGAAAGAGGTCGCCATTATTGCTGCTGTTACAGTTGTATTACAGTTCGCAAAAGGGCAGAATATATACAAAAACGTGAATCACAAGAGGGCAAAAAAAGTGGCAGAGAGTACCATCTAGGGCACGGGACAAAATTGTTTTCATAAAGGTCGCAAAAGCAACAAAAGTCTTGTTTTTCAAAGGAAAATAAGTGTCCCAAGAGGGTTTGAGACCGTTACGAGAAGAGTTTCAGGTGAGAAAAAGAAAGGTTCAAGGGAATACAAGCAATCGCAAATCAGGAGCAAACAAAGTCGCGAAAGGACCTGCAACGAATTAAATCTCTTTTTACTGTTGTGAATCCATATATACAGTCGCGGATATACATGAATACAGCCACGAAACCAGACACTCGAAAAGAAAAAAATACAGAAGAAAAAGGGCAAACATACAGTCACAAAACCAGGCAGATATAGTTGCCAAAATAGACACGAAACCAGGCAGAATACAGTCGCAAATTGCAGTCGTATAAGAACAAAACATGACTCACGAATTTGTGTAAAAACGTGACTCACAAATTCAAAAGGGAAAAATACAGTCATTTTTTATATAGACGAAAATCACCACCGCCATTACTGTCATCAGCAATCACGATTTGTGTTGGCTAGATTTTCTGCACAGCTGAAAACCTAGGTAGTCATGAGATAAAACTCCCTCATTTACCAGTGAGGCTCCCGTGTAAGATTTTGTTAGTTATGTTTTCTAGTATCTATTTGTTGGTATTACTTTAACTATGTAGCTCATGAACCATAGCTAGACAGTTTTGCAACAAGTAAGCAACTGTAAAAGAAAGGAAAAATCTGTAGAAGAGGAAAATAATAGGAAATGGGAAGAAAGGAGAGAAGATGTGCAACCCAATCAATAGTTCACAGAGTTGATCGCATGCACATAGATTAAAACAAATAGATCATGAAATACATAATTCAAAGCAAAGGAAACTTTTAGATCTAGATCTAGAATAACACAAAGTTTATGAATAGATCTAGAAATAAATATGAGACGAATGCACCGTTGACACAAAGTTCTCTAGAAATCTCTTCTCTATTCCTCTGCTTGCAGAAAGCTATCAAGGATCTCAGCTCAAAGTCTGGAACACAAGAATGCTGATTACAAATTCCGATCCCCTAACCCGTAGGTTCTTCCTCTACTTATAGTGTGTAGAGGGGAAAATACAAATGGTAAACTGAAACTAAACTAGAACATGAAGTAGTAAAGGGAACATTTGACAATCATCTTCCTAGAATTCCTCTCTTAGTGACATGCATCAGGAGTCTAAGTCAAAATTGTGCACATCTGTCACCTATCTTAAAGAATCTTCCCACATAACTTAAAGTAGTGGTTTTTTCAACCAATAACTTTAAGTTTACATTTTCATCCGGGAATATAAGAAATAAGAGAAGGAAGAAGAGAAGAAAGAAGATCTGCCAGTTGTAACACTTATACTTTCTTTTTGTTCTGATATTGAATATACTTGTCAAACATGTAATTCAACATCTTCCCATCTATTTTAATAATAACATCTCTCTCGGTTTTGAATCTGTAACAACCCTCTGGACAAAGCAACAACGTTAGCCTTCACTTTCTCTAAACCAGGCCCATATCCCTCAACATCTACCTGAAGCTTTATGAGTCTACCAATTGAATCCATCATGAAAGGTATGGTGGCTTCATCAACCTCTTTCCGTACAACTAGCATAAATTCCTCATGGGAAGCAGGTAATTCATCTGGGATGCTCTCGGCACTTCTCCCATCTTACTCTCCAGCAACTGCATCCTCTTTAGCATGAGCTTGAGGATCTCTACGCGGAAGGAAACTGAAATTTCTAACTGCTTCCCCTTTTCCACCAATCCGCCAGGCACAATCTGCTTCGCAATCAACACATCCTTTGGCAACGAGTGTATCTTAGCCAAAGTATCCAGATGACTTTCAACAACTATGTTCTCATCTTTTATCTGTGTCATCAAATCCTTTAGCTGAGATATTGCCTGTGCATGTTCTCCAATTCAGCCGGTATTGGTTCGAATTGCTCTGAAGCTTGGTGAATGATTTGCTCCTTCCAGTGGGCAATAGCTCTGACTTGATCCCCTACATCTTCCACCTCCTGCATCAGATGATCACTCACCTGCTCATGTGCTAAAATGGGCTGAGAGGAAGGTTTGAAACCTTAGCAATGATCTCGCACAACTGGAACACCTGCTTCTGAAGCTTGGATCTCTTAGCCTTCTCTTTATCAAGCTTAAGGAATAAAGTGTTCATTAGCATCTGTGTATCCTGCTTTAATCCTTCTGTGGTAGTTTGACCTATTGGCACTTTGGTCACTACTATATCAGCTGCGTGAGCTCTCCCTTGTGCTTTCCTTCTACTGGAACAAATAACTCAACAAACTTTTGTCCCGATTCCTCAATAATCAACCTAGAAGTCGTTTTGGCAACTTTAGGTCTTCTATCTCTTCCTCCCAAACTCAGGAGCAGCTGAAAGTCGTGCTCTTCTAGGTTGATCTCCTCTCTGGCTTCTGGGATTGTCTGCAAAGCTAACCATGATGAAAAGTTGCTTCTTGGGGAATGAGAAGTCACTGAGTGCACCACCATCTCATGCTCTGATTTCGCTCTATCAAAATTTGCCACCGTGTTATGATTGCTACCCTCTGAATTGTCCAAAGATAATGTCTTTTCAAACTTCGCCATCTGTGCTTTCAACTTCTCCGCATGGATAGGTGAAGACCTGAGTGGTCGAGGAGAAAATACAAATGACGCTGGATTCAAAGGAGGAACAACAAGATCTCTTTGAGGTTCCGGGGCTGCTGAAGTGCTATGAGTTGATGTTGGAGAAGCTGGAACTGACACGATAGCCGTAGATTTGGCCTTCTCCTGTATGTGAGACTTCTTGTGAACTTTAAGCTTTTCCGGCCTTCTGCTGCTTTCACCTTCGTGCTTTCTTTTGCTAGAGTCTCCCGTGGTAAAGTTGCATGTGATCTGATTCATCAAAGCTTCATCCAGGCAATACCCCTTTATCAACAACCAGTTCAAGTGTTAACTAGATGCGAAGATCTTTCTTCAATCGTCTGGCAGCCACCAATGTTTTCCTGAAGAGCAGCTCTATCTCCTCCCATCTGATGATACGAGTCAAGTATCACATGCCCATCATCTACGAGATCTGCAGGTATTTGTGCCAAACCATAATCAGACACTTGTTGCGCCGATAACCTGCTGAAGTCTTTCTTTTTGACTTCATACTCGTTCCTGCACTTCATCCAAAAGTCCTCCAACGAAGGCACATGTGAGTATTCCTGGGAGATTGTCTTCTTCGCTACTCCATATGGGTCAAAGTTTAGCCGTGCTGGGAAGAACTCAGGCTCATACTCAGAAAACATTTCAGCTTCGACTCCTCTAGCTTTGTGGATGCTCTAGCAGCTGTAATAACCCACTGTGACTGGAAAGAAACCTGTAGACTTGTGCCGCTTTGATTGTAAGTCATGCATCTCCACGAGTGTCTGCACAACTCCACGATGACCCACTTGTCGTTTAGATACCTCGGTTAACGCGTTCTTTCTCCCAAAAAGCCAACACCCCGAGATAGGTGAAGTCTCAGCAAACCGGATGAAAATGCAGCCATGTGAAATATCCCTTGTTGGGATCTTACCACAAAATTGACAAAACACAGAAATTTGCAGCAAATACTAAATCTGATTTTTCTGATTTTTATGCAGAAAATTACAGCTAGGGCAGCGAACAGTAAAATGTGAATAACTCTCAAAATATCCGTTCAAAACACTTGAAAATTTAAAGAGAACTAGATAATAATATAAAGAACACAAGGGAAATATTTTTGGAATTTTTCAGTCACTATATCGCTGCCAGAAAATTACAGCGTGCCTAAAATAGCTGGGAAACTTCGAAAATTAATATCTTTCCGAATACAAGTGCAAAAATGATGAAACTTGGGAAATAACATATATAAATATAGAAGATGACTTTCCAACCTTCAGATCTGAAAACGGCCAACTGGAAACCCTAGAAATTAGGGCTGCAATCTCCCAAACAAGTCGCCCCCTTTGGTAGATGGCCAAAACCCTTGTGAAATCCTCTGTAAATGATGCCAAACCCTTCCTCTATGGCTGCCGTAGGTCTGATCCGAAAACCACTGAAAATCTCCACCAAAACTCACAAAACCCTCAAACCCTAATTTTGAAATTCCTGAAAATACCTCTGTAAAACACTTCAAATCTGCTCCAAATGACAAGCTAGGGTAGATCTTTCACTACAAGAATGCCTGCTTAGCTTAGGGATGGATCTCTCACCACCGAAGCTAGGGTTCCCGTGGGATCTTACTCCACAAGCTAAATAGTTGAAACAACAATTGCATGAAAAGAGATATAAGTGTATGCATGAATGAATATCCTTTCACCCCTCTTCTCCTTTTATAACCTTTTTCATGTCAAAGAAACCCTAAAACCCCCAAGGCGCACTTCCTCATAAAGAGGGCCCAATTAAAAATAACTTAAAGTTGTTTTTTCCCTTCCTAGGCGCCTAGGCCCATAAAGTGACCCCAATGAAGAAATATAACATTTAATGCCATACATATCCCCTCAAGTCGCCAAAAAGGTACTTTAAGTGGCCCTAATGATGAAACATAACATCTAGTCCCTTTTAAAAGTACTTTATGACCCTGTCAATAAAAAAATAATAACTGGACTAAATGCCCATACCCACTAGCAAAAAATAGTGTCCGTAACCCCTTGGGCATGACTAGGGTTAGGACACGCATTGGCCCTTAGGCCATGGGCGAGGGAAAGGGGACATTACACCATGCTGAGATACAACTTCCCAATCTTCTTTGCTTACCTTGTTGGTCTTTAGATCACTATTTAGTTTGTAGATGAATTCATAGAAGAACCCATCATTGACCACTTTGTAATCTTTGTGGCACTCAGAACTGTCAACTGTGGATAGCAATCAAAGATATGATCTTTCGCCAGAAGATCTCCGTCTATCCAGCTTGGAAAATATACCCTGCGAGGCTACTGCATATACTAGGTATGAAGTCATTTTGAAGTTGTAAGTCCGCCTCACACTCCGAAGTTGCTCACCGATGCTTGTCATTGATGATCTCTGCCTAATTGATTATCGAATCAACTCTGTTGATCTCGATAGTCCTAACGAAAGCATACATCCATGAGCGAAAGTTGTGAGTATTGGCTTCTCCACTTATCCTGCAAAGCAATTTAGTGATATCATCCACCTCCTGCACCAAGTTGGATCGCGGAAGAGTCCTCGGGAACTTTGATGGGGACCTGGGCTTCTTCATATATCGGCTATTCATTATGCCCACGCAATTTGCTTTGTGTTTCTCCCATCTGTTACCTGCATCCAACATGCTAATTACAATCACCACCATTTGTGTCGGAATCTTCAGACTAATTAATAAATTGTGCATCCAGATTAATTTGCCTTTCCCGCAGCATCCCGGATTGTTTTGGAAAGAGGATGATATGATCTTGCACACTCCATGACAAATTCGGGCAACTAAGCTGTGACTGGGAATGCTGATGCTTGAATAATTCCACTGCTTTTCATTGCCCGCATGAGAAATGTCTTTCCGGCCCTGGATCTGTCAATTATTTCGGAGATGGGTTCCGGGCCTATGTCTGTGTCATTGATATCAACAAATCTGGAAGCTATGCGATTCTATTGATCCCTCTCTATCATCACGCTTCATCATGGCTGGAGCAATCTTTGTCTTAAGCAATCTTTGTCTGTGTTCTTTTTCTTTTAATCCTGCCAGAATTCTTTATAACTGGATCAATTCGTGCAGATCTAGCAATTTCTTCAGATTCGAAGATATATTCAATGTACCTGACATTGATTTGAACTTCCTTTCACCTGTAATGAATACCTGCAATTATTTAAGACAAAGATGAAGTCCAGAGCATGAATACTTGATTTCTGTCACCAAAAATCTGCATATGAAGCCC
The DNA here is from genome assembly GCA_018340775.1 of Taxus wallichiana var. yunnanensis. Classification (NCBI taxonomy): domain Eukaryota; kingdom Viridiplantae; phylum Streptophyta; class Pinopsida; order Cupressales; family Taxaceae; genus Taxus; species Taxus wallichiana. The sequence continues at coordinate 449,760,074 of CM031239.1, forward strand.
GCTGCCCTAAAATTTGAGGCTTTGCTTGCATGCAAAATAGGTATAAATATTTTTAAATTCACTGGCACTTATAAGAACATGCAGATAATTATCATAGCATAAATCAAGCTATTCCAACCCTAGGCGCCAAACCTTCAAGCTTCCCGACAATGAAAAACACCTCCAGATGCAAAAATCCTCCTTTCTTTGGCGCCAAAACTATCCGGGCTGCAATCTTTAGCAAAAAGAATTAATTGCTTCTTCATTATGGCAGTCCATACTTATATAACCCTCAACATTCTATTTTTAATAATTTCCATCCTATTCCTGACAATTAATTAATAAACAAACATGTTTATTCACCCAAATTGGGCGCCTAATTTTGCATGCTGCTGGCTGCCATTAAATAAATTTATTTTATTTATTTTTAGCATGCATCCTTCAGTTGTCTTTGGCTTGACCTTTTGCTTTGACTTTCCATTCATCCATGGCGCCAAAATTAGGCAGAAAAACTATTAATAAATACCATTAAAAGCATTGTTTAATGCCCAAATGGGTCGCACTTTTTGACAAGGCTGATTTCTAAATATAAGAAGTCAACTTTGATGGGATTATTTACCCTGCACTGCAGCTCCAAAAATCCCTTCTTTCACTTAAGTTGTTTGACTTCCATAATGGGGATTTTTACCCTGCAAGGTAGGTAAAAATTCCGCTTTGCCTGCCACTGCCAAAATTCCCATTATTAAATTAAAATATCTCCCAAAAAGTGTGACTTGCATTAAAATTAGCCCCTTTGATAAAGTGCGACTTGCATTAAAATTAACCCCTTTGATAAAGTGCGACTTGCATGGGTGAATAAATCTCTTTGGTGGGAAAAGCTAGCTTTCAGTGTAGAAAAAAATTCCCATTGGTGCTTTAAGTGATTTTTCTTTATTTTATAATGAGAATTTTCACCTGCAAGGCGGGTAAGAAATTCCTTCCTACCGCTCGCCTCTAATTTTCCCATCTTTAAGTGATTTTTCTTTATTTTATAATGGGAATTTTCACTCTGCATGGTAGGTAAAAATTCCCTGCACCTCTAATTTTTCCCATCATAGCTTAAGTGACTTTGACTTCATGGGAAAAAGTACCTGCAATAGGTAAAAATTTCCCAACTGTCTTCAGCACTACCGAAAATCCCATTGCAGCTTACACTCATTAATTCTAAAAATGCGACTTGCCTAGGAGAGGCTTTTTGTGCATGACTTCATCTTTTTGGTCAGAAGCTTGCATTTTGAGGCTGATTCCTTTTGGTGTTATGTCGGTAGATGATCTCCAGATGCTTCAGAAATTAAACAAACTATACTGGCGAAGGAATTGACCTAGGGGAATTTCACAGAAAAAAACGGAGAAAAACGCAAAAGAAATAAATAAAAGCGAAAAATGTTGCCAGAAGTTGCAGATAATGCCCTGAATTCATTCTTGGTGAAAACCCTAATGAGATGAGTGAATACTGGCATGCAAAACTTCAACATGATTCAACCGAGCACAATTTATTCAATAAATAATTAAATAAAAATTTCCCGTAGACAAAACTTGGCGGAGGGATAAAATGAGTTTGGGCATCTGGGTATTTGTCGAAATTGGCTCATATGATTCACTGGGAATATCCTAACATAATACAGATATCTTTTGGCAATAAAAACACAAAAAGACCTGCTATTTTAAAAGAATGATTTTTTTCTTTCAAATGGGTAGTCCCAGATTTCAGGGTGAAATCTGGGGACACCAATTTGCATAAAATATAGTCTTGATTTGGGAAATACAACCATTGCAATTTCTCAAGGCTACAGGTTGCAAGGTACAACATTCATGAATTTCTAGGGCATGAAAACACAAAACGTTGTATGAATTTTGGATTGAACTTCGTGATAAGCCAAAGATGTTTGGAGACAATGATAAAGAATTGTGAGGAAAGTTCATATTATCAAGTTATTGAACAAAATATTTTTCAAAGAGACGGATCAGATTGTAAAGAAAAAGATGAAGGGAAAATTCCAAGTTGAAGTAAATGAAGCTAGTGTTGAAAATCCATCGATGTTGACATCAATGAACTCATTGATAGAGAATGCGTATTTTAAAAGAATCGCAACACTTTGAAGACATGAAGGAATCTAGTGTAGGTAAAACTCGGCATGGATGGTTGTCCAGTTAGTTCGGGAGTTTGTGAATCTCGGGAATTTACCCTTACAAGGGTCATGAGACAACTTGATGGAGCTTGTGGATGGCTCAATATGGATGGTTGTCTAACAATTTGGGAGATTTTGTAATTCAGAGGTCAAGAGGCGGAATCCGGGAACTTGGGAATTTAGCTCGGGAACTACACCTTTATGAGGGTCAAGGAGGCAACTTGATGGAGTTCTACCTGGTTAAAGCATTGTTTTCAAAAGGGAAAGCTTCAAGAATGCGTGGTGTTGTTTGGTTCTGTTAGTTTAATCTTCTCATCAAGATGTTCTATAGAGTAATCCTTAAGAGGTGGTGTTAAAATATAAGGCTTATTTATTAAAGTTATATTAATATTAGTTAAGTGTTAACTAATAAACAATTGAAACTACTTCAACCACTTTGTAACCATCTTTCACATAATAAAATGACGGACACACAATGATAATGTGTGCATTCCGGTTTCTCTTCATCTATTCTTTGTACATTCTATTCTTTCTCTCTCTGCATATTCTAACAAATCTACAGCTCAGTCCTATACTTAGCACTAGCAGGGTCAAGTGACTTAGATCTTCACAAGAACTCCATACAACAGTTAGCTGTCAACATGAGTTCCAGCAAGCATTCTTTATTATCTCGCATAAGTGACAATAGGGTTTTAGAAGATGTTCCCAATGCATACAGAAGAGTCATGTAACGTATTAGATAAACAATGTACAGAATCTTGAACACAATACGTAACTCACATCATATCATTACTCATAATGACTGCCTTCTTCCATTAAAGCTTAGTCCCAAAACAAAGTTATATTATATATACAATAGATAGGCTTTCAAATTGTTCATGAATCCCTCACTACCGGCACTACAACATACATCACCATTATTAGGAACCTATTTGTTGTTGTTGGCTAGATTTTCTGCATAGCATCAAACCTAGGCATCATGAGATAAATCTCCTCATTTAACCGGTGAGGCTCCCGTATCAGATTTGTCAATAAAAATGTGTTATTATCTATCAGGGGTTTTACTTTAACCACTTAGTTCATGAACCATAACTAAGAAGTTCTGCAGCAAGTAAGCAACTGTTTAAGAAAGGAAAATTATAGAAGAAGAAAGTAAAGGTATTACAGAGAAGAAATAAGGAAGATGTGCATCCCAATTAGTAGATAGCAGAGCTAATTGCATGCACATAGAAGAAACTTAATAGATTTGAACACACAGAATTATAAAGCAAAGGCAGCTCTAGATCCAGATCTAAAATAACACAAAGTTTACTTAAAAGATCTAAAGATTTAAAAGCAAGAAACACAGTACGCCGTGACACAAAGTTCTCCGGAAACCTGCTTCTTTGTATTCCTCTGCAACAAGTGGCTCTCAGGGGTTCAGCACAAAGTCTAGAACACAAGATTGCTGCTTACAAATTCTGATTGATCATTAACCCGGAGGTTCTTCTCCTACTTATAGAATGTAGGAGGGAAAGTACAAATAGAAGACTCAAACTGAACTAAAGTATGAACAACAAGTAAAGATGACATTTGGCAATCATCCTCAACTAACTTCTTCTTAAGTGACACATGTATCACTTAACTAATAGAATGGTTCCACATGACTTCAAGTAATGGTTGCAAAACCAATAACTTAGAAGTTTTACAATTTCATCCGGGAACATAGAAAATAGAAGAAGTCATGCCAGCTGTAATGTTTACATCTTCTTCTTGTTCTGATATCTGATATACTTGTCGAACATATAATTCAACATCCTTCCATCTGTTTTAGCCACTGCTTCCTTCTCTGTCCTGAATTGCAGCAACCCTTCATTCAACACTTTGCTGCATGCTTCCACCTCTTCCAAACTTGGCCCAAATCTCGCAATGTCTGCCTGCAGCGCCACCAATCTACTGATAGAATTCATCGTGAAAGGCTTGGTAGCTTTATCAATTCTCTTTTGCACCATCAGAAGAGAACCTTCCAGGGAATCATGCACTTCGTTAGAAACAATCCGCACGTATGAAGTAACACCTCCATCCACTCTTTCCTCAGTGAAAGAAATGATACTGTCTGGTAAATCTGATGTTCTACTCTCAAGCACCTGCATCCTTTTCAGCAAAACTCTGCAGATCTCCAAACGGAAAGATACTGCAAACTCTAGCTGCTTCCCCTTCTCGACTGATCCATCCGGTACAATTTGTTCTGCAACCAATACATCTCCCGGCAGCTTGTTGATCTCGGCCAAAATACTCAGGTTACTCTCTGCAACTGTATTCATGCCTTCTATGCTTTCCATCAGTTGCTTTAGTTGATTTGCTGCATCTTTCATAACCTTTAGGCGGGCTGGCACTTCCCCAAGTTGCACAGAAGCTTGACGAATAATCAGATCCTTCCATTCGTCAATAGCCTTTACTTGATTGCTTGCATCTTCCATTTCCTGCATAAGATGATCACTCACCTGCTCTGAAATGGGCTGAATGGAAGGTTTAGCAACCTTGGCTATGATCTCACATAATTGAGATATTTGCTTCTGCAGCTCTTCTTTCTCCGCCTTTTCACTGTCAAGCCTAAGGAACAAAGCATCCAGCAACGTTTGCGTGTCCTGCTTCAATCCTTCAGTGGTAGCTTGACCGAGTGGTATTTTGGTCACCGTCACATCTTCTGCCATGAGCTCCTCTTCTATCTTTCCTTCCGCCGGAATTGATATCTCAGCAAACTTCTCTCCCGAATCTTTGATGATCAACCTAGAAGTTGCTTTAGCAACTTTAGGCCTTCTGTCTCTTCTCGCCGATCCTCGAAGTAGCCGCAAGTCATGCTCCTCTAAGTTCATCTCTACTCTTGCTTCCGGAACCAACTGCAAAGCTAACCATCCCAAGAAGTTATTTCTCGGGGAGTAAGAAGTCACTGAGTGCACTACCATCTCCCGCTCTGCATCCTCTCCGTCAGAAAGTGCCACAGTGTCATGGCTGCCATCTTCTGAAACATCCAAGGACAAAGCTCTTTCGAACTCCGTCATCTGCAGCTTCAACATCTCCTCTGGAACGGGTGATGAACGAAGTGGCTGCGGAGAGAAAACGAACGTCGCCGGTTTCAATGAAGGCATGGAAGCATCCTGCTGCTGCGGTGCAATAGTTGGTGATCCTCTGGGTACTGGAGAAGTCGGAGTCAAAGCTATGGTCGTAGAAGTGGTCTTCTCTTTCTCTTGAGATCTTCTGTGTACTTTCAACTTCTCGGACCTTCTGTTGCTTTCTCCTTCATGCTTTCGCTTGAGGGAATCTCCTGCACCGAAGTTGCCCGTGATTTGATTCATCAATACTTCATCAAGGCAGTATCCCTTCAGCAGTAGCCAGTTCGAAGTATTCACCAACACAGCTCCAGATCTCTCTTCAATTGAATGGCAGCCTCCAATGTTATCCTGCAGTATAGCTTTATCTCCTCCCATTTGATGGTAAGTGTCAAGTACCACGTTCCCATCATCTTTAAGATCCGCAGGTATCCGCGCTAGTCCAAAGTCGAACACTTGCTTTGCTGATAGCCTGCTGAAATCTTTCTTTCTAACCTCGTACTCACTTCTGCACTTCATCCAGAAATCTTCTAACGAAGGCACATGTGCGTACTCCTGGGAGATTGTCTTCCTGGCTACTCCAAATGGATCGAAGTTAAGCCGCAGGAGGAAGAACTCTTGCTCATACTCGGATAACATTTGCGCTTCCATCCTCGAGCTCTCTATGAATGCTAATGCAACTGTAATATCCCACAGTGATTGGGAAGAAGCCCGTAGACTTGTGCCGTTTCAACTGAAGGTCGTGTAACTCTACGAGTTGCCTGCTCAGCCATGGCGATCACTCTATCACTTGGATACCTGGGCATCTTTATAGGTTCTCCAGAAAAGCCCGTAACCCTGAGGTATGTGAAATCTGCAAACTGGATGAATAAACTGCCAATCTTGGACACTGCTTCCCACGCTTCCTTGCTTACCCTGTGAGTCTTCAAGTCTTTGTCTAGCCTGCAGATGAAATCGTAGAAGAAGTCATCGTTGATCACTTTGAAGTCCTTCTCGCACACAGGTACAGTAAGCTATGGGTAGCACTCGAAAATGGGGTCCTTGGAAAGAACACCACATCTATCCAGCTTGGAAAAGACACCCTGTGAAGCTGCAGCATATACCAAGTACGAAGTCATCTTGAAGTACGCTTCACGCTTCACGCTCACCGAAGTTGCACTTCTAATAATTTCCGACCAATTGATTATAGAATCAACCTTGTTGATTTCAATGGTCCTGATGAAAGCATACATCCATGTACGGAAAGTGTAGGCATTCGCTTCGCCATTCATCCTGCATAGCAATTTGACGACATCATCTGCTTCCTGCACCAAATTGGAACGTGGAAGAGTTCTCGGGAACTTTGAAGGGGATCTAGGCTTCTTCATGAACCGGCTATTCATTATGCTCACGCAATCAGCTCTATGTTTCTCCCATCTACTGTCAGCATCTTGAATGCTAATAGAAGTCACCACCTTTCGCACTGGAATCTTTAGACAATAATTGATGAATTCCGCATCCAAACGAATTATTGTCTTTCCCGCAACATCACGCACTGATCTGGATGAAGGATGATAAGATCTAGCACACTCCATCACGAACTCTGGCAATTGGGCTGTATATGGGAAAGCTGCAGCTCGGATAATTCCGCTACTTTTGACCGCACGCATGAGTGAAGTCTTTCCCGCTCTGGATCTATCAATCAAATCAGAAAGAGGTTCTGGGCCTAGATCTGTGTCTCCTATGTCTGAAAGTTTGGAAGCAATGCATGAATCCATCGTGCTCTCTTTTTCATCTCCTTTCGCCATGGCTTTATCAATCTTTGTCTGAATAATTCTTTTTCTTCTAACTTGGCCGATTTCTTCAATACTGTGCAGATCTGACAAATCTTCGATCGGAGGATATTTCGCAATGTATTGGACATTGATAAAAACTCCTTTTCTTTTGTAAAGCATCGTAATGAATTCCGCAATTTATTCGAGACAAAAATGGCCACCGGAGTATGAATAGTGAATTTAAATTATAAAAATCTGCACTTTCCAAGCCTCGCTGCCCCAAAAATTGGTGTTTAATTTGCACATAAAGAGAGCATGAATCCTTTCACCAACCCCCGAGCTCCTCGTAACACGTGAAAACAACTATGCAGACGAAGATTAACCTTCTCCAAAGCATGCACCAAATCGAAGCTTTTAGCCTTGTTAGCACTTTGTCTCGAACAAAATCCTTCCTCTAATGGGGGCGCACTTTTCCTCCTAGCTGCAATTCTTTACTCGTGAATTAAATTATTCACCCATATGGCTGCCCATGCTTATATAACCTTCACAATTCTATAATTAATAATTGCCCTAACAATTAAAGGCAATTAATAAATTAAAAATCATGCTTTTCTCTTTTAAAAATAACATGTTTAAGGCAATGTTTTAAAAATCGGAACCGGACTCGGAACCGGTCGAGGGTTGGACCGGACCGGAACCGGAACCGGACCGGAACCGGACCGGTTCAAACTCTATGAACCGGTTTACTAAAAAACACATAAAAATTACATTTTTAAAGAAAACAATATATTTGAAAAACTAGAAACCATGATTCCAACAATTACACACAAAATATGCAAAGTTTGCTCATGTATATAGTGATAGTTGGAATGCTCGCACTCGGCAAATACTCGGCAGACCCCAAAAAAAAAAACTCGGCAATATTTGGCCAGAATACTCGCCGAGTTTTGGAAAGCTATCCAGTATTTTTAAATACTAAATTGTGTACAGGCAATCAAAGCTCATGATTCTTTCAGAAGATTGCAAGAAGCTACTTGGTCCAAAAAGGTGCAAAAATGGATTTTATGAAAATAAGAAAAATATTGCCATCAATGTGTAGAGCTCGAGAAAATATGCACTTTTAGAGAAAACGACACCTGAAACGGAGCCACAAAATGAAAGTTATGGCACATGCAAGTTTTTGCTGCTACATCTTCCCGGACCCTTTCCAAAAATGGCAAATTTTATTCTATACTTGTGTTTTTTTCACCAAAAATCCAAAAAAGGAAAGAAATGCTGTCTTTACATAACTCGGCCGGTTCAGGATGAAACCGGACCGGTTTGACCGGTTTTAGCCCAAACCGGCCGGTTCCGTACAAAACCGGCCGGTTTGGGCTAAAACCGGTCAACCGATCCGGTTTACTAAACGGTTCGTGCTTTAAAATGTTAAACCGGTCAAACCGGCCGGTTCCGGTTCCGGTTTGACCGGTTTTTAAAACACTTGGTTTAAGGACAGCCATCCAATAAATTAAATTAATCCAATTCAATCCTTCACACAAAGACTTCACTCGAGCCCCACAGGTGTGCTTTGACCATAGCCACTGAAAATAGAAATTAATTTAATGTTTTAATGCCTTAAAAACATTAAATAATACCCAAATGGGGCGCACTTTTTGAGAGGAAGAGGGCAGCCATTAAATAAATTAAATTTAATGCATTTGACTCCTTTCTTTTATTCCATCTTTGACTTGTTGACCTCCTCCAAGCTTGGGCGCACTTTTTGAGAAGAAAGATTAATAAAAATAATCAATTTTAATTCTTTTAATCTCTCACCAAAGGGGGCGCACTTTTTGCACATGTAATTCTATTTTTAGGAATTTTTTGATAACGGATGCTTTACCTGCCAGGCAGGTATAAAATTCCCACCCTGCCTGCGGCTTATATTTTTCCCATCGCAGCTTAAATCCTTTGTTTTCCAAAAATGCGCCCATCCCCGCAGGGGCTTTTCTGTGCACGACTTCGCTTTTTCCCAGTGATCCAGACCTCCGATGGCGACTTCCTCCGGGCACAATGTGCGTATATGTTTTCTAGCCGCTCCAGGCCAAAAATCGGGCTTACCCGGCAAAGGAGTTGTTCCAGAGAAATTTTACAGAAAACAGAACGGGACACCACAAAAACACGAAAAATTGCCAAAAGTTACAAATAAAGCCCAAAACTTAAAATAAGTTAAAATCCTTCTGGTACATAGGAATAATAACATATTCGCTTATAATGGAGTTAAAACAGAGCGCAAATAGCCTCATACGGGGCTCAAAATAATTAAATACAAATTTCCCGCAGACAAATCCCGACGACAGAATAAAACAATTTTGGGCATCTGGGTATTTGGCGAAAAAGGCTAATATGGCACTTTAGGATTATTTTGACGCAATACAGGAACTTTCAGGCAATAAAAACAACAAACGACCCACTATTTTAAAAGTACGAAATTTTTTTGGATTGGGTAGTCACAGATTTCAGGGTGAAATCTGAGTGACACCAGTTGGCTCCGTCTGTGGACATCTTTTTCTCTTGTCAGAATGACAAAGGGAAAAGATGAGATCCCAGCATCTCTGGTTTCGTATCTTGTCCTTTGGGCACGGGGTCAGGCAAACAAACACAACACAACACAACACCAAAACAAGACAAAACAAGGAAAAACAAACAAAGATTTATTTATGTACATACAGGTTTTACCCTGCTTCTCATGTCCGGAATAGCAACTTCAAGTGTTGCCCATTGAAAGGCAACGGTAATTCAACTCCATCCTGATGAGCAAGAATGAAGCTATCTGCTCCGGCGATCTTTTTGATCACAAAAGGCCCTTTCCATAGTGAATCGAACTTTCCATGCATGCCTTTTGTTTCTCTTCTTTTGTCCCATAGAAGGACCCAGTCATTGACTTCAAATTTCCTTTCCCTGGCTTTTTTGTCGAAGATGACTTTCACCTTCCTTTGATGCTCTGTCAACCTATCTGCAACTTGAGTTTGTACTTCCCTCGCCCATCAGTACATGATTCTTTTATATCGATAGCATCCGTGAATGTGGAATCCTCCGAGGGCTTTAGAAGTTGTAGAGGCGGTGCAATTCCAAGGTGAGAGGCGCTCTGCGTCTCTACCATATAGCAGCTGAAAAGGGGACATGCCTATCGCCCTTTTCGTGTGATCCTATCGGCCCATAATGCATCAAACAACTTTTTATGCCAAGTCCTTTGATTTTCCGTTCTGACTTGCACGATAGTTACAAGTTCTTATTACTAGATTCAACTTGACCATTCCCTTGTGGATAGTAGTTTGAGGAATGAACAAGTTGAATCCCATAAGTGTAGCAAAATTCCACCAACTCCTCAGAAGAAAGATTCGGAGCGTTGTCTGCTACAATTTTGCTGGGTACGCCAAACCTGACAATAATATTTTCTTTTATAAAATTGCACACTTCGGCGGAAGTGGCAGTCTTCACAGGAATAGCTTCTACCCACTTACTGAAATAATCAGTAGCTGTTAGAATGTAATGATGACCGGCGCTGGAAGCCGGGTTAAGCATTCCAATAAAATCCATACCCCACTGTTGGAAAGGTTCTTCAATCACAATGGGTTTTAGAGGTAATGCAGGCAATTTCACACGCCCAACAAAATGTTGGCATGCTTGACACTTAGCTACCCATTCTGCAGTATCTTGAAAAAGGGTGGGCCAGTAATACCTTGCTCTGAGGATCTTGTGTGCAGTGACTCGGGCTGAGAAATGACCACCGCAAGCCATGTCATGAAACTGTTGTAGTAGCTGATCCTGTTGAGCTTTATCCACGCATCTGAGAAATACACCATCAATTCCTTTCTTGTACAAACCATTATCCCAAAGAACAAAATCTTTGGATTTCAGTTTGATAGTTCGTTTCTCTTTTCTGGAAAGTTGATCTGGGCATTCTCCATACGTCAGAAAGTAAGCAATGTTACTGTACCACTCCTCTACCAGATCTATAAAAAGTACTGCAGGTAAATCTTCATCTATCCCATCCTGATCTGCTTCAGGTACTGATGCTTTCATCTCTGTCATTAGTTCACACAGACCTCTTCCTCGAACTAGCTTTGTTGGTTTAATATCCAGGTCATACTCTTGAACCTTTGTTACCCACGTGCCTCTCAACAATCCTAACTCTTGCTGAGTAAGGATAGATTTAACTGCAGTATCTGGAACCAAAACCACAGTGTGTGAGGAAAGAATATAATACCTGAATGCTTTGCATGCCTTCACCACTGCATATGCGTGCTTTTCCATTGGAGTGTATTTCAACTCATAGGCTTTAAGGGGCGTGCTCATGAAAGCAATAGGAGCTTCTGCGTCCTCTTGATTTTTCTGCATCAGAATTGCTGACATAGTGTGTTCGGAAGAATAACAATAAAGAATAAATTCTTTATCAAGTCGGGTGAAACCAAGACTCGGAGCTTTAACAGGGCCTCTTTGATTTTCTCAAAGCTTCCTTCCTTCGCTGCTCCATTTAAAATCTTGTGTCTTCTTTATCATATTCGAAATATGACGGGTTAGCTCAAAGAAAGTCGAATGAATCTTCTGAGAAAATTCACTTTTCCAAAGAAAGAGTGAACTCCTTTTTTGGATGTGGGCAAAGGTAATGTCTGAATGGATTTGACACGCTCTGGATCTATCTTTGTTCCTTCTTTGGAAACAATGTGCCCAAGCAGCTTTCCTTCGGTTACAGCAAAGATGGATTTCTTAGGATTCAAAGAAATACCATGCTTGCGGCATTGTATGAAGACCTCTTCCAAGTTTGAAATATGCGTGCTTCTATCTTTGGAAAAGACTGTCAAATCATCCAGGTACACAACTATGCTTATATCTTTGAGATGAGCAAAGGCTAGATCCATAGCTCTTTGAAATGTAGCACCCGCATTAATCAGGCCAAAAGGCATCTTCTGGTATGCGAAGGTTCCCCAAGGTGTGATGAACGCCGTTTTGTATTGATCTTCCTCGGCCACCTTGACTTGATTGTATCCTGAGAAGCCATCAAGCATGGAAAGCATCTCAGATCCAGTGACCACCTGCAGAGTGTGATCCATGATGGGGATAGGGTAGTTATCCTTCAATGAAGCTTGATTAAGGTTGCGGAAATCCACGCACAGCCTAATTTCGCCACTCTTCTTTCTTACAGGGACTATATGGCACTTTAGGATTATTTTGCCGCAATACAGAACTTTCTGTGCAATAAAAACAACAAACGACCCACTATTTTAAAAGTACGAAATTTTTTCGGATGGGTAGTCACAGATTTTCGGGTGAAATCTGAGTGACACCATGTTGTTATCATAAAGTACAGTAAAACACGGTCTACCTTTCTTGAAAGAGTAACCTCATTCACGACTTTTACAAGCAGGTCAAATCCAAGTTATTAGCGAACACAAGTTTTTGCATAATTCAAATTTCCATTCACACATCCAATACCTGTACATAGTTAGTATTTACATCTCATCATCTTTACTCTACATAATTAATATTTATATATCATAACCTCTATTGGACTTCACATAGATGGTAGAACAGCAGCAGGCTTAACAATTTCCTTAAAGGGTAAAACTCAATCATGCATGATAACAGGGCAGGGGGCGTCCAAGATCAAGATCTGCAATAATACAATGAACTACAGTGAATCTAAGCACAGCTGAAAGCAAGTGGATTTCTTGTTTTATTCCGAGTTGCGTGAAAACATGAGTTCTACTTTGAACAGTAATATTCTAAACCTCTAAGCCAATACAATCAAACCTTTCTCATCTTTGAAATACTAACACAACAATTATCGCATAGCTGGTCACTAGCAATAGCTAAGTCTTGTGCTAATTCCTCCATACATCAAAAGGCTTTAAACAATCTTATTCATGCCGAAATAGACAACATGACTGCCACCACATAAACATTTCAATGTTTACAATGCCAAGTCTTGTACACAATTTTCAAGATCATTAATGTTTGTCTACAGCTGGATGATCACAACAGGCTCCAAAAGTTCCTAAGAATCACAAGAACATGTAATATAGCTACGACATATTGCACTAACAACTTACTAATAATTATCAAGTTTTCATATTGTATAAAATTTAAATACAGGATCATTATCCCAATAATGATGTCATGACAGTCGTAATGACCAGCACATGAAAGTAAAATCCATGACATAGAAGTCAATGTGTTCAGACAGTTAACACTGCAGCAGGCTACTGCCACATCAAGTGAAGTAATGCAACAAACTGTGTACAACCACAATACAAGTGCAATATTAAGTAGGGACATCAGAAGAACATTTATCATCACATTTCAATGTAAGACATGAGCACAAAGCATTTCTGAGTATGAATGCATGTTTTTAGTCTAGAAACAGAAGAATTTGGAAAGCTTCAAAAGATAATCTGAGCAACTGAAGGTTGAGCAAGGGTGGGGACAATGAGCTCTCCACAAGAGGCCTTCTCCACCTCCAACCATCAATCGAAAAATAAGCCCTAAACATAACAGTATGATTCTAGCTAGTTGCCATGATGAAGACTTAGGTGTTTAAACATAGCTCACAAATAGATAAACACAACAAGTAAACCAAACATCATAGCAAAACACTAGCATGATACAAGAGTGAGGACAAGTAAGCCCAAGAAAACATGAAGCAATGACTTAGGTTGTTGTGATGTCCCCAAAAAGACACTATTTATCCCCAATTGGATTTTAGACAAATCCCACACAAACAAAATGTAGATTATAAATGATATAGGCATTAATTATGCTGCAGATCTGATTTATATGAGGAAAATGCGACTAGGGCTGAGTGAGAAACTTAGAGAAATCAGGAGATAGATCAAGCCATTTGCATCATAATCTGATCCATTATATTTATGAAGCCCAAATACATAAATAAAACTAGATTTGGAATCAAAAAGAGGCTGAAAATAATTTATAAAAATTCTGCAAAACACTTGCCTCTGACACAGCTGAAAGTGGTTCTTTCTCCACACCAAAAATACTGAAATTTAGATAATCTGATTTATAAAAATTAGATATAATAGCAACAGCTGGAACAACTCTAAAAGAAGTCACCAAACACCATACATCAACTCCTAGAGTGGTCGCTCCAACTGGAAAAAGGGCATAGAAAATGATAGCAATTCTCTCTTCAAACCCTTGACAAAAATCTGCAAATCTTCTTCCCCTTCAAATATTAAAAATCATGGTTTATAAATGTGGCATGAAAATTATTGTTACTCAATGATGCACAATGGAAACCCTAAGGTGGAGAATCCTCTCAACTAGAGGAAGGGTTTTCGTCCTTCTCTAGATCTCTTGGAGGGTTTTCGTCCTCAAGAGTGGAGATGTAAGCAAAAATGCTCAACATACAATTTAGAAATTAGAAAAATAACAAGTGATGTCTCTCCAAGCAAGTAGACTTGCTTAAATAGAAGAATAGGGCCCAAATGGCCACTCTCACATCCAATTAGAATTTTCCCTTTATTTAATATTTTCCCCACTTGCTTTTCTCTCCTAGGCAAGTCGCATTTTCCCTTGAATAAATAACTCTTGCTAATGCCTTTTTCTTTTTTAATCTATTATTAAGTTCATAATAATTTATTATAAGTGCTTTATAATATTTTCTTTTATTTATTTATTTTTGCACTTTATAATAAACTATCATAACTTAAGTTCCCCTTAAGTTTATTCCTTAGCCGTCGGGAAGACAAAATGGGTTAAGGGTCTTCGACTGGGAAGGGGATATTACAATCTTCTCTTCCCAAAATTGCTTTCCTCAAGCAATTGTAACTCATCAGTTCAAGTGCCAAGTGCATGAGACAAAACATGCTAAAGTGATCCAAAATCCTTGCACTTGTACCTATCAAATGAGAGAGCTCTTGCCAAAATATGTAGCTCTCATAATGCCCACAATCATGAAATTGGAACATAAGGATCCACATGCTCCATATTACACTTTGTATTACCATACTTCTCATGAAGAAAACAAATATGAAATGATTTAATATGCAACAATAAATTTGACACATGTTCATTCCTTTCATACCTTGGAGTACCATCAAGATCTTCATCATTCTTTGTCTTCAGAATAACTTGACTTCGCTGCACCAAATCCTTAGCATTCTTGTCCATAATAGGTTGAATACCATCATGATAGAACTGTTGTAATAACATAGTATGAAGATGATGCAATGAATCCTTGCTACTACTAACCTCCTTATAGAGAAGATCATCAAAATGTTTACCTTCAATTGCTGATTTGGAAACCTCCAAAATAGCACTACCACTCATGATTTCATACAGAAAACAAGAATCAACACCTTTCACAATTTCAAGCCCACCAATACTATGGTTTGGACTACAACATCTTTTCCAATTCTTTGCATCCATCAAGTAATTTTTGTTCCTCGTTGCCTTTTTCACTAATACAAATATTTTGCTCAATGGAAGTCATACCTTTTTCTCTAGAAGCTCCTTCTTCACTTGGCATGGTGGAATACTCTATGGGTTGATTTCCCTCCACTTTTTGCATGGTACTTTTCTCCTGTTGATATTTTCTATTTTTTCTAATGCCTTTACTATCTTTCAACTCACAAAATTCTTCAAAGGTCAACATAGCTCTTACCTTGGAATTGAGTGTTGCATACTCTTTACCCCATGTCTCCATGTCATCATCCTCAATTGGTTGTTCCTCCTTTTGGAGAAACTTGGTTCTGAAAATCTGATGTGGAGGCTTGGTTGATGTTCTAATTGGTTCATTAGAGCTTTCTTCACCATTGTTTCCTTGCTTTCCTTGAGAGTTTGGTCTGAAAGTACTCATCCCCTATATAGATCTTCTCAAATCAGACATGGCTCCTATAACAGAGTCTCTTAGATCTCTCTGAGAATCCAACCAACAGGTTTGCAATTCTCTATGGCCTCTAGTGATTGCTTCATTCGATAACTTATCTTATCCTCTGTAGGAACTCTCCGACCATGCCTTTCCATGGTCACCTTTTCTAACTTCAGATCTGGTTTTCTCTTTCATAGGTTGGGAGAATCATTGCTCTGATACCACTGTAATGTCCCCAAAAGGACACTATTTACCCCCTATTGGATTTTAGGCAAATCCCACACAAAAAAATGCAGATTATAAATGATATAGGAATTAATTATGCTGCAGATCTGATTTATATGAGGAAAATGCAACTAGGGTGAGTGAGAAACTTATAGAAATCAAGAGATAGATCAAGCCATTTGCATCATAATCTGATCCATTATATTTATGAAGCCCAAATACATAGATAAAACCAGATTTGGAATAAAAAGAGGCTGAAAATAATTTATAAAAATTCTGCAGAACACTTGCCTCTGACACAACTGAAAGTGGTTCTTTCTCCACACCAAAAATACTGAAATTTAGATAATCTGATTTATAAAAATCAGAATAATAGCAGCAGTTGGAACAACCCTAAAAGAAGTCACCAAACACCATACATCAACTCCTAGAGTGGTCGCTCGACCTAGAAAAAGCGTATAAAAAATGATAGTAGTTCTCTCTTCAAACTCTTGACAAAAATTTGCAAATCTTCTCCCTTAAACTACTGAAAATTATTGCTACTCAATGATGCACAATGGAAACCCCAAGGTGGAGAATCCTCTCAACTAGAGGAAGGGTTTTCGTCCTTCTCTAGATCTCTTGGAGGGTTTTCGTCCTCAAGAGTGAAGATGCAAGCAAAAATGCTCAACATACAATTCAGAAATTAGAGAAATAACAAGTGATGTCTCTCCAAGCAAGTTCACTTGCTTAAATAGAAGAATAGGGCCCAAATGGCCACTCTCACATCCAATCAGAATTTTCCCCTTATTTAATACTTTCCCCACTTACTTTTCTCTCCTAGGCAAGTCGCATTTTCCCTTGAATAAATAACTCTTGTTAATGCCTTTTGCCTTTTTAAAAAAAAATTATTATTAAGTTCATAATAATTTATTATAAGTGCTTTATAATATTTTTATTTTTTTTTTTTTTATTTTATTTTTTTTTATTTTTATTTTTTTGCACTTTATAATAAACTATAATAACTTAAGTCCCCCTTAAGTTTATTCCTTAGCCGCCGGAAGACAAAATGGGCGGTCTTCGATTGGGAAGGGGATATTACAACTCGAACAGATGGGTAAGCCCATGTTCCCGGTTCTAACTGTTCTTGAGACCAATTCCTTAGCTATATTTCCTCAACTCGTTATTTTTTTCCAAGGTAAAAACCACATCAAGAGTCTCTCCACAATAATATAAGTGAACTGCGAGGAAAAAGTTTAATTCTCTCATTCATTTGAGGCTAAATAGAACAAAAGCATAGTTGCTTTGAGCTATGGAAGGTCAAAACAATTCTTATGCCCTATGCATAACCATTATGGTAACACAATCATTAAACCCATATGTACAACCTCATTTGCTTCTACCCTACTAATCATGCTACATGTCAATATACAATCCCCAAACATCTCAAAGTTATCGTTCTCTAATCAAACTCTCCACAACCAATAATCCTAGGCTGATATAGAAAATCATATGTAATGTCCCCTTTTTCGGGACATTATTAATATTTATTTTTCATTTGCATTGTAACCCCTTGGCATGCCTAGCGCTACAAGTGGTAGTCTCTTTAGTTAGTTTAATGTGCACATAAGTTAGTTACTTTTATTTAATTAATTAAAAAATAAATAAAGTGCACATAGTCTTAGTATTAAATATTTTAATGAGGTTTATGTTTTCCCTCCAAAAGGGAAAGGTTGGTCTTTATTGGATATTGTACCCCTTAGTTCTATAAAAGGGAGGTCGCATTTCCTTAGAGGGTTATGTTGTTTGATCATTTGATTTCACTCCATGCTTGGAGTATTGGGATGTATGCCCTAGTTCTTGCATTGTGCTCTCTCTCATTTGGATCCATTATTGAAGAATATTGAAAACTTGTTCTCCTTTATTGTGCTCTATTGTGTTGAAGTGTGTTTGATGCATTGTTTTCCATCCAATATTGGCGACTTGGCTTATGTGTTGGTGCATTAATTTGTTGAGTTAAATCTGCATGTTGGGGTTCCATTTTAAGTACTTTGGAAGGGTTTCATAATGTTTATGAGTTGTTGGTTATTGCTGGTTTTATGCTAATTATGGCGACTTGATTTGAGCATTTTTGGCATGTTTTAAGGGGAATAAGCTATATTTGTAATCTGATCTGAGTTGGCTTATTTTTCTGAGTGTGGGCAGCCATTTTGGGATGTTTTTGAAGAGTTCTAAGAGCTGGAAATAATTTATATGATTTATGCTAACCTTAGCGACTGGGTTTAGGATTTTGGAAGCTATTTTGGAGTGGTTTTAGTGGGATAAAATTCAGATTGATAGCTCTTTGGAAAACCCTTAATTTATAGAACAATCTGCAATTTATTTGGTGAAGAAATATTGAGTTTTGAGTGAGATCAATTTTAGAAGATTTCAGCTATCTGTAAGCTTTTTGGTTACTATAAATTAATATTTATTTCAGATCTGCTGTTTGGGGTAGTTTAATAGTGGATTTGATTATAGAAATTAGGAGGAATAAGGAGAAATTGATTTCATAATTTTTGGAGTGAATTTGATGCCCTAAATGTGTTGGGCGACTTAATTTTTAGGGAAAAATTAGGGTTTCATGTTGGCTGTGCAAAATCTGGTTTTGGGATATTGTTCTTCATATTTTTGTGACCCAAAATCCAAAGTTTGAAGATTTTTGCTTGGATGGTTAAGCGGGAATTAATTTTGGAAAATTGCAGCAGTTGGGGTTTTAATTTTAATTAATTATCTGCTGTTAAAAATCAAATCTGGGTAATATTAGCTTTCTAATTAGTTTTCCCATTGGTGTCCCCGATTTCACCCTGAAATTTGGGACTACCCATTTTAAAAAAATTTCGTTCTTTTAAAATAACGGTTCTTTTTCGTGTTTTTATTGTTAGAAGATGTTTGTATTACGTTAAGATATTCCCAGTGAATCATATGAGCCAATTTCGACAAATACCCAGATGCTGAAACTCATTTTATCCCTCCGCCAAGTTTTGTTTATGGAATTTTTTTAATAATTATTTATTAAATAAATAATGCCCCGTTTGAAGTAAATTGTGCTCCGGTTGAATCATGTTGAAGTTTTGCATGCCAATATTCACACATCTCAATAGGGTTTTCACCAGGAATGAATTCAGAGCTTTGTTTGTGACTTCTGGCAACGTTTTTTGTTTTTATTTATTTTTTTGAGTTTTTCTCCGCTTTTCCCGTGGTCTTTCTCATTTAATTCCCTGGTCTGTTCTTTGTCCTGTATAGTCTATTTAATTGTTTGGAACATGTGGAGATCATTTACGGCACTCGCACTGCAAGGAATCAACCTTAGAAAGCAAACTTCTGACCAAAAAAAGATGAAGTCAAGCACAAAAAATCTCTCTTAGGCAAGTCGCACTTTTTGGAATAAATGGATCTTAAGCTACAATGATAATTTTGGTAGTGGCGGGAAGGTGAGAATTTCTTCCCTACCTTGCAGGTTACTTTTTCCCATGAAGTTAAAATCACTTAAGCGACAATGGAAATTTTAGAAGTGGCAGGCAGGTGGGAATTTCTTACCTGCCTTGCAGGGTACTTTTTCCCATGAAGTCAAAGTCACTTAAGTTGCAATGAGAATATTAGAGGTGGCAGGCAGGTGAAAATTTCTTACCTGCCTTGCAGGGTAAAAATTCCCATTATAAAAGAAAATCACTTAAAGCACCATCAGAATTTCTTACCTGCCTTGCAGGGTAAAAATTCCCATTATGAAAGTCAAACAACTTAAATGAAAAGAGGATTTTGGAGCTGCAGTGCAGGGTAGAAATTCCCATCAAAGTTGACTTCCTATTTTTGGAAATTACCCTTGCTAAAAAATGCGACCCACCTTGGGTGAATAACAATGCATTTAATAATATTTATTAATGGTTTATTCATCCAATTTTGGTGCCATAAATAAAAGAAAAGTCAATGCAAGTGGAAGAGCTAAGGAGAAGTCAAGGATGAATGCTAAAAATAAATAAAATAAATTTATTTAAAAGCAACCAGCAACATGCATAATTGGGCGCCTAATTTGGGTGAATTAGGCGCCCAATTATTAATGTTGCTGGTTCCTATTAAATTGCCAGAAATAGGAAGGGCAATTATTAAAAATAGTATGCTTGAGGATTATATAAGCATGGGATGCCATAATAAAGAAGCAATTAATTCTTTTTGCTAAGGATTGCAGCCCGGACAGGTTTTGGCGCCAAGGAAAGGAGGTTTTTGCATTAAAAAGTGTTTTTCATTGCCAAGGGAGCTTCAAGGTTTGGCGCCTAGGGTTGGAATGGCTTGATTCTTGCTATGATAATTATCTGCATGTTGGTATAAGTGCTCTGGTGAATTAAATAATATTTTTGCTTGCTTTGCATGCAAGCAAAACCTCAAATTTTAGGGCAGCAGGCTTTATATGCAGATTTTGGTGATAAAAATCAAGTATTCATGCCATGGACTCCATCTTTGTCTGAATAAATTGCAGGTATTCATCACAGGTGCTCAAATCAATGTCAGGTACATTGAATATATCTTCGAATTTGAAGAAATTGTCAGATCTGCACAAATTGATCCAATTGCAAGGGATTCTAACATAATTAAAAGAAAAAGAGCTCAGACAAAGATTGTTCCAGCCATGATGAAGCATGATGAAAGAAAGGGATCAACAGAATCATGCATAGCTTCCAGATTTGCTGAAGTCAATGATATAGACAGAGGCCCTGAACCTATCACCGATTTAATTGACATATCTAGATCTCATAATTGCAAAGGCTTCCGGCAAAAATTCATCCTCTTGTTTCTAACACAACCCGTGTAGAAGTCAGTGCATGGAAAATTCCTTCCAGATCTTGTGCATGTGCTCCCAATCTTCCAGATTGAAGCCTTCATTGAATTTACTTGTATTTGCATTCACCCAGAGTGCTTTCCAATTTAAAATTGCTCATATGCAATTAAAAATAAAAATGATGAGTTTTGTCTAAATTATTTATGGCAAACATTGCACTGGTGCATGTACTGAAGAAGAATTGCAAAAGCTTCAAGGATAGAAGGGAAGACAGGTCAAAGGCAATACCCGCAAGCAAATCACAGTCATGCATAGCTTCCAGATCCAGTTTGGTGAGAATCAAAGGCAAAAGAGTCAACCACATGCAGAATATGGAAGAAGAACAAGACTGGGAGGGTTGCAACTTTCTTCTTATTTCTTTTCCTCTTTCTTTTATTTTCTCTGACAAAGTAATTGAGCAATCAATTAAATTATAAAACTTAAGTGATTGGTTTAAAATCCGTTACTTGAAGAAGGCAATTTCTTGAAATAGGTGGCAAACATGCAAAATAGAAGGTTCTATTTTTCAGTTATAAATTATACATGTCATGCAAAGAGGAATTCCAGGAGGAAGATTGCCAACTGTTTCCCTTTTCATAGCTTCCGCATGTGGGAATTCATTTAAAGCTTCCTATTTGTAATTGCCCTTTATACACTATAAATAGAGGAAGAACCTACGGGTTAGAGGATCGGAATTTGTAATCAACATTCTTGTGTTCCAGAATTTGAGCTGAAACCCTTGATTTCTGCAAGCAGAGGAATAAAGAAGAGATTTCCGAGAGAACTTTGTGTCAATCGGTGCATTTTGCTTCTTATTTCTTTCTAGATCTATTCATAAACTTTGTGTTATTATAGATCTGATTTGAAACTATCCTTTGCTTTAAATTCTGTATTTAAAGATCTATTTGTTTTATCTATGTGCATGCGATCAACTCTGTGAACTATTGATTGGGTTGCACATCTTCCTTCCTTTCTTCCTGCTTTCTATTGTTTTCCTCTTCTACAGATATTTCCTTTCTCTTACAACTGCTTACTTGCTGCAAAACTGTCTAGCTATGGTTCATGAGCTATATAGTTAAAGTAATACCAACAAATAGATATTAGGACATATAACTGACAAAATCTTACATGGGAGCCTCACTGGTAAATGAGGGAGATTTATCTCATGACTGCCTAGGTTTTCAACTGTGCAGAAAATCTAGCCAACACCCATCTAACCCACTACCTTGCATACTCAACCCCACTTTGGGTTGTATTATTGCTAACATTGGGTTATTTGAGGTCAAACTAAGAAGATCCAATCTTCCTAGGGTGATCCGGATAATTAATTTTTGCAGATTTGCATAATATCCCAAAGGGGATATTACATCATAGTACCGTGGTTTCCTAAAAATGGCCACACTTTCATTTTAAAAACATCATAACTTCAATAGACAAGCCCTAATTTATGCTATTGGATTTTTACGAAAAGAAAACAACCTAGACAAAAAAAACAAAGATTCATGTATCTCATAAACTACTATGCCTCATCTTTCATGGAGGACTTCACACAAGTTACTCATATCTTCTTATCTAACCAAGGACACAAAAGTATATACTTGCTACAGATAATTTTCTAATAATCTCAATGCACTTTTTACCTTCCTCTTGAAATGCCCTTTGCTTCTCTTCACAATTGTGAGTGAACTTGTGTGTGATTGATAATGTAGATGCACCCTTTCATATAGCACTTTGTGTTCTATTTTCTCTCAAGCTATTCAAAACTTGCTAATTTTGGAGATTCTCTTCAATGATAACTCATGCAAACACCACATAATAATCTCAATGCACTTTTTACCTTCCTCTTGAAATGCCCTTGCTTCTCTTCGCAGTTGTTAGTGAGCTTGTGTGTGATTGATAATGTAGATGCACCCTTTCATATGGCACTTTGCGTTCTATTTTCTCTCATGCTATTCAAAACTTGCTAATTTTGGAGATTCTCTTCGATGATAACTCATGCGAACACCACATTGCTCATTCCATATTCTACGGTGAATGCTCATGCCACAAATAGCATTATAGCCTCTAGGAGGACTCTCTTTCTTGCCCAACGGCTTAGGGTTTGTGTTTTATCCTCAAAATAGCTGGTACTGCATTTTCCACTCCATCTTCTACCATTCTAATCCCGCCTTCAAAGTGACCACATTGAAAATAGGAAATTGTGCCCTAGCTTAATGTCAAAGACTTTCTAAAAATCATTCCATAATAGAAGTCAAGTTCTCCGTTTTTCTGTCCATGCAATGTGTATAATCATGCTATATATGTCCTTATGTAAAGCTTAATGATTATTGCTCCTCCTCCATGTTCCAACTTGCAAGTTTTGTTCAAGGCATGGTTTCATAACATAGAATGTACACCCCTTCTTAATTTCGAAAGGGCTTTTTAACAAGTGACTGAATATAGGACCTTACTCATTAAGGTATGAATCATTAGTATAGCTAGGTCAATCAAACATGTAGGTCCCTTAATGTAAGTATACCATTTAAGTATTGTTGAGCTTAGCATGGAATTGGACAAGTGTTATGGGCATGGCGAGAAGAACTTAATACTCTAGGTTGACATGCAACCATCTCAATAAGGCAACTGTGCATATCATAGTAGTCTAAATAGGAACAATAATATACTCACATAGAAAAAGACCAGAGTGAAAACAAGGAGAGACCAACATATAGTCCCGAGTCATGGCAACCGACTTATTACCCTACTCTGATGAGAATGACACAGTTGTTGACCTAACTTGGTCTACCGCCCCTGTGCTACCTGCAACCACATAAATACACCAGCAGCATCTGTTTGATGAAATGTAAATGATAATCAACCATAATTATATAATTGCATGATATCATATCAACAGATCAACATGAGTACTGCATGTCAAATAACTTGTATGGCAATATATCTCATGTCAACAGATCAACATGAGTACTGCATGTCAAATAAAGAATGCATTTGACACTATGTAATAAGTTATTGATGTATTTGAGTCAAAATTAATTTATTAAGGCACATTAGACTGTAGGATTATTTGTAATGCAAATAATGCACTTGTAATAGGCCATGTGGTGAAATAGTGATGCCATTTAGATGATGTGACAGCATCCTTGATATTAAAACCCTTGATGGGCTACTTATGGTGCTGTTTACTCTCCTAGTTTTAGTCATTCAGTTAGTCAAACTGAATTGTCAACTTAGTTAAGATCATGCAATGTGTTATAAATGCAAGAATAAGGGACATTATGCTTACACATACTCTAAGAAGAAGGTTTAGAACAAGGGGAAAGTAAAACTTCAGGATAACTAGTTTATTGTGGAAGCAGACATTTTGGATTGAGGTAGATGAACTTGCCTTGAAATTTTAAAACCACTTTATATGATTTCAGCCACTTCTTCTAACATTATACTGGTCTCATGACAAGAGGCTATTCAACTTACTGCTAGATTAAAAACAGGAATTCAAGTGGCTCTAGGCGATGACATAACTCCTATTTGAATTCCTTCAAGTGATGTTGTACACTTGAAAAATGTTATGTATGTTCTTGGATTGACCATGAACTTGGTTGTTGTTTCAGCTACTATTGATGACAAGTGTTAAGTTGAATTTGATCATAATCAATATGTCATTAGAGATTGCAACAAGAATGACTCAGGGATTGGTTAAAAAAGTGTGTGATGGTGGCTTTTATGGGCTTCTTGTTGCCCACTACCACTCACGGTCCCTTGATGCATGATAATGCTAGGTTGTGTGAGTTATGGAAAAATGGTTTGGGCATTTTCACTACAGTGCATTGGAGATTACAACCAAGAACCTTCTTAAGGACTGGCGAAAGGAGTGTTTGACGGTGGCTTGTATATGCTATTTGTAGCCTCTACCACTCATAGTGTCTTGATGCATGATAATGCCAAATTGTGCAAGTTATGGCACAAATGGTTTGGACATTTACACTATGGTTCATTACCACTTTTGAAGAATATGGTGAATGGGCTGCCAAATTTTAAAATTGAACATACTGGAGTGTGCATGGGATGTGCAGTTGGTAAGCACTCCAAAGCTCCCTTTCCTACAAACAAGTAGAGATCAAGGGAGAGCCTCAAAGTGGTCCATTCAGATGTATCCAGACCTATGTCTTCTCCCATCTTGATAGGTAGTCTCTACTTTCTTTTATTGATGATTTTTCATGAAAATTTAGATTAAATTTATGACAACTAAAGATGAAAATTTTGAGCAAGTTTAATGAGTTCAGGTGCTTGGTGAAGAACCAAACGGGTAAGAAGGCTTAGAAATTCAGATTGGAAAATGGAGGAGAGTACACCTCCAATGAAATTGACATTTACTGCAAATATCCAGGCATAAAGAGTGAACTCATGGTTCCTTACAATCCCCGACAGAGTGGCTTGGCCAAGAAAAAGAATCAGTCCATCATCCGAACTACAAAATTCAGGAGAGAGAATCAGTCCATCATCCAAACTACAAAAGTCACGAATTGTGATAAGGATTTCTCCCTTGTGTCTTTGGGCTGAAGTGTCTAATACTCGTGTCTACATCTTGAGCAGGTGCCTTCACGATGTATTAAAATAAAAAATAAGGGAGGAAGCCTTCATAGGTTAGAAGCCGAGGTATCCAATTCTTTGAGTTTTAGGTTTTCTTGTTTACATTTATTTACCTATAGATAAAGGGAAAGATGTAATAACCCTTTTGAGGGTTTCAACCAAACACACCAAATGCAGATCTGAAATTTAAATTGCAGCAGACTGAAAGAGTAAAATCAGCGACTTGAACTATCACCAAAAATGCCAAAAATCACCACAAAACACCACAAACCAACTCGCCAATATTTTTATATATTTTATGGAATATTAGAAGCCAAAATCACAAAGAAATGCTGAAGAATACACTGCTGGAAATTAAATATGAACTGGAAATTGCAGCCACAAGAAAAATATGAAATATGGGTCTAGAAACCCTCTAAATTCATCAAACTTCAGATTTCGGCCTTTAAAAATATTACAAATCAGATTATGAAACCAGATTTCTCAAATTCTTCACCAATAGTTCCAAACCCTACCCAAGGTAGGTCGCTCCACCCTAAATAATTCAAATACCAGCTGGAAATTACAAATATATTTTCAAATCAGCTCTTCAGCTCTAGAATTTAATATTATAAGGTCAGCCATAAGTTATGATGTAGCACCCCTTATGTCATAAAAGGAGGATGCTTGGCCATTATGATGTTATGTTGAATCTTATTATTTCTTCTTGGTAAAGGTTGTACCTTTCCTTTCTCTCTCATCAAGGACAAAAACCATTGATGGTGGAACTTGCCTTGGGGACGAAAACCCTCAAACAAGGATATTTGGAATCATTGAATATCTTAAGGTATTTGGAGCTGATATCTTTTTATCTAGCCCCAAGTAACTTGCATCATGAACATTTTGGAGGTGTTTTGATTGACGTATGGTTTGATTCTTGCATGGATGGACTTGTACTAATTTCTAAAGGTGAAAACCATAGTATTAAAACTCGCGATTTATTGTCCGATTATCGCGGTAAATCGTTTAGGTAAAGAAAACAATTTATCTTTTTTTCCAATCGTGATTTGAGGTCTGCCGATAAATCGGTGATTTCATAATTTATAAGAAAATCCTAAAATTTAGTGAAACTTGCCGTGAAAACCGTGGAAAATCGTGCAAGAGCTTAGGTTTAAATGCAAAAAAACCAAATCGAACCATTTCGTGCCTTTTTCTCCTGCGCGAGTCGTATTTCCTTCTGCGACTAATTCGTGGCTCGTTTCGTGTCTGGTTTGGAATATTTCGTGGTGGTTTCATGGCAGGTTCTGTGGTGGTTTGCAACCAGGTTTCGTGGCAGTTTAGGTATAACTAATTCACATATACTATACACTATACAGTTTGCAACCAGTTCGTATACAGTATACACTAATTCGTATATACTATAAAATGTATACCTTATAATAGTAATTCGTATATACTATAAAATGTATACACTAATTCGTATAATCTATAAAATGTATAGAATCTGGATTAATTCGTTTTGTATACCTTATAATAGTAATAAATTTATACATTTTGATTTAACAATGATATATAAAAGTTAAAATTTTATTAACGATTATAAATTTTAATAACGATTATAAACTTAAAATTTTATTAATGATTATAAACGTTAAAATTTTATTAACGATTATAAACTTCAAATTTAATAGACTTAAAATTTTATTAACGATTATAAACGTTTTTAAAATAATTTTATTAACGATTATAAATTTTATTAACGATTATAAATGCTAAAATTTTATAAATTATGCTAAAATTTTATTAACGATTATAAATGCTAAAATTTTATTTTAAAATTTTATTAACAATGTTTTTACATTTAATTTAAGTTTATTTTATGAATTTAAATGTTTTTAAAAGTAGTGATAAAGTTGCCGATTAATGCCGATAAATTGTCGATTCCCGATTTCCGAGTCAAAATTTGGCTTGCAAACAATTAATCGCCAATAACAATTTTTGAACTATGGTGAAAACAATCATTTTTGCATATTGAGTCAATAATTCAGCTTTTCCAGTGGGGCAACTTGCATAGGAGTGGGGTTTGCATTGATTTGAAGGGTTTCTCCATGTTTGGTTTGCATAATTCAATTCCTCATATTTTATAAGGCTAAAATCTACATTTTTATGATTTTAGTTGTTTAAGAGCTACATTGCAGTTTTTATTCAACGGAAATGAATACGAAACGCGGAAACAACAATTTTCAAAAACCTTGGATACGAAACATTACCAAAATCTTATAATATATATATATATATATATATATATATATATATATGCATAATACTCATTTTATAATTGTAGACCATAAGAGATAATTGATAAAGCACTCAA
This sequence comes from Taxus wallichiana var. yunnanensis, assembly GCA_018340775.1. Classification (NCBI taxonomy): domain Eukaryota; kingdom Viridiplantae; phylum Streptophyta; class Pinopsida; order Cupressales; family Taxaceae; genus Taxus; species Taxus wallichiana. The sequence continues at coordinate 449,787,926 of CM031239.1, forward strand.
AATATTTTGTATTCATTGAAATTTGAACTTCTAAAGAGTCATGACTCATCATTATATAGCTTTTAGGAAGTGTCTTTAGCAAGTCTAGGTAGGTAGATTAGGGTTAGGGTTATTAAATGCAACTTTTTTTAATTTTTTTAAAAGTTTTGATGTTTTAAACTTTAAAAAAGCGGTGGAAATCGTGCGTGTCACATTTCTCGGAAACGTGCGGTACGCTTTCCACCACGCTTTAGAGTGCTTTCCGTTTGAAACGTTCTATGAAACGTGATCCCTCAGGGGCGTTTCAGTGCTTTTGAGTTTAAGGGCTATTTCATCCCTTGGTTGTGGCTGCACCATTGATGTCATAAAATTAATTCAACAGGGTGTAATCACTTGTTTTCTCCATTTATTTTATGTAATTTGGATTGATAAATGTTTCTGTGATTGGATTAATTATTTAGAAGCATTTTCAATGGTTATTACATGGTTGTATGATGAGTTGAAGTCCCTATACAGTTCGTTGCTAGGGTTTCTGATATTTTTAGGTCTGCTGTTATAAAAATTATATTACTCTCAAGTGGGATTGGTGTTGTTTCTTATTTTTCAGTTTCAGCCCTAGAAAGGGACATTACAGTGGTATTAGAGCTTTGGTCTTCCCAACCTGAGGGTTTCTTGCAAGAAGATAAATGGCGGATAGAATTTTTGGTGATGCTAGATTTGAAAGGCTTGCCCTAGGGCAAGAAAAATTGGCCAATAAAATGGCTCAGCTGATCCATACCCATTCAAGATCCGAATGGTGGAAGGAGCTCTTCAAAGGGAGTCAATAATACTCAGCCATCCAAAGTGGACAACATTGCTACATGGTATGAGGAGTATAGGGCTCTTCTAGAGAAGATTCGTGATGCCATGTCATTTTCGAGTTCATGGGAGTAAGCAAGGGAAGATCAAGGCCCAAGCCTAGGTCGCAAGCTACACAAGAAGAAAAATTAGGGCTGCAAGTAATGGAGAAGAAACAACCCATAGAGGAATCCACGATGCAAGTGGAAGAGGGGGAAATCATGGAGCACGAGTCCCAAGATTTGCATAAGGGAAAAGAATGATACATTGAAAAATCAGATTTGAAAGAGGGTGATCCAATTATCATTTTGGAACATGAAGACAAAACAAATCAACCCATAATGGAGGAGGAAGAACCATCACAACAACTGCTTACGATGATGGATCAACCTTTGGGAGCCCTAGAAGCACCCACCGTCCTTGTCAAAGGTGATCCCTTGATTGATTTTCTTATAGCCCTATGAAAGCACAAGAGGATGGAGAAATTGCTAAGCAAGAACCAAGCGAAATGGAAGGTAAAGAACTTTGGATTGTTAATGATATTCCCTTGATTTATAATGGTTGCATATGGCAAAATACTAAGGGAACTTGGGAGCATGAGCAAAAGGATGAAGGGAAGCATGAGGAGCAAGATGATGAAGTGAATGTTGGAGATAGCCCAAACAATTCTCATATGACAATAGGAGTTAAGCATATTGGGGATGGCCAAAGGTATGAAGGTGTTTCAAAATCATGGATTTCTTCTACACCAATTCAATTTTGTTGTCTTGAGCCATTTGATGAAAAGAATAACAATATGTCATGGTTGAGGCTCCATTGTAAACCATGGCAAGTGGTTGTACATCTTGATCAACAAGCTAAAAATGGGGTTATAATTGGAGAAAAATCTGAATATTGGAGGATCTATGAAGCAGAGTTTCCAAATGAAGTTGTTATGAGATACACCCATGGAAAAAGGGCATTTTCGGGTGCCCATGACCACCTTCAGCCCATTGTAATTTTCAGACCAGCAAACAATGGTAAGCCCTCTGATATTTTGTTTGATCATGACAAGAGTCTATTGCATCATTATTTGTCATTTCCATGCTTTGGTGATCATACCTATGCTAAGGAGGTAGAGGAGCAAGGTTGGGAGGAGAATCTTGGCCAAGGATTCATTATACATCTCCCAAGCAATGCCTATGAGAAGGGTTTTCATGACAACCCAAGGTGCAAACATATTTCAGATTCTTTGTTTCCTATTTCATCATCATGTTGGGCTGGTCATCACAAACTCTTGGTCACAAGTTTGGGCTTCAAGATAGAGGTTGCTTTGCACATGTTGATGGAGAGAAGAAGAGGTATGGTGAAGAGTTACATAGATTGCTTACATCCTTGGAATCCGGGTAAACCCTTGAAGCTCAAAGAAGGTGAAGGTAAAAATTTCAGTTTTGATTTTTCCTCTCTTTGCTTATGGAAGGAAAGAAAATTGATGAGTTTGTATGAAGTTGGGAGGAATTCTAGCATGGCATGTTTGAGGCATCATAAGTATGATAAGAATTCTGATTTTCTTTTCCATATGTTGCTAACCTATGGTTCCATGGAAGGACGAAAGGATAGGAGGAAAAAAATAACAACCATGATGACTATGATGCATGGCTCCATTCCATGATACTGTTGTATTTTAATCTTCATGATCAACTTGCACCAAGAAAAGAGAAGGCTAGAACAAATGGTGTAGCAAAAGGTGTGTAGATGCTTTGATGCAATGTCAAACTTGTTTTTGTGCACATGAAGTGGGTATCATTGTGGGCTGCAAAAGGGGAAGGAGATCTGATTTTGAGATCAACATGATGGATGACATTTTTGTGCATTGCAAAAGGAACAAGGTACAACTGTCATACCTCATAGAAAAGTACAAGGTATGTGATATTCTCTTGAAAATTATCCCAGCTGAAGTCATTCTTGTTTGTGGAGTACTTTGGTCTCAATTTTTGAAAAACTCAGCATCAAATATTATGGTGAAGGACTGGATTTCTGGATTGGAATAAAAAAATCAGATTTCATGGCACAATGAATAAAGGGAGCACGGTGGCAAGGAAAGATGAGAACCATGGTCCCATACATACAGCTGAGTTTAGAGAGAGGTCTGATTTTATTTATTTACCAGCTGATCATTATTTTTCCATCTCCTTTCTTGCTCTATGGACTGCTGTAAATAAAAATTCAGCAGTGTTTTGGATGGTTGTTGGGGCAGCCCTCTTTGAGGATATGTATCCAGCACTTTGGGGGATGATTTCAGTCACTGTTAGCTTCCCTTTGGAGAGGAAATGCATCATTACAGCAGTAATTGGCGTGGCAAGTGAAGGATTGTTGGGTGTTTGGGTCTTGTGAACACAAAATGCATTGGTCACCCATGTGTGAAGATACTAATCACATTCATACGCAGCTGTATTTTGGCTTGTATGAGCACCTACCAACCAATCAAAAGAGAGAGAAGTCTAAGGCACCTAAGGGAGGATTGATCCACCAAACTATGGAGCATATGGGGGCTAATAAGAGCCTCTATTTTTTTAACATGTTTGTTCCATGCGCAGATTTGAAAATAAAAAGAAGGTTGCAGCTGAAGATATCCTTTATTTCTAGAGTGAAGAAGGATGGTAACCAAGGCATGTTCTTGCAAAAGCTTCTCCACTTGACCGGTACCGATTTAGATTGCTCGCTTGGATCAAATTGAAGCACGAAGCAGATTACAATTGCTTGAGGGAAAGCAATTTTGGGAAGGGAGGACTGTAATGTCCCCTTTTTCCAAGCTAGTTGCTATGGAAGACCTTATCCCATCCTTCCTCGTGGGACTAAGGATTTGGAGCTAGAGGAAAGTTGTTTGAAGATATTTGGATTAGTTTTAGGAAATATTGCACTATTTTATGTTGTATTCCTATTGGATGCCTAGCGCTCCAATAGATGAAATAAATTACTTAGTTAATTAGTTGTTTGGTGAGCATATATGCTCAAATTAGAAATAGACTTTAATATTATAAGGTCGGCCATAAGTTATGATGTAGCACCCCTTATGTTATAAAAGGAGGATGCTTGGCCATTATGATGTTATGTTGAATCTTATTATTTCTTCTTGGTAAAGGTTGTACCTTTCCTATCTCTCTCATCAAGGACAAAAACCTTGTTTGAGATCCCTTCAAGGACGAAAACCCTTGATGGTGGAACTTGCCTTGGGGACAAAAACCCTCAAGCAAGGATATTTGGAATCATTGAATATCTTAAGGTATTTGGAGCTGATATCTTTTATCTAGCCCTAGGTGACTTGCATCATGAGCATTTTGGAGGTGTTTTGATGGATGTATGGTTTGATTCTTGCATGGATGGACTTGTACTAATTTCTAAAGGTGAAAGCAATCATTTCTTTGCATATTGAGCCAATAATTCAGCTTTTCCAAGTGGGGCGAATTGCATAGGAGTGGGGTTTGCATTGATTTGAAGGGTTTCTCCATGTTTGGTTTGCATCATTCAATTCCTCATATTTTATAAGGCTGAAATCTACATTTTTATGATTTTAGGAGTTGTCTAAGAGCTATTTCCAGCCCTTGGTTGTGGCTGCACTGCTGCTGTCATAAAATTAATTGCAGCTGGGTGTAATCACTTGTTTTCTCCATTTCTTTGATGTAAATTGGATTGATAAATGTTTCCTTGATTGGATTAATTATTTAGAAGCATTTTCAGCAGTTATTACATGGTTGTATGATGAGTTGAAGCCCCTATATAGTTCATTGCTAGGGTTTTTGATATTTTTAGGTTTATTGTTATAAAAATCAGATTACTCTCGAGGGATTGGTGTTGTTTCTTATTTTTAGCTTCAACCCTAGAAAGAGACATTACAAGAAGGCATTGTATGGCCTAAAACAATTGTTATTCCCGCATTGTTTATTTCCTGTGAAATTTGGGAATTTTAAAACTTCAACAAATTCAAATTTGTATTTCATTCTTGATAAATCTGATCTGCTGGTATTAGTTTTGCATGTTGATATTATTCTTACCAAAAGTTCTTTGGAACTGATTATGTGAGGTAAGAATGAGTTGCCTAGTGTTTGATATGAATGATACTGGACTACGGTGTTATTTTTTTGGGACTGGAAATTTGGCTGGTTAATGGAGATTTTTGCATGGTCAAGGAAGTTATTTACTGGAAATTTTGAAGAGATTTCGTATGTTGGACTGCAAGCCAATGTCAACTCCAATGTTGCCAAAAGTAAAGTTAACTTGTTATAAGAATACAGATTTGATTGATTCCACACTTTATTCGCAGTTGATGGAATCATTTATGTATCATTTTAGTACTAGGCCTGACATTTGCTTTGCAGTTAATACATTTAGTTCATGTTAGGCCAGAGGCAGTCCCATTTGTGAAGTTGGGAAGGAGATGTTGGGACTTGTTTATCTACATTGCGGTGTGTTCTGCCAGTTGTGAAGTTGCTTGGCTGAATTGACCAAGGGGATACTAAACACCTACACTTATCTACTGCAATAATTAAAGCAGTATTAAACTTTATGAAAATTCTATTTCCATGATCGATCTGATCATTTGATATTATTTCCTATGAGACAAGGTACAAAAGCAGGTGTTGGTTCTTGAATATAGTCCTTCAGAGTTGGAGGTTGCTGACTTACTCAGTAAGCTACCACCAAAAGGAAAAGTTGAGTTGATTAGAGAGTGACTCAGTTTGAAGGAGAATTTGTTTTTCACAAAGAGGGAGTGTTAGTTGATTTGTTCTGAACTGGTACTCATCTTATTTCTTTTTCTTTATGTGCCACTGTCTATGTAATAAGTTGATATCTTGAGTCAAAATGCATTTATCAAGTCACATTATACTAAAGGATTATTAGTAAAGTAATAAATGCACTTATCATAGGCTATGTAATGAAATTATTTTGCAATTTCAGATCAGCAAATTCCAATTTTCAGCTGGGGCATTTCAGATTTCAAGCTCTTTTGATCCTGATATTCCATGATCACTTGAGATTCCCCTATTCCATTGATTCCAGGAGAGGGCCTCTAGGCACTCAACTGAATTCAAGAGGTTGAGGAAGTTGCGGTACTTCAGGCACCTGGCTGATTCTAGGAGGCCATGTCTATAATATTTACTTTTGTGGATGTGAACGACTAGCTTCATTACCATCCCAAACAATGAGCTTCAGCTTCTACTCTCACTATAGCTTTCTCTGGGCTTGAAGGGACAATGACAAAATAAAGGCTGGTTTAGTAGGATTATGCTTAAATTCTACATCACATCCGGACAGATGGAGGTGGTTTAGTACAATAGTTGGGATGGGTTGGAAAGACAACTTTAGTTATCTTAACAAATTCTTTAAATACTATATTTGAGAGGATGATGTGTTAATGTGCTTATCTATCAAAGTCCATTGTCTACATATCTTTTAATGTACACTTAAATTGGGTGTTGAATTTGGAACACTAAATGATATCCTATAATTATGCTTTGCTTTGTTACGGATTTGATTTGTTCTAAGTTTCTTCTTCTCTATTTCTTTGTTTATTGATTTTCCTTTATTATGCTTTGAATGTGACCTATCTAGGAACCGTTGATGTCATTGCTCCCGAGAGTAGCTGATTTAGTTGAAGATCATGCATTCCTATTATTGCTGCTGGAGGCATTGTTGATGCTCGTGGCTATGTTGCAGCTCTAGCTCTTGGAGCACAAGGTGTTTCTCTTGGCACAAGGTTTGCTTTTGAGACCATCATCCATATAAATTTAAAAACGTTCTAGTATGATCAAAAAATTGATAATGATTCACAGTAACTGTTCATTGTATTTTTACAGATTTCTGGCTACAAAAGAAAGCAATGCTCATCCATTTTACAAGCAGAAATTGGTTGAAGAATATGCCACTGAATACACCAACATATTTGGCCGTGCAAGATTCCCGTACCACATCGTGTCCTTAGAACAATCTTCCTTAATAATTTGAAGTCTCTTCCTTCTGATGTGGATGACCTTCAACAACCAATCATTGGCCACACAACAATATATGACAAGGTCAGGTTCTTGTTTGTTGTGCCATTTAAAATTCTTATGTTGATTATATTGATTCACTAGTTGCAGACAATTTGAGACTTTCCTCTTTTATACAATCACGGATGTTTTATTTTTTTTAATCCAAAGTTTTCCTTTGCAATCTCTTAGAACCCCTTTTCACCAGAAAACATGCCCAATGTTTTTTTCTGGGTCATCATTTGATTTACTGACCAATGCGGGATCAACGTGGCTTCACAAAACTCAAAGATCAAACTTAACTAACCAGATTTAATCAGGAAAGCTGAATTGTAAACTGAATAATCAATCCTCTCTATGTTCTTTACAACATTATTTAAATAAGTAATAGCATCCAAGTACAACTGATTCCATTATGATCATAAAGTACCACTTTTCATTCAGACATTTAGTACAATCCCAGTTATTACATTAAGTCACAGTACAACAATGCAACCAATGAGACATTGGTAACAATCATATAAAATGTCATACAAGCAGCCTTGTTTCTGTTATTTAATTTCCACCGAGAGATTTCATATTACAATTCAGACTGATATCAGAATGCCTATCATAACAAGGTGGTCCAAGTATGGTACCATGAGATGCATCAAATACTGAAGTGCTGGAGCTGTAAGATTCCACAGTACCATAGCTACTAAATCTGCACAAAATCCAGCTGGATCTGGATTTTTCAGCTGGCCTGGATGAATTCAGTATGGGTCAGCCCTGTTTTTTCCCCAAAACTTTAAAGTTTTTTTTTGCAATAAGAAGACATCTAAAACCCTTATATATTATTTAATATTAAATATATTAACATTTAATATTACGTTATTAATGTCTTTCTTTGTATTTTGTTAATTTTGGCATATTTATAAACTATCATAGTTACCTAAGACTCCGGGACAATAATTTTTTTCCAAAATTTTGGGATGGCTATTAAAATAAAAATAATATATAAAATTATAAATATTAAAAATATACAAACAAATTTTTAAAATTCTATGATTAATAGTTTGTGATAGTTCAACATCTGCTTTTTGTGCTTGAAAATATCTGCATTCATATATCACTCTTGATTCTTATCATGTCTTTGTAATACAATACGATTGGGTTATGGTTAACCGGTAAATGTTTTGACCTATGCCTTGTTGCTTTAATCATCTACACAACCTTTCTCTTCATATAGGCTTTGTAAGTTTGTTCAGTGATTGGGGCTTTCAAAGTGAATTTAATTAGACTTACAATTTCATACGTACAGACTTTTTTTTCAAATAGATATGAGTGGCTTCCAAAACAATCTTTTACTACAAGAATACAATAGATCCTCAACCTTCCCAAATTTATTTCATTTTCAAGTTTATTCGAGCCCAATGCAATGGTGCAGCTAGATTGAGGCCATCCATGATCAGTATCTAGAAATTTGCGGAGGTGGTTAGATTGTGTGAAACTTTTCAAGAGGAGAAATTATGTGACAAATTCAAGATAAGCACCTTGAAACAACCCAAAAATCAGATTCACCATCTGAAATAACAATATTAACTTTACTTTATTTATTTATTTCAAGAAGTTAGTTTTTAAAAAGAGCTAAAAACAAGCAAAAAAAAAAAAAGATGTCGGGGACATCTTGAAGTCCCCAACTTCCCCAATAAAGGGGACTTTTCCAAACTTCCCATGCTATTCAAGGACATCCCGAGATGCTCCCTTGAAAACCGTTGCACAAGAAATGTGGGGATGTTTCCCACCCGTCCCCAAAACATCCATGATGTCCAGGACATTTGTTTTTTTGGGGGATGTGTTCTTGTGTAACATCAGTAAATTGTGCTCATATATAATATCTATATATTTCACATTGAATTTTTCAAAACTTTTTCCAGAGTTCTAGATTTTTGGATTTTTTTGCTTTCCCGAATGGATCTGGATTTCTAAACTTGGTAACTATGCATGGTATAGATCTTAACTCATAACTATCTACCTATCAGGCTCATTGGTACATAAATACTATTGCCAACTACAATGAATGTATCAATTGTGTTGTAATGTCCCCAATGAGATAATTTTGTAACCCCAAGAGGAATTCTATAATTTTGATTTATAATAACAAATTGATAGAGAAAATATTTGATAAAATTGCAGATCTGAATTTTATTCTAGAAAATGCAACTTGCCTTAGAGATGGATGGCACTCAAAACTGATCTAAACTAGATCAAATAATTACCAAAAATAACCAACATTCATCATAGATACATAAATGCCAAAAATATAAATATTTTGATCCCAGAAGAAGAGTTGTAATTTTATTAAAGTCTGCAGAAAATCAGCTTACAGACATGAATGGAAAAGAAGCTTCTGATGTCCAAATCTCATGTAGACAAGCTGGAAATGATCTCTAAAAATATGATAAGGAATATAGAAACCAGATCTATAACAACCGTGCCCTAGGAAGCTTAGATTCCTCCCACAAGTGGGTCACTCCTCTAGAAAACAGCTGGAAATGTATGCCAAAAATCAGCCACAACACTTCTTCAAACCCTAGTTGAGATACCACAAATCTGCACTTTAGGGTCTTCAAACATTGCTGAAAATTCAAAATTATCCTTGAAACTCAATGGAAACCCTTGAATAGAGCTTCCTCTCACAAAGGATGAAGAGTTTTCATTCTTCAACCTTGGCAATAGAGGGTTTTTGTCCTCTAATGCAACCACATCAAAGGGTTTTCATCCTTCAATGTCAAATTGGAAAGCAATCAGCTCTACCAAATTTTAGATATGAAAATATGCCAAAAAAATATGTCTCATAGAGAATGGAGACCTCCTTTTATAATTTTAATTGGCACATGAGCCCACCAAACAACCCAATCAGCTCGCTCCACTTGGTTACTTTATTTAATATTTTTATCCCCTTGCTTTATTTCCCTATATGGGTCGCATTTTCTCCTTAGGGGAAATAAAAATAAAGTGACCTTTTATTTTATTACTTTATCACTAATAAATAATTAAAGTGCTTATAAAAATCATTATGCACTAAAATTAATTTATTAGGATAAGTTTCCCTTATTTTCTACCTCTTAGTCATCGGAAACCAAAAATAGGCTAAGGGTCTTCAATCTATTGTTTTTGAGAAGGGGATATTACAATCCTCCCTTCCCCAAATTGCTTGCCCTCAAGCAATTGCAAGCTTGGATGCTTCAAAATTTATGCACCTTCCTATGTAGCATCCTCAAGAGGTAAACATTCCATCGAACCAAATACTCCCTTATAATCCTGTTCCTCAACTTCTTTTCACGAACATCCATTATGGAGAACATCAATAAATACAAAATATATTGAGTGTTTTATCTGTCATGGACTAAAATTTTGAAAATGGGTACCTATATATATAATAGAATGTTTCTTTAATGTTTAGTACCCATGTTTTGAAAATTGGCATTTTTTCATGTTTTGGACGCGTACGTGTACCCATTATCTAGCAACATAGGATAAAATGAATCTCGTTTAGAAAATAAATCCTTTAAATACTCCATAAATTTTAGGGTTTTAGTTCTTTTTCCCAATGACAGATTTAATGTTTTCAAACTCACATCCACTTTATCATTTATACTACATTTTCATTCCCCATATCACACTTTGTATCTCAATTCCATGTCAGTCTACAAACAACTTCCTATCATTATTTCATACCAAGGCGTGTTATTATTTGAGTTAGGTGTAACGTGAGTTAGTAAGGTGATGCTGGCGGTATATCCTGACCAAAACATACGCGTGATACCAAAATGAAACACACAACACAAACAACAATATCAGCAAATAACTAATAAACCATTTACAACTCACTATAGACTTTCAAATTGGCATTTCTCTTGGCATTAGCCATAGCTTCCACTAGTTTGTTGGAGAAAGTGAGTCACACTCGGACTGTAACAATAGCCTGCCAAGAAGCGATAGTAAAAAGGGTCGGTAATTCAGTTGTAGAGCACTCCAACATGCAAATGAGAGGTCCTAGGTTTGATTCATAGCTGGTCAATGGAAAATAACATGGTATCATATACAAACTGGTAACCAAGCACACAAGTGTGGCACAAAAGGGGGTGTTGGAAAAATGACCTGAATCGTAATAAGGAGCCTACCAAAAGGTTGTGGTTGGAAAAGTGTTTGAAGCTCAATGGTAGAGCACTTGAACATGCAAATGGGAGGTCCTAGGTTCGAGTCCTAGCTGCCTCATGGAAAGTAACATGGCATCAGAGCCAGGCTAGGAGCCTCGAGCGCCAAAGTGTGTCTCAAGGGGTAATAGGCAATGGGCGTTGGAGAAAATGATCCAGACCTGAACTGTAACAAAGAGCCTACCAGAAAGCCGTGGTTACAAAAGGGTTGGTAGCTCAATGGTAGAGTACCCTAGCATGTAATGGAGGTCTTAAGTTTGAGTCCTAATTGGTCAATGGAAAACAACATGGTATTAGAGCCAAGCTAAGAGTCGTGAACACCAAAGTGTGACTCAAGGGAGTGATGGAGAAAACGAGCCACACATGAACTCTAACAAGCAGCTGACCATAAATCCTTAGTCACAAAAGAACAGGTAGTTCAGTGGGAGAGCACCCCAACATGCGAGTGGCAGAGCTCGGAGTCCTAGTTGGTCCATGAAAAATAACATAGCCTATTCAGGAATCAGGACCATCGCTGCTATTTTGCACCCCACAAATCTTACAAAGGGAAATGAGTAGCACCTGCCTCATATAGTCCAAAACTACGAAAGTACATCGTTATAAATCTTAATCAAATAATTCTACTAACTACTCTGTTAAACTGTATCATTTAAATGCAAGAGATAACTCAATCGATTGCACATCCTTAAATAAAGTTCATGGATAGCTGCACAAGGAAGTTTCGAACAAAACCTAGAGTATCTAAAAGCTAAGATCTAAACTTATAAAATAACAGGCATCAGGATCATAACAAGTTGACAACTTCAAATGGTACGCATTTTTTTGTGCTAGTGTCCAACCTACAAGATATGAAAAATGGATCTCAAGTCTTATCAGAAAGTTGTATTTATAGCATGCTCATCAAAATTCTAACTGCACTTGCTGATTATATCTTAATACTAACTATATGGGCATATTTGTATTTATATTTGTATTTGTAATTTCGTGACAGGAGCAAGAACATCGCCGGTTTGCAGGCACCGCTCCAAACAAAACTACTGTTGGAGACCTGGAAAACATGGTGATGTATGCTGGACAAGGAGTAGGGCTCATAAAGGAAATTCTTCCAGCTGCCAATGTTGTTAAAAGTTTGGTTGAGGGTGCACAACTTATAATAGAACAAAAGTATAAATCAATAATCAATGCTCCTGGCTGCTAATGGATCTCAGAAATTTATGGAAGATGTATAAAACATAGGAACCTTCCCTTTAGCAGATTGGGGTTGATAGAAAACTTGACCTGGCAGTGCAAATACTTTTTAATACTTTCAAAGATGTTGTTCTCTTGAATGCCAGCTGAACTGGACGATGAGGCAATTGCCATCTTGATCATGGTTATCTCTTATTTCTGTTTGAAGAGAACTATATACAGCATATTTATCTGAGTCAATTCTCCACACCCACAAACAAACGACAGAAGACAAAATAACATTGGGATCAATCACACACGTCTCATTATTATTCATAGGTCGGAAGGGGCCAACAAAGGCCATCACTGGTTTGTGTGTTTGTGTTAGGGGTATAATAAATTACCACAAAGTGACTATTCCAACACTAGTGATTGAAATTTATATAAAGAACAGAGAATAGTTTGCACTCCGTAATAATATTGTCTTTGACATTCATGCATTTTCTTTTTGATAATAGACGTTAGAAATTACATATAAATTGCTTAGTTTCTTTGTGGAAATGTTATTCAAGGCTATTTGATCTTTTGATCCTAGATATTTAATTTTCTAACTAATGTTCTTATTGTTTGATGGAATATTAGATTTATACAAAAATAATGGTGGAAATGTTTAAATGTTGGTTATATTCTTGATATGCATATTAATGACTTTATGAAATGGTTCGTCCTTTTGCTTTGACAAGGTGCGAGTTTTTGAAATCATTATAAATGAAATATAAATCTTGGTATTAAAAGGTAAAGTCACTCTACTAGGGTGTTAGATTTTCATGCTTTTTCCATTGCTAAACTCTCATGTTACATTTAATCTTATGGCGAGAAATAGTCTCAAGAAATAAAGCCGCATAACATTAATTGTACAGAACCTGAAATTAAACCACCCCTTGGGCGGCAAGATTGCTTATAACCTGCATCATTTGATGCAAATGTATCCAATAGAACTCTTATAAGCCATGGTGTTGAAACAAGCTAGTAAAATTTCGTTCCAAAAGTCTTCTACAAGGTAACAAATTTGTCCCGAGTTGAATCTGCGTCATATGTTTTAGAATGCCCTGAATTTGATTAGGCATGTCATTGGTTTGAAATTTTCTTTTTGGTTGCATATTTTGTTGATCAAATTGCCTTAGAGCATGCTTAAAAGTTGGGTGCATAATAATCGAAAATACTATGAATTTAAGTTTGAGGGTATTCAAAATGTAACCAAAGGATATTTTGTTTTTAAAATTGTTAATACCACAATTAAGCACAACTTGGATTTTATCTCAGTAACACCCTTGTTGTCTTCTCCCATTTGAATAAGGCTTTTGTTGTGTCTCGAGCTAGCCAAACCTTGAATCTCCATCTGGATAGAGTTTCTTGGCCTCCCCTTTCCTCTACGGGGATTTACGGACCGTTTGATTAAACCTTTAGGTTGTTTTATCTTCCACAAGTAAAGAAAATTCTATATGGCTAGGCCGCAAAGAAGTGCCTTTGTTGATGTCAATTTCTCCAAAGACCTCAAGGAAATGATAGGAATTCAAATATGAGACGCAACATATCTCGAGCATTTTGTATATCAATACGCTTAATACATGCTTTCGTTGTCAAGCCACTAATGACAAGATTCATGATTGTTTGCTAGTGGTTGACTCATGTTCGATCTCTCACTCCAAAACCTCACCCGAGGTGGATACAAATAATGCCACTTTTGTATAAAGGTAGACTATGATCACTAACAAAAAGGCCAAACAACAAGCTCTTGGAGCAGGCAAATCAATAGCTATTGTGTACAAACCAAAAGTGATTCTTTTGTCGTTAGAAAATAGTTGGTTTGCGCTGCATCTCAAGTGGCATTGCCCATTTCACACAACCCATAGGTGGCAACAATTGTTTTCACATACTCAAAGCTAAGCTCTTACCTCCCAAATGTCGTAGGGGGTGAAAGAATTGGGATCATATGATAATCCAAATATTTTGAACGACAAACAATCATGTACACTTTGTAGTTATCCTCAACCACCTCTAAAGATGGGGAATTTTGTTCAAGAAAAGAGTCATTCTTTCCAACTTGGTGACTACACGAGTGACAATAAACATGCATACATGTCTAATAGATTTTCTGCTTAGATGACAAGGAAGATGGGAACAACATCCTTGATGTTTCTTGATGTTGTTTTACTCTTGGAATGTATGTGGCCTCATTGACTCATCCTACAAATTTAACTCGTAGGGACGTATCAATTTTTTGTTAATATGATGTTGTGTTAGAAAGAAGTTAAAAATATACATTTTTATTTCATTCCATTGTCATATCTATTAGGTTGGGAATTTTATGCCATGTGTCCAATCGTGTAATCATTGTGGAGGAGTGTTTACATTTATTGTCCCTAACTTGGTCCCCATGTCGTGGGTTGGTGTTTTAACCCCAACAATCAAATTGTGTGGGATCATTTTGATTTTGATGGGAGTTCCCTCAGTATTTGCTAATAGATACACTTCCATTGATGTTATGAAAAGGGTAATGTTTTGGTGGTCAATTGTTGATACACTTGCAGAGTTCAACTGGGTTCTATAGGGTGATTCAATAGAGTTGAATCCATGGAAGATAGATGACTTCTCTCGATGCGCAAAGTGGTGGATGGGAAAGAGAGGCATTGTTCTATATGTACAAAATGCTTGGGTTGTTTGATCCCAATCACTACCAACACTAATCCTCCTACGCCCCATGATTTATCTGTCCAATTTCGAACAAGGCAATGATAGGGTGGTGTAAAGGTTAGATAGATTCCTCTTTACGCAACAAAATCTCCTCTTTAACAACTTATTCTACCTTCTCAATCAATGTGATTCCAGAACAATTCTCTCTCGGTCATCTTACCATCTAGGTTTACATTGAGTGGTTGATGCCTCATGTTAAAAAGGCTAAGTGCCAATTTCACTTGAACATAAGGCACCTTACTCATGACTGGTATCATTCCCATTATATGTGGAATCTTGCTCTTCGCTTTGCTGGAGAATTGGGTTGGAATACTTGGTTAGAAGATGCCATCTTGGAAACAATTGCTTTCCTCTTGAGATATGGCAAACAATTGGTAGATTTTTGCGAAAGGCCCATAAGGCTTCATACTGTGAGTTCTAACAATCTTCATAGGCATTGGAGCTTTCCCCTTGAATGAGAATCTTTTGAAAGAGATTGCCAAATGAAGGAACAAACTTAAAATTGAAGAAGCTTTGAGCTTGTAGTGCCCAAATTTGAGCCCGTATGCACTAGTTACAATGGTGCATGTGTCCAAAGAATGATTCATCTTCATTTGATCAATGTAGGGAATTGACGTGTTGCCAACCAAAGGCTCACTAAGCTTTTAATATCTTGCAAGCTTTTATGTCACATTATCATGGAGTTTTTGCATCTTGACCCAATTCTCTAATCCACAAGGATGTTTCAACAATGTTTGCAAATGGTTCATTGTAAACAAACCATCTAGAAAGATGGGTCGAATTTTCTTGAGAGCCAAAGGGTTACTTATGACCGTTTCCTCTCCATTGAGGATCTTCATTTAATAATTCCTAAAATGGTTGTTTACAGAGCTCTTGGGATTGATAAGTTTCCTCATGAACTCTACCAAGCTCATTGGGATATTGTATTTGTAGATTTTCACAAAGTCTGCATGGAAGTTGTTCAAACCAATTCCTTTGATAGGTTCATTAATCATGGTAACTTCCAAGTTCATTCCAAAGTTGGGGACCCTAAGCTCATTTCCAATTGGTTACCCATCACACACTTGAATGTCTTACAAGATTATTGCCAAGGCTCTTGCGCTACATACAAGTTAGTTTCTTCCTCTCGTCAACCCATAGTAGTTTGGATTCATTTGTAATAGGTACATTTTTAATAATCTCATCGTTGTTTGGAAAGGGATGGAACAATTTTTCTCCTCACAAAAGAAAGTTCTATTCATCAAAATAGATTTTGATAAAACCTATGACAAATTCAAGTGGCCTTTTATTATTGTTATGCTTCAATTTGTAGGGTTTGGACTCAAGTGTTAGAATTACATAGGATAAATATGTGATTAATTCATAATCATTAATTCCAAGGATAATAGGTTTATGCGAATGTGTAGAGATTTAATTTAATGAAGTAAACATATTCATAATAACATGTAAAGTAAAAAACGGTAAATGTGAATAACACAACACAACACACCAAATTCATCGTGGGGAAATCCAAGAAGGAAAAAACCCCCTCTAAAATAAAGTACTGCCTTTTATTAGAATTTACATATAAATTTTACCCAACACTTTCACTTCCTCCTCGGTCCACCACAAAACAATTGCAGAGTAATACAATGTTGAAATACTAAATATTTTGCACACTCTCTCACAATTACATAATTCAAAATGGGTATACAAATGATCTCTGCAATGATGTGTCCAATCCCGTGAGGGATCAACCTATTTAAATAGAGCGGGTGAATCAATTGCACCATTTCACACTTATAATTAAATCCAAATGATTTAATCAAATGTGGGGACCGATTAAATTTTATAAATAAACTTTTAAATATGGGGTGTGAAGTGGTGGTCCACCTAAACCTGTATCCCCACTTGATATTATTTTCCAACACTCCCCTTAATGTTGAGTGGGGAAAACAAGCCAAATTACATTTTTCTACAAAAGGATTTACAAATCCATAAATCATCAATGACGATTTAGGCTAGCATGTAAACAAGGGAAATCATACAGATCTTCCCACATAATAGAAATCCTACATATTTACAATACAAAAATTCTAAGGACAAGTGCTTTACATATGAAGACTTACATAAAATTATGGAGCATTTTATAAAACAAGGCATTCCCATAACTAATGCTTCGTTGGGTTTTACAAGTAAACTCACATGACATGATCATTTACTTAAGACTCACATACAATGATCTTTTACAAAATGGAGGAAGTATAGGAAGTTTACAACAAAGTCATTAAGAGGTGGCATTGTCATGCACATTCCCCTCAATGGAAACTCTGAAAGGCCTAACAAGGCACAAAATTTGCAAAACTTCACAACACACAATAACTTGGTGAAGATATATGCAACTTGATCTTCAGTCGAACAGAACTTGAGATCAATATCACCATTTAGGATTTTCTCTTGAATAAAGTGCATATGAATCTCTATATGCTTTGTTATCTGATGATGAACTAGATTGTTTGCAAAAGCAATGTAACTTTGATTTAAAAAAGAATAGTGATTTCTTTGACTCTCATATAGAGTTCATCTAATGGTCTTTTCAACCACATGGCTTCCTTTGTTGCTTCCATAACACTTCTATACACTTTGCTTCATGAAGAGATAGAAACTTTTGTTGCTTCTTCTTGCTACTCCAAGTGATGGCACCTGCACCCAACTTGAAAACATCCAAAAGTATATTTTCTATTTATAACATCACCAACATGGTCAGAATCACAATATCCAAATAATTTTGCATCATCACAAGAAGAATAATACAAACCATAATTAACTGTTCCTTTAACATATTTTAGAATTCTTTTTGTCATTTCCAATGATCCTCATAAGGATCTTGCATGAATCTAGAAACAACTCCTACTGCATATGAAATATTTGGCCTAGTGATAGTTAAATAAATTAAACTACCAACTAGTTGTCTATATAAAGTAGGATTAAATTTATCACATGCGGTTTATGATCTAATTTAACACCAACTTCAATAGGAATGAAAACAGTTTACAGTCAATCATGTTAAATATTTTAAGTATATTAGTAGCATATTGAGATTGAGATGCAATAATAGATTTATGATCCTGAAATATAACCATGCCTAAAAAATATTTAGTAGACCTAAGTCATTCATTTCAAAACGTTGTTTTAATTTTGCTTTGATTATAAGAATTAAATTGTTATCACTACTAGTAATCAATAGATCATCAACGTATAAGACAATAATGATAATATGATAATTTTCACATTTTACAAACACATCATTATCGTAAAAACAATATTCAAATCTAAGATTACGAAAAAAAAACTATTAATTTTATCATACCAAGTTCTAGGAGCTTGTTTAAGACCATACATATATTTTTTTTTAAGTTTACACAAACAATTCCTTACTAGGTTCTCCAAAACCTTTAGATTGACGCATGCATATTTCTTCTTTTAGGTCACCATTTATAAATGTATTTTTAACATCCATTTGGTGAATCTCCCACCATGTTGAGTAGCTAATGTTAGAAGAGTCCTAACAGTGCTCATTTTAGCTATAGGAGCAAATGTTTCAACATAATCAATACCAGATGTTTGAGTGAACCCACAAACTACTAATCTTGTCTTGAATTTATGTATTTCTCCTACAAAGTTATACTTAATTTTATACAACCACGATCCTACAATGCTTTAATTAGGAGGGACAAGTTTTCAAGTGTTATTTTTAATTAGAGCATTGTATTCAACTTTCATAGCTTCAATCCATCTTTCATCTTGACTGGATTCTTCAAAGATTGTGGTTCAACCTCATATAGGGTCATCAAGGCATGATAAGTATGTTGACTATGGGTAATCTTCATAAGGCTATCAAAATGAGAGTCTTTAACTAGATTTTGAGCCCATTTAGGAGTTATAAGTCATGCGGAAATTTTGAGTTGACTCCCCTCAATCTCCATCATATCTAGAGAAGGATATTCGTCCTCTTGAACTTGTTTTTATATTGTCAAGAGAAGGATTATCAAGCTCTATTTTAGGAGAAACAAAGAGGGTCCACAAGAAGTGTCACAAAATGTTTTCTCTAAGACATGAACATTCCTATTTTCTACTATGTCATGTTTGAAAGGGTCATAGACTCTTAATCCTTTTGTTTGACAACCATAACCAACAAAGATACATGAATAGGAGGTTGGATCTAGTTTCTTTTGTTTAACTTTTGGAATAAAGATAGAAGCAGGACTACTAAATATTCTTAAGTGAGAGATATCTTATTTTTTTGTCCATACTTCATGAGGTGTAGTTTGATGTAAAGCTTTTGTAGGAACTCTATTTAAGATGTAGACTACAATATTCATCGCTTCTTCCCATAAAAACTTAGGCACATTCGACGCATGAATCATAGTCCTAGCCATCTCTAAAATGGTCTTATTTTTCCTTTATGCAATGCCATTTTGTTATGGGGAATAAGGAGTTGTCAACTCACGCTAAATCCCACATGACACACAAAACTCATCAAACTTTTACTAACATACTCACCTCCATTATCAGTTCTAATTCTTTTTATTTTCAAATTAGAAGCATTTTCAACAAGGCTTTAAACTCTTGAAATTTAGACAAGACATCAAGACTTTTTCTTAATGAAGTATGACTAGGTCATCCTAGAGAAATCATCAATAAAACATACAACATACAAGGCTCCACTGAGAGAGGGAACTTCAAGTGGACCTCTCACATCACTGTGAATCAACTCTAATAGATGAGATGAATTTGGATCATGATGTTTTTGAAATGGTTCAACATGTTGCTTACCACACAAACAAATTTCACATGTTTCATGATCGATTTCATCTTAGGGAGACCTATTACAAGATTTAGCGAGACATTTCATACATACTTCTAAAATTCACATGTCCTAGTCTTTCATGCCAAAGTTGAAGATCATTTCTAGAAGAAGAAGAAAAGAAAGATTCAGAAACAAATCCATCAAAAATATATAAACCATTTTCTATATACCAAATGCAATAATATTACTGAGTTCATTTTTCACATACCATTTATTTTGCAATAATACAACTTTATAGTTTTCTTTAGTTAATTGAGAGCAAGATAAAAGGTTCTTTTTCAACTAAGGAACATATAAAACATTCTTAATTATTCCATTTTTCAATTTAACATTCCCATAACTTTTAGATCGAATGATAGAATTGTCCCCTAGATATATATTTTCCTCACGTTTTACAACATCTGAGAGGATATCATGAATACAGGTCATGTTCCTAGAGGTACCACTATCTAGGATCCATTCGTTGTCATTCGAAGTTGAGAGTGCAGTATACAGGGCAATAGATTGCTCAACATTATTTGCATGGTTTTGATTTTGGTTATGGTTATGATCCTTCTTCTGATTGTTAAATTTACTATTTTTAGTATTTTTAACAAATTTGTTTGATTTCAAATGACAATCAAACTCCTTATGACCAAAATTTCCGCATTTGTTATATGTTCCCTTAAATTTCACTTTGAAATTTTGACTGTTCTTAATGAAAAATTAAAGTTAGTATTAGATTTAAATTTTGATATGAGGTTTTGTTTCTGATTAGGATTGATATTATTTCTATTTTGAGAGGGTTTGTAATTCTGAGAGAACAATTCTTGAGAGGTAGTCTCTTTTGAATCAAAATTTTCCATAACACACTCTTCTTGAATTAGAAGCAAGGAAAGGGTGTCTAGATCAGGTAAATCAATTTCATTTTGATATTTAGAGTTCATAATGGAGATATAGTTCCAAATTTTTCATGGATATTTATTTGAATGATAAAATAAAGTATTTTATCCTGAAACAATTCACAATTACATCCATCTAACTTGAGCTTTAATGTTTTTTATTTTTGCTAGATAATTAACTATTTTTTCATCCCCCTTCATGGGTGTTGTTATCTTGGAAAGACGACTACCTTCATGCATAGTTTCCAGTTGTTTCCAAGCATCAACCGAGAGTCCATATGCCCTATATGCAGTAAAAAATCATCTTTTATGCTTTGCAATAGAATTGATAGGGATTCTTGAGATCTTTGGGAGAAGGAGCTTAGGTTTCAGGTTTGTTTGTCTTTTGGTGGGTCATTTTTCCACACCAATCACTTGATCCCATTATTTCCTAGCCATAAAACAAACTTTTAACCTAACTTGCCAAATCTGTAATTTGTTCCATTTAATAATTGAGATTTATCCATAGAGAAAACAACAATTCTTGCCATTTGTAATAATAACTACACACAACAACTTCAAAACAATTTTAACTAAGAAAACAAAAAAATTAAAAAGACGTAAGGTAGTAGAAAGCAAGATCACGCGACCAAGTAGGAGCGACACGTGGTACGGATCAACAATATCAAATGGGCACATTTCAACTTTCGAAAGTTCCTTGAGTAGATGCACCTTCCGGACATAAAGCCCACAAAATTAAGCGGGGTTAAAATCCTTTCGAGTATGCGACAAGGTTGAAAGGTCAAAGGTATACATGGTGATCAAATAGAAAAACACATGGTAAAAGATCAACGACAGAGAGAGGACACATGACGATATTCGACACTCTTGAAAGGAAAAGCACTTTGTGGTCCTCAAAGCCACAAAATGAGAAAAAATAATAGAACTTGAAGTCTACGCACAGGAAAGACAAGCCCGTGAGAACAAAGAAATCCGCGCAAGCCTAAAAGACGAGGAAAATTGCGAATAACTAAAAAATGCGCAAGTCTAAAAAGTCATGCAGACTTGAAAAAGCTGCTGAAGACTAAAACAGAGCCGCACAAGACTTGAAAAATCCGAAACACTTGAAAAAGCGTGGAAGGCTAAACCACAACCCCATAGGCTTAGAAAACCGTAGAACACTTGAAAAAACCGCGAAACACTTTAAAATCCACGAGAAGGCTAAAAATAAAGCCGCACAAGCCTAGAAAAATGAAAAACACTTGAAAAGTTGTGGAACACTTGAAAAACCTTTAAAGGATAAAACAAAGCCACACAAGTCTAAAGAGTTGTAAAAGGACTTGGAAAAAGCTGCAGAAGACAAACAAAACCACACAAGTCTAAAAACCCACAAAAGAATTTGGAAAAGCCATAGAAGACAAAAATAATGCCACAAATTATTCAAATAAGTTGCAAACTATAAAATGGTTATAAAAGCCACAAATAAATTAAATAAGCCGTAAAAATTGAGAAAAGCTGCGAAGGACACGAATTTGGCGTGAAATCGATAAACTTAAAAACAGTCGCGGATGAAAAAAAATAGATCTAAGCACATAAATAGTAGATAGAGCTAAAAACACATGCAAAAGAAAGATCTATCAAACTAATCATCCATTATTCTCATTAATTAGGTAGGAATTGGATTTTCGAACCCGATTAAATTTGAATTCGATGGCAGAAAATTGCTAGGGTTTGTAGATTTGAAAAACTTCAAGTTTCTTCATACATGCAAATCAAAGACATCCAAATCTATCTTGCACAAGCATAACCACTAGCTTTGATACCATGTTAGAATTACACATGATAAATATGCGATTAATTCATAATCATTAATTCCAAGGATTATATGTTTATACGAATGGGTAGATATTTAATTTAATTAATTAAATGAATTAAACATATTCAAAATAATATGTAAAGTAAAAAATGGTAAATGCGAATAACACAACACAATACACCAAATTTATAGTGGGGAAACCTGAAGTAAAAACCCCCTCCAAAATAAAGCATTTCCTTTTATTACAATTTACATACAAATTTTACCCAACACTTCCACTTCCTCCTCGGTCCACCACAAAACAAGCTGCAGTAGTATAGTGCTGAAATAATAAATATTTCACATACTCTTGCAACTACATTATTCAAAATGAGCATACAAATGATCTCTACAATGATGTGTCCATCCCATGAGGGATCACCCTATTTAAATAAAGAAGGTAAATCGGTTGCACTGTTTCACTCTTATAACTAAATCCAAATGATTTAATCAAATGTAGGATCGACTAAAGTTTATAAATAAACTTTTAAATATGGGGTGTGAAGTGGCAGCCCACCTAAACGGTATCCCCACTTGACATTATTTACCCAACATCAAGCTTGTGTAAATGGTCAATATGCTCTTCTAGGATGATCATTGGAGCACATTTTAACTAGTTTGGTATATTTAGGTCTATTATACAAGGTTTTTGTCCATGCCCTCTCTTTTTATGTTCTTACAATGAAGGGTTTAGCTATCTACTAGCTAACTATTCTTTTAGAGGTTTAGTTAAAGGCATTTCCATTCCTCAATCTCAATCTCGGATGGTAAATTGGTATTTTGTTGATGGTTATTTCCTCACTCTTATTGGAGAGGAAGATTATGTCAACAATGCCATAGAGTGCTTGGAGATTTTTTTCCTTGTCTCAATATTTTATATATATAGTGGAAAATAAATCCTATGTTACAACGCGTTTGACATTCTCTTACCCCAGGTGGTCAAAAAGGTTCAAGTTGTCTTGGATTCAACCTAGAGAGCAATGTAAATTCCTTAAAATCCCATTTTACGTCAAGCTTCTCCTTTAGATCTAAGGAACTATTTAATGTAGAAAGTTGAGAAAAATCAAGATATTGGATGATCAAACCTCTCACAAGTTCCATACATGTTATAAGAGTTTATCAATGAACCCATGTTTATCATTCCTCCTACTAGATACATTTAAAAGATACCTATTCCAAGTTTGATTGTCTTTATGAAATTTTCATTTGGGTCAATTCATTGAAGAAGGCTCTAAAGGTTTCCATTGAGTCTCTTGAGATATTTGGTGCAAACCTAAGGAGGTTGGAGATCCTAACCATATTAATATCGAAATCGAGGGTGTAACCCTTTGTGTCAAGTGGATGATTTTTGATTTTGAAGGAAATGAATCATGGAATATTTATTTATTTTCTGTGCATCTATCAAAGCTCTCCATGTGGAAAAAATATGTGGAAGGTTATTGGGCTTCAATCAACCACATTGGTTCCAGTAAATATTTTACTAGAAATTTTGTTCCTTATAGTATTTGGAAAGCTTGGGAGAAATGAAAACATCTCCTTTTTGGGATGGGAATGGTTACACATTTGGGATATCTTTGAATTCACACTAGTTCGATGTGATAAGTATCTTATTATGTATATGGAGATGAGATAATATGAATGTAATCCATGTCGTATTGTCGGGGACACGAAGCCTAAGATGTAAGAATTATCATACCATGTATTTCATAACTTTTTAGGGCTTAAAACCTAGAAAAGTGTAATAATGTACACTAATTATTTGGTATACATTGTTTTAATATCAATATTTAAGTAAATTGTAATGTCCCCCTTTTCAAACTAGCACCAATTGAAGACTTCTTTCCATTTATCTTCTCATGGCCAAGAAGGAATTGCATAAGGGAAGTCCTTGGATTTCGTTTTTATTTTCTTTTATTGTTATTAATGTTTTTCTTTGGTGTGTTACTCCCGAGGCAGTCGTCTAGGATTATAATGCTCCCAATATGTAATTAAAAGATAAATTGAAGCTCGTTAAGATTTCAGCAAGGTTAGGAAGTTTCTAACATGGAATTAGAAGATAAAACAAGCTTAAGAGGTCGGTCTTCACCTTATGGCTCTTGACGTTAACCAAAGGGTATAAGAGGAGTCTTAGGGGCTCATTTGCATATCATCTTTTGGCATATACAATTTATACTTGGTCTCTAGGGTTAATTTCTCTTAGTCCATTCCACTATTGGGAGACAATCCATTAGTGTGGCATCTAAGGAGGACAAAACCGTTCCTTATGGGAGATTGAAGGACGAAAAACCCTTCAATTAGGTAGTGTTGAAGACTCTCATTGAGACCATCTTATTGGGTTGCATCTAGGGAATCAAGGAGGAGTGGTTTCAAGGGTTTTAATATTATTAGGAGCCACTCTCCTAGGGAGACGAAGTGCATAGAAGATCATTTGGGTGCCTTCTAGGGCACAAAACTTTATTTACATTTGATATTCATATTGAATAAGGATGAAAGGTACAATTTGGTAATTTTTGGAGGAGTTTATCTATCATTTTCAACCCTTGTTTGTGGCTTCCTTGCTGTTGTCATAAAATTAATTGCAACTGGGTATAATCTCTTGTTTTCTCCATTTCTTTGATGTAATTTGGATGGATAAATGTTGTCATGCTTAAAATAATTATTTAGAAGCATTTTTAGTTGTTGTTGCATGGTTGTATGGTGAGTTGAAGTCCCTATACAGTTCGCTGCTAGGGTTTTCTAATATTTTTAGATCTGTTGTTATAAAAATCATAATTTACTTCACTTGGGGTTTATGTCATTTCCTCAATTTTTAGTGTTAGCCATAGAAAGGGACATTACATGATTTATTCATTGATTAGTAATCACATGATAAATGTTTGATTCCCCAATGATGCGAGTTCTAATCATTGATTAGGTGTATGCGATTGTAAGTTGGTGTAATATGCGATAAGAAGTCATAAATATGGGTACATATATTTGTGGAAGTATGTATACTATTGACAATACGATAGTTCGGAAATAACGATCCCAACACCAACAACATAATGGAAAATCAATGATAAGAACTCAAGTTATTACAATTTGTGGTGTTTGAATAATGGTTGATATGGGTAAGCACACCAAGTTGGGGGCAAAAGGGGGTCTTAAGTGGACACTTTTTTCTGAAAAATAAAAATCTTCAACTTCTACGAGTTATTTGAAATAGTTACATTCAAAATTCAAAGATGTTATAAGAACATGAATCGTAGCATTTTGAGTATAGTTTCTAAGCTACTAAAGTTTTTGAAAATGGTTAAGTTGAAGTGAGTTGAAAAATTAAAATACCAACATGAGCTCTTGTTTTTGTTAAAAACATAGTAGACAATCAGATTGTGCCCCACCATTTTTTTCGCACTATTTAATATTTTTGAAAACCCTTGGGTAGAATGATAGATAGGAGCATCTAGTTTGGGCTAGATTTTTTTAGCGAGTATTTTTAAATGATTTTTCAAGTATAGAAATTTTAAATTTTGAGAAATAACGAGTCCGACTTTGCCCTCCTAGCTACCTCAAAAATCTCAAAAATAGTTTTTAAAAAATGTATAGAATTAGTCCTAGTTTGAGTATGTAAAATTTTTATTCAATTTCGATGAGTCGAAAAAAAGATACATGATGAAAGATAGACGTGTATAAACTCCAAAAAATAGCTACAAAAAGGCATAGTTAGAAAATAATTAGTATGGAAACCTTATATTAGTCAGAAAATTTGAAAAATCATATTTTTAGAAAGAAGAAAGTTTTCTCAACCTCGTAGTCATATTTTTATTAAATTTGTTGATCGTTTTAGTTTGATTTATTATGGCGGAATAGGTATTTTACCATTTTTATGTAAAAACACATTATTTGTTTGTGTTTTTGTAGGTCCATGCCTCAGGCTTGGGGATCCAAACCGGATCCAAGCCTAGAGGCATGCCTTGAAATAGGGAGATAACAAAACATGCGTATGCGTTATGCTCTTTATTTATATATTTTATTCCCATCCAACATCCTTTTTATCTCTTTCACGTGATTTCTATCCCCTTTCTGTCTACTCTGCACATTTCTATACATTCTTTTTGTGAATTTTGAATACTTGAGCTTGTCCCCTACCCCACTATCTATATTTTTGTAATCATGGAAGATAAAAGACAACATAAGGACAAGAAGAAAGTCAAGAACAAGACATTGGAGAAATTGCAAGAGATGAGAATAAAGAAAGTGAAGCGGATGCAAAAACTTCGTGGTGGGCAAGGTACATCTACTATATCAAATGTACCTAATGTTGGGCAAGGTACATCTACTATATCAAATGTACCTAATGTTTTAGAAAATGAGGATGAAATACATAATGAACATGTAGAGAATAATGATTTTGTAATGAATATCGATAATGAATTGAATGATAATGTTGGTATGGATAAAGAAATTGATATGAATCCAAATGTTGAACCTTTACCTGAGAATCCAAATGTTAATCTTGAAATTTTCATGGAAATAATGAATGAAGAAAGTAACCTTGCTAATGAATCTTCACCTCTAGGAACCCTCCGTCCATTTTGCGAAAAAACCCATTCACTTAATTGAAATTGATGAAAACATTATAAAACCAATGTCCGAAAAATGTCTAAAAGAAATGCTAGAAGAAAAGCTAGGGGAATTTGAGATAATTAATTTGAGAATTTAAATGATACACAAAGATATCCATTATTTGTTACATTGATGAAATTAATTAAGATGAGACCTATAATGAAGACCCTAGGGTTAAGAACATCTAATGTTGATGATTAAAATGTGTCAATTGTTTAAAATATACATAAAGCATACCAAACTGTAGGTGTCAACAAATGCACCAAAGATAGTAATGCTACATGGCATGTACTTACTAATTGTATAGTAAGTGATAAAATAATTAATAAACGTTTGATTAGAAAAGCAAGAAAAGTTTTGAGGCTAAACAAAAAAACTAATGAAAGTAATAGGGAGACACAAAAGTCTTGAATCAGCCAATAACACTGACTATTGGGCATTCTATAGTAGACACCCATAGAAAGACAAAGATACATATGATATTTTAAAAGAATTACTTGTAAAGTTTTGGAATGAGAACACAAGAGTGTCTCCAAATAGAAGAGATACAATAAAAAGAAGAATAGGTTCTTAATCATGAATCGCTTTGCAAAACATTTCTTGAATATGACTAAAACACAATTGTTCACAAAGTTTAAGAATGAAAATCCATAACTTAACATTTGCCAAATATTTTTGAAAGGAACAAACCCTTTTATGTGAAAATAAATCACTCACGTACCACTTGTTGTTGTAGGCATCATGTTGAATTTTCAATGCATTATGATGTTTTTGTCAAGTACGTTGTGTTTTTCATACGACATCATGTTGTAGGAGTGCGAATTAAACATCCCATCAAAATATGCAAGGGAATTCATTTCTACAATATTTTGTGAAAGATCAACTGACAATTTTTTTATACAAAGCATGTTTAGATGGAACATGTTGATTAACTAAAATAAGACCTAATGGACTAAGGATGGGGTATTATGGTATTAATGTTAATATAATTAGGAGGACTAAAATGTTGTATAATAAAACTAAAGTAATATGAAATAACAATAAATGATTATTCTAAGTAAAATAAAACCCTAAGTATGTAAGAGGAGGAAGAGAAATTTCTTAGCTGATTCGAAGAGAACTGTCACAAGTCCGAACAAAGAATCTGGAAGTGCAGACAGTCACTCAAGAACCCTGCCGAGAGACAAGATCTGAAGATCCAGAGGACTAGGGTGCATGGAAGGGTACTTGGAGCACCTTGGTCTACTGAGTTTGGGCGTCGTGGTCTGTGAAAAATCTCAGGATCTCGATCTTGGAATGGGTGCAAGCTGATTCGAGACCCTTCATGTGTGTCACACTTTGGATTCATCGGAGTGAAGCGTGTAGTGACCTGTAAGAGAATAAGAAGTATCAAACCCTAATGAAATATAAAGATGTATATAAATGGGTCGGATGACCTTGGCCACAAAGCTAGTGGACTTATCATTTGAGTGTTGCACTACATTTCGGACTCGAATGTAGTTACGGTGTGTGTGTATCCGTGTTGTGCCCTAGGTGCTCTTGTGTTAGTCACACTTTGTGAAATATCGAGAAATAGTAACTATAATAAATGTAAATAGAATGTGTGCATGACATAGAATAGAATCCCTCCCCTAATGAATTGTGTGTGATTCAGATCTCCTAGACTTGATGTATGACACTATGTACATGTAATCCTAATGGAGTGACAATAGAAGTGATGCTAGGACCTAGGACCCTCATTATGGTCTTATAAACTTTATATTTACAGGGATTTCAAGCTTAATTTTGTAATTAATCCCGAAAAGGCTGACTCGATAAAAAAATAAAGATGACCAACAACTAAAAGTGACCTAAAAAGGAATGGGAAAGATGTGCATAGATCCAGGGCGCCCGGGGTGGGACCAGGGCACCTTAGGGTGCCCAAGACTAACAGGGCACCTTGGTTTTAGGATAAAATGAAGGGGTAGTTGTGAAATGGGAGGATGAGTGCTAGAAAGTAGATGGGAATGATGAAATAAAATATAAAATAAATATGGCCAAAAGGGGGATTAATTAATACTTTAACCACTTGAGAACCTTCTAAATAGTAGTATAAGACTGGGATACATATTGTCTAATGTGTATTTTTGTGTCTACATTTCCCCCACTTTATGTTGGTGAGCGAAAAAAGTTCGGTAACATAAAGTCCATGTAGATTGTAGAAGATGTACCGATGGACTAGACTCGAGCTTGGAATGAAAAAAGAAAAAGGTGGAGGAGCGTGGATTCTAAATGAAAAATGTGGATAAAAGTGATGAGAGAACCTATGGCGAATGCATGTGTAGTTGCTATTGTTTGTAGTATACCTGCATGGTTAGTATGACAAGTACCACCATTGTGTGTTGTCGTTGCACTTGTCATCGTCATTGTTGTTGCCCCCAATTTGACTGCTTGTTTCTCATATGGACGGACCTGCAAGGAAAAATGATCAAGTAGTCAAATACGTATGTATGTAAAAATGTTATGTAAAATACACAAATGTAAAGTACTCAAAATGTAAAATATGCTAGAAAGAGTGTAAATGGAACATGTGCACCTAATCCATGTTGAGAAGAAGTGTGTAGAAGGATATCCTGTACTGTCACAAGTTTTTTAGGTGATCTCATGCCACCCTGGATGAAGAAGTGTATGGAGGAAATGCTTAGTGTCTTCTCCAAATGTAATCGCTTCCGCTAAAATTTGTTGAAGATATCTCTTATTTCACCTTTGGTTTTTGGGTGATCCTATGCCACTAGATGGAGAAGTGTAGAGAGGCACACCCATTGTAATCCCTGAGCCTGTAATTGCTTGCGCAGTGCCGAAGGACATTATGTCCTATTGAGGCCATTGTGTACGGAGTTCGTAGATTGGTCCGAACTCACTTGTTGGGTGTGAAATGGTGTAAATACAATGTTTTAGTATAAAAACCCTCAATTATGCCCCCCTCTTTTGGGGTGCATGCGATGTACCTAGAAGGAGAATGCAACCCCAAAAGAGGACCAACCAAAATCTAACCTGTAACCAACTCAGCCCTGCAGGGGGGAAGGGAAAGTGCTTGGTAGACACCAAGGCATGCACAAAAGGGGATGGCTAGCCAAAACAAGTGTTAGTCCATAAGCACATGCATGTAATAAGTGTAAAAGCACAAAAAATGTATAAAAACTACTAAGTACAGTAATGTAAATACGCAAGAAATAGGAAAAAGACCACAAAAATTGGGTTACAAACAAGGGACATCACTCGTGATTTCGCAAGACATGCAAGGACGTCATGGACATAAACAAAAAACAAGTGTGCACACAAACAAAGGAAAAGCCCACATACAATAACAAACGTAGCAGCATAAGTAGAAAGAAACACATAATCATGGAAACATAGAATCCTCGCAATAAAAATGCTACACACGAGACACCCGTTAACATGTTAGAGTGATAACCAATATGTCAAAAATCTATATAAGAATGTAGTAAAATATGTTAAGTATAAAATGAAACAATAACACCTGTATAAGTTGAATTTGGACTCCCCAAATGATTGGTATAGGAAGGGTAGAAGGTGAGCATCCATGCTTTGCATGTAGAGTCCTATATCTACGATCACACTAAACAAAAGTGTGAACGTGCATGTGTGTATGATAATGACATATAAGAAATCAAGCTAACATGTGTAGTAAAGTGACCATGCAAAACACTATTAAAGAAAAAGTAAATGCCCCCAAGACAATGCAATATGTTGTGGGTGGATGGAATGGAATGCAAGATGGAATGATAGGAGAAACGTGCCCCTCGAGTGGATGGAAGTGTATGTAGTGAGGTTCATTTTGTTTTCCCCTTAGCAGTCCAAAATGAACTGTAAATGAGAGTGCGTCATTGGAAAATGATCTAGTAGTGTTGTTGTGTAGGTGTGTCTATCGCAATGTGATGAATGTGTATGTGTAGTGGTGATGAGATGTGACATGGGTAGAAGATGTGCATAGACCCTAGAGCCTATGTGTATACCACGACTTTTTTGAATAGACGAGTGATGATTTAGCCTTAAGCGTATATCACTATAGGATGAGTGTATGGGGATGCAACATATAGAAAGATGTACGTGGACCCTATATCCTAAGCGTATACCACGACTTGTTGAATGGGTGAGTGACGATTTATCCCTAATCGTATATCGATACATGATGATGAAAGGAGGTGATGATTTAGCCTATAGCGCATGTCACTACGAGATGAGTGATGAGTGAGCATGAAGCTTATATTAGTATGAAGTGAAGAATGGAAGGTGGTAATTTATCACTAAGTGTATACAACTACGTGATGAATAAGGACGGGGTGGTGATTCAACCTAAAGCATAGACCACTAAGTGATAAATAAGGATGGGGTGGTGATTTAGCCTAAAGCATATACCACTAAGTGATGAGTAGGATGAATGATGATGTAATAGAATGAATTAGAACATGATAATAGAATATGTGATGATAGGATATAAGAGGATAATGGAAAAGTGATGAAGAGAGTGGTGATCTATCCTAAAGTGTATACCACTATGAGATGCGATGATGAATGTGGGTGATAATATAGCCTAGAGCATAGTTCACTAGTCCGATGCATGTAATATGATGACATATCACATGTATGTATAGTCCATTTGATTAGTAAACCCTCAAAAGTAGAGTATGGACCGATGAACTAAAGTGCATCATAGGGTGGTGAGTACAACACATAGAATGATGCAAGATATGTGGCTAGGGTGTGTAAGTGCACGATATGTATAATGCAACAGAGAGATGTGTAAAATGCGTGAATATATGTAGATGGAATAGGTGGTGGTATGAGGTGAAGCTAGACCCCTATACAAGGTAACCTAGCGTGATGTGTAACATGTAGATAATAAATGAATGCACATGTTGTGATGATGTGTAACGTGCTATATATAATGTCTAAGTGTAGTGTGTGGGGTTCAAAGTGTAATGGTAATCCCTCAGCTTGATCAGAATCAAGAAAAAGTGTGTCATTGGATAATGAGGGTGATATGACGTGTGATAAGTATGCCTATATGAAAATGCAATAGAGGATAAATGCTAAGGTGAGGGGATGTGTGATGGCTATGCCCCCCAAGTATGTACGTGATGAAGGTCGAATCAAAAGACACTAAGTGGATCAATGGAAGGCGTATTTTCCTTAACAAAAGTGATGGGATGTGAGAGAGGAGTGTGACCATCACATGGTTCATCATCATAGTAAACGTCATCTGAGTCCCAATTATCAATGTATGTAGGGTCTATAACGGATGTTGGAATAACTAGCTTAAATTTAGGAGGTGGTTGTTGAACATGGCCTGATGTTGTTGTAGATACCTTTGATGAAGGAGGAATGAGAGCATCCTTAAGAGGAGGTTTCTTAGCTTGACTTGGTAATATAATAGATGACTTAGTAATAGGACACGATGTAGAGAAAAAATTAAGAAGTGAGGAGTTTTTTTGATTTGATAATGTTGTAGAGGATAGAGTAGGAGGAGATGGTGAACTAATTTGGAGAGGTTGTTACTTAGGTGGCTCTTGACTAATCAAGAATGTGTATGAGAATCGGTAGGGTGAGGGTCCTTAGATGTAGAAGGAGCAAATTTTGGAGCCCATTTAGATGTAGTATTTGTAGGTGGGTGTGCAATAGGATGTTTTCCATTGAATGAGATAAAGCCCTGACACTCAAGATGTTTGATTCTACGTCGTAAAGCATAGCAATCATGGTCATTATGCCCATTGATTTGATGATAATGGTAATATGGATGATCTTGGTGTTTTTCTTGCCAATAAAGAGGATAAAAATGAGTAGGTGGTAGAAGAATTAATTGATGACTAAGAAGTTGGGCTAGAATGTCATGTGGCTTAGCATTGTGATCAAGTATGAGAGGTTCTGGCGATGGCGTGACTTGAGGTTCAACTATATGACATGTAGTGGACATAGATTGAATAGGAGATGTTGAAGAAGAACAAACACGTGATTGAGAAGCATCCTTAAGTTGTTGAATTTCAGATCTAAGGGATGTGATGGTGGATTCCATAGATTGAATAGAGGATGTCTGCGATTGAGAAGCATCCTTAAGCTATTGGAGTTCAGATCTAAGAGATGTGAT
The DNA here is from genome assembly GCA_018340775.1 of Taxus wallichiana var. yunnanensis. Taxonomy (NCBI): domain Eukaryota; kingdom Viridiplantae; phylum Streptophyta; class Pinopsida; order Cupressales; family Taxaceae; genus Taxus; species Taxus wallichiana. Next base: position 449,821,181 of record CM031239.1, read on the forward strand.
TGTTGATTCCATAGATTGGATGGAGGATGTACACAATTGAGAAGCATCCTTAGACTATTGACCTTTAGATCTAAGAGATGTGATTGTGGATTCCATGATAGAAAATTTGGCATGCAAGGAATTGTTAGGAAATAAGGGATAAAATATACGAAACAATCCCTCATAGAATCGCAACAATAGAAACTAATATGCAAAAAATATTACAGATCTCAAATAAAAGTGCAAAATAAAAATAACACAATAGAAAGAGATAGTATTTAACGTGGTTCACCCAATTTGAGCTACGTCCACCAAGAATCACTTGCTCAAATTTTATTACAATCCACCACTCTCTCAATACAATACCTAGATCTATTTGGAGATATGCTCAACAAACTTTACAGAATTCACACCCAAATTCAGACACATCTGCAATGTTACATTAACCCTACCATATGCTCAAAACCACATAAGTAGACAACTACTTAGCGGTTTACAAAATGGTGGGTATCAAAACCATGGGCCAAAACCATGGGCCAAAACTGTCCCATAAACCTATGGGTCAAAAATCTTGCCCATATAAGAAAAGCACGTTTCCCAATATATTGGGCATGTTTTTCGAGGCCCAAATTTTTTTCTCTAGGCTGCGCCCTAAACTCCCGCTATCGGGCTCAGTTGCCCCAGAGACCCCGCTTGGGGCCTCAAATCGGACTTGAACCCCGACAAGATAACTATGGAAAGTGTACAGTACTCTTAGTGTATAGTCTTCAACACTTTCACACATGAAAACAAGCTCCACAACCTAACAATCTCCAACTTGGAGACTATTTTTCCTCCTCGAGCAAGCTTCTCAATCCTTCACTAGTTTCGTGAAGACCAACCATAGTTGAACACAACTTCAATTTTTCCCTTATGACCACCTTGGTCATCATGTCTCAGGATTTTGATCGGTATGAATCTTCTCCGCTTTAACTTCTCTTCCTCTAAAGCATCCCGATGAAATGATACCTAAGTTGTATATGCTTCATCCTAAAGTGGAAAGAAATTTTCTTAGCTAGGTGTATAACACTCGAATATTAATATGCATCTTCCCTTCCTCCTTATTATGTCCCAACTCCTCAAGATTTTTTTGTAGCAAAATCATCTCTTTACTTTCCTTTGTGGTAGAACATACTCATCCTTCGTGGTTGACAAATCCACCAGGATTTTATAGTCGTGAAATTCGGTTCACTACTCTCCCACCTACAATGTAAATATAATATGTCATGCTCCTCATGTTATCGACATCTCCAGCCATATATGAATATACATAACCACGTAAAGTGGTGTCTCGATCCACATAGCACAAAACTATCCACATGGTCCCTCTCAAATACCGAAGGATCGACTTTATTGCCCGCCGGTGATCTCTACCGGATCACTCATAAATCTACTCACTTGTTGCCCTTGCATGGGAAATATCGGCATGGTGCACACCATGACATACATCAAACTACCAACTGCTAATGACTAAGGTACCTTGGACATTTGGTTTCTCTCCCGCTCTATTTTGGGACACTTGCTCCTTTGATAACTTGAAATGGTCTGCCAAAGGAGTTCCAACCAGTTTAGCATCCTACATATTAAACCTCTCCAAGACCTTCTTAATGTACTCTTCCTGAGATAAAGTTATCTTCCATTCCTTCCTATCCAGAGATATCCTCATACCAAGGATTTTTTTGGTTGCCCCCAAATCCCTCATAAAGAAAGGATTCACTTAGTTTGCTTCTTGAGTACTTTTATTTCCTACATGTTTTTACCTACAACCAACATGTCATCCACATATAGACACAAGATAATATAGCTTCCATCCTCAAATTTCTTTATACACACGCAATGGTCAGAATGGAATCTAATATAACCTTGCTCCATCATGAAGCTATCAAATTTCTTATACCATTGACTTGGAGCTTGTTTCAAGCCATACAAGCTCTTCTTCCATTTGCACTCTATCTCTTTTTACCTTTGACCTCATAGCCCTCTGGATGGTGCATATGTAGATCCTCCTCCAAATTACCATGGAGAAATGTAGTCTTTACATCAATCTGCTCTAAGTCCAAGTGTTCTGCCGCAACTATTCCAAGAATAGTTCTAATAGAAGTCATTTTTACTACGGAGAAAAATTCTCATTAGAATATATACCTTTTTTCTATGCAAACCCTTGACCACCAACCGGCCTTGTATATTTTCTTACCTCCTTCATCTTTGACTTTGTAAACCCACTTGTTATGTAATGATCTTTTGCCTTCTGGGTAAATTCACCAAATCCCATGTCTGGTTCTCCATGAGAGCCTGATGCTCCTCATCCATGGCTTGCTCCCACTTCTTCTTGGCATCTACCTACATTGCTTCATCAAATCTCTTTGGATCTCCACTATCAGTGAGTAATAAATAATAAAGAGAAGGATAAAAACGTTCGTGTTCTCTTCTTACACTAGAAGACCTCCTCAATATTGGAGTTTGGGGTTCTATTGAGGAGGTTCTGAACTGATTCATTTGTCACTTTCCCATTTGGAAGATCCTCTACCACCGCATATTCTTTCTTGGATTCCTTTCCCTATTTTCTTGAACCGCTTCTTAGACATGACTTTCTCATTAAAGACCACATCCCTAGATCAAATGATTTTCTTGTCCTTAATACTCAAACATTTATATCCAAAGTCATCACCACCATAACCAATGAAATTACATTTTTCCTATTTAGCCTCTAGCTTGGTCCTATCATCCTTGTCTATATGGACAAAAACCTCACATCCAAAGAATCTAAGAAATGAATAATCAACTTTCTTACCATACAAGCCTCCTTAGGTATGTCTCCATCCAATGCAAACAGAGGTCCTTTATTTATCAAGTACACATTGTGCTCATTGCTTCTACCCAAAAAAAATAGTAGTCATGCATGTAACCTCATGCTCCTAGCACATTCCATTATTTTTTGGTTCATCCTTTCGACACCCCATTATGCTGGGAGTTCTTGAACCGTCTTTTGTTTGCGGATTCCATTCTTAGAAAAATAACCATCAAATTCATTACTTTGTAATACTCCTCTTCATTATTTGATCTGAGATATTTTAGCTTAAGACATGTTTCATTCTCTACCAAGGATTTCCATTTAAAAAAGTGTCAAATACATCGATTTTTTTCTAATACAATAAACCCAAACTTTCCTTGTTGTATCATCAATAAAAGTAACATAATAACTTGAACCCCAAGAGATGATACGTGAGTTGACCCCACACATCGAATGCACCAACTCTAACTTACTCTCTTTCTTTGTAGGTCCAACCTTGAGAAACTTACTTGCTTATGTTTCCCATACATGCAGTCCTCACGAACTCTAAAAATATTTCGTATATCTATGCGAATCCTTCTTTATGATCTCCATGCCCTTATGGCTCATATGACCGAGCCTATAGTGCCACAATGTTGTATCTACTTCTGAAGCCACAAGATTACAAACATTAGTGTTATAAGTGGTTAAATACAAGGTTCCAACCTTCTTACCTCTTACCACCACAAGAGCACTCTTAGTAACCTTCCAAGAGTCCGCTATAAATATCATAAGACAACAATCAATTCCCAACCGCCCATCGATATCAAATTTCGTTTTGAAGTAGGCACATGTCTTACATCCTTCAATAGCCATGTATTCCCATTCTGCATATTAACATGAACATAACCTTTTCCAATTATACTGCAAGTCTCATCATCACCAAGAAAAACATGCCCAAAATCCCCTCAACATAATCAACAAAATAATGCCTATGTGGAGTAGAATGGAAAAAAGCCCTCGAATATAAAACCCAAGATTCAACAATATTGTGTAAAGAAAGAATCAAAGCATTTTGACATACATTACCCGTTGCCACATTTGGCTCCTTGTTTTTTTCATGTTGTTTCTTCTTGTCCCGAAGCTCCCAAAAATCCTTCTTTGCATGCCCAAAATTTCCACAGTGCCAACATACTATCTTGCTTTTAGATTTTGACCTTTCCCAATCCTTCTATTTTCCACGACTTCCTCTATTCTTTTGTCTCTCTCTAGTTTCCATTGTCAAAGCATTCCCTAAAGTAGAATATTACCCAGATCTTTTTCTTCACATTTCCTCACTTAGAATCACCCCTACAATATCCTCAAACTTCAACTTTATGTTAGATGGAACCGAGTTACTTACCACCATTACCAGACTATTCCAACTCTTAGGTAAAGAGCACAGAATTAATAAAGTCCTAACTTCTTCATCAAATTCTATTGTAACCAAATATAGCATATTTACAACCCTATTAAAATCATTTAAATGATCTGATACTAAACCATTCTCAAACATCTTCATATTAAACAACTTTTTCATTAAAAATATCTTGTTAGAGGCATAGGGTTTTTCATACAACTTCCCTAATGCATCCATCAATTCTTTTGTAGTATTTTCCTTTGAAACATTAAATAATACCGAAGATGCAAGACACATCCGGATTGTCCCAAGTGCCTTCCTATCCAGCAAATCCCATTCCGCATCCATCATGCTCGAGGGTTTTTTCACCTTCTCAGACAGTGGAATATAAAGATCCTTATGATAAAGGTAATCTTCCATCTACATCTTCCAAAGACTGAAATTCTGCCCGTTGAATTTATCAACCCTTGATCTTCCATCATATGCCATAGCTCCCACTCAAGCTAAAAATTTCCTCGCGATTCAACACTTCAACAAACCAAATCAAACTTTGATACCAATTGTTAGGAAAGAAGGGATAAAAATATATGGAACAATCCTCATATAATCGCAACATTAGAAACTAATATGTAGAAAATATTACGATCTTAAATAAAAGTGTAGAATAATAAAAGAACACAACACAAAGTGATAGTATTTAATGTGGTTCACCTAATTTGGGCTACGTCCACCATGAATCACTTGCTCAAATTTTATTACAAGTCAACGCTCTCCCAATATAATACCGAGATCTGTTTGGAGCTATGCTCAACAAATTCTATAGAATTCACACCGAATTTAGACACATCTGCAATGTTACATTAACCCTACCATATGTTCAAAACCACATAAGTAAACAATCGCTAAGCAGTTTTACAAAACCGTGGGTATAAAAACCATGGGCTAAAACCCTCCCATAAACCTATAAGTCAAAAATCTTGCCCAGATGAGAAAAGCATTTGCCTCGATATATTGGGCACATTTTTCGAGGCTAAAAAAATTTCTCGGGGTCAGTGCCCCCAAACCCCAATGAGACAAATGTGGAAACTATATATTACTCTTAGTGTACATTATTCAACACTTTCACATATGAAAACAACCTCCACAACCTAACATGAATGAATCAAGTCTAAGATAGGTTGGTTAGATGGAGGGTCATCAAGATTAGGGTTGAAAAGGAACAATGCAACATAACACTTAATTCATGTGGTGGCGTATTGTCATCAAAATACTTGGTGTCCAGGATTGTTGGAAAATAGTCCTGACAAGTGGGATATCTCTTAAGAAATTAGACAAAAAGCTTGACCCATGATATAAGAAGAATAAGGATACTAAGCATGAAAGACATCGGGTTCACCAAAATGATTAACTAAAATAGGGTCTAATGGACCTAAGGATGAGGTATTAACATATTAATGTTAATATAATTACGAGGAATAAAACATTGTATAAAAGAATTAAAGTAATATGAAATAACAATAAATGATTATTCTAAGTAAAATAAAACCCTAAGTATGTGAGAGGAAGAAGAGAAATTTCTTAGTTGATTCAAAGAGACTATAGTCCTGGGTGCCCTCATCTATGAAAAATCTTAGGATCTAACGTTAGAATGGCTACAAGATGATTCAAGACCCTTCTGCATTGTCACACTAGATTCATTCGGTGAACTATGTAGTGACTCGTAAGAGAAGAAGAAGTATCAAACCCTAATGAAAAATAAAAGATGCATATGAATGGGTTAGACTGACCTCATCCGCCAAGCTAATGGATTTATCACTAAACAATGCACTACAATTCATACCCGAATCTAATTTTGATGCGTGTGTGCATGTTGTTCTCTAGGTGCTCTCATGTCAGTCAAACTTTGTGAAATAACGAGAAATAGTAACAATGAAAAATGTAAATAGAATGTGTGCATGAAATACAATAGAATCTCTCCCCCTATGAAGTGTGTGATGCAGATCTCCTAGCCTTGATGCATGAAACTATGTGGATGCAATGGATGCAACCCTAATGGAGTGATAACAGAAGTGATGCTAGGACATATGACCATCATTATGGTTTAATAAGATTTATATTTATAGGGCTCTTAAGCTTAATTTCGTAATTAATCCCGATAAGGCCGTCCGAGAAAAATATAAAGATGACCAACAACTAGAAGGGAACCAAAAAGAGAGGGAAAGATGTGCATAGACTGGGGCACCCAAGGTGGGACCAGGGCACCTCGGGTGCCATGAACTGGTTGACACGCCTAGTTTCAGGCTAAAATCACAAGGTAGTTGCAAAATGAGCGAGTAAGTGCTTGAAAATAGATGGAAATGACAAAATAAAATATAAAATAAAGATGGCTAAAAGGGGGGATTAATTAATACTTTAACCACTTGAGAACATTCTAAATAATAGTATAAGACAAGGCTAAATATTGTCTAATGTGCATATTTTTGTGTCTCCACGTGCAATGTATGTGGTGGCTTTCCAAAATTGAAAAGTTGTATCCATGAGGAGAGTACAAATTCAATAGGAAAATAATTAGTTGGTTTCAAAAAATATAAATATGTGGCATATCAATTAAAAGATGGAAAATAATCTAAGAGGTGTGAGCTTGTTATAAAACAATTACCTATATCAGAATATATGGTCAAATTTAGAGAGAAAATTGTTTATGAGTATGCAAGGCATACACAGAGATCGATGGCTAGATGAAAATTCAAGTTAAGAAAGGACACATTCCCACTTGGTACTATTGTTTCAATAGTTACTTCGTAGATAATTACGCATTACAACCACAAATGGAGGTTCGGTCTCATTACTATAACTCAAGAAAAGTTGTTATTTTTGTGCATATAACATTCATGTACTCTTCGGAAAACACTAACAAGATCTAAAATATTAAGAGAGTATCATTTCTACATCAATGATGATTCAAAAATTCTACATAATATGTGTACGGGTGTTTCCAGGTTGTTTTATGTGAACTTGAATGAGAGGAACATTGTTTTCAATCAACGTTACATTTGGTCGGACAATTTCACATTACAATTCAAGAATGCATTGATGTTTTATTGCCTACATAGGATGCCCAAAGAAACATGTGTATAACATATTTGGAGTTTTACTGAGCTAGAATATGGGAAAGGAGAGAATAATGGTACATGAGCATGTGTGAAAATATCCCTTGCAAGAGAAGAGTTAAAGTTCAAATATGGTGCTAAATTTATAGGTGCAGAAAGCATTGTTGATTGGTGTGTCAAGAACATGGGCCATTAATCTCAAGAGAGTTCAACGGTTCATACATATTTCTAGTTGATAGAGGAACACCATTTGAAAATCTATGAAGATTGTATGACAACTATAGGATCAAGTGATATGCACTCATTCAGCGTAGTTCAAATGTAAATTATTGCACTATTTGTACTAGGTGCATGACATGTTTTTGTATATCATGCATTGATTTTTTGTGGAATGAATGTGAGTCACAATAGTGGGAGGATGAATGGACTTGAAGACATATAATTCCACTCGACACATATCAAGTTCCACGAGCATTAAAATTTAAAGTGTCTTCGAGATCATATGATACCACCACCGACTTTGACCAAGTCTCTGATTTAGTGCAACAAGGTACATATGTATGTCATGTTTTAAATTTATAAATTATTAAATGATCAACTCTTAATGTATTTTAAATTTTACTTGAGTTTTACTTTGTGATGTAGGGCATGTTTTTGTAGTTATTGTGACATAATTTAACGAAGAGGGAACATACTAATTCTTGTTTCGTTGTGTAGAGGGAATTTTTTTACTTCCACAGTCATTGATGGTGAAGACCTTGAGTATCCCACTAGGCCGGTGGTATTTACTAGAACTTGGCTTCGCGATATCCTATAAAAAAATCAAATACATGGTTGTTTGAATACTATGAAGTACATAGAAATATACTTCATTATTCACATTTGGTTCTTAACAAATATTCAATTGATCAAATATCGAGGTAGGCCATCAAACAAGAATCATGGAAGGTTCATGATTCATATCACAAAACAATTCTTATTACTGTCAAGAGTAGAGTTATCCTCAGCTTCATTGGATTGAATTTCAAAGGTATGTTCACTTAAGATTAGATATACATCTACATGAATTTAGTTTGAATATGTACTTTAATGATTTTGTTTAAGTTTTGTAGGTTTTAAAATTATATTTAATTTCTTACTAACATGTTTATGTAGGTTGGTGGTGCCAAAAAGATTCCACCTTCACGTGATTGACATCGTTAGTAGAGAATTTATTATTCTCAACTATGAGAAAATAAATATTAGAAAGGAACAATAAAAAAATTCTCATTTCACCACCTATATTGTATGAAAAATATCTTCTTCAAATTCTCATTTCACCACCTATATTAAATGAACTATCTCTTCTTAACATGTTTCTTAGTAATTATTTCACATTAAAGTATTTTGGGCACCGAAACGAAGTCTCCCAAGCATTTACTAGGCCACACTAACGTGTGCACGTAGTCGGTTCGAGCCACAAGCTTCCGTTTACAAAATATAGCAATGGACAACCTTACACCGACTCAAACTGGACTATTTGGTGCTTTCAAAAACAATAGGATAGTGAGAGGACCGAATTGAGATGGAGAAAACTGAGACATGATTTCCTATAGGGTACCAACGTGGAGGTGTAAGATCCAATAAGATATTTCAAGGGACTACACTGACGAAGTAGCCAAGAAGCACCAGACCGTAGGGAGATGAAATGACATCTTCGCGAGCATTTTCCGTTTGAAAAATATAGCAATAGACAAATTTACACCGACTCAAACCGGACTATTCGACGCAGCTTACAAATAATAGGATAAAGAGAGGACCGAATTGATTTGGGAAAAACCAAACAAAGCTTTCATAGAGGGTACCAACAAGGAGGTGTAGGATAAAATGATACCTTTTAAGGTGCCACAGAGGCTGAGAAATCATCCAGAGAAATTATACCATTTTTTGCTCTTAGGGATCTTAAGGGACTATGCCCGACAAAGTACCTCGAAAGCATCAAGACCATAGGGCACTAAAATGATGCCTCCACAAGCATTTACTGTGCCACCGTGACACGTGTGCATAGTGGGTTTGGTACCACAAGCTTGCATTTGCAAAATATAGCAATGGACAACCTTACACCGACTCAAACTGAACTATTCGACGCAATTACAAACAATAGGACCATGAGAAGTTCAAATTGGTCTAGAGAAAATAGAGACATATTTTCATAGAGGGTACTAACAAAGAGGTGTAGGATCAAACGAGACCTTTCAAGGTGCCACGATGACCAAGAAATCAATCAACGAACTTATACCATTTTTTCTCTAAGGACTCTTAAGGGACTACCCATGGACAAAGTAACCTAGAATCATCGACACCATAGGGAATTGAAAAGAAGCCTTACCAAGTGTTTACTAGGTAGTCCTCGACACATGTGCGCAAATTTTGGTGCCACGAGATTCCATTTGCAAAATATTACATCAGACAACCTTACACTGAATCAAACTAAAGTATTTGGTGCAGTTACAAACAATAGGACCACAAGAATATCGTATTGAGATGGGATAAAATAGAACAAGATTTCATATAGGGTACCAATGCGGAGGTGTAGTATCAGAAGATACCTTTCAAGGTGCCATAAAGAGTGAGAAATCACCCACGGAACTTATAGCCTTTCTTGTTGTCAGGGATCTTAAGGGACTATGCCCAAACGAAGTAGATCGAAAGCACCAGGATCATAGGTCACTTAAACAACACCTCCATACGTGTTTAATAGGCCACCCCAACATGTGTGTGTAATTGGTTTGGTACTACAAGATTCCGTTTGAAAATTATAGTAATGGACAACCTTACACTGACTCAAACTAGCCCATTCGGTGTAATTACAAACAATGGGACAAAAAGAGGACCGAATTAATATCGGGAAAAGCGAGACAAGATTTCGTAGAGGGTACCAATGCAGAGGTGTAAGATCACAAAATATCTTTGAAGGTGTCATGATGATTGAGAAATCACCCCAAATAACTTATACAATTTTTTGCTCTCAAGGATCTTAAGGGACTACGCCCAGATGAAGTAGCCGAAAGCACCAGACCATAGGGCACCAAAAATATGTGACTAAAAGCATTTACTGTGCCACCCCAATATGTGTGCGTAGTCGGTTTGGTGCCACAAGCTCCCGTTGTAAAATATAGAAATGGACAACCTTACATTGACTAAAACTAAACTATTTGGTGCGATTACAAACAATAGGACCAAAAGAAGAACAAATTGATTAGGGGAAAACCAGACAAGAATTCATAGAGGATACCAATGCGGAGATATAGGATCAAACAAGACCTTTGAAGGTACCATGGTGATAGAGAAATCACCCGGTGAACTTATACCATTTTTTGCTCTCAGGGATCTTAAGGGACTACGCCCAACGAAGTAGCCTGTAAGCACCGAAACTATAGGGAACTGAAAAAAGCCTTCCCAAGAATTTACTAAGTCATCTTGATGTGTGTGCATTGTTTATTTGGTGTCATGAGATTTTTTTGCAAAATATAGCAATGGGAAGCCTTACAATGAATCAAATCAACTATTTGGTGCCATTATTGACAATAGGACCACAAGAAGATGAAATTGATATGGGGAAAACTGAGACATGATTTCATTGAGGGTACCAACATGGACATGTAGGATTAGACGAGAACTTTCAAAGTTCCACGATGAACTATAAATCACCAACGAACTTATACCCTTTTTTATTCTTAGGGCTCTTAATGGACTACGCCTGCATTTGGCAAGTAGCCGGAAGCACCGGCACCATAGGGAACCAAAATGAAGCCTTTCCAAGTGTTTTATAGGCCATCCTAACTCAAGCACATAGTCCATTCAAGTGACACAAGATTTAGTTTGTAAAATATTGCATTTGATAGCCTTACATTGAGGCAAAATGAACTATTTAACGTAGTTAAAAACAATAGGACCAAGAGAAGAATGATTTGACATGGGATAAACCAAGACAAGATTTTGTAGAGGGTACCAATGCATAGGTGTAGGATCCAACGAGACCTTTCAAGGTGCCATAGAGATCGAGAAATCACCCAGGGAACTTACAATATTTTTTGCTCTCAAGTCTATTAAGGGACTACACCTGATTGATATATCCCAGAAGCACCAGGATCATAGGGAACCAAAATAAATCCTCCCCAAGCATTAACCAAGATACCTTGATATATGTGTACATTCATTTGATGCCACAAGTTTCTATTTACAAAATATTTCATCGGACAACCTTACATTGAATCAAACTGACCTATTCGACAAAGTTACAAACAATAGGATCGGGAGAAGACTAAATTGATATGGGATAAAATGATACAAGATTTCATAGAGGGTACTAACACAGAGGTGTAGGATCTAACGAGACCTTTCAAGGTGCTACAGGGGACCGAGAAATCACCAATGGAACTTATAGGATCTTAAGGGACTACGCTTGATCAAGTATCCCGAAAGCACCGGATCATTAGGGACAAAAAAACCTCCCAAGAATTTAACATGCCACCTAAACATATGGGCATAGTCCACTCAGTGCCACGAGATTTCATTTGCAAAATATGACATCAAACAACCATATATTGACTCAAACCGAACTATTTAATGCGATTACAAACAAGAGGACCATGAGAAAACCGAATCGATATGGGATAATTCAAGACATAATTTTGTAGAGGGTACCAACAAAAAGGTGTAGGATCCAACAAGACCTTTCAAGATGCCATAGAGACAGAAATTACCCAGGGAACTTATATCCTTTTTTGCTCTCAGGGCTCTTAAGGGACTACGCCCGATTGAAGAATCCCTAAGCACTTTGTGATCATTGGGCACCAAAATGAAGCCTCTTCAAGCATTTACTGTGCCACCCCAATGCATGCAAATAGTCTTTTTGGTACCATGAGCTTGTTTTTACAAAATATAGCATTAGACAACCTTACATTGACTCAAATCGACAATTCGACGCAATTACAAATAATATGACAACGATAGAGTGAATTGATCTAGGAAAAATGAGAGAAGCTTTCATAGAGGGTACCGATGTGGATGTGTAGGATTAGATGAGACATTTTAAGGTTCCACAGTGACTAAGAAATCACCCAACGAACTTATATTTTTTTCTCTCGGGGATCTTATGGGACTACGCTCAGATGAAGTATCCAAGAAATCTCTGAACTGTAAGACACCAAAATGATTCCTTTGTAAGCATTTATCAAGTCATCATGACATATATGTGCAGCCATGATGGTTCCACGAGTTCTTCTCGCAAAATATAGCAATGGACAACCTTACACTGACTCAAATTGAACTATTTGGCGTAGTTACAAACAATAGGACCATGAGAATAAAAAAATGATATCAAGAGAACTAAGACACAATTTTGTAGATGGTATCAACGTAGAGATGTAGGATCGGACAAGGCCTTTGAAGTTGCCACGGTGGACCAGAAATCACCGGCAACTTATACCATTTTTACTCTCAGGGCTCTTAAGGGACTACACCCGATGAAGTAGCCTAGAAGCACCAACATTGTAGGAAACTGAAATGAATCCTTCCCAAGCATTTACTATGTCATCCCAATGTGTGTATGTATTCTGCTTTGGTGCCATGAGCATCTTTTTGCAAAAAAAAATCAATGGACAACCTTATACCGACCTGACACAAACTAAATTATTTAGATCGATTCTGAACAATAGGACCACGATAAGAAAAAATTGATCTAGGGAACTGATACAAGATTTCATAGAGCGTACCAATGCAAGGTGTAGGATCAAACGAGACCTTTCAAGGTGCCACGGTGATCAAGAAATCACTTGGTGAACTTATACCATTTTTTCTCTCAGGGCTCTTAAGGGACTACACTTGGACAAAGTATTCTGGAAGCACCGACACCATAGGGAACCAAAAAAATCCTTCTCAAGAGTTTACCAGGACAAATCAATGGAATAGTATAGTCCATTTTGTGCCACAAGCTTCCCTTTAAAAAATATTGCATCAGACAACCTTAGACCGACTCAAACTGAACTATTCGATGCAATTACAAACAATAGGAACACGAGAAGACCAAATTGATATTGGATAAACCGAGACATAGTTTTTTAGAGGGTACCAATGTAGAGGTGTAGGATCCAATGAGACCTTTTAAGGTGCCATGGAGACTGAGAAATCACCCAAGGAACTTATATTCTTTTTTCTCACAGTGCTCTTAAGGGACTACGCCTGATTGAAGTATCCCGGAACCATCAGGATCGTTGGGCACCAAAAAGAAGCATCTCCAAGCATTTACTAGGCCACCTTGACACATTTGTAGAATCCATTTGGTCCCATGAACTTTCATTTACAAAATATTGCATCAGAAAACCTTACATTGACTCAAACTGAACTATTTTCCGTAGTTACAAACAATATGACCACGAGAAGACCGAATTGAGATGGGATAAAATGAGACAATTTTTCATAGAGGGTACCAACATGAAGGTGTGCAATCTAATGAGACTTTTCAAGGTGCCATGGAGACGAGAAATCACCGAGGGAACTTATAGTCTTTTTGCTCTCGGTGTAGACCCCAAATTTGGGTCATAATGCCCTTAGTCCCCTTTAATTAATTAACGTAACGTGTTCACCTAACCATGACCCCTTACTCCACATTTATATTAATTTAATTACTTACAATTGAATTAATGTTTATCCTCACATTATTAATTAATTTAATTAGTTTAATTAAGTTAATTTACACCTCACCTAGCCGCATCACCTAGATACCTCACCATGGACTTATTCTTAGTCTATTAATTAACTAAGACTGAGTCTCTACTTATCTTAATCGATTGAGACTCTTTCAAACCATAAAATTAAAGTACTATTCCTTCTCCAACAATGGTCCCACTTATCTAAATGTTAACCCTCACTTGAGACCTGGATTGACAATCAGAGCATGCTAAAAATAACAAAAATTTGCCTATTTTTGGCAAACCTAGGATTTCTCACCTTAACCGATGCCAATTATCCCTCAACCGATGCCGGTCACCTTGACTATCATCGGTCACCTTATATACCCTTTTGTAACCTTTTACCGAGGTTAGTCATTTTGAGTTTTGAGAGATCTATTGCATTTAAGCATGAACTAAAGACTTCTCAGCATCCAGATGATAGAATACACTCAACCACAAGCCCAAACAAGCACATGATACTTGTCCAAAGGCATTATAATATTCATGGGAGCACCCGGAGTATTTCCATGGCACTGACCACAAATTTCTTCATGGATCAACCATTTCCTTCCTTCACCTACCAGACCTGCAAATACAAGTAAGTGTTTTTATTTTCATCATTTTGTACTTGCTTAAAGTGTAAGTTCATTATCTTTTGTTATTAAATATTATTCTTTCCTACATTCCTCCATTCCCACCTTCTTACCAATCTACCTATCCAACCACCCATGACCTTTTGGCTCTCTGTACCTAAACTTTATACATTATTAAGTCTTCTTGGCATTATTACAAACCCAACCATCCTCCTTCACCTTCTGTGCAATCACAAAGAAGTCCAAATCTACCTTTTATTTAATTACCACCAAATTTCCCCTACCAACGCCGATTATCTTAACCATCATTGGTCTCCCCTCCATACCGGCATCGGTCATCAAATGATGTCGGTCTCTGTGTTATCCCATTCACTTAACCAACAAGCCCTCAAACCTCCCCAAAACCTCACAAAACCTCACCCAAACTTGATACCCCACCTACAACCTCACAACAGATCTTCCCAACTCCTTTTACAGACATAGAGAGATCCTGAACACCCATTTTGACATTATGCCATTTCCTACAGTAACTAATATCAGTTATACCATAACCAACATCGATCATACCTCTCTGACCGACATCGGTCACCCGACCGGCGTGGGTCTCTGCTTGTAAAACTGCCTTAGACCAGCAAGCTTATTTATCACCCAAAACCAACTCAAACTTCATCCAATATTATCCAGACCCTATCTGTGACCCTTAGACCACCTACCCAACCTGCAACCTGACCCGAGACCTTCACCAGTTTAGTTATCAAGCATTTAATTGGATTGACACGGGTAGTATTCGAGACACCTAAATCAAAACACTAACATTAGATTCTTTTATTTACATGTTTAGTTATTTTATATTGAGTTATATGTCAGTCATTCGAGGAAGTATCACACTTCTTGGATCTAGCTCACGCTAGGTAGTCCACTAACTTTTGCTATTAACTATATCTTGTGGTCTTGCTTTGTATTACAGGTAGTTCCTCCTAGCCAAAAGGAAGCTCACACAATCAACTTGGATTGGAAATCAGAAATGTGTGCACTCAACCTTTGACCAATGTAATAACATGTATTCCTCCTTGGCCCTTTTACCTTTATCTGTTTCATATCTACAACAATTCAGTGAAACATTTTGGCACTCCCTGTGGGAGCGATAGAGGGTTCTTTTACATTGTTCATTCCTACTTTAAAAAATGTGTGTTTATTTCCCTTTGAAAGTATTCACATTAATTTTTATTCTCTAGAATATTTTCCTTCTTTCTATTGTTTAAAGAAATTATGTTTTTGGTGCTCTAAAAGAACGTCTTCCTTTCTACTTACATTTAGTGAAAGAGAATTCCTCTTCATGTTCTCTATTTGCTACATCAAACTTAATTGTGGATTTGGGCTTAAAACATTTACATTTCATTTTGGTATGTTGCATTGTAACTCACATTAAATTGAGGGCAACCTATATGCTGGAAGTCATGCCTAGTTGATGGTTGACTAACCAAATCGTAGTGTACACTCTCTTCTCTACGCCAAACCACAAAAATAATTTACACATTTTCTTAAACAACATCCTACCCTAAGAAGCCATCAAGGATCACACGATCAACATTGACAATGGGCACCAAGTTGGTTTCTCTGTCCAGTCATTATCTCAAAGAAAGGACTCCCCCGCCAAAACTTTACCTAAAACCATCCTTAGTTCTTGGATTTTCATAGGGTACCTTTTATCAAACCAAAAACTTTGTTCTATTCACAAGTCAGTCCTAAATAGCATAAGCTGGAACATAAAATTCATCAATAGGATTTCATGTTTGCTAGTTTTTGTTTGATTTGTGTTTTGAGTTGTGAGGTCGTATTCTCCATTCTTTTCTTCCTTTCACACTCCATAATCATAGTTGGTGTATTTTGACTTTTTCGAGTGTGTTAGGGTCCATCATTTCCATACTCAGGTTTCTGGGTTGGTATTTTATCTGATCTAAGTCACTAAAGTCACATTTCTCCATCTTTTCAAATTTCATAGTGGACTCGTGTCGGTCCGAAACCATCATCGGTTGACTTGATCGTTGTCGGTTTCCTAATTTTTGGTCATTTTACCAAAAATAACACTCATCACATTTTTGTTCTTTCTGGGGTTTCTCAAATACATCATCATACCTCTGAGTCTTTGAAATCATTGTCAAATCTAGATTTTGCTTCATTTTCATCATTTATTGCCACATTTATAACACTTTTGATTTTCAATAATGTAACGATATCGATCATCCTAACCATCATCGATCACCCTCTCACCCAACATCAATGATCAAACCACCGTCATTTCCTGTGTTTTAATTTTTCAGTTAAAACAACGACCAATTTTCACCTCCCGGAACTATTTTCTCCATTCCTTCTATTCTTCTATGTCATCTACAGAGATCAAATTACCAAGTCTATGCTAACCCACATGGTTTTGACTCGTAGCCAAGCCAACTCCTCGTATTCCATGCTAGCCTTCAGCCACTCCCACCTAGCCCATCGCCACCTTCCATTCTATCACCTATGGATCCTAGTCAGCCTATCACCATTAGCACCAAAGTGACGAGGAGTTCACAAAACTCCTTGATCAGAACCCCATCGCTTTACAATATTACTTAGCCCATTCATCCACTCGTGACTCATCTAGGGAAACTTATCTATAACATGCCCATATCCATCCCACCTATACTTGCACCCACTTCTACCTCTGCCACTACCAACATTTCCTTGGTTGCCTCCACCTTACCACCCGTTGTTTCTCAGCTTGACCCCAGCCTCATCGATATATGTTGTACCTACAACATCTATCACACCCACGGCATCTGTCACCCCTACGAAATCCATCGTGCCTACATCCACCACCCTCAGTATAGGTGTGCCCATGTCTTCCACTACATATATACCTATCGCATCCTAACCACCTTTGGTGTCAGCAACCCACACTCCCTTCCAAAACCTCATCCTCTCTATCCCCCAGTCTCTTCCACCAATCGCCATTAGGGTCTTTACATCCACCCCATCTACATATACGTATTACCAACAACCACCTATTTCCTCTACTGCTTACTCTAGTTACTTCCTCTCCACCTCTATTCCCTCTTATATCCCTCCATCAAAATTTTCTTACGCAGCACCGCCACACACTGGGATGCCATCTACATCATACCAATCTTATTTACCCCCTTATACCTCGGGGATGCTTCGTCATCACAACCCACCAATGACCTAATCAAAATGATGATGGAAAAGATGTAGACATTGGAAGCATCTATGTCTCAGTTTGCGTAACTCTTTAACATATGATGAGATTTATAATGAGCCCATTCACCCATCCATTCCTATTTACCCGTATCCTACGCATTGGGAAATGCCAAAATTCATCCGGTTCAATAATAAATAAGATCCATAGCAACACTTTTATTCTTTTAAACATGTCTGCTACCTGATCGCCCACGATGATGCATTGCTCCTTCAGACATTTCCATTGTTGTTGACGGACCTGCTTTGGATTGGTATAGTTATTTACCTAGACATTCTATCCTCTCATTTAACTAGGTTGCTCAAGATTTTCTTGACCAATTTTCTATCAATATTGTCAAGAAAGTCACCATGACTGACTTATATGCCACACGCTAGTATGAAGACGAATCTATCGTAGATTTTGTCGCTTGATGGCGTAGCTTGATTAACCAACTTACATTCCAATTACCTCAAACAGATTTAATAGAATTGTTTACCAGGGCTTGTGCCAGACATATATCACCAACTCTCTAGGTCCGACCTTCCACACCTTTGATGAGGCATTTACCATGGCCCAAAAGTTGGAAATTTGTGCCCTTGAAGAAAAGAAGCTATAACTACATAACAAAAATATTGTGTTCAAATCAAATGATACTTCTTCTTCTTCCAAACCCCAAAATACCTATTCTAAAACCAAGGGGTTTGCCAACACAATCATTTTAAAATCTGACCCATCTCATCCATCCAACTAAGAAAAACCTTCATCTAACCTTTCCCCATCCAAACCTTTCAGTTTAGAAGAGAGAAATACAAGTATGCCCCCATGGAGAAGCCTTACTCTACCGTTTTAGAAAAACTATTAAAATATGGAGCCATTACCCTTCCACCCATCAAACCACATACTAGTTTTGACCCTTCTCGCCTGTTCCTACATGGTACAATGAAAATGATTACTACAATTACCATCGCGTTCAAGGTCATAGTGACGGTAATCTGTATCACTTTCAAAACATTGTCCAAGAAATGTTAGATAAAGGAGATCTTGTCTTGGAAAATCTGAATGCACCGACTAACTAGAACCTTCATATCTTAAAGAAGCCATTCTGAATCACACCCCCTCATCCAACCAAATTGGTGATTCCTTGGCCAATGACGGTAATATCTAGAAGGTTCATGTTGTTTTTGACATCTTACCAGATCCTTCCGCACAATTTCCTCCTACTTCATCTATTGAATAAATTATTGCACAAGCTGCTTCATCCACAAAGGAACCTGTGCCATCTACTCCTTTACCCACAGAGGAGTCTCCCTCATCTTCCCCGCACCCATAGAGGAGTCCACCATATCTGCCGATGCAGTTTCCCCACGCACCTCTCAATCTGACGAACAACCCACAATATTAACTCTTTTACACATGGGAGATTCAAGTTTACCTTCCTCTTCACCAAAAGAAGAACCTACCTCATCCACCTTGCCTTCTCCCCAACATGTGGATGGCCCATTGTCCTCTTATTTAGATCTATATTTTGCAAAACTACGAGGTTTGAAACCTAATCCTACTCTAAAATCCAAGGAGACAGAGATAGAAAGTGCAAAAATTGAAACTAAACTAACAGGTGATACACCAAAGGAGGAGTGGTGAACACTTCTTGTTACTGAGATAGACACAGATCATAAAATGCAACATAAAACATCATGCACAAGCTGATAAGATGTAATCGGAGTGCGAAATGAAACAAACAACACAAACAGAGGACTGAAAACTGATCACAGAGCCTGTATTGTCATTTCCACTATCAAAATCCTTGTATTACAACATCAAAAAGGTAGAAAACCTGTTACAATTTTAGAAGAGGTCTGATACTTGCAAAAATCACTTGTTACAGGTGAAAGAAGAAGCTTGCTATCCAAAGAAATGTTCCCCTTTTGAAAATGAGCCAAATCTGGCTTTTACATTGCATGGGTCGAGCCCAGAGACCAGAAAACGTACAAAAACATGAGAACCCATCCCTCCTTGACTACAGATGCATTAAAATGGCATGGGGGACCTTACAAACCCATACCCTGTCATTTTGACCGATTACAGGAGAATGCGACCCATTCTGCATTAAATCTGGTCGCTGAAATGTCACTTCTGGCCATGAACACGTGTCAGAGCCGTTTCTCAATTTTCTCTCTCTAGACTACACCAAAACTCAAGATTAACCCCAGAATCACATAGAGAATTTCATAAGCTTTCCGTTGATATAAAGAACGTGCAAATCTGAGCTCTGGATCGAAAGATATGTCGATCACGAAGATCTAGGGCACAAAAGCAGTGAAAATGCGTTTTAAATTTCTTCCCGCGCTCTGCCACCTGGATGACACGTGGCATGCATTGATTGGTCACGTAATTCTCTCTCCTTCCCTACTTCATTGGACACATGTCTTCTTTTTATTGGCTCGGGTCAGTGCTTGAAACCTCGCCCTTTGACTTTTGGACTTTTCTCCTTGTGACACGTGTCATGATTTGGTTGGTCCAGCGGAGTGCTGGGCTTTTCGCGCCCTTCGCGTCTTTTTGTCCCCGGATGTCCCAGTCTTTGGGACAAAAACTCATTTCCCGAACCACCGAAATGGGCTTCCTTGTCCCTTCTGACGTACATTGGCCCTGTTCTTTATCAAGCCTCTTGTGTCTCGGATTCGGCCGAACCTGGTTCCATCAGCCATCCTGGGACAAATTCTTCCCACCCGAAATGGGCTTCCTTTTGCTCTCGGCTTTTGCTTTTCGCCTTTTCGCGTCCTTCGGCGTCCTCGCGGCCCGAGATGTCCCAGACTACTTAGTGTGAAAGTTCTCCTTTTTGGCCAAACCGGGTGGTTCGCGTCCTCAGCGTCCTCGAAGGCCCAAATGTCCCGGCGATTAGTCGATTTTCTTCTCCTTGGCCGGCAACCGGCTTCCGTCCGCGTCAGCGTCCATGACGGCCCGGTTGTCCCTTTGCTAAAATTTTCCTTTTTTGGCCGAACCGGCTTGGTTCGGCCCCCTTGCGTCCATTTGTCCCGGATGTCCCTTTGCTTCGCTTAGGCCGCACAGAGGCTTTTCGGCGATCCGCGCCTTGATGTCCCAAGCTTGTCCCAAAGGCGACTGGAGTAGGACTTAGCCAATTTCACGATTTTTTCCTGAATCGACCTACTTGCTTGGAACTGAAAACTCTGATGCATGTTATCGAAATTTACCCTGGGGGGTGAACTTTGGATAACAATTTGGTGACTTTTCGGGGTCACACTGCTTTAGGGTGAAAAGATACCAATGCAGAGAAGCGAGTCCATTGGGCATGGAGTTATCAAATATTACATTTAGAACCCTAAGCCGACTCGAGAATGTGCAAGGAGGAAGATGGAATGTCACCTGATGAAGGCAAGGACTGCTAAACATCTCCATGGACAACAAGCTGTGCCAAAGCACTTAGGGAAAACAAAACTAACCTACAATGCAAAACAATGTGCACAAGCACTTGGAGGAAAAGAAAATCTAATCTAATATTTACGAGAGGTAGTGAACTTCCCTCTAGAAGCAACGCTTGAGATAGATTCCATTGGTGGAATCTGCGGTTCTTCACCATCCGGTGAGGCTAATTGGAAAGCATTGTTGTTCTTGCACTTTGTGACCATGTATGGGCCACTCCAAATGGCATCAAATTTTGAATGCCTTCCGGTTTTGCTCTCCACATCCCATTTCAACACTAGATCTC
This sequence comes from Taxus wallichiana var. yunnanensis, assembly GCA_018340775.1. Classification (NCBI taxonomy): domain Eukaryota; kingdom Viridiplantae; phylum Streptophyta; class Pinopsida; order Cupressales; family Taxaceae; genus Taxus; species Taxus wallichiana. The sequence continues at coordinate 449,842,746 of CM031239.1, forward strand.
GAACTTGAAAAGATCTATCCTTGGCCTTTCTATCAAAGGTCTTCTTGATCAAAGCTTGATCCTTTTCCATTGCTTGGGATGCACGATTTCGATCTCTTGCAGCTCCATCAACTCTGCGCATACCTCACCTCCATGGGCTCAAATTCAAGTAACTCCAGCTGCTTCATGAGTTCCAATGTTGGCAACTCAAGTGACATGGGCAAGATTGCCTCTCTTCCATAAACAAGCCTAAATGGAGAGTTACTGTGGATCTTTTGGGAGTGATCCTATCAGCCCATAAGGCTGATTTCAGTTTGGTATGCCAAGACCTCGATTCTCATCAAGAGTCCTCCTAATGATCCTCAACAAGTTCTTGTTTGTAGACTCGGCACAGGCCATTACCACGAGGGTAATAGTTCGATGAAGTGCTTAGGTAAATACCGTTCTTGACAGCCCACTCGGTCACCTTAGATCCAATGAATGCCCGATGCATTATCGAGAGATTATTGTAGCGGGTACACCAAATCTGGTTGTTATCCCCTCATAAAAGTCTAAGATGTTAGACTCATTTGCCTCTTTGAGTGCTCTTCACTACATCCATTTGGTGAAGTAGTCGTGGTGTCAAAATCCATTTGTGCCCTTGGCTTGAATTGGGATTAATGACTCGATGAAGTCCAAACCCCATTGCATGAATGGCTGGTCAAGCTGAGATTGGATGCGATGGAAGGGCAGCAAGTCTCTCTTTTCTGTGAAGAATGCACAATTCTTACACCTCTTGATCCATGCATAGCAATCACTGAAGATTTTAGGCCAATAATAACCAGCCTTCATGATTTTTAGAGCTGTCACTCTTGGTGCAAAATGGCCACCAGCTGGTCCACCATGAAACTCTTCCACACCCTTTGAATCGACTTTGTGCTAATGCATCTCGGCAACACTCCATTCACATCTTTCTTGAACAAAACTCCATCAACAATGGCATACGGAACAGCTGCTGCAACTGAAGTGTCTCCTTTGGGTCTTGTTCATCTCTGGAGGGCATAGGCACATGCTGCAGGAAGTGCATAATATCTTGGGTCCAGCAAGGAGTGGGGAAGCATTGTCTTCTTCTTGATTGCCACTTGGCTCATGGCTGTCTGGACTTGTCAAAACAGGCCTCTTCTTCGTTGCATACTTCCTTTTGCTTCCCCAAAACCAGCTGCTCACACAGATCCTTTCCCTCTTACCAGCTTGGTGATCTTGATATCAATGTCATATTCCATGACACGGGTGATCCAACCTGCCCTTTTCTCATTCAAATCCTTGTTGAGGAGGAAGTCCTTAACTCCAGCATGTGAGACCAGCAACTGGACCTTGTTGTTTGAGACTAAATGCTTGAATTTCTTCAAGCTATCGATTACTGCAAGTACATGCTTTTCAATAAAAGAGTACCTCACCTCGCAGTCATCTAGGCTCTGGCTGAAAAAGGCAATCGGCTGCTCATCATTATCTTTGTTCTGTTGTACTAGAATGGTAGAAATAGTGTCATCACCTCCAAATGCATAGAGGATGAAATCCTTGGAGAAGTCTGGGTTGATGAGAGTTGGTGCTTGAGAGATAGCTTCTTTGATTGCTTCAAAACTCTCCTTGCCTTCTGTTGTCCACTTAAAAGCCATGCTCTTCTTTAACATTTTGGTGATGGGCTTGACAAGGGCTGCAAAATCTGGATAAACCTGCGGAAAAAATTGATCCTTCCCAAGAAGCTTTGAAGAGCCTTCTTGTGACTTGGCAATGGTAGTGCTCTTATGGCTTCAACTCTCTCTGGATCAATTGCCAGTCCCTCTTTCGAGACAATATGGCCTAGAAGTTTCCCCTCGTGAGCCAGGAATATGCATTTTTTGGGATTCAATGATACCCCAAATTTTCTACACCTCTGAAATACCTGCCTCAGATGAAAAAGGTGATCCACTGCATTTTTGGAGAATACAGTGATGTCATCAAGATATATCAAAACTATTTTGTTGATCAACCCCTTGAATGCCATATCCATTGCCCTTTGGAAAGTGGCCCCAGCATTTGATAGCCCAAATGGCATCTTCTTGTAGGCATAGGTCCCCCATTTGGTGGTGAAAGCCATCTTGAACTGGTCATCTTCTTTCACCATCACCTGATTATACCCTGAGTAGCCATCTAGGAGAGAGAATCTCTCTGAACCGGATACTACTTGCAATATTTGTTCCATTGAAGGAAGCGGGTAATGATCTTTGAGAGATGCCCTATTGAGGTCTCGGAAGTCCACACACAACCTGATTTCTCCGCTCTTCTTCCTGACCGGAACCAAGTTAGCAACCCAGCTTGAGTGCTTGATCGGGAATATAATGCTTGCCTCTATTAGCTTATTTAGCTCTTTCTTCATTAGAGGCTCAATGTGAGGGTTAACAGGTCTCTGCTTCTTCCTGATGGGCTTAGCATCTGGATCCAATTCTATGGTATGTTGTGCCAAATTCGGATTGAATCCTCTCAAGTCTTCATAGCTCCAAGCGAAGACATCTAGAAATTCTTGGCAAAAGTTTGTATGAAATCTGATTTCTCTGCTCGGTGGCCACTTTACCAATTTGAAGTGTTTTGCCTTCCCAACGGAATTGGCTCTGAATCTTCTCTCTTGACTTGTATGTTAGCCTTTTCCTTACGGAACTGGTCGTTAGGGTTGAAGATAGACTCCAACATTACTAAACCCTTGGGAAGCTTGTTTGTCCACAGCTGCACTACTTGATCCCCATCTTCTTTGCTCTCTAGTCATCACGATTCCTAGGCGAGAATTCAGCCTCTTCTTGTAAAAAATTGACGATCTGTTGATCGTTCTCAAACACCTGCCAGCTTATATTATTATCTGGAACTGCTGGCCTCACAATCACATGGATATGTGGCTGTGTTTTTTCCCTTTTGATGTTGTCAACCACATCAAACGTTGCTCCAACTGCTGCGAGCCTATCCGGCGGCTTCATTTTCTTCTGGTATGGACACGATGTTGAAAGCTTGAAATCCTCAATGAGGTCCCATACCCTATTCTTGTAGTTCTTGACGGGTCATTTCTTTGTAGCATGTTGTCCCCGACTTGATTGACGATCAGCTCACTATCCCCGAACACTGCAAAGTTATTTATGCCCTTTTTCCTAGCCCATGAAGTCCATGAATCAAGGCCTCATATTCAGTTTGTGTTGTTTGAACAAGAAAACTGAAGCGAAAAGCTGAATAATATTTGATGCCTTGAGGTGAAACAAGCATAGCTCCTCCTCCTGCACCTTGCCTACTCCTTGATCCATCGAAAAATAATTTCCATACCTCATTGTCATCCTTATGGTTTGGTTTGGTGATCTTAGGAATAGGTTGGTTTTCTTCGTGTATGCAATAGACTCCTAGTTCAATTCTTCTACTTCTTGGTAGGGATCAAAAGCATGTACCTTGCTTGCCCATTCATCAAGAGTCAAATCGGAATGCTTCCAACTTTGGTGTCGGCTTCATCGTGTGTTTGGATAATCTTCTTGATCAAATCTTTGAGCAGTTGGCATTGATTTGGCTTGGAGTATGAGGCTCAATATGAAAGTTTGCAATTGGTTCGGATCTGATTGTGACCTTAGTACCATATCTTGTTCTGAACAACATGTGTGACCAATCAGCAGATAAGTAGCCTCCAATTTTGGCTGTGAAATCCCTTGATAAACATAGGGCAAAGAGTGGTGGCAAATCTATCACTGACACATCTTGTAAAACGGTAACGTTGGGGCATGTATGCAAGGTAAGATTCAAACCTTTAATTACTCCCACGGTTTCTACTGCTGTCCCATCCAATTGCACTACCCCTTTAGATATTACTTCATATTGGAGACCCAGCTGATCAGCTATTTGCTTGGGCATCACTGAGCTACTTGCCCCAGAATCAATCATGCAATTGTGTACTAGTTTATCCCCAATGATTAATGAAACATAGAAAGGAGGGGGCTTCAACATTTTACCTTGTTGTCTTCCATGATTTCCTTCAGGCTGGGCAGCATTTGTGAGTACCTTCTCTTGCATTTGGACCTGTTGGTTCGAAGTTGACCAGTCCTTCATGGCAGCTTGTAGCAAATCTCTTTGTCCTGGGATGGATAGGGATTCCCACATTGATATATTGACGTTAGTCTTCTTCATCTGTTCAATGATACTGAATGGGGATGAAGTATCCTTTTGTTGTCCCTTGGTTTGCACATTCACCCCTTGCACGTGGGCAGCAACAGCTGGCATTTGAGTTGGCCTAGGGGCTGTTCTTGGCTGCCCTTGTGCATTTGAAACTGGACTTTGCTTGCCAATCATTTGTGGAGCCGTGGAAGGTTGTGGATTGGCTGGGGCTAATGGCTGTTCTTCACCCAAATTTCTCCTCTTTGACCTTGTGTTGGCTGCAACACCTTGAGAAACTACTTGATTCATGCCACAGAAATCTTCCGCTTGCCAGTTCACCAATGTGGTGTCATTTGGGGCTGATTGCTGTTGGAATGTTTCTTGTTGTTGGTTGTTTCCTTGACTGCCCTCACCCTCCACACCACAGAGTTGTCACCATCAGATGCTTGATTGAGAGCACCATTGAAACACATGGATTGGTTATGAGGCTCGTTGCATGGAAAGCACCAATCATATTCCTGAGCAATGTTGTTTTGTGTTGGCACTAATGCCTTAGAGGCAGATATGGCATTTGGATTATAGGGCTGGAATGGTCTATTGGCGGGAGGCCTTACTTGGCTTTGATTTTGATTTGCATATTTGCAGGATTAGGTGGTCTTTGTGGTTGGTATGGCTGCTATTAGGCTTGAGCTTGGGGTTGATAAGAAGGTCTAAAACCTTGGGCTTGTTTGCCTCTTGAGAGTAACCAGCTCATTGCCTAGGTTTTGCAAGCTGTTTCATGACCTCTTGGAGTTCATTTGAAGCACTAGAGGATGAAGTAGAAGTTTCACTTGAACTTTGGTTTCTAGGGGTGGGAACGAGAGCCAAAGTGGGTGCTTGACTAGTGCTTGGATTTTCTAAGTTTGGATACGAGGGCATGGGAGGCCTAGGAGCCGGTTTACCGCTGAATAAGATAGTTTTCGGCTCTAATGGCAATGCTTATAAGCCATAGGGAGTAAGGTTGTGCCTCCCATAGATTGAATTAACATAGAAATATCGAAATTCAAAGCTTTAAGGTAATATAGAAAAGCACCTTCTGCTTGTTGGCACATTGCCCTTTGGAATCCTATCCCAAGACCTTTGAAATCTGAAGTTGAAGTCAGTCAGCTGCTCGTTGGGGGCTCTCTTGATAGTTGTCAGCTGCTCCAAAAGAGACAAGTTGTCTCCCTTCTCTCCAAATTGCTCATGAAGTGCAATACACAGCTGATTCCAGTTTGTGATAGAACCAGCTCCAAGGCTCCTAAACCATTGTAATGCTTTACCCTTGAATGAAGATGCGATAACTTGTGACCACTTGCATTTCATTGATTTCATGGATTACACAAAGGTTAGCAATATCTTTAACATGATCACACAGTAGTCGATTTTCTCCGGTGAAGTAGGGAATGTTCTTGAGGCTGCATAGGAACTGGATGTTGTGCATTGAGAGCAAGTGGGCTCTTTGCTGTGAAGTTGACGTAGGGATTGTTACGAGCCATTCTAATTGGTCTTAAAACCCTTGTTATCTTGAATGAAAGGCACTACGGGTGGAGGAGTTGAGAGAGTTACATTTGGTGGAGATGGAGACCTTTGAATCCTTCTTCCTCTTTGCCTTCTTCTTGGAGATAATTGCGGGTATTCAAACAACACTTCTTCTTCTCCAACTCTTGACCTTGTGGTGATTCTTCTCATGAGTTTTCGGGCTGCCTTTCTTTGGAACCGAGTTGATTCTTCCCCTTGGAGTCGCGGATATGCAAATAATAGCTCTTTTAAGCAAGAAAAATTGCAGCGAGATGCACATCAACCTTTTTGCAATAAAAATGAGACCTCTAGTCCCACCGGCATGCCAAAACTGTTGTTGCGAGACTCACACACCCCACGGATGCGGATCGGGCTTCTAGGTTGATCACTCTAGCATCCGGTGTGATTGCACAACATGGAAACCTCTCTCAGTGTGGGGACTTGTGAAATTGAGAGAGGAATCTCCAGATTAGAGGTTTGGTTCCTCAAACTCCTCGATTTAGATCTATATTTTGCAAAACTACGAGAGGTTTGAAACCTAATCCTACTCTAAAATCCAAGGAGACGAGAGATAGAAAGTGCAAAAATGAAACTAAACTAACGGGTGATACACCAAAGGAGGAGTGGTGAACACTTCTTGTTACGTAGATAGACACGAGATCATAAAATGCAACATAAAACATCATGCACAAGCTGATAAGATGTAATCGGAGAGGCGAAATGAAACAAATAACACAAACAGAGAGGGAAATCTTGAAACCATCACGAGCTTGTATTGTCATTTCCACTGTCAAAATCCTTGTATTACAACATCAAAAGGTAGAAAACTGTTACAATTTTAGAAGAGGTCGATACTTGCAAAATCACTTGTTACGGGTGAAAGAAGAAGCTTGCTTATCCAAAAAAAATGTTCCCCCTTTAAAATGAGCCAAATCTAGCTTTTACATTGCATGGGTCGAGCCCAGGGGACAGAAAACATACAAAAACATGAGAACCCATCCCTCCTTGACTGCAGATGCATTAAAATGGCATGGGGGACCTTACAAACCCATACCCTATCATTTTGACCGAATTACAGGAGAATGCGACCCATTATGCATTAAATCTAGTCACTTGAAATGTCACTTCTGGCCATGAACACGCGTCAGAGCCGTTTCTCAATTTTCTCTCTCTAGACTACACCAAAACTCAAGATTAACCCCAAAATCATGTAGAGAATTTCATAAGCTTTCCGTTGATATAAAGAACGTGCAAATCCAAGCTCTGGATCGAAAGATATGTCGATCTGAAGATTTAGGGCACAAAATAGGCAAAAATGCGTTTTGAAATTTCTTCCCGCGCTCTGCCACCTGGATGACACGTGGCATGCATTGATTGGTCACGTTGATTCTCTCTCCTTCCCTACTTCATTGGACATGTCCTTTTTATTGGCTCGGGTCAGTGCTTGAAACCTCGCCCTTTGACTTTTGGACTTTTCTCCTTGTGACACGTGTCATGATTTGATTGGTCCGTGGGTCTACTGCTTTACGGCTCTTTCGCGCCCTTCGCGTCTTTTTGTCCCAGGATGTCCCAATCTTTGTTTGGGACAAAAAATCAGCCGTTCACCCCGAAATGGGCTTCCTTGTCCCTTTGTTCCAACGCGTCATGATCTGATTGGCCCTTGGGTTTCTTGCTATCCAGCGTCCCATGCGTCCCTTTGGGACAAATTCTTCCGAACCAAGTTCCGTTTTAAATGGGCTTCTTTTGCTCTCGATCATTTCCCGCCTTTTCGCGTCCTTCACGTCCTCGCGGCCCGGATGTCCTTGGCCTACTTAGTGCGAAAGTTCTCCTTTTAGGCCCTGGTTCATGTCCTCAAGGCCCAAATGTCCCACATGCGATTAGTCGATTTTCTTCTCCTTCGGCCAAACTAGCTCTCCGCGTCCTGTCGGCCCGGTTGTCCCTTTGCTAAAATTTTCCTTTTGGCCGAGCGGTTCGAACCCCTTCGCGTCCATTTGTCCCCGGATGTCCCTTTGCTTCACGAGGCCACTGGAGGCTTTTCGGCCGATCCACACCTTGATGTCCCAAGCTTGTCCCAAAGGCGACTGGAGCAAGACTTAGCCAATTTCGCGATTTTTTCTGAATCAACCTACTTGCTTGGGCTAAAACTACGATGCATGTTATCGAAATTTACCACAGGGGGTGAACTTTGGCTAATGAGTTCCTTCTATTGCCACGCCATTCTCACATTTGGTGGATCACTTAGAATACGTTGATCATTCCATGCTTTGGGCGCCTTTGAATGCTTGTTTTAACTCAAATGTAGATGTCACCCACTGATACTTCTACCATTTACCCAAAATTGTTTGGAGTGAAAAAATCCATCATACCTAAGGTAATCATGATGACATATTCCACATCACCTTCACCCACATCTACACCTCTACCATTACCTCCACAACCACCTGCAACTAAACCACTCACTGTATCCAAAGCTACCCATACCTTGGGAGTCATGCCAACATCAAGCCTAGTCCATCCCCCTATCAAACTGGATTTAGCCACATCCTCATAGGCCAACACAAAGACTATTCCCCCACCTAAGAGCAAGACCCAACCTCTGGCGGGGAAAATTTTAGTGGAAATTTTTCATAAACTCATGAATATTAGGGATTTTGGAAATTGGAAATGGCAAATTTTCAATAGTCGGCTACCACCCAATTCGCCAAAAATTTTAGTGACAAGTCATTTGTATGGGTCAATTTGCCTACTATTTATATGTAAAAATTAACTTATACATGTATTTTCCGAGGTATAATACATAGCTTGGGGGTTCTAGGGGGTAGATGGGTTGGATGGCACAAACTGAGGTTGGACAAATGGGTTGGATGGATGGGTTTGATGGCTAGGTTGGATAGGCTAATTAGGCGGCTAGGTTGGATGGATGGGTTGACGATGGCATGGTTGGGCCACGGTCAGGGTTGGACAACCGGGTTGGATGGATGGGTTGGACAACTAGGTTGGATGGATGGGTTAGATGACTAAAGCCGGGCGACTAGGTTGGATGGATGGGTTGGATGACTAGGTTGGATGGATGGGTTGGACGGCATGGGTTGGGCGGATTGGTTGGACGACCATCCATCGCTCTCTTGTGCAAACTAGGTCAATAACTCTTGACCTAGGTTGTCACGACTAGGTTGGATGTGAGTAACGGAAGACCATCCAACCCAAGTTGGACGACCTTCCATCATCTTTGTATAACACATTGGTTAGATGGAATCCAACCTAGGTTGTATGGTAGATGAAGGACGAATGTACCACCCAAGTTGTTAAGAAATAAGGGATAAAATATGCGGAATAATCCCTCACAGAATCGTAACAGTAGAAACTAATATGCAGAAAATTATTACATATCTCAAATAAAAGTGCAGAATAAAATAACACAACACAAAGAGATAGTATTTAACGTGGTTCACCCAATTTGGGCTACGTCCACAAAGAATCACTTGCTCAGATTTTATTACAAGCCACCACTCTCTCAATACAATACCCAAATATGTTTGGAGCTATGCTCAACAAACTCTACAGAATTCACACCCGAATTCAAAGCACATCTGCAATGTTTTTCATCATTCTATCATATGCATAAAACCATATAAATAGACAACTACTTAAGCAGTTTTACAAAACCATGGGTATTAAAACCATGGGCAAAAACTATCCCATAAACCTATGGGTCAAAATCCCGCCCATATGAGAAAATCACGTTTCCCGATATATCGGACACGTTTTAAGGCCCAATTTTTTTTTTGAAGGTCAGTGCCCCGAACCCTCGCTACTGGGGATACGCCTTGGTCTCCCGCTCGGGGCCCGGCCCGGCCTTGAACCCCGGTGAGGATACATGAAAAGTGTACAATAATCTTAGTGTACAGTCTTCAACACTTTCACACATGAAAATAGGCTCCATAACCTAACACCAGTCGGATTTTCCATGAAACGGTTTTTCAAAAATTTGCCGTTGATGCGAAAGTCGATTTTGGAGATTCTCCACCAATTATAAACTAATTTTTTTGGAGGGGGGTCTTAAAATGAACCCTAATATTAGGCTGCATACACCAATTTTTCCCACTACCCCTATGTTTCCTTCACAACTTCCATCTATCCTAGGACCCCACTCATCACCCTTGGCCAAACAACCTCCTACGCAAGGTAAACCAAAAACACTATAACCCAACTCCTCCTCATGAGCCCATGTTACACCTAACTTACCTACACAACATATGACTTCACCATCACCTACATCCTTTTACCACTGCTAACGCCACTTCCAGGTAGCCTCATCACTACCCATGATATTTCCTTCTCTTCAACCAATACCTTCCACCCTACCTCTTCCAACAACCTTTATCACGCCTCCCTTATCACCTTGGCTAACCCGTCCTCTTCCACCTTTTCCCTTTCCTTCTACATCACACACTACTTCACCTTTACGTAGGAAGGTGAACCCAAAATCCAATAGCCCAATACTCTCCAAAGAGGTAGTCGAACCTACAAAACTTTCAAAGCTCATCTGCTACACCTTTACCCAAGAAGGTGAAATCCAAAGCTAAAATAATACTACCTACTAAACCAGTGGTCAAACCTATTCCACCTCTGATTCCACCTCTCGTGGTACCTCTCCCACAAAAATCACTCACACCTCCATCTCGACCCACACTTACTTCGCATTGTGATCCATTGATAAGGTCTTACGCCAACATCTTAGCAAATATTTTATAGACCTTTGTCATCACATTGCCACCACTTAGACCTTATGACCCACTCAAAGTTAAACCAACAAGGTTTGTGATACAAAATTTTCACCTACCATTGTGTGCAGGCATGATATAGAAAAGCTGTAAGGCTCTAAAGATCTTTCTTCTCCAACTATTCCCTCCTGAAGAAAACTTTGATATTTTAGACGAGGACCTGTTCCACTTTCACCCATCACCACACATCCTCACCCCTTACCTATTCAAAAACCTTCACCTCCACCTCCATAACCCTTTTACCCTCCTCCAACATTCGAGATCAATATGGTCCACATAAGAGAGCTAGCCAAACCCAAAGGACATAACTATACCATTCTAGTTGACCCTTCACCATTCAAAACCTGTAACATGTTGTATCAACCTAATGATGTCCTTATACTAGTTAAGGCATCTACCACCGTTGCCACCTATCCTTCACCCATGACCCCATCCACCAACATTTTTTCTACCTCTCCCACACCTAACTCCTCTATTCCCACTACTACCACAACCTCTGTTGCTAACCCATCTACTTCTCAACCAACCAATGCTTCTTCTTCCCCACCATCTAGTAATTCATCCATTCTGGCTACCCACATATCAACTACCGATCCCTTAGAAGGTATTTTTCAATGTCTCACTTTGGGGGAGTACCTCCTGTAAAACATCGACACATAACTTAGTCCTCAAGAGTATGGAAAACTTCACCAACACCCCCATTATGATCACCACATAGGTGAGGTTTTCTCTTATGGTCCTCCCCACCTTCGCACCAACTTAACGTATGGGGGACTTGATGCTTCTACCTATTCACCCGAGCCACCTTCCAAAACTTAACCATTTTCATCTAACCTTTAGTATCTCACAAACCGCCACTTTGCCCACACATTCCTCCATTGTTGTGCTTAGAAGGGATTTGGATTTGGTTTCTATGAGTAAGGCCACAATCTTGTCATCCCATGCACCCTTGTAAACATAAAGACCACGGTGGTATTGGATTTTCTTGAACCATCACCCAAGAAGGCCCAAGTTGAACTCATCGAGGATGATAAACCTTCTCCACCCCATTCACCAACTTCACCACATTCACCTACAAATTCTATGGATCCGAATCCCTTCCTCCTAAATTTTTTTCATGAAAACCATTTCCTTGGGACGTCTAACTTATCAACGAGATGGCGAAGGTCCCTCTTCTCTTCCCTTCCTGCATCCTAATATGACCGATGATGATACACCTTCTATTAACGTCATTCAATGTCAGGATGATGAGTCTATTCTCACCTACCTTGGTGCAAAATATTCGTATATTCACTGTCATTACCTTCTGAGACACAAACCATGTTAAATGAATCAACCATCAAAATCAATAGTAACACTTAGGATGACCTGCACATTCTAAAGATAGGCCAATCTTTAGATGTTTTTGAACATGAAGATTTTATTGCTTTCCTCCAAGTTCATAGCAATAGTTTTCTTGGTCCTATGCTTTGATATGCACAGTATTGACCTAAACATCGTGGTCCACAATATCGTAACTATTCTAAGCAAACCCGTGAAACAAAAGCTGCGAAAATTGCATCCTCGGATCACCCTTCTTCTCAAAGAAGAAATCTAGCGTCTTCTTTTAGTTTCCTTCATCCTACCCATTGATTATTCCCAATGGATATCTAACATTGTTCTTGTCACAAAAGCAACGTGGGGACTCCACATTTGCATGGATTTCATGACCTTAACTTAGCTTGCCCCAAAGACAACTTTCCTCTACCTAGTATTGACCAACTAGTTGATCTTACCACGGCCATGAGATGTTATCACTCATGGACGGTTTCTCAGGTTATAACCAAATATTACTTGCCTCAAAAGATCAACACAAAACCACCTTCATCACTCCTTGGGGGACCTTCTGCTATCGTGTCATGCCCTTTGGCCTTAAAAACGTTGGTGCTACATATCAATGGGCTATGAATTATATCTTTCATGACATTATGCATCACATATTGGAAGATTACGTTGACGATCTTCTTTCCAAATCCAAACATCGGGCCAAACACCTTATCATCCTTAAGGTCATATTCGACCATCTCATCAAGTACTATGTTCACCTTCAACCTAAGAAGTGTGTCTTTGTAGTTCTCTCTGGAAAGCTTCTTGTTTTATCATTTCTTTGCATGGAATTGAAGTTGATCCCGCTAAAATCAAGGCTATTCTTGAGATGCCTCCACCCACTAACCTCCATCAACTCCATAGTTTGTAAGGAAAGTTGCAATCTATTTTTCGCTTTATTTCATAGCTTTCCAACCGCTTCCACCCATTTCATAATATCCTAAAAATGATGTCTCCTTCAAATGGGATGATGAATGCCACAAAGCCTTTGACGCCTTAAAAAACTACCTCCTCCAACCATCTATGCTCATTCCCCCTAAGGATGACCAACCATTTTACCTTTACATTTTTACTACTGATCAGTCCTGGTGTGCCATGCTTGCTCATCATGATGAGCAACACAGGAGAAAGTATTTTATTATATTATCCATACGCTTTTAGACTACGAAATTAGATACGGTCACCAAAAAAACTTTTCTTAGCCTTAGTTTTTGTCGCCACTAAACTTTTCCATTACCTTCTCAACCAAAAAACATTTTTCGTCACCAATACTAACCCCTTACATTACATGTACGCTAAGCCCTACCAAAATCAATGTGTTACACATTAGCTCATGCTTCATGTAGACCTAGACCTCAAAATCATCCATAAAAAATATGGCAAAGGACAAACCATCTCGACCTCTCTCTGGAAATCAATCCTCTAACTTTGATTTCCTGGATGAATCCATCGCTACCCTCTCCTTAGACGATACCATTTACCAGATGACCTTATTCTTTGATGTTTCCAAATGTCAGTGTGGGGGTGGCGCCAAAGTTATCCTCATCCCTCTTGACGGTGAGCCTATGCCATTATATTTCAAACTATATTTTGATTGTACTAACAATATCGTCGAATATGAAGCACTTGTATTAGGTATTCAAATTTCCATTGCCTTAGACGTTAAATCAATTAATATATTTGGCGATTCCCAATTGGTTGTAAACCAAGTTAATGGTATATATCAGTTTCATAATGAGATACTTCAAAAGTATAAGCATCATGTTGACATACTTGTGACTACCTTTGACCGTTATGAACTTCAAACCACCCCACGTTCCACTAATAAATTTTTATACACCATTGTTTTCCTTTCTTCTCAAATTACCGCTTCGACCTCGACTCAAAAATATTTGTCACAGTACAAAGGTTGTAATCACCTTCTTATCTATTTCGAGACATTAAATTTTTTAGAAATATTGAAACTGACCCACGTGACCTTTGGTATAAGTAGTTTGTTGTTTACCTTTCCCTTTCCATTTTACCTCCAGATATTACTCATAATGGACAATGAAACCTTCCTTAAAAGAGTCTCTTGTTATGTCATCATGGGTGGTATTCTTTATAAATGTGGCTTTGAAAATATCCTTTTACGATGCCTTACCAGTTCTGAAATTCCCTACACCATCAAGGAAGTTCACGATGGAATTTGTGGGGGTCACTTGATGGTTTAGCATTTGTCGCTAAACACATTATTCATCTGGCTATATTACTTGGCCAACCGTAAACCATGACTATTGTGACTTTGTCAAGAGTTGTGTGAAGTATCAGCAACATGTTAATCTTCATCACACCCCTAGTCACGCCTTAGAGGTTTCACGTGACCTTTGGCCTTTCTCTTAATGGGGTTTGGATCTTCTTAGAGATCAATCCTCATTCTTCCCAACGCCATCAATGGATTATTACCACTACCGAATACTGCACTAAATGGGTAGAAGCCATACCTCTCATTTGTACGAAAGCTAAGAAAATATGTGAATTCATCAACATTCACATCATTTGTCACTTTGGTGTTCCTCACCTCCTCATCACTGATAATGGAAAACAATTCAAAAACAAAACCTTATGGAAACTCTATGATGCCTTTGGCATTCAACTCATCTTTTCTTCACCTTACTACCCTCAAACCAATGGCCAAGTTCAACCAACAAAACCTTAAACAAAATTATTATGAAAGTAGTGGATGATACTGGAAAGGATTGGCATACACACTTTCCTTTTTCTTTATGGGCTTATCGCACTAGTATTCATACCTCAATTCTGCCACGCCTTTCTCTTTGGTCTATAGTATAGAGGTTGTTCTACCTCTCGAAGTCCAAATTCCATCTCTTCATATCTCACTCAAATACATGCTCAATGATGATGATTTTCACCAGGACCATTTGACACAATTTGAGTTATTAGATGAACATCATATCAATGCTCTTGATCACCTCTAAATCTACTAAAAATGTATCAAACGTGCCTATGATAAACATGTGTAAGAACAAACCTTCCAGGTTGGAAACCTCATCCTAAAGGAAAATAAACATGTAACAAAAGAGGAGAAAAGTAAATGAGGAAAATTTTATCCTAATTGGCTTGGACCCTATATTGTTACTCATACTTATAGATCAGTGCTTATCATTTGTCTTCACTCAAAGGTAAACCCGAACCTAAGCCCCTCAATGCCTTGCATCTTTGACCATTCTATTTTTGAATCAAGTCCTATATCACCTTATGTCTATTTCAACGCTCATCCCTTGAGAACCATTCACCTTCCATTTACCTATGTTAAAGATCAATGACTAAATAAGAATCATGTGATTACCCGTCACTTTTCAACCTTATCTTCAATATGAGTATATCATGGCTCTACTCATGGCATGATTCTCATGGATACTTTTCATCTTTTTCAAGATGGAATCCCATGGTCGTTCATCACTTAAAACCCATCTTTCATAGCTAACCCTTGTGTACTATAGTTTTGTCTTCATAACAGAGCCTATCCTTCTCTATAGTCTTTTCCATGACCTAAAAGTTCAAAAAAAAATTCAAAAATCAATATATGGGACTTTCAAATTCAAACTCCTTGTGTCAAACTTCTCAAAAAAGATGAAGACTCCTCAAAAAAGAAATCTAATATTTCTATCTTGCTTGCTATAAATAGAACTCCTCAAGGACAACTATACAAAGCTAGCCACATTGTACATAGTCTATCACAAAAAGAATACTATTCTTACAAAAATAAAATAAAAATATTCTAAAGCTTCCCGCATCGATCAGCTTCACGAAGACCTCAAGGATACTCTACTCATCCCACATAGACTTCCCGCATCGATCAATCTATAAAAACAAAAGAAAAAAAGAAAAATCTAACTTTTTCATCATGGACTTTCCTATTTTGATCTCGGGTCTCTTGCCAAAAGGCATGTTGTCACACACTAGGTTATGCTAAACCAACCTTCTTTCACCTCACCACCTTTGCCTTTCTAACCTTCCACCTACTCAAGGGACATGCCACAAATGTAACATTTTGTGATCATGTGACCTTCTTCACCCATAGAACAATCAATCATGCAACGCCTTTTAGGGTATTCCATTCATAAGCTAATTTTTGGTATGATAGACTCGTCAGGGTTCTTATCAATTAGGTGACACTTTTGTCTCCTCTAACCATTCACCTCTTTTCTTACTTCTTGATCCTCCTTTACAGGACCAAACCTTTGACACCTACATTCTAAAATTCATTTTCCACCAAAATCACCCATATCTATTTACCATAGACTCAACCATGCCTAAATGACCTAGACTCAACCATGCCTAAATGACCTAAACTCAACCATGCCTAACTAACCTAGAATCAATCATGCCTAAAACCAACCAACCCATTCTTCTACCTCATCATATTCTTCCCTAGCTTATGGGAGAACTACATCGGCTTGAGGCCCCTTTTTGTTGGGGCTATGTAGGCAACACTTTGAGGGCATGGGGCCCTTGGAGGTTAGCTCGGCCACTCTTTCCCCTAACCAATTTTTCTCCTTTTTCTATTCACATTCTACCTTAGTTAGTTTCCATTTTACACAAAACTTGGAAATTACACAATCATAAAAATATACATATTTACCATTTTATAACATCACCATATCATACATCAATCATTTCACATTTCCATGATATCAAATATTTGGAAATTTACACCACAACATACATATACATCATCATTTATTTTCCATAATAACAATAACTTGGAAATTAAATTAAACACAAAAACATGACCAAATCATGCCTAACTCACCTAAACTCGATCATACCTAAATCACCTAGACTCCACCATGCCTAACTCACCTAAACTCGATCATACCTAAATCACCTAGACTCCACCATGCCTAAATCACCTAAACTCCATCATGCCTATACCTTGACTCCACCATGCCTATACCTGACTCCATCATGCCTACATGACCTCGACTACCTAAATCACCTTGACTCAATGCCTAAATGACCTAAACTCAATCATGCCTACATGACCTCGACTCAATCATGCCTAATTCACCTAGTTTCCATCAATACACAATAAAAATGGAAATTAAAATGAGTACATCATCCATCCATTCAACATCATAATCTATATAAATGGGAGAGTCTGTGTATCAATACATATATACACATATACAAATAAATACAAGTATCTCAAAAAATCTCATATATAATCTCATGTCTTTGGCACACATGCCAACATATATATCAAAACTAAAAAATGATCATATTAAGTGACTAATCATCACCCCACCTGATATCCTCTTGACCAGTCTCACCTGTCTCCTCCTCCCTACTTGTCACCCACCCGACTAGCATCTCTAAACCCTTTATGGCTCTCGGTCTGGTCTCCTCCTGGCCATCACCTAGGCCTGGCCTCTGTGAACTCATAACCTCTCCTTGGCCTTTTCCATGGGCTCAACGGCCCCCTGTACTCCCTAAACTATGAGTCCTAGATCTCATCCACTCACTAGCTGCCTACTTGGGCTCTATACTTGGCATATGAGGGGACATCTATACCGGTAGTTGTCAGGTGCTCTTGATAGTAGTGAGCCTTGTTTAGGGCATCCCTAAACATCACCATTGACACATTTTGTATTGGTGCCATGGGTCTCACTGCAACCTGTGAACTCTACCCTACTAATAATTGCCTCGCCTCACCATGTCCCGATTCTTGCCCTCCTTCTGTGCCATGAGACTCTATCTTCGGTGTAGGTTCTATAATATCGAACCTCTCCCCTGGGCACTGGGGGTAGCCGTACTTGTGTTGCAACTGGGCCCGTAAGGCCACAACCTATGCTTGTGCAAGTGGACACACTGGCCCTAAACCCTGTCACCTACACCTGTAGGGAAATCTACTGTCCACCATCCCCATATCTACCTTGTGTAGGTGCTTTTCCCTATCTTTACTTGAGCTGTAGGGCCATCACCTAATCTGTAAAGTGGCTACTGTGCCTTTCCTCGACCCTATGAGCTGTCCTTATAACACTATAATATGTGCCTGAAGGGTGGCAACTTGACCTTGTAAATTATCCCTCTACACTAGGACAGTGGCTAAATTTGGTTGTCCTAGCCTCGGCGGTGTCATACTATAGTTTGTTCACCCACCACCTGCATGTATCCATCCGTGACTCCAGCGTCATCAATCCACCTATCTCGTGCCTACTCCTCCTATCCTATAGGAACACTCGAGCATGGTGGAGACATGGGGTCTCTCCATGTCATCTCTGTGGTACTATGGAAAAGGTGGGGGTACATCCTGTTGTAGCCCAAACTACCATCTAACCACTGTCCATAAGAATCATCTCATGCTCCCCGACACGCCGCCCATGTATCCATCTAAGTAGCTGAAGCTCCTCTAACTCCTCAGCCATGCCTCTAGTAGGATGGATAGTCCACATATGGTCTCCACACAATATCAACTGTAGAAAGGCCCTCCAATCTTTTTCTTCTGTAGTATGACACATCATATGTGTCCCTCACCACCCTTGGTTGTCCAACAACTAGTATGCATCACATTGAAATCCACTCACGAACAAGCCACCCCCAAACCAATCCTATTGTGGTAAAATCCATTGGGCACACACACATATGTGCTCGTACCCAACCAATAGTGTAATAAATATGTACAACACATACCAAACCTCCTCAATCTCCCATAGGCCCATAGCTCCCTATATAGTTGAACCAGGAAAGTTGGTGCCTAAGCAAAGTGTATCCACTCCTCATCATATCCTGTAGCACCCCATCAATGCTTGCATGGAAACCTACCACCCTCAGAATCTGGCAATGTAAAGCATCCAACCGCCACCATCATCAGCATAGATAGCCTAGTCTCATGTGGATAGGTTGCATACATATCTCCATAAGTGAGACTCATGCTGTGATACCTCAGCTTGCCCATCGCCTCACCAAACACAACCACTATCGGCTCCATCGATGCCTCTGATGAAATGGAATATACTGGCTCCCCAACAATAGGAAGCCTGCATAATCCTATATACATCCTCCAAGGTGACGGTCATCTCTCTTGTCGATAAGTGAAAGGTATTGGTCACAGAATCCCATCTATCGATGAGAGAGACCATCAAACTATGATCTCAGGATATATGCCTATAGCGTTAGGATCACACTCATTCCAACCTCGGTCATGTGCTCCCACTCCTCCGTAGTCACATTAGGCCACATATTTACTAGTAGGGAAGGTACTCTATCCTACATCCTCAGCTGATCTATCACCTGCATCATCCAATACAACTATTTCAAGACTTGACCACCCCAAATCACCTCTTACCCACTACACAATACTCACCTACAAACCTACTATCATAATATCCTTACCCATTATCTTAATTCATTTCACCTACTTACCTATCCCACATCACCAAAATCACATTTTACCCTCTTCCCTCTACATACATCTTCACCTACCCCTTCCTCACCTATTTTACTTTCCTACCTAGCCCTTCTTTCACCTATTTACTCTTAGCCTTAACCATCATCGTTTCCTTGACCATCAAAGGTCCTTTGATAAATGACATCGGTCACCTAACCTTGATCGATGCCGGCTAACGCCACCGATGTTGGCCAACCACTATCTATCGTCGGTCTCTATTGCGGCACCCAAAAATGAAAACCTTTCCCCATGTCCCATTTCACAAAAAAATCACCTAAAACCTACCTACAACCTAACCCACCCCACCCAAATTCACCTTACATTTAATTACCACCCTATTTATCCTCATTTTCCTTTCCCCATCCCGATTTCACCCATTTTCACCCGCATTTCAAAATAAAAATTCCCCCACATTTCTTCACTTTAAACCAAAATTTAATCAAACCACAAGTAAAGGAATGCCCCTACCTCTACTCGATGATGTATATGCGGTGACACCTCTGGTCTCTATGCCGGTGGACCTCCCACACCTCTCTCCTCATCCGTCATGCCGAAATCCACCACAAATCTCTAAGCCAATCCACCCACTCCGATCGATCTCATGGACCCACATGTCACCAACCACTCACGTACTCATAGCCTTGATAACTCAACTCGACACCTCGTGACGTCACTTTCTATGAAGCACTACCTCTCTGTCATTTTCACAAATGACAACAGGATAAAATGAGTCTGTAAAAAACATGATTTTACTTTTTACCCCCAAATCAACATGACCAGACGTCGGGCATGTCGTTCCCTAAGCGAACCGACATCGCATCGGTTACCCCATAACGACATCGATTACCCCATAAGCGACATCAACACATCATAATAATTTGACCCACATTATTCCCATTTTGCCTAAAAACATTATTGACCAAATACCTTTTACCTTTACCAACACCTATTACACCTCACCCACAAGCTTAAATTACCTATATATTTCCTTAACTATGATTAGGGATGTGTTATTTACCTATACACTAGTCTTCCTTGTGCCTTGACATACATACCCTGACCTAAATCATCTAGTGTCCATATGAATTTGTGTATTCGCTATACCTTGTGATGCTTTTACCCATGTTGTTTAGCCTAATGACCTTACCTTTCCTATTTCGTGTTGTTTATCCCGACAAAATCTTTGGTGTACCAAATCATACCTAAACATTCCTGCACCTAACCTAAGTTGTGTTTCCAGACCATATCTTGTACCTTGGATACCTGAATCACTTCAACCTCATTTGGATAACCTATCGACCTTGGACGATGTAGAGTTTGAAAGATCTTCCACCTGGTACCGTATCACAATCTATACGTGTGCGTGCATTTGATTTCCATTACCCATTACCCATTACCCATGACCATTACCCATTACCCAAAATGACCATACCCTTACCTATAACCAACCTACCCTCCTTTTCATCACTTACCCATTTATCAAACCACTCCCCGACTACATTTAACACCTCATCAGTTCCTAGTTTGAGGGGGATCACCTCCACATACTTGGGGAAACCCCGCTCTCACCTATAGTTGGGGAAACCACTTCTTGTTTTTGTCAGCATCACTTATCAATACAAGCTACATGACAAAAAAAGGAAAATGTAGACACCAAATTTGGGTCACACTCCCCTTGGTCCCCTTTAATTAATTAACGTAACGTGTTCACCTAACCATGACCCCTTACTCCACATTAATATTAATTTAATTTCTTATAATTGAATTAATGTTTATCCTCACATTATTATTTAATTTAATTACTTTAATTAAGTTGATTTACACCTCACCTAGCCACATCACCTAGACACCTCACCTAGCCAAATCACCTAGACACCTCACCATGGACTTATTCTTAGTCTATTAATTAACTAAGACCGAGTCTCTACTTATCTTAACCAACTGGGACTCTTTTAAACCCTAAAATTAAAGTCATATTCCTTCTCCAACAACACTCCCACTTATCTAAATGCTAACCCTCACTCGAGACCCAAATTGATAATCAGAGCATGCCAAAAATAACAAGGATTTTCCTATTTTTGGCAAACCTAGGATTTCCCGCCTTAACCAACACCGTTATCCCTCAACCGATGCTAGTCACCTTGACCATCATTAGTCACCTTATATACCCTTTTGCAACCTTTTACTGAGGTTGGTCATTTTGAGTTCTGAGAGATCTATTGCATTTAAGCATGAACCAAAGACTTCTTAGCATCCAAACGACGAAATACACTCAACCACATGCCCAAGCAAGCACCTGATACTCATCCAAAGGCATTAGAATATTCATAGGAGCACTCTGGGAGTATTTCTATGACACTGATCACAAAATTTATTCACGGATCAACCACTTTGCCTTCCTTCACCTACTAGACCTACAAATATAAGTAAGTGTATTTGATTTTCATCATTCTGTACTTGCTTAAAGTGTAAGTTCATTATCTTTATTATTAAATCTTATTCTTTCCTACATTCCTCCATTCCCACCTTCTTACCAATCTACCTATCCAACCACCCACGACCTTCTAGCTCTCCGTACTTGACCTCTATGCATTCCTGAGTCTTCTTGGCATTATTACGAACCCAACCATCCTCCCTTCACCTCTGTGTGTGCATCACAGAGAAGTCTAAATTTACCTTTTATTTAATTACCACAAAATTTCCCCTACCAGGCAGCCGGTTATCTTAACTATTGTTGGTCTCCCCTCCATACCAACAAGACTCATCAAAATGACGTCTTCGGTGTTATCCCATTCACTTAACCAACAAGCCCTCAAACCCCCAAAACCTCACAAAACCTCACCCAAACCTGATACCCCACCTACAACCTCACAACAAACCTTCCCAACTCTTTGTGCAAACATAGAGAGAGCCTAAACACCCATTTTGACATTCTACCATTTCCCACAATAATCGATATCGGTTATACCATAACCAACATTGGTCATACCTATACTAACATCGGTCACCCTAATCGATGCCGGTCTCTGCCTAGTAAAATTAATTAGACCAGTAAAGCTTACTAATCACCCAAAACCAACTCAAACTTCACCAAATATTATCCAGACCCGTTTGTGACCCTCAGACCACCTGCCCAACCTGCAACCTAACTCGAGACCTTCACCAGTTTAGTTATCAAGCATTTAATTGGATTGACATTGATAGTAGTCTGAGACACCTAAATCAAAACACTAACATTAGATTATTTTATTTACATGTTTAGTTATTTTATATTGAGTTATATATCAATGGATTGAAAACCATCGAGGAAGTATCACACTTCTTGGATCTAGCTCATGCTAGGCAGTCCACTAACTTTTTCTATTAATTGTATCTTGTGGTCTTGCTTTGTATTTCGGTAGTTCCTCCTAGCCAAAAGGAAGCTCACACAATCAGCTTGGATCAGAAATTAGAAATGCGCGCACTCAACCTTTGACCAATGTAACAACATGTATTCCTTCTTGGCCATTTTACCTTTATCTAGTTCATATCTATAACAATTCAATGAAACAATCGGGGCTCTTAAGGGACTACGCTTTGATCGAAGTAGCCCGGAAGCCTGGGAGTGTTTAGAACTGAAATAAAGCCTCCTAATCATTTACCAGGCCACCCCGACATACATACATAGTTTTTTCGGTGTCATGAGCTTACGTTTTTAAAATATAGCATTGTCATGACCTTACACCGACTTAAACCGAATTTTTTCGGCGGTTAAAAACAATAGGACCATGAGAAGACCGAATTGAGATGGGATAAATGTAGATAATATTTCATAGAGGGTACCAACATAGAGGTGTAGGATCAAACGCAACCTTTCAAGGTGCCACGGAGACCAAGAAATCACCTAGGGAACTTATAACCTTTTTGCTCTCAGGGCTCTTAAGGGACTACACCCGACCAAAGTATCCTAGAAGCACTAGGATCATTGGGCACCAAAATAATCCTCCTAAGTGTTTACCAAGCACTAAAATACGTGTGTATAGTATGCTCTTTTCCACGAGCTTCTATTTGTAAAATATAGCATCAAACAACCTTACATTGACTCAAACTAGACTATTCGGCGTTATTCTGAACAATAAGACAACAAGAGGACCGAATTAAACGAGTTAAAACCGAGACAATATTTCATATAGGGTACTAACGAAGAGGTGTAGGATCAAATTATACCTTTTAAGGTGCCACATTGACTAAGAAATCACACAAGGAGCTTATACCATTTCTCTCTCTCAAGGCTCTTAAGGGTCTACGCCTTTGGGCCAAGTAGCTCGGAAGTATCGGGGCCGTAGGGAATCAAACGTCACCTCCATAAGTGTTTACTAGGCCAACTTGACATGTGTTCATAGTCAATTTTGTGCCACGATCTTCTTTGCAAACTATAGCAATGGATAACCTTACACTAGCTCATACTAAACTATTTGATGCAACTACAAACAATAGGACCACAAGAAGACCAAATTGATATGTGAAAAGCTGAGATAAGATTTCATAGAGGGTACCAACATAGAGGTATATGATCTAATGATACATTTCAAGGTTCCACAATGAATGAGAAATCAAATTGAAAACTTATACTTTTTCTCTCTCTCAAGGCTCTGTTATCCATTTCGCCTCTGGGCAAAATGGACAATAGTAGAAATTTGAAATCGGTAAATTAAAAAAACCTCATGGAAGGATCCACAATGTTCGGTTGAAAAATCAAGCTTTGGGTGCATTTTTCGGTGTCTTGGAAGGAATTGGGATCATTTGAGGAATTTTTTCTTCTTTTGGGTTACGAAGGAGTTAGAGTTTTCCTAGGGTGAAATAATGGGCTCGACGAGCCCACATTCGATCAAAACAATAAAAATGGAAAAAAATTAGGCACTTCCCCAAAGGCATTCCAATCAATCTCCATGGGCCTTTTGGTTCGAGAAAATTAGAAAAATTCCAAAGGTTTAGGGTAAAATGTGAAAAATGCCGAAAAGGGGGCACGGGACCTAACTAGCTTGCCAAAGCACTTGGTGAACTATTGGGTGAGTTATAGTGGTGGTCGAGATGGTTTAGAGCTCATCAAGAAAATCGGTGATCCAACAAGTTCATTACGGGAGATGACTCGGTTGACACGGTGGGATCACGAAATGGCTCAGGGTAATGTAGGGTCAAAAGAAATGCATGTCGAAACGCAGGCTAGGCATAGCTCATCGAGCTATGGGGTTGAATCAACCGAGATAAGGGTGAGGTACTCGCCAAAGTCAAAGGGTTGGAAAATGAATGGATAGGGCATGGAACTAGAAAGGCTCGGTGCTTAGCATTAAAGGGATATGGAGGAACCATGAGTTCGATGGCTCACCGAGTTGGGTGCATACAAGGCCACGACATTGAAGGGAGAGTTGAATGTGGTGCCGAGCTTGAGCACGGTAGGGGGTCACCTAGGAGACCGATTCATGGGTTCCCATGGACGGTGAAAGGTAGCATGAGTATGAAAATGAACATGCCAAGTCGGAGGTTGAATTGACATTTAAACGTGAGTCACAACAAGCTATTTGGAAAGGAAGTGAGGTTGATGGGTCGGAATTTTAGAGGCGAGGTTTCATAAATGGCGGGGTTATTTACACGTAGGACATAGTGAGTTGTCTAAAACCCCAAACCCCAAATTATAATATGGGGTGTTTTGGGGGTCAATGTTCCATCGCATCAACTCACCGAGTTGGTGTGGATTTTTGGGGCAAGGGCCTTCGAGAGGTCACAAGGTGATTGGTAGGCGACATGTCGATGAGCATGTAAAGCTTGAAGTCCAAAATTTGGACCTAGAATCATTAGGGCATTTGGTGAGTTGGGGAGTGGGAAGAGTCTAAAGTTCTGATGCATGCAGATGTATGAAATTTTAGGGAGCTCGGAGGTGTTCCGGGTTAGGTAGCGAGGTGATGATGAGGCATGTCCAATGTGGGGTTATGGGAACCAACCAAGTCAAAGGCCAAGCTGAAAAGGGGTGTGAAGGGAAAGGCAAATTGAAGCCAATTAAATTAATGTGGGCATGCCATTTTTGAGCTTGACAAGACCAATCCAAGCGGGAGGAAATTTTGTGATTCGCCTGATCGGTGCAATGTGAACCATGTGGAACTCAACTAGGAAAATGCAAGGGATCGACAGTAGGATAAATAACTCTCCCAAACAAAGAAAAGAGTGGAAAACATTCAGATCTTGCCATGAGAAATGGAGTTTAGGGGTGAGAAGAAAGGAATCCTCCATGGATGCATAAAAGGAGCTTGCCACCCACCTCGGAGAGCTGCTCACCAAAACCATGCACATGGAACTAGAATGGAAAAAGACCCCAAATTGACATATCTTAAACTATAGTCTTCGATTTTCACAAAATTATAGTCAATGTAAGATAATTCAAAGGCCTACATGATGAAATTATCAAAAATGGGATTTTAGAGGATTTGCTTTGCCCCGAAACTATAGTAACTCTCCCAATTGTGAAAAGTGCCTGGGTAGGTGAAGTATCAATAAATGAAGTATGTGCACACATTCTCCTCCCACAGGGTAGATTACAGGAGGCATGGGCATCAACAAGGGGATCCCATAAAGTGATGCAATAAGGAACATTACCCTTTGTGGGTGATTTCATGCCTATATACCTAAATTTATCTCCCTCTTGCTGAAATTCTTCTATAAAAATGTAAAGAGGAGCTTATTTACAAGGATTTAGACATTTTTTCATGCTTCTCCCTCTTCTTATCAACTAGGTTGTTGTGAATTTGAGGCTTCAAGCCTTCCTTCTAAGCATTGTAATTGAAATCTTGCCTCTCCCTATAATGTGATGTACTATGCATAATCTATGGAGCAATAAATCAAATTTTTGTGTTAATTCTTCTAACCTTACATGGGTTTATTGTTTTATCTTGCCTCTCTTTATGACACAGGTGTTTTGTTTATATTCTTATTTCCATTACAAGGTTTAGTTGATGTTGTGTACATTGGAATGGTGCATTTTATGTAATCTGGTTTGTGGTGCATGTCCACCCTCTCCGTGCTCGGCTTTCTCCATTTGCGAAGTCAAGATTATATCACAACCCATTCTCTTGGTGATATTATAGACATCTAAAATATTCTTACACTTAGCATTTCCTCCAATTCAACCAATTAATGACACTTCGTTAATTAGCTACTCTTCGCTCCACTCTCAGATGCCCATTTATGACACCTTTCGGTCATATTCCTCTTATAATCAGATTATTTGGCTAATATCTCTTTTATTAGCTAAACATTCTTCCTTTTGACCATTCAGAACCTCCCTAGATATCTTTAGACCACTTTTATTGGCTTCCTAGGATATCTATCACCACACGATTGGTTATCCACACCCCTCCCAACTCTCAATGAGTCTCTAATCACTTGCTAATCAAGTTTAACTAGCCTAAACCAAGCTTAACTAAGCCTAAAGAATGTTTATCCTAATCTAATCTAAAATTAATTTTTGAGTTTAGTCCCACATGCACTTCATTCCAATCTCTCCCAAGTGGAAAACTATAAATATAAAGCTAAACCTACCCATTCAAAACTTACAACTTTACATAATTCAAAAGACAAAACAAGCCTAAGAAAGCTTGGATCTCATTTGTATTAGCTTCAAGATAATTAGACATTTGATCTAAAGCTTTCCTTCCTCCATTGTTGAGCTAACACCTCCATTTGCATCCATAATCCTAGTTTTGAGTAATATGGAGAGAACCATTGGCCTTGAAGCCATTAATGGTGAGACTCCATTCTTGAAAGCTTGAGTTTCATATCAAACATCACACCTTTGATTTCTAAGTTGATCTTTTTAGGTTCAATTTCTTAATTAATTAATCTAAAGAGTAGAGAGTAGTATATATATGCTAGGTTTTTGATGTTTTTGTCAAATTTATGATGCATGTATAGGATTAACTTTTGTTTATCTCTTATCTCATGGTGCATAGTTGAGTTAGCAAAGCTTTGAGGTTCTTTAGCCTCATTCCATAGCTTTTGTAACTTTCCATTGCATACATTTGGCACACCCGGTGGGACACTTATGTCCATCCTCCATTAATGGAGGTCTTTTAGGTTTTTCAAAGTTCATTTTCGAGTTTTTGGGTCAAATCACTTGTTATTTCCTCATTTTTGTTTCTAATCCTAGATAAATGACCTTCATTTGCATGTATTTCGTGGGTTTGATATAGAAATATGACACTTTGACTAACAACTAACCTATCTGCTCTTGAAAATTTGAAAATCCGTGAGTTTTGCAGGTTTTTCATAGGGTGCGCATAGGTGTTAAAAAGGGGCGTGTACACGTTGAAACCTAGGCGTCCCCAGTCGAGCAGAGCACGTACCTGTCTGGCAGTCCTCATCATTTACAAATTTTGCCTCTATAAGGACACACATGCATCTCCGTCATATGTGTCGTGTATCCGCCTCTTTGGTTGCGTATGCGTTAGGTTCTCAACTATGTGGAAATCTGTAAATTTCACCTCTACAAGGATGTGCACGCATCTCCATCATCTGGGATGCGTATTCACCTCTCTAGCTACGCGTATGCATAAAAAGCTTGACTGTAAAATTTGAAATTGTCTATTTTTTGCTAGGGCGTGTATCCATTGGCTAGGGCGCGTATGCATCACTCTGGGCGCGCAGTGTGTCATCACCAATCCGACACTATGATAATTCTTCACGGAACTCCTCGTGTTATGATTATTTACTATACACAACTTTTAGTTTGGTGGATGTAATCTAGAAACACAAGAACAAACATAACACAAGAATACCATAGACTATGATAAGAAGGAATGATGATAAATCTAAAATATCAGTGTAAATTATAATATTAACATGAAATTGTTACAATCTCACCCATGATGTACTTCAAGTGTTATTGGCTTCACTTGCCTTCCACCAATACTATGGGAGAAACTTCACAATTACACCTCTTAATGGCTTCTTTAACACACCTTCAAAATGATGGCTTCCTTTACACACTTACTCATATAATATTTCTTACTACTTCCTTCTATGCTAAATGAGGGGGGTGGCCTCTCTATTTATAGAAATTCCAGGATTATCCATCTTATCTCTAAGATAGGATAAGAAATCCACTCTGACGAATCATATTCCATACCTTAACTCTTATATGTACAGGTAAGCTTATCTTTTAAGATAAGATAAATCTTATCATTTCACATGGGTTCCACATTTTTAAACTTTTTACAAATAAAATACACAAAATATTTATGACATCACTCCTTGTCCTTATTACAAATATAATATTTCTAATTCCTAATCATGTAGACCCTACTTCTCTACTTACCCAAACTTTGACATTTTAACATTACTGGACCACTTACGACAAATATTTACTTTTTACAACATTCCTATTGTACTTTGATTGTTACCGTACTCTACTTTATTGGCGGCACTTTGTATTAATGACACACCGTTATCTTCTATTGGATGCCACTACTAATTATACTTAACAACATCCTATTCCTAATACATACATTAATAAAATAGAAATTACGGAGGAAAATTTTAATGTCGACATTTTCCCCCTTCCTAGCTTCTACTCCGTCCTCGGAGTAGACTCTTATGGATGTTCAAGCCGGTGCTGGAAAATCTTTAACTTTTCATGGTTGACCCATTTCATAATGGGAGTACCATCCAATTCCTCCGATATATACCATTTTCATGCACAACTCTATTTTGTAGGGCCCCATCCATTTGGGAAGAAATTTTCTCTACTTTTTTATATCTCGGAATCATATACTAGAATCAAGTCATTCACATGAAATGGAGACCAACGGATCTTTTGATCAAAGTATTCATTCTACTTCATTTTCTTCTTATAGCTTGTATCTTTCGTTATTTCCCTCATTTCCTCTGCAAATGAAGATGCACCAACCTTTCTTTTTTTAAATCACTTTCATCCATCCTTTTATTTTTCATAACTCTCACGGTGGGAATATCAAACTCAATAGGAAGAACTGGATCAATGCCATAAGCCAACCGAAATTGGGAGTATCTGTTGACTTTGATGTTGCCCTATATGCCCACAATGCTTTGCATGAATCCTTTTATCCCACTTATGTATTTGCAAGGCCGCATCTTTTGCTAGAATTTGACACAACACAAAATTTGTTCATTTCATTTGTCCATTTGTGCTTGGCTTGTATGTTGTTTCCTTCTGTGCTTAATATAAAACTTGTTGACTAGGGCTTCTACTACCTCATTAATGAAGTGGCTTCCTTGATCTGCATTACGATTTCTAATGGGCAACCAAATCTGGTGATAATGCGTTCATATATGAACTTTTCCACTTCATCCATGGAAGTTGTTTTCAATGGCTTAGCTTCAACCCACTTGGTTAAATAATCTGTATGCAACTCTGAATATACTTATTTTGGTGTGGGGTAGTTGGAAGTGGACCTACAATGTCTATTCCCCACTTTTCAAAGGGACCAAGTGGAAGAATAGGGCATAATGGAGCTGATGAAGTCTTACGGTTACCATGTGTTTGAAAAATATCACATGTCTTACAATAATTATAACAATCTCTAAAAAGAGTGGGCCAGTGATAACCTGCATCTAAGATCCTTCTTACTGTAAGTTGTCCAGAGAAGTGTCCTCCACATGTACCATTGTAGAATTCTTCTATCATCTCCTTCCCTTGATCACGTCCAACTACCCTCTTGTACTGTCCATCAGGTCCTATCTGAAATAATACTCCATACATAATAGAATATGGACAACTTGCTTGAGTAATCTTCCTCTTAATCTTTGCATTTGCACACCATCAGAAAACTTGAATTCATTCGGATAATTCCAAATATCTATGTATTCGTTGGGGATTGTGTCGAGGGATAACAATGCTACATCACGGG
Source organism: Taxus wallichiana var. yunnanensis (assembly GCA_018340775.1). Taxonomy (NCBI): domain Eukaryota; kingdom Viridiplantae; phylum Streptophyta; class Pinopsida; order Cupressales; family Taxaceae; genus Taxus; species Taxus wallichiana. Next base: position 449,872,913 of record CM031239.1, read on the forward strand.
AAATCATCATTATCACAAGATGAACCTAAACCATCATAGGCTCGAGAGAGTGCATCTGCATTGACATGCTTCTTTCTTGGCCTATCTATAATATCAAATTCAAATTCTTGTAGAAAAATTATCCATCTTCTATCCTCCCCGATGGTTAGGCTTATTTACAATATATTTTAGAGCACGATGATCTGTTACAACTATAAATTTCTGCCATAGCATGTAATTTCTAAACTTCTTTACAACAAAAATGATAACTAGAGCCTCTTTTTCGATTCTGATATAATTTACCTTAAGCTCGCTCATTTCTGCTTCTTCCAAAGTAAATTGGATATCATTCCCATTTTCTTCCTTTTGGCTCAGTACTTCCTAGTGCTGCATCTCGAGGCATCGGTATACATAATGAATGGCTTGCTCTAATCTGGATTCTTTAAAACAGGTGAAGACACTAGGGCTTCTTTGGTTGTTCAAAATCTTCATGCGCCTTATTTCTGGTTCATAAGTAACATCCTTCTTCAGAATCGGGTTAGTGGTCATAATCTTTGAGAAATTATTGATGAACCTTCTATAGTAACTCCACATGGCCTAAAAATGATCTCAACTTACTTCTATTCATAGGAAATGGTAACTCTTTGATTTTTGAAACTTTATCGGGATCGCACCAATACCATCTCTAGATCAACATGCCATAACAAAACACCTTTAGAACATCCAAAGACACACTTTGTAGGGTTTAGTGAGGCTTGTGCTTCATCTAACCTTTGAAATGCTATCTCCATCTGGTGCAGGTGGTCCATCTTGCTCCCATAGATGCAAAAATCATCTAGAAATACTCTGATGAAGTTCCCAATGTAGGGTTCAAACACCCTATTCATCAGGCATTGGAACGTTGCTGGAGCATTACACAACCCAAAAGACAACTCTATAAGCAAACGTTCCCCAAGGAGTGGTGAACGTGGTCTTCAACCCGATCTTTCTCCTCTATACGAACTTGGTTGTATCCGCTATATCCATCAAAGAAAACTATAGAACTCTGGCCAGCTACTTCATCCAAGATCTGATATGAGAATGGAAGAGGGTAATGATCCTTCTTTGTTGCCTTATTGAGCTTCCTATAATCAACACAAATGTAGTTTCCCATTCTTTTTTATTGAGATCACAATGGGAGAAACCCATTCAATTCTCCACATCAAATATGAATCATGCATCAAGAAACTTATCTATTTCTTCTTTTACGAGTCTTGGAAAAATTAGGATTCATTCTATATAGTATTTACTTTATGGGATTAGCACCATCTACTAGCTCAATAAAATGTTCTACCCAACTTACTTGATGAGTTCCTTGTAATCAAAAGTGAATATGTGTATGTACCTTTGAAAGAGTTGGAGGTAGGATTCCTTCTCACTCTCCATCACAACATCACCAATATTTATTTGTTGGAGATGATCATCAATTTCTTCTTTAGATAATTTTATGGGTTCATGAGTCGATGTGACTGGAAGGATATCCATGACCGAAACATCAACCTCACTTTCTTCATCTTCTGTGTCCACTTCATTGGTACTAGAGTAATCAGAGGATGCCCAATCATTAGTTTCATCACTTGAATCCATAGGTTCTATCTTATGATGTCGAGGGATCGCGTTTATCTTCACCCTCTCTCTACCATGTCCAAGTGTCATGAAGCCTTCATTCCAGTAGTTTCTTACATGAACTCTCCTTAGCCATGGTCTTCCCAACAACATTGGGTATGCAAAGATTTACGATTTTTCATCACCTAAAATTCTACCACACATATAACACTCATAATAGATATTACCACATTTGAAACTATACCTTATGGTTTAGTTTTTCCCTTATTTAATGACTTTAACATAAGTGTTGAGGGGCCATCAATTTTTAAATCAACATATTCATTATAGACTCGGTCATTACATTAACTACAACACCTCCATCAACTAAGACATCATGAATTGAAATGCCATTACATAATACTTCAGCTTGTGAAGCGTAGGGATCCGCCTCTTCCTCAAAATAGGACCTCAACCTCCTTCTTTCATCGAGCATTGAGTCCACTTCGCAGCTCCCGCCTCTTCTCAGAAGACATAGCCAAGAGTTGACCATATGTAATATTTGCAGGCCTTTTGGACAGATCTTCTAAGATGGAGTATGGTCCTTGTCCCTGTGAAATCAGAAAATCCTATACACCCAACTTTCTTCTCCTATGTTTCTTACTAGTTTCTCCTTTCATCTTCTTAGGATCATTTCCATCTTAGTTATCTTTTTATTTCTTTCTTTTTGTTACTAACACATCTACTTCATTATTTATGGTCTTATCTACTACATCAAAAGAATTCACTAGGTGCTTTTCCTTTATCACTATCTCTTGTACCAAATGTAGAAGCTCTATATGGACAATTATACTTATAATGACTCTTTTTATAACAACCATAACATACAACTTCGAAATATTTATTTTGGACCTCTATCTCCTCCTTGAGAACTAAATTATTTTCCTTGAAGAAGATTAATAGTTAAGCTGGCCCATCTTCCTAAGTAGATCTTCATACTCGGTAGATGTATTAGGAGAAATATTTTTGTGTCACCGAGAGTGGTTGTGGATTCTGGACCAAAGGTTTGGTGTAGGCTCTACTTTAGCAACAATTTCTTTGGGCTTCTCTTCTATGCTTTCTTCTTGCCATTTTGTAATCTCCTTTGCTTGTTCAATGGTAGGCTGGGTGGTCATACTTCACTCGTTGTCTATTTCGGCTTCATCCCAAGAATGAAGTGCTTACATAGGAGATTATCCACGCCATTCATCAACCCATCCGTTAATCCTTCCTTCTTCCGATCTGGGCATCGAGCTTCCTCCTTAGCTCTAGAACATGAGCATGATAATCTCTTATCTTCTCCTTCTCTCCTTGGGCTAGCTTTGTTATCTCGATCATGAGATCTCGCATAGTTTTGTTGTTCACCAAATTCTTCAAGAAAAATTTCAGTTAATAAATTCCATGATTTTTTCACATTATCACCTAGTGTTTCAAACCACCTAAGGGCTGAACCATCCAAAAAGGTAGGAAAAAATTCAGTCCATTGTTCCCTTCTTATAAGGCCATTACAAATACAAGATCGTTTAAACTCTTGAATGAAAGAGGAAGCATTTTCATTAGATTGGGCTGAAAAAAGAATCTTCCCCATTTTAAATATAACCACAAGAAATACCACCTCACAAGTAAAATCAGTAAGACTTATGTGCACAAATAATTAGACTCACTATAATAGAAAGTGATTTTACACCTTTCTACAATAAAATAGGAATGACCATGGTAAAATACAGTAAAACTTGACTTACAAAATGGTAAAAAATGACTTTCTTGTGGTAAACACTATTCACGGTAAAAGTGAAGTTCTTGAAGTACATACTATTCACGGTAAAAAGTGACTTTATTGCGGTAAATACTATTCATGGTAAAAAGTGACTTTACCATGGTAACTACTATGCATAGTAAAAACAAGGTTACCCTCCAAATGTTTTCTGACTAAGTGGGAATATCTCTCCAGAAAATCCACCAACGAGGAATGGTCTCAAAACGGAACCAAAATGTCATCACCAATCCGGCACTATGATAATTCTTCACCGGGAACTCCTCGTGCTATGATTATTTACTAATGCACAACTTTTAGTTTGGTGGATGTAATCTGGAAACACAACAACAAACATAACACAAGAATACCATAGACTATGATAAGAAGGAATGATGATAAATCTGAAATATCAATGTAAATTATAATATTAACATGAAATTGTTATAATCTCACCCATGAGGTACTTCAAGTGTTACTGACTTCACTTGCCTTCCACCAATACTATGGGAGAAACTTCACAATTACACCTCTTAATGGCTTCTTTAACACACCTTCAAAATGATGGCTTCCTTTACACACTTACTCATACAATATTTCTCACTACTTCCTTCTATGCTAAATGAGGGTGGTGACCTCTCTATTTATAGAACTTCCAAGCTTATCCATCTTATCTCTAAGATATGATAAGAAATATGCTCTGACGAATCATATTCCATACCTTAACTCTTATCTGTACATGTAAGCTTATCTTTTAAGATAAGATAATCCTTATCATTTCACATGGGTTCCACTTTTTTAGACTTTTTACAAATAAAATACACAAAATATTTATGACCTCACTCTTTGTCCTTATTACTAATATAATATTTCTAATTCCTAATCATGTAGACCCTACTTCTCTACTTACCCAAACTTTGACATTTTAACATTACGGGACCACTTAGACAAATATTTACTTTTTAGAACATTCCTATTGTATTTTAAGCTGTTACCATACTTTACTTTATCAAGCGGCACCATCTTGACGGCGCCGTTATCTTTATTGGATGCCACTACTAATTATACTTAACAACATCCTATTCCTAATACATATATTAATAAAATAGAAATTATGGAGGAAAATTTTAATGTCGACAGTGTCCTATTTCACTCTGTTGACTTTACATTTTTTTCTTTCCCACGCACCTGTCTACTTGGGTGTGAATCCATTAGTTGGGGCGTGTGTGTGTCATTCAGGTGCGCAGGTGTCTCTGTGTAGTCCGGATTTATTCATTTTATTTTTAATGCTCCTTGTTTTGATCATATCTTTTGACTCGTTAACCCATTTTTAGAGTTTGAATAGGCGTCGGAAAGATAACAAAGCGTACTTTGTGAGGGAACTTCCAAAAGTTAGATACATTTAGTATACCAAATTCTATCACAAAACTCCCAAAGTGCTCCGGAGACCTCCAAAAATGCAAATTACTAAAAACTATTAAAAAGTGTAAAAATTGGATTTCTAGAATTTTTTGATTTTCTTGGTTTTCTAACTCTTGCAGGGTTCTAATAGTGGTTTACAGGTTTCCTCTTCATTAAGTTATTTTATACTAACTTTTAAAAAAATGTTTACATCTTCATTTATGAAAGTTTGAAACATGTATGCTCTTCCCTCGCACCTTTCTAGGTGATCTTGGGAATCATAAACATTTCACCACTTTCTTCATACTTGCAAAATGGTTTAATTAGATTTTAAAAAGTTGGTTAAAAGGAACTTATTTTCACATTGTACTTAGTAATTTTCCATTTATTACAAATTTGAGTGAGATACCTTGTTGCGTATGCTCTTTCCTTGCATCTTAGGACAATATGGGAAATCAAAAACAACATCTTATCTCCTTTGTATGACATTTTTGGAAAATTACTAACCTTGGTATGTAGGACCAAAATCACTTGTCAAAGAAAGACGTCAAAACCAAAAACAAGATACAAACCCTCTAATACACATGTTTCTTGCAGGTTGCCAAATGGTGTGCCACTTAAAACCACATTTAAGATAAGCAAGATAAAAAACACACCATATTCAAAACATTGTATTGTAGGTTTCAAAAAAGGGTACGTCCCTATCCACTCAACTAGAACATAACCCCTTTGGCATAATGCCTTAAGCTATAACAATGGGGGTGGTACCAAGAACCCTAAAGTAGTCCACCACTGTGTAACCTCGTGGATGAAATAGGAAGCGCCTCGCTTACCCACTTGACTAGTTTTCCTTGTGAGTTAGCGTTACAAAGTTGTCTATATTGTGACCCTAACAAGAGTACACGATGGATGCATTTAGTGCCCACTTGTACTTGAAGGGGGCAAAGCCGAGATACTCCCAAATTAGTCAGTGTGACTTTTTAGGTAAATCGTGCCCGCTCTTAGACAACTTTGTAACACCTAGTTGAGAGATCTTATTAAGGAGGCCATTTTGTCTTGAGGCCCACTTTACTAGTCCTTTGTCGCATCTTGGCCATCACAAAGTGATAACTTGTTTGGATTCAGAACCTTTTTTTTTGAACAAGGCAAAGAATCCACTTAAGTTGGATCTAAGTGCCTTTCATCACAAAAATTAGACGACATTTTCATTTAGCTTAGCTTCTTTCTCATCTTTAGACAAGGCGAAGCTCTTCCTAAGTGGCACTTAGTTTATTTTTACATATTTTGATCTACACCTTTGCATTCTTGTTTCCCATTCACCGCTTTTTTTTCCATTTACGCTCATCCATGTTTACAGTTGAGTTGTTAAATGTCTAAAGTGTGTGGATGCGTCCTTATATCTTTGATGGCCACTAAATCTTGATTTCAAGATCAACATCACAGTTCAAATTGATTCATCATTTGATCTCCCTTTGACATGTTACCTTGTTTGCATTATCTCGACATAATTAAGATACTTATGTCGTGTTTTTTGTAAACGTGATCTAAGTATCCGCATTGTGGCATTACACTATGCACACATTTTAACACATCCTCAATATACCTTGACTTGGTTTTACTTCAAACATTGTCCAAAATCTTGAAGAGTGTCGCTTACTTTGTTTGTGTCATTTCGATACCACTTTGGCACTAATATCTCACTTCTTCATGAAGCTTGATTAACGTGTCCAATTGGTGTGGTTATGGCTTATATTTGTAAACCTCTCCCTTTAACATCTTGGATTTGTTGGTTGTTGAACGTGTTGTTATATCCTTTGATTGGGAATCACCTCTACCCTTTGTTAATATTTACACCTTGTCCATTTCAAGCTTGACGTAAGTATTGACATTGTGTTGATCATATTTGCGCACACATTTGCATAGGGTGTATTTCCTTTTTGATTGGTTTTGTGTTTCACACTTGCATGATTTTTCCTTGTGATTATTCATCTAAAAAACTTATTTTCTAGGACAATAATTTTGGATCTCATTGAGATTGCATCATCACAATGTCTATTTTCCTTAGGATCCCTTCAAAATCACGTACGCATCTCCATAATTATAAAATGTCTAGTTGGATGTCATTATACTTCCCTAAATCAATATGGAGCCTTCTTCCCTTTGAAGGAGTTCCATTACATTATCTAGAGATAGATATTTGTGCTTAAACGATGCCAACAATGCTTGAATATCACGCAGTTTCTCACATTTACAACAATACAAAACCTAGGTTTAGGTATTCACATCAAAATATTCCCATTACAACTAAACCTTGTTTGGTTCTTCGTGCTTTAGATATCCCATTTGGGTACCATGTTCCCCACCTTCACTCATAATTGATGGTATGGTTTGGATGGTTCTAATCCAAATTATTATTCAGGTTCCCCCCACTCTTCTTCTTGATTCAGATCCAAACTACCATTCGAATCCCACTCTTCTTTTGAAGACTTGGATCCCAACTATTGTTTGGATACCCCTAGATCAAATCTTGAATCATAGTCCTCCCTTCCTTCACAAGACCTTTATTTCAAATCACCTCAACGACATCTTCCTCCTTTGAAGACTCATGTGACTCCATGTTCCATCAATCAAACATCTAATTCGGTTCTTGAGTCACGATCCTCCCTTTCTTCACAAGACCTCCTTCATCAGTCGTCTCAATGACCTCTTCCTTTGTCGAAGAGTTCCACGACTCGATTCCCTCTAGTCAATCATCTAATTTGACTCCTACGTTGTAACTTAACGGATGGCTATGTGATCCTATTTTCTCTCCTACATTACGTCATCTTCTAGAAAAATGACATAGGTCCAAATCCAAATCATCCATTCATGAGACACTTGCCACCAATCCTACTTCCTCTCTTGAGTCATCTTCTTCTATCAATCAATCTTCCCTACTTATCGGACTGTTTCTTCTATTCAACCTTCTATGGCCAAAGAACAACAACCTCTACTAATTGATTTCTCTCAAAATGAAGAAACAATTAGACTACATGATGATATCCCTTTAGAGGATTGCAAACAAGGATTCTTTCTAGAACTTGATACGCTCACGTATTGGGGAAAATAAGTTGATCCTTTTCAACAAAACATAAAGGAAGATCCTAAAGTCATGGAACTTGATTCTTCTTCTATTATTCCATCTTCACCTTCTTCTAAGCATGATGAGATGTTAGGGTCTAGCATTGATCTGTGGCCTATCTTCTCATTGCCCAAGCATTCCTTATCTATTACCATTCCTCAATCAAAATCTTTCATTGGGTCACCATTGAGTAACCCATCATCTTCTTCTATCTTGGATCCACCCGTAGGCAGCCCTCCATTTTCTAATTATGGGTCACCGCTGAGTAGCCCATCAACTTCTTCTATCCCAATCCCCGGATCCTAGTAACCCTTCATTTTCTATTTGTGGGTCACCTCTTGGTAGCCCATTACCTTCTATTCTTGGGCCACATCCTAGTATCCCTCCTTCCTCTTCTATCTAACGGACCCCTCCTGGTAGTCCCTCCTCATCTATACTTGGGCCACGCCTAGCAGCATTTCATCATTTTCTTCCATCTTAGGGCCATATCCTAGTATCCCTTCATCATATTCTATTAGTGGCTCACCTCCTCGTAGCCCATCCTCTTCAATTCTTGGAGCGTATCCTTTTCATCCATCACATATTTCTTCTATCAATGGTTATGGCAAGCCCGTAGTCATTTCTCACATCAGTTCTAAATGTCAACGTTCTCTTTCTTCTCCTTCTCGGATCAGACAAGTCACACGTTAGCTTATAAGAAACCCAAACAGTTTCTTAATCAAGCTCAGATCAAAACTGCAAAGAGCTCTATAGCTCCCAACAAATCAAACAATCTTAAGGTTAAAAATCAAATGCAATTCAAGAACACACATCAACGTAACCATCAAGTATGGTGCAAAGTGCATAAACCTTTGGATGGGGAATTAAATCTCCCACATATGAAATCCATGTTTTAGGATAAATCACAGTCATTTGTTGAGTACGAGCTCACCACGATCATTGAGATCGGAGAAAACATTACGCTTGATAAAAAACATGCCTAGTCTCCCTTATCAAAGAAATTGCAAACATCGTTGTTAGATCCTATCACACAGAGTGAATTTGTTGGTCATAGCCTCTTAAAACTATAAAAATCTAACAATAAAAAACAATGCAAAAATACAAAAACATTGAGAAAACACAAGAAAAATCAAAGGTATAAAGATCAAACATTGCAATCAGGAATTGCGTACACGTGGATGTTTATTTCTTCCCTTTCTTGTTCTTAATTCTATAAGTCTTCCTACCATTTTCATCCCTTCGGTGATATTTTTGGTTAGCCTATTCACACACATTTTGTGACATTTATCTTTATGGTATCTGTTTGACCCTGGTCTTTTATCACCTTGGTAAATTAAAAAAGCACTCGACCTCTTAGAGATCATATCAAATTCAACATCTAATAAACTTGTTATGAAAAAATTTTGGACATATTTGTTGACACTAGCCAATGTCGTCATCACAATCACTTCCACCTCCTTCCATCAAGCCATCTGTGATTCTTAACCCCTTGTTAAACAAGAGAGTTGTAATAAGTTTTTAGAAAGATACAAGAAACAAAATCAATAAATCAAAAGCTATAGAGCAAAAACAAATTGATAAATAACTCTCTCTTGGGTTATTTCCAATAATCTCTATCGAGGCTATGGACGCTTGACTGACAATAGAGAAATGTTGTGATTAGAATCAAATGCATCTCCATCGGGGCTATGGATGCCTGGCTGGCAGCGGAGCAATGTACGGCTATCCTTCCACCCTTCATTCACAAATCACCTATCACCTATCAAAATAAATCATTCCTACACATTGGATAGGGTGTCTTCACTTGATATCTATTAAATATTCCCTTCAATAAGTATTAAATTCCATGTGCACACACTTTGGATCTCTATGAGTAGGCAGGATTAGTATGTTACCAAGTGTCTTTTTTTTGGACCTTGTTCAGACTCTTACTCTAGTCCGTATCTTGTCTCACGATTTTGTGCCTTTGGCTAATCACTTCTTCATCACGAGGCTTCTAAGCTACATTCATATCATTCACATTGTTCTTCTACTTCATTCAGAACATCCATGTGTATAAGATTACTTTTTTCCATGTTTTCGACACCTTTGTCCCCTTTCACAAAAACAATCTTCTTCTTCCTTTCTATCATGTGCTTTTCAGCCAACTTACTGGGGACATCCTTTCTCCTTCCCAGCACTTCATTGGTTTACATTCATCATCATGTTGAACCTATCCATAATGGCCTTGGGTCCCACTTCTACCTGTGAAGAGTTTTCCTTTGAATACTCCCACCTAATCGCTGGGGCATTTTTGCATCTTCACCATTCTCATACACATGGCCATATGCCCTTGTACATCCCATCTATCACTAGGGGCATCCATGCTTCCTCGTTTTCCTGTACATAGTTTTAAAAAACTTTCAAAATAAAAAACATTCAAATATGTTTAAGAAAACTTCTAAAAATTTAAAATCATCCTAAAAATTTTACTCTTTAGTTCTCACTTGTTCTTGTGTGTGACTCGTGGATCATCTTGATCTACCTCCATCAACAAATCTAAGCTGCTTACTTCATCTGTACTCTGGGGCACAACGAGTTGCCTGGTATTGTTTCTTAGTGCACCTTACTTTTCATAGGACCAAAGTGTCCTCCATTATTCCCCTCGCATGTATCCTTGCTTGGGGCACCGTCACTAACCCTTATCGTTAATTCACATAGGTCGGAACTGAAGCTTGATAAGAAAAACATTGCATCTTGTTTCGTTGTTAGTTTAGCTTGTTTTACTTTCTCGTATTGCATTGCATTATGTATGTTGCATGGAGTTAGGCATCTTTTACTTTCTCGTATTGCATTGAATTTTGTATGTTGCATGGAGTTGGTGTTTTTAGCAATGGAAATTTGTTCGTATATGGCTTTTCATGTCATACTACACTTTTGTTCATTCTTTTTAATAAGGACCGATGATGAAGATCACTAGCAATATGATGAAAAATAAAATTGTTTAAAAGGCACTAGATGGATGTTACCTCATTCCCCCTTCCTCATACTCCTTTTTCTTCTATCCCCTTTCTTCTTCTCCACACTATTCTTTCTTCTGTTATATTTCTATCATCTTTTCGATCGTTGATCAACATCTTTCATCACCCCATCGACAATCGAGGGGGCATCCTCCATTCTACTCATTTTTCTTCTATCCCTTTGAAATTTTCTACTTGTTTAAGCTTGTCTACTTTCTTTGAAGTGATATCGCTTACGTCACCTCAAAGAGGGGCAAATATAGACACCTAAAATATGCTTACACTTAGCATTTCATCCAATTCAACCAATTAACAACACTTTGTTAATTAGCTACTATTTGCTCCACTCTCGGATGCCCATTTACGACACCTTTCAGTCGTATTCCTCCTATAATTAGCTTATTTGGCTAATATCTCTTTTATTAGCTAAACATTCCTCCTTTCAACCATTCAGACCCTCCCTAGTTCTCTCTAGACCACTTCTATTGGCTTCCTAGGCTATCTATCAGTCACAATTGGTTATCCACACCCCTCCCAACTCTCAATGAATCTCTAATCACTTGTTAATCAAGTTTAACTAGCCTAAACCAAGCTTAACTAAGCCTAAAGCATGTTTATCCTAATCTAATCTAAAATTAATTTTTGAGCTTTAGTCCCACATGCACCCAAATTCCAATCTCTCCCAAGTGGAAAACTATAAATACAAGGCTAAGCCTACACATTCAAAACTTACAACTTTACATAATTCAAATGCCAAAACAAGCCTAAGAAAGCTTGGATCTCATTTGTATTAGCTTCAAGCTAATTAGACATTTGATCTAAAGCTTTCCTTCCTCCATTGTTGAGCTAACACCTCCATTTGCATCCATAATCCAAGTTTTGAGTAATATGGAGAGAACCATTGGCCTTGAAGCCATTAATGGTGAGACTCCATTCTTGAAAGCTTGAGTTTCATATCAAACATCACACCTTTGATTGCTAAGTTGATCTTTTTAGGTTCAATTTCTTAATTAAGTAATCTAAAGAGTAGAGAGTAGTATATATGCTAGGTTTTTGATGTTTTTGTCAAAGTTATGATGCATGTATAGGATTAACTCTTGTTTATCTCTTATCCCATGGTGCATAGTTGAGTTAGCAAAGTTTTGAGGTTATTTAGCCTCATTCCATAGCTTTTGTAACTTTTCATTACATACGGATATCACCACTTATAGTGTAGGTTTTATCTTGCGTGCGAATCTCCCTCTATCCCTATCTTCTTGGAAGTGTTAGGGTAGGATTAGATTAAGTGTTTTTTGCATTTATGAGTAGTGTAGTGCTTAGTTTTGAAAGAGGAATTCGGTCTTCTCTAGAGAGTTTATTGCCATTTCAAGGTCCCGCACTTTGGGATATCTCCATGTTACCTAATCACATTGAATACCTCGATCCAAAAGCTAGCGATTCGGGGGTGTTGTGATTTGGTGATAATAGTTCTGGCAAGCCTGATGGGACAAGTATCTAAGTTCAAGATCATTAACATGTGTGTATTATGGCATTCATTAAATTTTATTAAGTTGTTGTGTTATTAATGAAATTACATCCTTTGGAGGCATACCCAAGCACAACTGGTGACTCCATATGGTCATAAAACTCACGTTCTAAGTTACAAAATTTCCTTTTCTTTCCACCCATTTCCATCCATTTTTCCTTCCATTTTCTTTCCATAGCTTTCATTTTATTTTTGTCTATGAAGTTTTACAATCATGACTTCATTCCCATCATGGAATTCACACTTGTAGCAGCAACAAGACCATTTCAACCCACCTCCAAATTTGCAAAATTCATCTCCAAGCTATTTTCACACCCCTCCAAATTTGTTTCATGATGAAAACCAACAATATGTATATCCCCATGAACAAAATTAGAACCAATTTGGTTACCCATCAGATTGTGCAACTATTCAAGAGCAATGATATGCAGGTTTTAGATGTTATTCCACATATGGAGATGATGAGTTGTAGTTGAATATTAAGAGGATGGAGACAAGTATAACACAAACTAGAGCTACATCTAAGATGTAAGCATTCAAGATTGGTTTCGGGTCCCTTTTCCATGGGTGGGCCCTATTCCAAGACATTATAGTCCACATTAGAAGCTTGACTTCATGGTTGAGATGCTTCCACAACTTACAAAGTGGATTACGGAGATAGAGGCTTATGTATATGATGCTATTCAATCCTATCAATGGGAAACCCATGCATTACCATCTCATACTCCTCTCCCCATTCCCCAATCAATGTCATTTCAACCTGAAACTTAGTTCCCAAGTTTCTTACTGCTACCCCCATTATGGATTCCATTTCTCCATCTTCCACTCTTCCCCTCCACCTTAATTTATCTCCATTGTTCCCTTCTAAACCCAGGTCCCCTATACTAGAATAGAATGTAAATCCTTCCTCTCCATCACCAATGATGCAAGAATCGGATGAGTCTGAACCCACCCCTCCTCTTGCATTCCCAAATCCATGTTGGGAAGAAAATCAAAAAACCAGTCAAGAGGCACAATAAGAAGAAGAGCCTAGTAGAGAAGAAATGATAAAGACTTGAAGAGTTGGGCTTCAAGGTTTGGAATAGAAAAAATCCCCTTATTGGTTAAGCCTTCGGAAGAGGTCAAGGTTGGAGAATAAATGACTTAAACTGATTTTGTGGCAACATAAGAACAAGAATGAGAAAATAATGATCAACAATCTACTTGCTCTGAGTGTAGTGTTCACACTGGTACCATATTCTCAGAGGTTGTTGGTCCATCATCGGTTACCGAATCAGCTAAGGAGAAAGAGAAATCAGCTCCAAGACCAAAATAAGAGGAGCAAAAGGATGTAAAAAATAGATTAACAGGTTTTGAGAACAAAGAAAGTCATACATGAGGATTCAAATCCTTCTCCCTCTTCATCTTTCAAAATTTTGAATTTTTAGATGATTTTGATCTTTCAAGTTTTATGTTTAAAGATGAGGAAGATTATGGTGAACCAATTGTTAATTCAGAAAACACCATAGAGGAGGATAAACCCTTGGCATAGGTTAACAATGAAGAGGCTGAATATTTATTAGTTTCAAAAGAGTGTATTGATAGGGAATATCTATTAGAATGTGTTAGTTTTGTTACCCCATCATTCATTTTTTAACAACGAGATGGCTATTTCCATGGAAGGGAATATTCAAGAACAACTTGCTTCTTCAAACGAACCTCTTGAATCAAGATTGGAGAAATTAAATCTTCCAAGCTCCACTCTAGACAAAAAGGAGGAAGAGAGCAGATATGACACCACTTCTATACCAATCATCAAGGTGAAAGATCAGTTGTTTGTAGATGAGACACAAAGACAAGATCAACTCACAGACAATCACCTTTTCCAGGAATGTCTGCAAGGAGATTTCCTTATTGAAGTTAAGGCTCAGGGAAAATGGAAAATTTAGTGGATCATACCTTGTCCCATCAGGTATTTGGATTCATTAGAACCAAAAGAGAAGCCAAAACCAGCCATGTTCACTTACATACATGAGGATAATCTTCAAAGCACCAGGGATCAGCTGTAACACCTCCAAAAGTCCAATGCAAGTCAGTTTGTGGAGGTATTTTTCTTATTTTTGTTGGTAATCTAGATTTTGATATAGAAAACCAATTCCAGGATAGCTTTCCATGGTTATCCATAGCCATGTTCAATGCCAAATCATCTGCATGGCTACAAATTGTGAGGAAGGGAAGTTAGTTTGCCTTTCTAGTGTTAGGGTTTGTTTGAAGTTTTCCTTACCTCCAGGTTTGTGTAGGGTAGGGGTAGGTTTGTTTTTAGAATAAAAATCTCTTGTGCACACTCAATATGCTTCACTTGAGGCATTTATGATTTTTATCTTTGTATATAGTTTTTTTCGTGTTTTATCTGCGTAGTGCACTAGGTTTTCAGAGGAGAATACCACGGAAGAATTTGACAATTACAAGGAACGGTTGTAATCTTTAAGACATTCTAAATACAAAGAAAATAAATCAGATCAAGGAAATATTTTAATGATTATCATTCTCTTGTTCCTTCATATCAATCATTTGAGCTTGTAGAACCCCTTGCAAGATCAAAAATCAACCTCGTGGGTATTTGTTGTATAACGGACATCAAATATCATATCAGCACAGCTTCTCGGTTTAATGAGAATCCCTACTCATAACATTTAAATTTCCCTAGGATTGAAGGAAAAAGGTCCACCTCAAATCCTTGTTAGGTCTATTTCGATTGAAAATCTTATGGATTTGTAAGTAACCCCAATCTCCGAAATGTTTTAAGTAGTAGGTGGAATTAGGAAAAAATCGAGTTTAAAACAACGGTCCCAGTGCTTCCCAAGAAAATATATGTTTTCATGACTACAATGTTCATAACTGCTAGGAAATTATTAGTCATTGTGCTTCATACTTGGCAAATATTAGATTTTGGGGAAAATTTTAGGTTGCATTCTCAATCCCAATAGATTATCCATAGAGGAAAATGATGAAAATTCATATTCTAACAATTTTTTAGTGTTATAAAGCCAATTTAAAGATTTTTCTTAGGAAAATTGGAGAATTTGAGCATAATAGGTTAGCCCATAATCACTAGTGCTTCAAGTAGATCCCGGGATGAAAATTCAAAGGTGCAGTTAGTTTCGGGCTATTAATAGTGACTCCATGCCTAATGGATGCACAAGGCAATTGGTTAACTACATATAGTAGTTAGATGTCCCCATGTGTCGCGAGAATTGTTATCCATTTCTCGCTTTAGGAAAAATGGACAATAGTGGAAATTTGAACTCGGGAAATGAACAAAACCTTATAAAAGGATACGGAGTGTTTAATTGAAAAATCAATCTTTGGGTGCATTTGCAGTGTCTTGGAAAGAATTGGGATCATTTGAGGATTTTTTCCTCTTCTAGGTTTTAAAGGACTCAGAGTTTTCCTAGGGTTAAAAACAAGCTTTGACGGGCCCACATTCAGTCAAAATGAGAAAAAATGGCAAAAAATGAGGCACGGTTTCGAAGGAATTCCACTTACTCTCCATGGACCTTATAGTTCGAGAACATTTGAAAAATTCCAAAGGTTTAGGGTAAAATGTGATAAAAATGCCCAAAAAGGGGCCTTAGACCCAACCATCTCGGTGAGTTGTTGGGTGAGTTACGGTGGTGGTTGAGCTAGTTTGGAGCTTGCCAAACAACTCAACGATTCGGTAGGTGCATTACGGAAATGAATCGGTTGACACACATGAGATCGCAAAATGGATCAACGTAATGCAAGGTTAAGGCACGGATGCAGGTTGAAAAGAGCTAGGTATAGCTTGTCGAGCTATGCAGTAGGGCCGACTCGACCAAGGTAAGGGCGAGGTGCTCAAAAAGTCAAAGTCTCAACACTCATCGTTGAAGGGATATGGGTGAACCATGAGTTTGACAGCTCTTCGAGTCAAGTGCATGCAAGGCCGCAACATTGAAGGGAGAGTTGAATGTAGTTCCGAGCTCACGTATAGGGGAGTCTCCCGGGATATCAAGTCATGGGTGTCCATGGATGGTGCAAGGAAGTAGGGGTGTGGAAATGAATGTGCAAAGTTAGGAGGATAACTCGAATTTTTGAAGCAAGTTACGGTGAGATATTCGAAAAGTGGGTGAGGTGGATGGGTCAAAATTTTGGAGGGTGAGGTTTCAAAAATTGGCATGAAAATTTGCACAGAGGACATGGCGAGTTGTCCAAATCCTTAAACCCCCAAAGTTTGATACGGGGTGTTTTAGGGGTAAACATTCCATCATGATCAACTCACCAAGTTGGTGTTAAATTTTCGAGGTGAGGGCCTTCGAGAGGTCGCGAGGTGATTGGTGGGTGAGATGTCTAATGGGCATGCAAAGCCTGAAGTTTGAATTTTGGAATTCAGAGCCAAGTTTTGGATCTGAGACATCGGGGTGTTTGGAAATTTGGGGAGAGGGAAGATTCCTAAGTTCCGATGTGGAGATGTCTCAAATTCAGGGAGCTTGGGAGGTGTTCCATGGTTAGGTGGGAAGGTGATGAGGAGGCATGTCCAAGGTGGGGTCACAACGTCCATCCAAGTCAAAGGCCAAGGCGGCAAGGGGTGTGGAGGGTGAGGTGGCCAAGCCAATGAAATCAATGCGGAGAGCCATCTTTAGGCTTGCGGGACCAATGTAGGAGGGAGGCAATTTCGGGACTCACTCGATTAGAGAAAATTGAACCATGTCGGACTCAACAAGGCAAATGCAAGGGATCGATAGTAGGAGAAATAACTCACATAGAAAAAGTAGAGAACATAAAACATTCAAAGCTCATTTGAGAGAAATGTAGTTTGGGGGCGAGAAGAAAGGAAATCCGCCATGGATGCATAGAAGGGAGTTCATCATGCAACTCGAAAGATGCTCACCAAAGCCATGCACGGGGCACTAGAATGGAAAAAGACCCCCTAAACTAAAATTGATATATCTTGAATCTGTATTCATCCAATTTTCACAAAATTATAGTTCTTGGAAAGATAATGAAGAGGCCTACATGGTAAAATCATCAAAAATGGGATTCACAAGAATTTGATACCCCTAAATTTCAAGAATTCTCCCGAGTTGTGAAAAATTACTAGGTAGGTAAAGGAGTAATAAATGAGGTATGGGCACACATTATCCTCCCACATGGTAGAGTACATGAGGAATAGGCATCAACAAGGGCACCCATAAAGTGATACAAGAAGGAATGATGCCTCTTGTGGGTGATTTCATGCCTAGAAATCCAAATTTCTCTCCCTCTTGCTAAAATTCTTCTATAAAAATGTAAAGTGGAGCTCATTTACCAGGAGTTAGACATTTTTTCATCTTTCTCCCCTCTTCTTCTTAGTTGGGCTATTGTAAATTTGAGGCTTCAAGCCTCCCTTATAAGCACTGTAATGTAAATATTGTCTCTCCCTATATTGTGATGTACTATGCATAATATATGGAGCAATAAATCAATGTTTTATGTTAATTCTTCTAACCTTGCATGGGTTTATTGTTTTATCTTGCCTTTGTTCATGAAACAGGTGTTTTTGCATATTCTTGTTTCCATTATAGGGTTTAGTTTATGTTGTGTTTATTAGAATGGTGCATTGTATGTAATCTAGTTTGTGGTGCATGTCCACCCTCTCCATGATCATCTTTCTCCATTTGCAGACCGAAGATTATCTAAAACCCCTTCTCTTGGTGTTATCATCGCTTCTAGTGTAGGTTTTCTTTTGCATGCAATCTTCTTCTATCCCTATCTCCTTAAAAGTGTTAAGGTAGGTTTACATTAAGTGCTTTTTTGAATTTAAGAGTAGTGTGGTGATTATTTTAGGAAGAGGAATTTAACCTTATCTGGATAGTTATCCCCACTGCAAGGTCCCATAATTTGCGATAACTCTATGTTATCCAATCACACCGAATGCATCAGTAAAAAAATCTAGCAATTCAGGGGGTGTTGTGATTTGGTGATAACAAGATCTTAAATAAATACACTCGAACGGAGTATCCTAGAAGCAATGAAACCATAGGGAGCTAAAATTAATCCTTCCCAAGTGTTTATCATGCCATCCCGACGCATGTGCATAGTCCGTTCGTGCCATAAGCTTCCATTTACAAAATATAGCAATGGACATCCTTACACTGACTCAAACTAAAATATTCGGTGCAGTTACAAACAATAGGACCACGAGAATACCAAATTGATCTAAGGAAAAATGAGAAAACATTTCATAGAGTGTACTAATGTGGAGGTGTAATATCGGACATAACCTTTTCAATGTGCCATGGATACCGAGAAATCACCGGAAACTTATATCCTTTTTTTTCTCTCAGGGATCTTAAGGGACTACTCTTGAATGAAGTATCCAGGAAGAACCAAGATCATTGGGAACCAAAAATAATCCTCCCCAAACATGTACCAAGCCACCCCGATGCATGTACACAATCCGTTCGGTGTCGAAGCTTCCGTTTGCAAAATATTGCATCAGTAACCTTACATTAGAGTTTGAGTAAAAGCTAATGTTTACTTTGATTCTCATAAAATTTTCTCTCACTTTTTTCTCTCTCCCCTCTCTTTATCTATCTCTCTCTATCTCTTTTTCTCTTTTTTCTCTTTCACTCTTGGTGATAAATTTGTACTTTTCCTAAATATGCTCTATATTAATTTTGATTGAAAGATATGAATAAACTCTATGTGTAAGCTAATTTGTTCTTTGTTTTAGCGTGCAATGGAACATGAATAGACTTGTTCTGTGTTTTCTTTTAATCTTATTGCATTGGAGTGAAATTAAGTGATACAAATCTAGAGGAAAATTCCAAATATCCAAGAACAATTTGGTACAACCCTTTTATAAGAAACCCCTTCCTTGCGGAAGCTTGCACAAAAGAAATGTTACCCAATACAACTATCTCTTTTTTTCTATAGCTTGTGAAATATTTGGAGCTCCAAGAGTGTTGTAAATTGAGAATAACAAGTCCAATGGTATTTTTGGGTCTGAAGGATTAGGATGCCAAGAAAATTTGATCATTTTTTATGCTCTTTTGAATAATTATTTCAGTTGCAAATTATTGGGAATGAAGGTTTCATTCGAAGAACAAAGCTTGATATGTCCGGTGCTTATGTAAGTTGGCAATTTGAGAGGATTTATGAGGTTCAATTTTATTTTCCAAGATGCATTGCTCCAATATTTGAGAATGTTTCTCGAGATGCAACGAAATTATGATTTAGACACTCGATGATTCCTGAATGTCCATTCCTACCACAGACCCCAAGTCCTCAATCCTTGGATGCAGAGAGACACCAAGATAGCTAGAGAAAAAAGGAAGTAATGCATATTCATAAGACTTATCCAGGATTTTAAGTGTTCTCCTATGGAAATGGCCATTTTCATCATGGACAATACACATTTTTGCATCCACCCATCTACCCCCTACCTTCTTACCAAGTGGTTATGAGAAGCCATTTTACAAAGAACCCAAGATTTTTATATTGAGCTAAGCATTGAAACTTTTAGGGAAGTATAATAGGCTTAATGGGTGCTTGAATATTCTTGAGTTGTCCTTTGGAACCTCATACAAGTGGATATATGCTACACAGTACAATGGGACAAGGCTAGTTAGTGCTTCAAGAGCAAAAAGTGAAAAGGTGAGCTCTAAGGAGTTGTAGAAGGAGTTGGAGTCTGAGATTTTGGGAGCACCTTAGGGATGAAAAAATTGAAATAATGAAGCTTTTAAGAATTTTTGGGTATCCTTAGATCATTCTATCCATGCTTGTTCCAAGATACATTGTCATAAGGGGCATAGTTGACGGTTCAGCAATATGAACAACAATGGTGTTTGGAGCCTTATGAATCAAGTTAGCGATGGTCCTAATGATTTTATGAGGTGTTAAAATGGGGAGAAGACTAAGAAGCATTGAAGAAGGTAGTAGGTGCATGATAAGACATGAACTAGTACAAAGAGACCAAGAGCAAGAAGAAGCACAAGGTAAATACAAGAGTAAGTGTTGTATGAAAATCACAATCACATAAATAATGAATATGGATAAGTTTAGTCATTATTATTATGAAACCACTCTAATGAAACCACAAACAATTTATAAATATTCAATAATATATCTTATTTAATTTGAATTGAAACTTTGAACCTAGGTTTAAAAAAGGTTCTCTAAACATATACACATTGATAAATTGAATGAATAATTACTTAGATTAGATAACTCTTTATACATGTTATATAAATATTGATTTCCAAATTTTCATGCATATTATACATCGAAAATGCTAGTATACAACACCAATAAATGAAAAAATATCCATAATGTCTTATATTGTCAAGTGCACATCATATTAGTTTCATACAAAAATAATCTCAGAAATGTAAGGTCTCATACAAAAATATTGAGTTCCAAATAGTATTAACGTGCACAATAAATATAAAAATGTGAATAGGTCATATAATATCAAGTGAATTCCATATAGGCGTACATACAATGTCAAACATGCATATAATGCCATGCACATAGAAATAAATGTCATAAAAATAAATGTCATAAGACACACACACACACACACACACACATGTATATGTGTGTGTGTGTGATCCTATTCATCAAAATCTATCCCTCTCTTGGCCTTGCTCGAAGAATTCCCTCCCTTAGATGTAGATGGAGATCTATGAGATGACTTGGGATCCTTGGCTAACTACAAGTCCTCTTCCACTCAAAACTTGCATGTAGTTGAACCTATAAATGCAAACAATTTTTTTTTCAAAACTTAATGTATAAGTTTTCAACATGTATAAGACCATGCTAATGAAACTATTTACATTTTCATGTACTTACCACAATCTCCCGGTCACGCTGAATTTGCATATCATGCTCAAATGAGTCAACGGGAGAAATTGGATCACAAACGGGATGTCAAAATGATGAGCTCAAGGAGTCCACTGTTGTCAAAGTAAAAATAGAAGGGTTTGAACCCTACATACACATAAAATTACAAAATAAAACATCAAAATTAGCTTATAGAACTATATTAACAATAAATTTTTTGAATGCAAATCTAAACATTTATGCCAACTAAGTACATGTATGTCTAATGACAATATTTTAACTAATTTTATCAATATACAACTATTTTTTAACACGGAATAGTTGTGAATCATATGAACAGGGGATCTTTTGTCACGGTAACTCTTGCCTATACACAATGCACACACATTTATTATCTATATGATGCTACAATGAAGGAAATTATTAAAATATCTAAACATAATATGAATTACATGAGCTATTTAACAAAAATACATAGTTTGTATACCTCGGTGAGTTCTTGCGAGATGAAATCGCAATAGAAAAACCTTTCTCTAATCCTCGCAGAGATGGTGGTGTATCTAGTGAAGTTATCAACTTTATAAAAAATATACCACGTAAAGTTAGTTGAGCATAAATAATATATATACAAGAGCATACATATAGACATATATTTGAGTTCAAAAGTTATATATATATTCATACGTGAAAATTTTACACAATTAACATTCTAAATTACCTTTTTGAATGTATGCATGAGCCATGATGCTCATAACATGTGGTTGGGATGATGATGTCCTCTCTAGTGCACTATAATATTAATGCATATATGTACATATGTATGTGTAAGTTAATTAATTTGACCAAGTTTAAATACAATTATTTTAAAAATTTAAAATATATAAGCAAATCAGTACTTAGAATATTTTTGTAACATGTAATTAAAAATACCAAATACCTGCAAAGGTGTAGTCGATGTCCTGAATCTAAATGTATCACTCAAAAATGTGTCATGCATAGCCACATTATCATGTACCACCAACGTTAACTCCACCAACACCAATCTGCATGAAAGTGTCATCTCATCGGGTCCCAAGCCTATCCTACCACATGACGTGCAAAGATGTGGCATCATCTACTACTTCCTAGAGGAATATTTTGTCTACCTCCATGAACATTTGTATCAAAAATATCCCTTGTATGTTGAACAAGGGTATTATATAGTGAATGAAGAGTGTGTAGTGTATACATATATATTGTCTCCTTCACTATTGTAGGGACATTCTCAAGATGAGGAGTTTTGTGTGGGGACCTAACAATATTGAATAGGTGCACGTTGTGCACTGGTCTATCCTATGTAAATCCTTTTCCTTAGCCATGAAACTTACGAAATAAAAGTAGTTCAGGATCTCGTTGAGGATAAAATCACAATAGAGTTTCCTAAAAAAATATAGTGGAACTTTTTTGTTATTGTAAAGTGGAATATCAAATACCATCCACCATCGGTCCCCAAAATTATTTTTTATTAGATCATTATTGCACCAATGGATTGGAAACTATTTGCATGACAACGAAACATGAAAATTGGTTCTGGGTTCCATGAATAAGGCACATATGAGGTATTTTGTAATTTAGTTTTTCTTTACATATGCATATGATAATTTATTGGTGTAATATTCCCTACAATGCTCTCTATAAGATGTCCAATGATCAATTTGACTTGTTGTCGTGTCAACTTGAGCCAATAATGCCTCCAATGTGTTTACAAGTGAGGCATGGTGGGGGTTTGTAGAATGGGGATCCCTCATTGTTTTAATTAATTCCTTAATTTCAATCTTATTTTCCACTATATGGGTTGTTAAATCCTCTTGATTACCTAGGGTATGTTCAAAGAATTGTAGAAGGACTTGGAGGGTTAACAAGATTTGTAGGGTTTTGTTGTGGTTGAGATGGAATTGTAACAATTAAAAACATGTATTTAATTAAATTCTACTATATAATTACCAAATTTCAATGCAATTTAGAGAAAATATTTTTCCCACCTCTTCTCCATGGCGTCATTGTCGATTCTAATCTTTGTGGCGATTTGCAGATGATCTTGGGAGCTAAGCTGGTTGAATACAAAACACAACTACATCATTTTCTCTAAAATTCATGTTTGGGGGAAATAGAAATGAGGAAGGGATTTATTTATTTATTTATTTATAGATTCGCATAATGCTTACTCGTTATAATGTGTACATGTTTTTAGCTTTGTGGATTAACAAACCAACAAAACAAAACACATACACGTTGAACTTATTTTTACATTTGTGTCTACTTTTGGCCCCTTAAATTGGCACACTTACCCATGTGTAAACCTTAATTTAGCATAATGACATTTTTAATATAAATAGCTCGAGTTCTCAAAATTGAACAGGGCATAAAAACTTGAAAAGGGTGAAAACAAAAGTGGATGAATTAAATCTTCGCTTAATAATTGCATCCTAATTTGGATAGTTTTGAACTTGTCAGGGATGGTTTTGGTTTTTCATTTTTTCCATCATAGATGCTTTTTTCAATGTGATACTATTTTGTGTATTCCTTTGGTTAATATATGTGTTTTAAGAATATTTTGTGTTATTACTAACATGTAGAATGGTGGGTGGCTAGAGAGAGATATGAAATAGGTGGGGCTTTTACCCCTTATTTGATGTTTTAGCATATATAACAATGACCTACATATATGATACCATTCATCGGGATGATGTCGAGGAGTTAGTGTCACAATAGATATAAATAATAGAGTTGGATAGGCCTCTACCTCTTGGATTGAATAAAAAATGGATGCTCAAAGTGTGGCAGTTTTTGATTAGTAAGTGTGTCTCCAACAAGAGAAAAATAGATTACATGATTAGTTGTTTGTGTTTCATAAGAGAGAGAATAAGGGCCATTCACATTCAACTCCTGGGGTAAGTCTATTCGGTCGGGATCTAAGGATATTCCTATAAATAGGAACCTAGATGTGGAGGATTCATGAACACGTGCCTTAGTGATACTTGCACTCTCATTTTTGTATCAAACTTGGATTTATGAGCTTGATATTTAATATATGATTGATGATTTTTGCATTATCTAATATCTACCATGTATGTTTTGATTTCTCTCCCTTTACTTTATGTTATCTATGATGCGATCAATGTATGATGTGGAATGTTTTATCATCGTTAGTTGTGCTCTAGATGTTTTAATTCATAATTTTCATTTGCTAAATTTCTAATTTATAGTTATTGATTACTAATAATCTAGACATTAGATGTGATTTTTAATGTGTTTGTTTGCTTACTTATTTAAAGTATTTTGATAATATCAATTAATCATTCGTTAATGATTAGAACATCTATATTATTGCATATGTTGTATAATTTCAATTTATTATTGCTTCTTATTCATTTATTGATAGTTGTTTTGGATATATACAATTCCAATGAGATATGCTTCAATATAATGGTAAATCATAATTCACATCTTTTGATCACTTTCTTATTTGATACTTGAGAAACTTATGCGATAAATGTTTCATATTGAACTATAGGATCCTAATCTTGTGGAATAGAAATAACATGTTCTTCAATCAAAGTGGAATCGTATACTTAATTTATAATATAAGTGTCATTCTTTTATTGTATGTTCTCTCTACTCGTACTATTTGTATTTTCTCTACTTATTATGTTGCAATTTGGGAAAATTTCTTGAGTATGAGAGACATACATTTTTCCTCTTGAACTTTCTCAATTAGAATAGGGATTGCCTACTTTTCTTGCTCTTTCTCACCATATTGAAATTTTGTTTCTCTATTTGTATTTTCTCTATAGTAATAGGGATCAATTTCACGATGTACTTGTTATTGAAAAATATTCCTCATTTATTGGAGGATTATTATTGACTTGGAATTGATCATGTCCAACTCCATGATCATCTTGTCATTTTATATGAAAATATAATTTTCATTATTAAGATTGACAATGGATTTCATTTATCTATCTATGCCATTAGTGAACCAATATTGTATTGAATTCATCACTATGAGACATAACTTGAAATGTAGTATTTGAATCGTAGCTCTTGCAACATGAAGATTAAGATGTACCATAGATTTTGTATATTGCACTTTAATGTTGTATCTTATGTTTATAATAGCCTAGCTACTTAATGATATCCATAGTACATATATTATGAAGTTTTTCCTTTTTTTAGTATATCCTTGGTATGAATTTGGTTTTAATATAAACTAGTATGTATTTGTAGATATCAATTGTTTGATATCACTACCCTCATCCCACATTCACTCCCCTTCATCGACATTTATTCACATACATATCTCTATTCCCATTGAAATACCTTTTTCCCTCCTAAATTCCATTTATCCCTCTTAATCATTATTTCCAACCTTAATCCCATCCTAATTATATCCCTTATTTATCAACCCTAATCATCATTAATTAATCCTAAATCACAATATAATTTATTTATTCTCCGTAAATAATCCATTTTATCCTCCCTAGGACCTTATTTAATGATTTCACCTTCCCCTTGCCTATATTTAATATTTTCCACCTCTCACCTATCCATCTATCCATCTTAACCAACCTTAACTTGTCCTTATCATCTAAAACCACAAATCTGCTTCATAAGGGCTCATTGCCTTGAGCCAATCTCACTCTTCCACTTCCCAAATGGAAGAGTCTCCGCAATTGGTGGTGACCCATCCGCATCATTTGTTGATCCTATAAATACAACCTCACCCCTCATTGTTTTAGGGATAAACAACTTTAGGAGAAAAGGCTATCTTGTGAATTTTATTGAGATTCTCTATCTTCTTTAGAAGTCATGTATTGCCACCTTCAAATTATTTTGGAGCCCTTGCATTGTTTCCATTGGAGATCTTGGACATTTAAAGCTTCTTAAAGTATTTTTTCCATCTTATCATCTTTGTATAAGTTTCTTTGTAGGTTATCATCTGTCCCCGGTAACCTGATCATTCATCTTACATCCACTTAGTTTATTTCATCTTCTATTTTTAGCCTATTTTATTTCATCAAACCATCATTCCCTCCATGGTCACCATCAACCCGACCTATGTCTACATCATTACCTCTCACTTGTCCATTCTACACTTAGTTTTTATGATCCCGCATCCTATCCATCCTTTAATCTTACCATTTTGCACACCTAGTAGCTTTTCCCCATCCCAAATTTTTCGAGATCCATTTGCCTCCGATTGAGACCAAATTGCTATTTACCCTATTAAGAAAATTCCATCTTTCATTAATTTTATTGCATCCTTTCTTTCGTATATGGATTCGAGATCTAGGATTCAAATCTTCTTGCATTGTTCTTATTCCTACTTATCATCATCCTTAGTTTAGACCAACTCTAGATCGAGCTTCAATAACCTTTCAAATCAACTTCCTATACTTTCTTCCTACATTGCTCCAGTCACCATTGACCGATTTGCAGTCTCAGCATCCATGCCATGGAAACACCTAGGTTCAATTTAGTTTACATCTATTTAGATCAAATGTACATCTTTACTTTACCTAGCACATTTCATCTCTCTGTTTAGTTATTTGCTACATCCAATTTAAGAACCATTACTTTTCTTTTATCAAAAATGTGGGTTGACATCCATTCTAGGAAGTTTTCACTTCTCGGGATTAATTTTTAGAGAAACCCACCATCTAATCTACGAATCCTTTTTTGTTGAGTTCTCTTTCTTGTGCAGGTTATCTAGTTCGTTATAAGGAGGATTTCTCTTTTCACCCGTATTAATCATCATCCCATTCGGAGGTACCTTAAACCCTCTTATATTTGGTGTTACTTATTTTCTTTGTTATAATTTCGTTAATCTGAAAAAGTTACAAGAAAATCGGTTCAATATTTTGGCATGCCCAATGGGACCCACCCTTCTTCAATGAGTCTTTTTATTTGTTTTT
Source organism: Taxus wallichiana var. yunnanensis (assembly GCA_018340775.1). NCBI lineage: Eukaryota > Viridiplantae > Streptophyta > Pinopsida > Cupressales > Taxaceae > Taxus > Taxus wallichiana. Next base: position 449,900,091 of record CM031239.1, read on the forward strand.
CATTTTCATCTTTTTATCCATCTCCTAATAACATTACAGGAAGGATTTTTTTCTTTCTTTCTTATGTGCGTGGGTTGCTTTTCTTTGATTTTATTGCTTGCTTTAAAATTAAAAAATAATAAAAAGGAAAAGCGTTATCCCCAAATATTCCTCATTTTTATTTATTTTCTCCTTTTGCATCATTTTCCCTTCCTTGCTTGATTGCCTTCATCGAACATAACAATTCATTTTGGATCTAAAAATAACCTTCATATTTTCTTGACAATCTAGTCTAATTAGGAGGTTAACTCTTTACATGCACTTTTATCATGCACATCACAAACAAACACATCTTAAACATATTTTTCAGGTGGAACTATTGGGATTTCATCACTCAATAGGAAATTCTCCATGGTATTCTATCCATGTTATAATTTTTTTGGCGATCATTATTTTGGCTAAGCACCGACACCCTTATCACTGCGGTGTGTGATGTACGGAGGTAGGCCCTAATAACATACCTCAACCCGGTAGTCATCACAGATTTGTGCCCAAAAATATTTAGGTATTTTAAGGACTCCATCCAAAACTACCTAAAACCATCCATATTTTGGTAATTTCCTAGGTTCCCCTTGAGCCCATTTTCTTTTCTCTTCACACATTTTTAATAATTAAGATAATCAAAACTCATTGCATGATTTTTGTAACTATTTAAAAATCAATATAGTTTCTTTTTATTGTTTGTTTCATGCACATTATTACACATTCCCAAGAAAAAAATTAAAAAAAACATGTCATTCAATAACATTCATATTTCCTCTATTGCCTCCCAACAAAATTCTTCCCTCTCTATCATTTTGTCCACTCCTTTGGTTGCCTCTTCCACAATTACTCAACCAATGGTTCCCATTTCCTCTCTTCAAGAGTCTCATGTCATCCAACCTACTACCCATGTTAAAACCAACCCCTTTATTTATCACCACCACATCCCATCTAGACTAGTTACACGTCTACCCACCACCTCTATCCTCCACCTTTATCGAATATTTTAGGCATCCTACAATCCCTCGTGGGTGTGAGGAATTCCAAGAGAATATTGATGCCAAATAAATTTCTCTTCATGATTATCTTATTTCACCAACCTTCCTATCAATGGTTCTCTTATGTAACAAATTTATGCTTATCATTCCCATCTTGAATCCACACAAGTCCTCACATTACAACTCACTATTTTATCCCTAAAGCTATGAATGAACTTGCTATGGCACAACATGAGCTTGATCCCCACCAATATTCCTCCAAAATTCCTCACAATCACCAAACCACTCAATTGGTGGTCCCCATTCCCCCTAATTTATCTTGCATTAACACTATTATCACTTCTTCTATCCTTGTTGCCTCCTCATCCACTGCAGTCACTTATTTCCTATCCAATCATCACAAGAGCATCATTTGTTTCTTCCTTCATCTGAAAAACATAACCCAACTTTACCTCTTATTTCCACTTCCCATATCCATGCCAATGTGATCAATTCACTATCTCATCCTTCTAAATAAACCCTCGAGGCACTTTTCTCTACATACTTCCCAATAAATCAACTCAAGCATCTCAACCACCCATTACTTATATCCCAAATCATCCTATATCAAACCAATCAAATGTTCCCATCTCTAAACAATAAACACAATATCATTAATCTTATTATATACCCATCTCTCAACCCCTTCAATCATAACCATTCAACTACATTCCCCCTTATCAACCACTTCTACCAACACCTACTCATCCTCAAATGTGTCAACCTTATCAAAACCTAACCTATCTACTTCACAACTAGACCCTTTAACTTCTCATCCCCATATATCTAGCAATCCCATGAATGCCTTATTGAGTAGACTGGATAATCTTGAGGCTACTATGTTGGGATCTAAAACCATTCTCATATGAGAAAATTTTCAATGAACCCATCAATCCTTTGGTCCCTGTAAATCCTTATCCCCCACATTGGGAGCTCCCAAAATTCTCTAAGTTCGATAGAAAAGAGGACCGCAACAACAACTTCATGCCTTTAGGCATGTGTGTTATCTCATTTCCCATGATCAATACCATAAGATTTGTACATTCCCCATGTCATTATCCAGACCCACGTTAGATTAGTATAACATTAGATCACAACATTCAATATTTTCCTTCACCCAACTCACACAATTATTCCTAGAGTAAATTTCAATAAATATTTCATGTAAGATCACCAACACATAGACCTCTACGCCATTAGATAGTTTGATGATGATTCTATCACATATTTTGTCGCACGATGAAATGGCATAATCAACCAACTATCATTCACTCTTCCACATAATGAATTATTTGACTCTTCTCATGGTATTGTGTGAAGCATATTTCCTCTACTCTTCAAATAAAATCATTCCAAACCTTTAAAGAGGTGTTCACTTTGTGAATCGTAAACTTGAACTCCATGCCCTTGAGCAAGGCCATCTCAAACTTCAATCAAATAAGCCCAAACCTGAATTTACTAAATCCTCCATGCATGGAAATAAATCCTAGAACATCACTAATGCCATTGTTGTTAAACCTTTTTTTCATCCACTTCTCATACGATCCTCCAAGAAGAGCTCTAGACCACCTCCTAACTATACCCCTCTCAAGGAATCCTATAGTTCAATATTCAAGAAGTTAATGGCACTCAATCTCATTAGAACTTCTCCCATCTGACCCTTTGATTAATCATGACCGAAACAAGCATGGTATTGTGAGTATCATTATTGTAAGTATCATCAAGTATGTGGCCATGACATTGAGAAGTGTCACACTTTTAAAGACATTGTCCAAAAACTCATACAAAGTGATAACTTCTAAGTGGATAACACTAACGCATGACCCAATAAACCCTTATATTTTTCAAGTAACCTTTTCCTAACCATCCACCCAATAATAAAATTCCACTCCCACATCATAGAAACGTAATGCACACTCGATCAATACTATAAATCAAGATCTAACATCATCACCTATGTCCATCATCTCTACATCTATTGCACCCATGTCTATTTTAGACTCTTCTCCCATGCCCACAACTTCATCAACATCTACACCTATCCCTACACCTATTATATCTACATCAATTATGTCCAAAACTACCACATCCACATTAATCCTAATTACACCCACTTCCCCATCCATATCTTCCACATCCTCACCTATCACATCTAATCCTTCACCTATATCACCCACCTTAATATCTTCATCATGCACTCCTAAATCCACACCCACTTCCACATCAATCAAATATACTATTATGACCATACCCACATCAACATCCAAATCTATATCCACATCCATACCACCTCTCTAAGAATCTACTATACTGAGACACCCCCACTTAATATCACCATGAATATCACCATGAATGATACTCTTTCCCATATAAAGTCCAATCATTCCTACACCAATAAATCCTAGACCCACACAATCTACAACTCCTCTTGAAATTGTCAAGAACATCATATAAAAATCACTTCCACCTTCATATCCACCTCTACAACACAATCCACTATCTATTTCTGCTTCTAAATATCCCTGGATGAAATTTTCATTATTCCCACCAAAGGAAATTCCTCACAACCAAAGTCTAAGAACCTTGGCATGCCCATTCAAAAATCCCTCACGCACCCACACAAAAGTTAGAGCTCCCTCCTCCCAAGACTATCCCTCCTAAGAAATCTAATGTCACAACATCACTCTTAGGAGCATCCCATCCGTCTTAGGGCCCAAACCTTCATCCAAGACCCCCATCATCAAAAAATCTAAGTCTAAACAATCTAATCCTTCTTCCAAATTTTACCCCTTCAAAACCATCCACACCCGCAATTGTCAAATCAAGATCCAAATCATCCAAGCCTCCATTATCAAAACTAGAATCAAGACACAATCACCTTCTTCTCCTGCTAATTTCAAGATAGAATCAAAGGCTCTCATAAATTCTTATAAAAAAACCATCCCTCTTACCTTCATCTACCATTCTTAAATCCAATTCATCTATGATGTATTATTCAACAACCCCCTATCGGTACCGACACAAACATCTTCCAATGCTTACTACAAGAATATACAATCACCCTTTCCCCAATTAAATCTTTTGATTCACATGGCCCAAGACCTTCATGGTTCAATTCTACCGTTGTTTGAGCATATCATCATGCTTGAGTACATGATAGTGAACATTGTAGGGCCCTCTAAACTATAATCCATAACCTCATTGAAGAGGATAATCTCCTCATTAAAGGAGATCAACCCCTTCCTTCTAATAGTTCATCCAATTCCCCTCATAACTCATCAATAAAACCTCCATCTACCAAGGTATATAAGTCTCCTCACTCATCCAAAACCTTTGTTGCCATTCCTCCTCCAAACATGAATTCTCCCAAATAAGGTCCTCCTCTTTTCATCAATGTTGTTTGGATTACCACTTGATCTCACCCACATGATTCTTGACCTCTGCTTCAATATAAACCAAAAATTTTCATCACCGATGCCTCTAGTTATCCTACTCCATCCCCTTTCTCATCAAAATAAAAGGTGTCTATCTTAGTTACACCATGACCTACTTCCATTGAACAATGTAATGTGAAATATCTTCATCAGGCCCTAGTCAAGATGTCACTCTATGAGATTATCTAAATCTCCCCCAATCATAGAAAATATCTCATTGACGCCCTCAAGTGTATCCCTACCCAGATCGATGAGATTGATACCTTTGCGGACCTTGGTGGAGCACTTGTTGCTTCCACCACCATACCTTTTGATAATTATGAAATTCTTGACATATCACTTGAGGAACATGACTTTCACCTTTTCATCATTGTGTGTATCAATGACACCTTTATCTGTCATTCCATGATAGAAAATGGAGCTAGCATAAACATCATCTCATCCCACCTTCATAAGCTCAAGCTCCTAATTCCATTGTCACCCAGTCACCTGTGGTACTTCGCACATTCAATGATGTTGTTAACCCCACTTGGGCATAGTTAGTCTTCCTATCCGTTTTGACAAAATCTCTGTGAATTCTTCTATATCGTAGAAGGGGAGTTCTAATACAATATCTTCCTTGGATGAACATGGATTCATGCCATGTGTTATGTTCCTTCCACCCTTCATCGATGCATAAAAAATGAACATGAGGGGAAAATCCTAATACTCCATGTAGAGATACTCCTCCATTCAAAGCATGCCACATGACTTATTGACCTAATGAAATGATCATCCCCAAAAATATTCTTATAAATGATTCACTATCTCATCCATCTCTACATCTAAAATTCCTAATGATGACTCTATTGACATAGTGATGGATTGTCACTCGTTGGGGTAGTATCATCTTCTCACACTTAATGCACCTCCCACACCTCATAGACTTGGTAGACCCAATAAAGACCCAATGTATGAACCTAATGTTAGGGATATCATTCCCTTTGGTCCACCCCATATTTACACAAATCTCATCTATGGTGGCATCAATCACCCTTCCTCTCACATTGATGCTTAACCACACACCAAACCATACACCAATGGCTTCAAATTTCTTTACAAGAAATCCTTTGCCTATACCTATCTCCATCATCTACACATGGAAAGGATTTGGAATGGGGAATTATGAACAAGGCATGCATGACCTCATCATTGATCAATCTCACAAGCCCCATGAAAAATTCAGATTGGGTTTTAAGGAACAATCTACCGACCATCTCGCACTGTCTTTAGTTGTCATGGACATAGACCCTCCATCTTCTCCATCTCATGAGGTTATGGATACGATGACACCATGTCCATCTCCTCCAATTTTTTTCTAATCTCCACCTTTACCTTGGGACCATTCACTTATCATTTGAAGGTGAAAGTAGGTCTCTCCCTCTTTGATTTCCTTATATGCTAGAGGAAGATTCCCCTACCATTGACATTCTTCAATGCACCAATGATGATTCTATTATTTCTTACATGGGGAAGAATATTATTGTCTTCATAAGACTTACGAGTTAGAAAAATCCACCCTTCTTAATGAATCCACCATTGACATCAACATTGAGACTTTGCAAAATCCCCGCATCCTCAAATTAGGTCAATCCATTGATATCGCAGGAGCTTTAGTATTTCACCACATTTCTTTCTAGACACAAACAATCCTTTTCAGCATGGTGGTAAGCCAACATCTCAGGACCTTGATCCTTCTATCATTGTCCATAACATGTTACCTTCCCTCATTCTAAGTCGGTTAAGCGAGAAGATTCACCGCATGCACCCTTGAGTTTCCCTCCTTGTCAAAGAGGAGTTGCAACGCCTTATTTAAGCTAACTTCCTCATTCTTATCAAATATCTACAATGGGTTTCAAAAATTTTACCCATTGCAAATCCTCTAGAAAGCCATGCATTTGTATCAATTTTTATATTTAAAGCTTGTTTTTCCTAAAGATGAATTTCCTCTTCCTAATATCGACCAACTCATAAACCTCACTTTTTGGCCATGAAATGCTTTCTCTTATGGATGGATTTTCTGGATACAATCAAATCCTCATCACACCAGAAGATCAACAAAATACTTATTTCATCACTCTTTAGGGGACCTTATACTATTGTGTCATGCCTTTTGGTTTGAATTTTTTTGGAGCTACCTATCAGTGAGCCATGACCTACATCTTTAATGATCTCATCCATAAGATAGTAGAGGAATATTTCGATGACCTCTTGGGTAAATATAAGAATCAATGTGATCAACTTTATGTCCTTGAATTTCTTTTCAATTTCCTTATCCATTTCTTCCTCCGTCTCAATCCAACCAAGTGTGTGTTTGGAGTGTTAACTGGAAAAATCCTTGGTTTCATCATATCTATCAGGGGTATTGAAGTTGACCACCAAAATCAAATCCATCCTTGAGATTCCCCCTCCTTCTCGATGTAAAGTAGTTTCAAAATCTTCAAGGATGACTTCAATTAGTTTGTCATTTCATCTCGTAGATTTCAACCATTGCTAACCTTTTCACCATATTCTTCGTAAAGATGTTGAATTCTACTTTGGGATGATAATTGCTAAAAATCATTTGAATATCTTAAGCATTATCTTATATCCCCACTTGTTATTACACCTCCACGCAAGGAGGAGCCTTTCTATCTTTATGTCTCTACCTTCGATCATGCTCTAAGTGTCATGTTGGCACATCACAATGAGAAAGGTAGGGAACATGCCATCTATTACATCAGGGACATGCTTCATGATTATGAGACTCACTACACTAAAGCTGAAAATTTGGGTTGCGCTCTTTTCTTCTCCACTTCCAAGCTTCGCCACTATCTCCTTAATCATAATACCTATGTCTTTGCTAACTTCCATCTTCTCAAAACCATGCATTCTAAGCCTTATCATAATGATTGCATCACTCGATCACATCATGATTGCATCACTCAATCACTCATGCTCATGACTAAGTATGACCTAGAGTTAATCTCTCATAAATAAATCAAGGGCCAAGCTATCACTTATCAACTAGCGGACACCCCTCTTCCTGATAATCACCTTCTTCATGAGAAAATTTTTAGATGAATCTATCAACATTATTGATCATTATTTCTCTCCTCTTAAGATGAAACTCTCCTTTGACAGATCCAAGTGTCGAGAAGGGGAGGTGCTTACATCATTATTACTCCTTAGGACACTCCCATTCCCATTTCTTATAAGCTTAATATCAAACACGCAAACAACATGGCTGAGTATGAATCCCTTATCTTAGGTCTTCAAAATGCTATTTTATTTGGCATCCAAATACCTTACATCTATGGGGCTTATCATCTTATTATTAATCAAGTTAAAGGGATTTATCATTGCAAAAAGGAGGTCCTTCAAAAATATAAGGACATCATCATCTTTCTCTTTGAAACATTCAATTTCTACACCATTTAAACCATCTCTTGTTCATCTAATCACTTAGTGTACACCATGGCATCACTTATATCTCTTATCCCTTGGGCTACAAAATAATATAAAATATTTTCTATCATTCGTCACATTGAAAAACTAGCTCACCTAAGTGAGCTTCCTCATGTCAATCTTGTCTAGTATAATCCTTATGATCTTCGGTATTCTCAAACATTTGACTTCCTTTCTCAATCAATCATCCCCTCTGGTCTATCCAAAAATGTTTGTAGGTCATTTATTCAACACACTAATCGATATGGTATCCTTGGTGGCATCCTCTACAAACATGGGCTTGATAGTGTCCTTCTACGATGCCTTAAATCTCATGAATCCATCCGCACTATCTAAGAAGTGCACGATGGTATTTGTGGTGGTCATTTGAGTGGTTTGGTTACACCAAGTTCATCCTTCGCATGGGCTATTATTGGCCTTCCATTAATTTATAATTTTTTGAGTATGTTAAGAAATGTGTAAATTTCAATAGCATTCTAATCCCAATGGGGATTGACCTCACTAGCCTCATCAATCCAATTTCCTCTTTGCGCCATCATTCTATCATCACTGCAAATGAGTATTTCACCAAATGGGTGGAAGAAATTCCACTCGCATCAACTAAGGTTAACCAAATAGTTAATTTCATCTATCATCACATCATTTGTTGCTTCGGCGTCCCTTACAAAATTATCACAGACAACAGAAAGTCCTTCAAAAAAATACCTCAAGAAGATTTACGACTCATTCAATATCAATATTAGCTTCTCTTCTCCATACTATCCTTAAGCTAATGGATAAGCCAAAGCGAGTAAGTTAAAACCCTTTGTAATATCCTCCAAGACTATTGATAAATTATGTCATAATTAGCATCTTCACATCCCTTTTTCTCTTTGGGTATATTGGACTAGTATCCACACCTCTACAAGCACTAGTCCTTTCTCTCTTGTATAAGAATCTGAATCTATCCTTCCTCTTGAAGTCCAAATCCCATCCTTGCACATTTCTCTTCATGACTTCATCTCTGATGAAGGTTATCACCAAGAGAATATAACACAACTTGAATTTTAAGATGAACATCGTCTTCTAACTCTTGAGTATCATCATGTCTATCAAGAGCGCATCAAACATGCTTATAACAAACACATCAAGAAACATAACTTTAATATCAGTGACCTTGTCCTTAAACAGAATCAGAATGTTAGTACTATAGAAAGAAGATAACATGGAAAGTTTTCTCTCAACTAGATTAGACCTTATATTATCATGCATAAGTATGGGTATGAAGCCTACCATTTGGCTTCTTTTGATGGTAAACCGAAAACACAACCTCTTAATGCATTACACTTGCAGCCTTTCTATTGTCAACATATCTACCAATTTGAACCTAGTCATCTCAGTGGTCATCCATCCATCATTAGCCTCTTCCATCTTTCATCATAATGATTTAGAATTATTTTGTATACTGTCACTTTCCTATCTGTGACCTTGAATATAGGCACCACAGCTATGCTCATAACATATTCCTTTTATCCTTCTAGGTGGGAACCCCATAATGATTGCATCCATATCTTTTTTATCTACCTACTGGAACCATGATAAGGGGCCACAAGTGTCACTTGTAATTTTTTCATCCCTCCTAAGTGGGCTACCTACCTATCACCATATATTCCATAAAAAGTCAAAATCCGTAGATGCTCTTCTTAAAATATATCTTACCCAACGAAAATAGACTGCTCCCTCATAGGACATATGTTCATAAATAAAAATTAAAAAATATATATATATTGATCCCTCGAAGGACAATTATCATATATCCTTCTATTTATAAAATCAAAAATCCATAATCCAAAAGAAAAAATTAAAATGTAGACCACTCCATTGAAGGATGGATACCATCTCATATCATGGTAGTAAAGGCTTCCCATATTAGTAAATTACTTGGTTAGTGCTCCATTAGTTTATATGTGTGAATAATAATTATATGTGTAATTATTATCAAGTAAATCTAAGTTATTATTAGGTTAGTAAATTGTTTTTATTGATAAAGTGGGTTGAATGGTCCCGTTCCCTTTACAAAACAGTGAGGATGAACCTCAAATTAAACATTCGAAGCATAGAAAGCTATCATAAGTAGTTGGGTATAATGAGAAAAATCCAGTAAATAGGGATTTATTCTATACCTATAATATACTAATAACAACTAAACATGTCAAGTTATTCCTCCGAGTCCATGAGACACGAGAGACTTACAATTGGGGAACATTGTTCTTCCACCATCTCGACCCCATCATTCCACTCATATTCAACATTTTGCCCATCCACACCAGAGGTAATTAGAATATTCACCACAAGATTCCCTAATTTCCATCCACCAAACTGGAACATGTTCAATCAAAAAGATGAGAGAAGCCAAGTTACGGAGTTTGAAGCAAGCTCGACTAGCCCTTTTGTCCGACCAAACCACACCGCTTTATCCATGAAGGCCAATAGTTCCACATGATAGTGTTCTAATTCCTTAAATATGTTCACGTCCACACCACCTTCCTTTTGTACCTCAGCCCCAACATGACAGAATGCTAAATTACATTTATCCACTTCATAAACCAAATTTCCTCAAAAGAAGGAAAATACGAAAAAAGACAACATTTAACACTTCATATTTCAAATTTTGAATAATCATAAGGTTTTCCACAAATACCGAAGAAACATTATTGTTTACTTGAGGCCATCCTTCCATAACAAGATACTTTTCCCCAACACCAATTTTATCACTTCCAGATCATTCCTAAAAGAGATATTGAATATTTTCCTTAGATGATTCTCGAGAGATTAAACACTGGAACTTGAGGGGAATATATAGATCAAAGAAGATAAAATAAAAAGTGAGAAGGCTTGAACCTCCTTAAAAGACTCAACACACGCTTGAGAAGAGGTGATGGCATCAAGATTTTGACCCTTCTTTATTTAAAATAATTTCTAGGCCATCCCATTCCAAAGGATGATTGCTTACCTTTTCCATCTAGGGTTGATCTATTCCGGAGTTGGCGAGAAAATCCGCACACATGTTACCTTCCCGAAAAATGTGTTTGATGCTCCATTGATTAAGACGAGAAATATTACACAATGAGTTTCTTATTCCAAGATCGATTTCAATGAAGAGGCATTTTTATTAATAATATCATTGAAAATGATTAAAGAGTTACCTTCTATTTCCGGGTTTAATATATTTTAGAAATGACTAAGTCTAAACGTTTATTGAGAGCATGTGTCTCGGTTGAGTTGCAAGTCCCAACTTTAAGCTTGAAGGAAGCAACCCATACTAGGTGACCAAGATTATTTCTTATAATACAACCGGCCCTAAAGCACCCAGGATTGCCATGATCAACACCATCGAAATTAAGCTTGAAAAGCCAAGAGAAGGAGGAGACCAGGATGATGGATTTTCTTAACAAAGCGAGAAGGAGTGAAAGATTTAAAGGCACCATCATGTGGTTTAAGGATAGAGGGCGAATTTTTTGAATTTCCCTGTCCTTATCGAGGAAGGGAAATTTTGATCCCAACTAGAGGAAATAGATGAAAATGGCCCATTTGAGCCTTAGAATTACCTACTCCAGGTGATTGATTTTCTTTTATGAACAACCTTTTTTTTTTTCCCACCACATATGCCATAGGAGAAACACCAATATGTTTAACCAAATTAAGGAGAGAGCATCATTCTCGAGTCCTTTAGGCCAAGCTAGTAAGATCTCCAAAGGGATTGAGGTTGGACCCAGGAAGATTTAATTTTGCAGATTACTACGAAATAGACAATGAACTAAAAGGTGATCCCTATCTTCTTCAACATTCTCACAAAGAATAAATCTAGAGGAGGACCAAGTATTTTAAAAATGTTCCTCCTTTCTTGAGTGATGATTTTACCTTTGAAATCCATCCAAGAAAACAAACCATCTTTAGGAGGGTAGGAATAAGATAAACAAGCTTTCCAAATCACCTCATCTTCCCCGATCTCGACACTAGATTTTTGTACACACAACTAGGAATATAAAGTCATGATGTTGAAGTCATCCAAATAATTTCATCATTTTTATTAGAAATTACCACCTTTCTATCCTTAAGAACTAAACTTCATAGCCTTTACGGGACATTAAGATGGTTGACACTTTTCCATTCCGAATACATTGGACTGAGATTCCATAGTTTATTACCTAGATTCCCATTCATTAAAAAGCATCTTGATCTCAAAACATTCGGGCTATTCATCAAGGAAGGTAGACCATTATAAGAATCTTCCCAAAATTAAGCTAATTCCCCATTGCCAATTTTCCAGAAGCATTATTAAGAAAAAAAGACCTACACCCCACCATGAAGTCCCGGATATCGATCCTTTAGGGGGTTATCAATTCGAGAGAATAGAAGTAGGAAGAACAACACCCAAGTATTTTTTTCACCAACTTACTAACAAAACAATTTGTCTTAGAGAGAAGATTCCAAACCAATTTATCACATAAAGAAATGTTTTGAAATCCAAGGTTTAGAATACACCCCCAATAGCTTCTTTAGGCACGGAAAGAGACTCCCATGTGATAAGAGGAATTTTCTTGTCATCGGACACCCCTTGTCGAGTAATTTCCTCATTAAGTTGATTATTTTATCTATCACCTCTTTAGGAATATTTAGAACAAACATCAAATAAACATGAGTGGCACTCAAAAAGATTTTATTAACAACAATCTTCTAGCCATGAGAGCACTTACCTTTCCAAGATCTTAATTTGGATTCTAGCGAGAGGAGATGAGGTATTTCTAAAGGTTTGATCTACTAGCCCCACCAAAAATTGGGACTCCAAGATACTTCAAAGGGAGCTTTCCTTTCTTATACCAAAAAAATTCAAGATTCTTGCTTTAAGACGGGGACTAACATTAAAAAGAAGATTACTAATTTAGCAAGGCTTACCTCTTGACTAGGGGAGAGAATAGATTTCGAGGAGTCCTTAAGTTTTTTTCCTCTTGAATACTAGCTTTTCCAAAGAGAAAAGTGTCATCAACAAATTGCTTATGGGAAATGGGATTTACCCCATCAATCAATTTCAATCCCTTTAGTTTTCCCTCCTGAAATTTAATATGGATTAACTTGCTAAGGGATTCTACCACCAAAATGTAGAGGAAAGAAGATAGGGGTATCCTTTCCTAATTCCCGATTTATTTAAAAGAAACCTTCAACACAACCATTGATCAAACCAAGAAGGAAGGACCAGAAATACAACTGAAGATCCACTTACAAAAGAAGGAGAGAAGCCAAAATTGATTAGTAATTTAATTAGAAATCTCTAGTTGATCTTATAATAGGATTTACTTATGTCAAGATTTAACATCATCCCTGGAAAACCATTCGAGAAAGGAATGAATCATCTCATGAGAAAGGAAAATTCCTTCAAAAATTGATCTATCAAGCATAAAATAGGTTTGTTCTTAAGAAATCAAAGGATCCAAACAACCTTCAAACATGAGGTGATGGCCTTAGAGATGATTTTATAGGTGGTGTTGCATAGAGAAACAAGGTGGAAATATGAAAAGAACTCGGGATGATCCTTCTTAGGGAAGAGGCAAATGAAGGTACTATTTAGAGCTTTAAGAACAAATTTGGATCTTCAGACTCTTCTACAACATACCAAACATCATAACCCACGATGTTCCAAAATCTCTGGAAGAAATCAGCTTGAAATCCATCGAGCTAGGGGATTTGTTTTTTTCCATCGAGTAGACAAATTTCTCAACTTCTTAAAGGTGAATGGCTTGAGAAACATCTCATTTTGTTCATTAGAAATGCTTGGAGGATTGAAGTTAAGAAGTGAATTCTTAAGAAAATCATGAGAAAAATATCCCTCCCAAAGAGAAGAGAAAAAATCATGCCCTCAACCACAATTTCCTTTTGGTCGGTAAAAATCTCACTATAATATTTTGTAATAAAATAAATGTAGTTCAAACTTCTTTTGGCTTTAACAGAAGGATGGAAAAAATTAGTATTTCTATCTCCATCCTTCAACCAGTTCTCCCTAGATTTTTGTTTCCAATAAATTTATTCTCTTTGAAGTAATTCCCCAAGCTCATTCAGAGCCTTTTTTTCTAGAGAAATTCATCCCGACCCATACCTAAATAAAATACCTTTAAATTCATATCTTTAAGCTCTCTTTCCACCCTGAATTTTTCTTGAAAAATGTTTTTGAAATACTAAAAATTCCATTCCATTAGACCACCTTTTAAAATCTTAAGTTTCTTGGCAAGAATATACATTTTAGTACCCTTAAGCTCATTGTAGCTCCACCACGTTAGGATATTTTCCTCCAAAGAATTATCTCTAAGCCACGAGTTCAAATTTAAAAAGGGGATTTCCAGGAGCATCATCCAAGATAATAGAAAGAAAAATTGGGAATTGATCCAACCCAACCAAGGAAGCACAAAACTTTCCAAGATTATATTATTTAGAGCCCATATAGGATAGATAAGGAAGCATACAAGCCTTTCGGAGATATTGCAAAAACCACTTTGAAGGTTACTCTAGATGAACCAACCTTTCTTAGGTTCTATATCCATAAGAGAATTGTTCCTAATGAATGAGAAAAATCCTGCTTGAGATTGAAAATTTCTTCTGATTCCCCTCTCTTATCTCTATCGAAGAGATAACATTAAAGTCACCACCTAAAATAAACAGAGGGTCATCCTTATCTTGCAAAAACTAGAGATTTATTTCCAAAGATATTTCTTATCGATGATGTTGTTGGGAGCATAAATATTGAATAGGAGAAAAAAAGCACTTGAGAGCCTTTAGGGATGATAGAACATATTTTCCAATTGGAATTCTGAGCCATTATTTCCAACTCAACATGGGTTTCCTTCCATAAAATACCCAGGAGCCCGGACACACCATTTGAGTCAAAAATATTCCCTTCTAACCTCTGGAGGAGGTAGACCAAAAATATCTAGCTTTAGTAGGAGGCATCTTAGTTTCTTGAAGAATAACCACACACACCTCGAAGAAAACAAATAAAACTTCATAAAGTTGCTTTCCAGGGGGTATTCGGGCCCTTAACATTCCAGGATATAATTTTCATTGCAAGTGGGGAAGGATTTTCAACTTCCCCTTTTTAGATTTATCAAAGTTAAGAATGCTTTACTTTAAAAATCCACTTCCTCTGAGAAATCATTTACTTTGAATTCCTAGCTTTTCTCCCCAAAGATCCATAGTTGGAAGATTTACTCCCTTCTTGTCCTATATCAAATTTTTAAGAAATTATCTCGGGGTCAAGATTATCTAGAACAAATTCTCCATCTTATAAAGGAATCTCATGGGACAGATCTCTTTGTTGATCATTTCCTTTTCTGAATGATCTATTTTGAAAAAGATTCCATAGAGGAAGATTTCCCCAATCGATACCTTTCTTAATCAACGAAGAAAGATTACTAGATTCCCTATGTACTTCCTCGGTGTCCCTCAACAAAGAGAGAGGTGACATGGTACCCAAAAGGTTGTTATTCAATAACGATACTAGCAATCCAAGAGGATCCTTAGAACAATCTTGATTATCGGGAGGAGGAGGGGATCCCTTAGAAGAATCTTTATTCTGAAGAGAGGGAAGGGTGGAATTTTCCACCACAGGATGCTTGATCGACTCGAAAAGCTTGTTTTTTTGTGAGGGCAATTTTTTTCGATGTGCCCAACAATTCCAAAGTAAATCATTTCACATTGAGGGCCTCATATTCAATTACCTAAGTTCATGAACCCTTGGCAATTTTCAAGAAAATATATTTAGGCAAAGGGACATTTAGATCCATCACCACACGATTCTAGCGTAAGATTTCCTATAAGATTTTAACTTAGGTTTCGGATTTCCACTAAGGAAATAAGAGAATCTGCAATAGATTTTAGGGCTTCAGCCTTCTCAACACCAGAGGAAGATTGTGGAGACTTAACCATAGAGGAGCCTTGCCAATTTTCTCATCATGGGGCTTAAATTTAGGCATCTAAGGCCATATGTAAAGACTGGTAGAATTGAGGAACCAAATCCCATCTTTATAGATTATATCTAGGGATTCATATGAAGGGAAAATAACTTTTAAAAAATCTTTGGCTAGGAATCTTACCTTGGGATTG
This sequence comes from Taxus wallichiana var. yunnanensis, assembly GCA_018340775.1. NCBI lineage: Eukaryota > Viridiplantae > Streptophyta > Pinopsida > Cupressales > Taxaceae > Taxus > Taxus wallichiana. The sequence goes on from CM031239.1 coordinate 449,916,199, forward strand.
CCGTCAAATCCCCGAACTAGAGAACCCAATCCAGGATGCATCTTCTTGAGAATTTAACTCCCACATTTAAAAATAATCACTTTCTCAAGAAGCCCGCCTTGATTTTCTACCTTACTTCGGGAGGAAAGATCCATATTAAATGATTGGCTTGAGATTTTGAATTAAATGCCTCTCAATTTGTCTCCTCAACTTTAGAATGTGATGACACTTCTAAAAAATTTGGAATTAAGGGGCCTCTGAGAAGGGGTAAGAGGAAATGATGTAGAAACAAAGGCTTTTGAGAGATTGAAACTTGAATTATTGCTAGTGAATTCTATGACCATTTTACCAATAAAATCTACCCTTTCCAATGAAATTAGGGTTTTCAAACGGTTTTCGACTAAACTTCGCATTATACCAAAACCTCCAAACATAGTGAAGAGGGGAAAGTAGAGAATTGAGGGCCCCCATTTCTCTTCGATCCAATAGGAATCCTTTTCACACCCGTAGGAATTCTATACCCACATACCTACGCATTTTCTCCATCAACGGTCGTAGACTCAAGTGCCAAATTTGAATTTTCAAATGTTTCCCTTTTTCATATTTGAATTTTCATCACAACCTCCAATAAGATCAACACACTAAAAATTTAATCAAAGAGGTTGGGTTTGAACTTGGGTTATTGGCTCTACAAGCTAAGTGCCCCACCAGTTCACCACAGGGTCATCCCCAACCCCCAAGGTGACATGCAAATGCCCCACTCCACATGTCATGGGTAAATCAAGATATGAAATCCTGGGGCTGGATTTGAAGATGGGTTGTTAGATCTACGAGCTAAGTTCCCCACCGGTTCCACCAGGGGTCATTCCCTTCAAAATTTAATTGAAGAGGCTAGGTTTGAACCTAGGTTGTTGGCTCTACAGGATAATCGCCCCACCAGTTCACCACAAGGTCATCCCCAACCCCCAAGGTGACATGTAAATTCCCCACTCCACATGTCGTGGGTAAATCATGATATGCAATCCCGGGGGATGGGTTTGAACATGGGTTATAAAATTTAATAAAAGAGGTTGGGTTTAAACCTGGATTGTTGCTTCTACAAGATAAATGCCCCACCAATTCACCATAGGGTCATCCCCAACCCCCAAGGTGACATACAAATGCCCCACTCCACATGCTGCGTGTAAATCAGGATATGAAATCCAAATGGGTTTGAACTTGGGTTGTTGGCTCTATAGGCTTAGGTTAGTAAATTGTTATTAGTTGTTATAAACAATAATAACAATTATATGTATTTAGGGGATGTGAGTTACAACAAACTCACATAGGAGGTTTGAATTGTTATAGCCACCTCCTATATTTTAGGATGGCTATTTTCTTATTTATATGGTTGTTTTGTAATGTGAATAACATTAGAAATATTGAAGATTATTCATAAAATTATCATTCTATTATATCTATCTCTACAATTCTATTGTATTTCCATCATCTAGCATTAGAGTAAGTCCAAAAAAGATTTATTCATCTGGTTTCTTATTGAGTGCCCAACCTTAAGAAGAAAGGAATATGTGTGGTCTACCATAGCAGGAAAATGACTACAACAGAGATTTATAACTAAGAATCAACCTATATCTAGCTCTTCAACATTCTGTTTCATCTCCCTATACACATTCATATATGATTTTGGTGAAATTTTTCTCACAATATATGTCATCATGTTTTTTATAGTGATCGCCAATGATCTTGATAGTCATCAGTGATTTTGTTTCAATTACCAACGATTTTGGACTGAAACACAATGGCCAAAGATTTATTTAAATCACTGAAAATTCCAAATAAATCAACAAAATTCTCTATATCACTGGAAATATCTTGTAATTATCTTTCCAATGTATTTTATGGTTTGTAAAATGGAGCTCTGGTTCTCAAGTTATCATCAAAACAACTTGTTCTTATTTTTCTTTGTTATTTTTTGATATCTCTATTGATCAATGGAGGCATTGGTTGTATCCATAGATAAATTTGATGGAGTTAAATTTCACACTTGGAAAGTAAAGATTCAAATGTAATTTATGAATAAGAATTTGTGGGGAATAGTTAATGGAAAGGAGAAAGAACTTGTTGATGCTAGCAAATTGTTAGAATGGAAAACTAGAGATGATAAGGCCAAGGCTATCATAGGACTTGCAATGTTTGATTCTAAACTTCATCATGTTGATCTTGAAAAACCATCTAGGGAAATTTGGGAGATTTTAAATAAAACCTTTTGTGGAAAAGCTGTAAATGCAAAATTTTCTTTAAAATTGCAATTTTTCAAATTCAAGATGAATGATGGTGTAAGTATGTCTAGTCATATAAATGAATTGAGGTCTCTTATGAGACAATTGGCAGAGGTGGAAGTAGAATTTGAAAAATAAGATGCAAAATCTATCTTTTTAAATAGATTTCCTCCAAAATATAACAATGTTGTATTCACTCTTGGTCAGATGCCTACACATTCATTAGATGATATGATATCTGCTCTTCTAGCTGAAGAGAAAATAACCAAAGAAGATGTAGAAGAAGAAATGACAATGTATGTGAAAAAGAAATATAAAAATTCCTCTAAAAATGAAGGGGAAGTTGAGTGTTTCTACTACAAGAAAAAGGGACATACTTCCAAATACTGTAGAAATAGAGCTAGAGATTTACTTAGTGGAAAAATTAAATCAAATGAAGCCAATATAATCACAGAAGAGGAAGAATCAGAGACAAAGGAAGAACCCATGAATGAAGAATGATGTATTCTAAGTAGGATATCATAGAATGGATGCAATGTGAGGTTGGAGGTCAATCAATGACCTCTCACCAATCACCAATGATGGGGCCACATGAAGGTTTGGTGACATGTGTTTGCATTTTGTGTTGTTTTCTTTCCACTGTGTTTTTCAAAGTGTCAGTTTCAATGTTCATGTTTGCAGTGTTTATGTTTTCAATAAGTGGAAATTTCACATTGAGGGGGGAACATGATCTAATGTTCCATTTCCTTTATTTCATCATTTTTTATGTGTGTATGAGCAACAATATTCAGAAAATTTTCCTATTTTATTCCATGCGATGAAATGTGATGAGGGCTGATAATAATACTTGAAACATCATGATGTGGTTGTAGGTAAACCACTTGAAAACCTTCACTTTTCGGTTTATGGTAAACCAATTTGTAAAACCACCATTCTCGGTTCGTGGTCAACCGTATGTAAAACTGTTTGTTAGGTTTGTAATCATTCTGTGAAAATCACCTATTCATGAAAGCAGGTGCAAGTACAAAGGCATGTTTTCCCCATGTTCACACTAAGGGGGAATGTTAGGAAATTACTTGGTTAGTGCTCCATTAGTTTATATGTGTGAATAATAATTACATGTGTAATTATTATCAAGTAAATGTAAGTTATTAGTAGGTTAGTAAATTGTTATTAGTTGTTATAAAAAAATAACAATTATATGTATTTAGGGGATGTGAGTTACAACAAACTCATGTAGGAGGTTTGAATTGTTATATTTTAGGATGGCTATTTTCCTATTTATATGGTTGCTTTATAATGTGAAGAACATTGTAAATATTGAAGATTATTCATACAAGTCTCATTCTATTATCTCTCTCTCGCATAGATCATCTTTCTTATCCATAGAAAACTTCTTGCATTGATCAGTTTGCACCATAATACTTAGAGTTGGGGCATAGACCTAGGATAACCACTTCAGAGAACCTACTTCCCCATACCAGCTACATCTAAAACCCTTTTGTCATGTCAACATTAGGTCCATAAGTTCATCTTCCATACTTTCCTCATGACCCTTGGATAACTAGCTATCGATGGTTATGTGTTAACATCTACTATTAGGAAGTGCATTTACTTGTTTGGTTCCTCTTCTTGTTTACCTCCAATCCTGTCCAAAACATTTATTCTTTGTGTGCTCCTTGTTATGATGAAGTGGTATTCATATCTTTTTTGGTCACCTTCTAACAAGTTGAATCATTTTTTTCGCATCTAATTTCCTCCTACTATTCATTCCATGTTTATTGATTTAATCCATGATATATTCATATAAATTCATAACATACTCTCATCCATATCCAACATATTTCTAAACCCATCACATCATCTATATCCACTATCTATGTCATAATCATATAGCTATCTATCTATTTCCATCACATCTATTTAACAGCTATATGCATCATGACCAACAAAACATCACATCACATCTACCAAATCCATATTCTATTCTAATTTCAAAACAATAAAATGACATCATAATCGAATCTATAATCATCATCCAACATATAAATCTAACATAACACATCACATCCATAATCATTATACAATCATCTTCCCATCCATAAACCAACACATGATACATGATAAATCATGAAAAAATCATATATATATATAGGAAATAAGGTATAAAATATGCGGAACAATCCCACACATAATCACAATAGCAGAAATTAATATGTAGAATAATATCACATATTTGACATAAAAGTACAAAAATAAAAGAACAAAAACACAGAGACAATATTTAATGTGGTTCATCCAATTTGGGCTACGTCCACCAAGAATCAATTGCTCAAATTTTATTACAAGCCACCTTTTCTCTTAATACAATATCTAGATTTGTTTAGAGTTGTGCTCCATAAACTCTCCTAAATTCACACTTGAACTCACACATCTGCAATTTTTTATATCTCCTACCATTCACAAAAGCACACAAATAGGCAACTACTTAAGTAGTTTTACAATATTGTGGGTACTAAAATAATGGGCCAAAACTGCCCCATAAACCTATGGGTCAAAAATATTACCCATATGAGAAGAGCATTTTTCCCAAGCTATTAGAAAAATTTTGAGGCTAAAAACTATGGATAGTGTACAATACTTTTAGTGTATAGTCTTCAACACTTCCACACATTAAAATAGGCTCCATAACATAATAATCTCCCACTTGGAGACTAGTTTTCCTCTAAGAAATCTTCTCAACCCTTCACTATTATCTCAGTGAAGATCAACCAAAGTTGAAAATAGCTTTATTTTCTCCTTTTGACCATATTAGTCATCATGTCTGCAGGATTCTAACTGGTATGAATCTTCTCCAACTTCAAATTTTCTTCTTGTAAAGTTGTACGAATGAAATAGTACCTTAACTATATATGCTTTGTCCTAGAGTGGAAAACAAAGTTCTTAGCTAGGTGTAGAACACCCGTACTATCACTATGTATCTTTCCTTCCTCTTGTTTATGCCCCAAATCCTCAAGAAAATTTTGCAACCAAATCATCTCTTTACTTGCCTTTGTGGCAGCAACATACTCAAACCTTAGTGGTTCACAAATCTATAAGATTTTGTAGTCATGAAATCCAGATCATCAACTGTTGTCCCACCTACGGTGAAAATATAACTTGTTATGTTCCTCCTCTTGTCTACATCTCTATCCATGTATAAATCTACATAACCATGCAAAGTGGTGTCTCGATTCACTATAGCACAAAACTATCCCTATGGTCCCTCTTAAGTATAGAAGGATGCACTTTACGCCTACCAAAGGTCTTTATACCGAATCACTCATAAATCTACTCACCACTTCCATTGCATGGGAAATATCGAGGCCTAGTGCATATCATGGTATACATTAAATTGCCAACTGCCGATGAATAAGGTACCTTGACATCTTGTCTCTCTCTTTCTCTCTGTCTTAGGACACAACTCCTTTGATAACTTAAAATATCATGCCAAAGGAGTCCCAACCGGTTTAACATCCTACATATTAAACCTCTCCAAGAACTTCTTACTGTACTCTTCCTGATATAAAGTTAGCTTCTATTCCTTCATATCCCTAGATATCCTCATACCAAGTATTTGTTTGACTGCCCTCAAATCCTTCATAGCAAAAGGAGTCACTTAGCTACTTCTTGAGTGGTTTGATTTCCTGCATGATTTTTTCAAGCAACCAACATGTCATCCACATACAAGCACATGATAATATAATTTCCATCCTAGAATTTCTTTATATACATGTAATGGTTAGAATGACATCTAATATAACTTGTTCCATCATAAAGCTATCAAATTTCTTATACCATTGACATGGATCTTGTTTCCGCCATACAATCTCTTCTTCGGTTTGCACATCTCCTCTTTACCTTTGACTTCATTTCCTCTCGGGTCACATATAAAGATCCTCCTCCAAATAACTTATGGATAAATGTAGTCTTTACATATAGCTGCTCTAAGTGCAAGTATTCTTCGCCACTAGTTGAAGAACAATTCTAATAGAAGTCATTTTTACTACAAGAGAAAAATCTCATCAAAATATATACCTTTTTTTTTGCAAACCCCTTGATCACCAACCAGGCCTTGTATATTTTCTTGCCTCCTTCCTCTTTAACTTTTTATGCCCAATTGTTCTACAATGCTCTTTTTCCTTTAGGTAACTTCACCAAATCCCAAGTCTAGTTCTCTATGAGAGACCGATACTCCTCATCCATGGCTTGCTCCCATTTCTTCCCGAAATCCTCCTCCATTTCTTCATTATATATCTCTAGCTCTCCATTGGAAGTGATTAATAAATAATTAAGAGAAGGGGAAAAAAATTTAGGTGCTCTTCTTACCCTAGAAGACCTCCTCAACATAGGATTTTGGGGTTCCTGTTGAGTAGGTTCACAAATCAATTCATGTGTCATTTTCCCATCTAGAAGATCCTGTACCACTACATATTCTTTCTTGGATTCTTCCCTATTTTCCTATAAATGTTGCTTATACATAACTTTCTCATTAAATATCACATCCCTAGATTGAATGATTTTCTTGTTCTTAATACTCCAACATTTAGATCCAAAGTCATCACCACTATAACCAATTAAAGTGCATTTTTATGATTTAGCCTCTAACTTGGTCCTATCATCCTTGTCAGTTTGAAAAACACCTCACACCCAAAGAATCTAAGAAATGAGTAATCAAATTTCTTACTAGACCAAGCCTACTTAAGTATGCCTCCATCCAAGGCACTTGAGGGTCCTTTGTTTATCAAGTACCCAAATATGCTCATCACTTCTACCTAAGAAGAAAGAGGTAGTCCCACATGTAACCTCATGCTCCTAACTCATTCCATTATTGTCTTGTTCATCATATCTAATACCCCATTATGCTTTGTAAAGTTCTTGGAACCTTCTTTTACTTGCAAATTCCATTCTTAAAACAATAATCATCAAAATCATTGTTGTAATACTCCCTCCATTATTTAACCTAAGACATTTCTACTTAAGACCTATTTCATTCTCTATCAAGGATTTACATTTAACAAAAGTTTCAAATACATAATATTTATTTCTAATATAGTATACCCAAACTTTTCTTGCTACATTATAAATAAAAGTAACATATAATTTAAATCTCTAAGAGATGATACTCAAGTCGGACCCCACACATCGAATGTACTAGCTCTAACTTACTATCATTCTTTATATGTCCAACCTTGAGAAACTTTACCCATTTATGTTTCCCATATACACAATTCTCACATAAATCTATGACCCAGCCTATAGTGTCAAAATTTTGTATCTGCATTTGAAGCCATAATATTACAAGCATCAGCACTATCAGTGGTTAAATACAAGGTTTCTACCTTCTTACCTCTTACTACCATAAGAGAACCCTCAATAAAGTTCTAAGATTCCACTGTAAATATCATAGTATAAACATCATTTCCTAACCGGCCCATCGATACCAAGTTTTTTCTTAATTTAGGCACATGTCTTACATCCTTCAATAGCCATGTGTTCCCATTATACATCTTAGCCTAAACACAACCTTTTCCAACTATGATGTAAGGCTCATCATCACTAAGATAAACATGCCCAAAATCCCCTTGAACATAATAACAAAAATAATGCCTATGTGGAGTAGCATGGAAAGAAGCCCCTGAATCTAAAACCTAAGATTCAACAATATTATGCAAAGAAAGAATCAAAGCATCCTAACAGACATTACATGTTGCCACATTCACCTCATTTTTTTCATGTTATTTCTTCTTGTCCTAAATCTCCCAATAGTTCTTCTTTGCATGCCTAGGCTTTCCATAGTGCCAACATACCATCTTGCTTTTGTATTTTGACCTTGCCAAATATTTCGATTTTCCACAACTTCCTTTATTAGTTTGTCTCCCTATAGTTTCCATTGTCAAATCATTCCCTGAAGTAGAAGATTACCTTAATCTTTTTCTTCGCATTTCCTCACTTAGAATCACCCCTATAACATCATCAAACTTCAACTTTGAGTTAGCTAGAACTAATTTTCTTTCCGCCATTACTAAGCTATTCAAACTCTCGGGTAAAGAACAAAAAGTTGATAAATCCCTAACTTCTTCATGAAATTCTATTATAACTGAAGATAATATATTTACAATTGTATTAAAATCATTCAAATGATCTCACATCTTGGACCATTCTCGGACATCTTCATATTAAACAAATTTTTCATTAAGAATATCTTGTTAGAGGTAGAGGTTTTTCATATAACTTTCCTAATGCCTCCATAATTTATTTTGTAGTCTTTTCCTTTGAAACATTAAATAATACCGAAGATGCAAGACATTTCCAAGTGCCTTCCTATCCAGTAAATCCCAAACCACATCTAACATGCTCGAGGTTTGGTCCCTTTTTTAGCCAAAGAAAATGTAAATATCCTTCTAATAAAGGTCATATTCCATTTGGATCTTCTAAATACTAAAATTCTTCCTATTGAATTTATCAACATTCAATCTTCCATCATCTTCCATAGCTCTCACTCAAGCAAAAATTTCCTGTGATTCAACACTTTAGCAAACCAATCCAAGCTCTAATACCAATTGTTAGGAAATAATGGATAAAATATGTAGAAAAATTACCACACGAATTACATTAGTAGAAACTAATATGCAAAAAAATATCACATATCTAAAATAAAAGTGTAAAAAATAAAAGAACAAAAACATAGAGACAATATTTAACGTGGTTCACCCAATTTGGGCTATGTCCACCAAGAATCACTTGCTCAGATTTTATTACAAGCCACCTCTTTCTCTCAATACAATACCTAAATATTTTTGGATTTGTTCTCAACAAAATCTCCCGAATCCACATCTGAACTCACACATTTGCAATGTTCTATATCCCTTACCATGCTCAAAAGCACACAACTAGGCAATTGCTTAAGTAGTTTTGTAATACAGTGGTACCAAAACCATGGACCAAAACTACCCCATAAACATATGGGTCAAAAATACCACCCATATGAGAAGAACATATTTCCCGAGATATCGGGTACATTTTTCAAGGCCAAAAATTGTGGATAGTGTCAAGCAATTTTAGTGTACAATCTTCACATCTACAAAGTCTTTCACACATGAAAAAATGATCACATCACATCTACAATCCATATTCTATTCTAATTTCAAAACAATGAAATGACATCATAATCAAATCCATAATCATCATCCAACATCTAAATCTAACATAATCATATCACATCTAATCATCATACAATCATCTTCCAATCCATAAATCATCACATGATACATGATAAATCATGAAAAATCATAATATATATATATCATAAGTGTCTCAAGATACATCCACGATAGGCCACTAAGGGTCCTATCTCAAAGCTGATATATGATCAAAATATGTAAATTGTACTTCGATAAGCTCAAATCTTGCCCCTAGGGTGGGTGCCTATCTTCCACCACCATCTCCGGCCCTAATTTTCAATCATTTACCAAATATTTTCTTCCACTCTTATTCCTCTTGTTTCACCCATAACATATTGTTTCTTACCTTGTGTGGCTTTCCTATTTTCACATATCGTCGTGGCCACCATCTTTGTGTTCTTTTTGGGGCACCATTGTCTTCCCTATTTTTTTCCTCGTCCTACCTGAAATATTTTTTATTTGATTCCTCCTCTATGAAGGGTATCACATGATTTTCCCCACACCTTTTCAAACCTTTGTCTTGACCATCCTTGAATTTTTTTGAGCATATTTTTGTATCTACCTTTGACTGTTGGTCCCACAACTTGCAAATCTATTATGAGTGGATTCCCTTGGATTATCTCCATTTCACGGTGGTTTTTTCCAACTCATAGGTCTATAGGAAATTTTTTCATCTCCATTGAAGTCATAATTTGTTCCCTACCAAAATGATTCCAAAATCACCGCCATATTTTTGTTTATTTTTAGTTTTTAATTTTCTCCTCGTCTAGGAATCTTTTTCACATTCTTCTTTTTCTCATCCTTTCCAATATTTCTTCCTTCATATATCTCTTTCAAACTCATCACCAATTCCCCTTCATGTCGTTGATCCCTAATTTGAGGGGGAAATCTTCATCAATCATATTTCATCTCTTCTTTTTTTGTCTCGTGGCTTTCCCAATAAAAACCACTTGAAAAAAAAAAAGGGAAATGTAGACACCAATTTTTGGTATCGCTACCCCTCATCTCGTGTTCTCTCCCCTTCATCGACATTTATTCACATACATATCTCTCTTCCCATTCAAATCCCTTTTTCCCTCTTAAATTCCATTTATCCCTCTTAATCATTATTTCCCACCTTAATCCCATCCTAATTATATCCCTAATTTATCATCCCTAATCATCATTAATTAATCCTAAATCACCATATAATTTATTTGTTCTCCATAAATGCTCCATTTAATCCTCCCAAGGCCTTTATTTAATGATTTCACCCCGACCTTGCCTTTATTTAATATTTTCTACCTCCCACCTACCCATTTATCCATAATAAGCAACCTTAACTTGTACCTATCATCTAAAACCCTAAATCCGCTTCATAAGGGCTCGTTGCCTCAAGCCCATCATTCTTCCACTCTCAAATGGGGGCTTCACAATGGTGGAAACCCATTTGGGTCACCATCGACCTTATAAATATGACCTCACCCTCATTTTTAAGGGATGTAAAACTTTCAGAGATAAGGTTGTCTTGCAAGTTTCATTGCAATTCTCTGTCTTCTTTGGAGTTGTTATTGCCACCTTCAAGTTGTTTTAGAGCCCTTGCATTTTTTCCATTAGAAATCTTGGAGAATTAAATCTTGTTGAAGTCTTTTGGCCATCTTATCATCTATACATCATTTTATTTACAAGTTATCGGTTGTACTTTAAAACCCTATCATTAAATCGCCATCTACTTAGTTTACTTCATCTTCTATTTTCAACCCATTTTCTTTCATCAAACCATCATTCTCTCTAGGTATCCATTGACCCTATCTAGTTATCGTCAACCCAACCTATGTATACCTCATTATCTCTGTCACTTGTCCATTCTACACTCTTTTGTTTTGAGCCTGCAGTCCATCCATCCTTCAATCTTTCCATTCTACACACCTAACAACTTTAGGTCATGACTTTTTCAAATCCAAATCACCATCTACCCTATCAAGCGATTCCATATTTAATTGATTTTCTAGCATCCTTTCTATCAAATCTAGATTTATATCTCGCTTGTAGTGTTACTGTTCAAGTTTAGCATCATCCTTAGTTCGACTGGATCAAGATCAAGCTTGAATATATCTGTTAGATCAGATTTATTACACTTTCTTCCTACACCGCCATAGTCTCCATCAAGCGGGCTCTCCGGTCTTTGGTCGCCAACGACCCACCAAGTTTGATTTATTGTTCATCTATGTAGATCGGATCTACATCTTTACTTTACTTATCATATTTCAGCTTTCTTTTTAGTAATCTACTACATCTAATTTATCAATAATTACTTTACTTTTCTTTTATCAAAAACATGGTTTGAAATCCATCTTAGGAAGTTTTCACTTCTGGGACTATCTTTGTCAGAAACCCATCATCTAGTCTACTAATAATTTTTCTTTGAGTTATCTTTGTTGTGCAAGTCATCTACTTCGCTACAAGGAGGAGTTATATTTTGTGCCCGAAACAACCTAGAATCTACTATATAAAACTCAAAAACCCAAGTGCATAGGAACATCACCCACCACGAGCCGAGTGCTCACCTAAAGCGCACAAAGGTACCATGGCCCTCTTTAGATTTTCTTGTGCAAGATGTTAGTGTAATGAAGATACAACATATTTAGAACCATAAATAAGCATAACATTCCACAAAGCATATTCCAGATCTAGATCTTAGAGAATCTTGAATTAAATGATAACCATAATAATATTAACCATGCAAAAACCAACTACAGTCATGTTTAAAACCATTATCCATCTAATATACTCCATTATATTAAACATTGTAATACATAGAATCTTCTTACATTACAAAGCATCACCATAAGTTATGCACGTATCATATCCAACAACATAACTCTACAATAATTCACTATTTAGCCTCTCTCTAACTACATAGCTCACTACATATTTATAAGGGTGGGGACTTTCCCTTCACCACCTACAAACTTCCCAAAATAGGTCTCATGTTGATAATAGCCATGTGCCTTTACAAGAACTTGCATATACATACAAGTGCTAATAATACACATCCTATAGTTAATTGGAAGAAGTAATCCTATTATTATCTTCAACTCATGCATGGCACTTATCAAATGCTCATTCCCAAAATAAAATTTGTGTGTCACACAAGTCTCCATCCCAATGTGTGCTCTGCACACTACCTTCCAAAAATAGACCACATCCATGAAAATGGCTAAGTCCCAAATCAATTTTTCCCGGTGCACACTGTTTCCTTCCCTATCCTTTCACGCCTTCAAGTATGCCTTGTTCCCGTGAGTGCGCATCCTAGGTTTTCTTCTCCTTAGGACAATATCATATGCTCAACATTACCCCACACTAAATTACATTGTCATCCCACAATGGGGATTATTTCGATGTTCCCAAAGAATAAAGAATAAGAATAATGAATCAATGAATTGTACAAAAAGAATAGACCTTTACTCCGCAACACATTCTTCTTCAATTGGGAGGATCAATTCTGGATATTCTATTTTAACCTTAGCCTCTAATGTCTGCTAGTCATCCAACCTTGCTTCTCTGGAATGTCCTTGTTGTCTCATCATCCTGAGTAATCTTTTCCTTCTCATTCTATAGTACTTGGATAACATTGGCCATAACAGTCATCATTCCCTCCAGAAGATCCATCTTCTACGCTATGTGCTTCCTAATATCATCTATTCTCTCCTTATGTGGGTCTTGAGCTGTTGTAAGGGCTTTACGCTTTTGTTTCACTAGTGCCAATCTTTCTACACGTCCTAGTGTCTCATATTTCATGGCCTTTAAACATCATTATCTTTAACTAGAGTTTTGATCCTTATCACTACTTCTGGTGCCGCACAAATATTCAGAGCTTGGTCAAATTTCTTTAATTCATCCTTTAGAGTTTGGAGCAACGCCTCATAATTTGAAATTTTCCTAACCACGGAGGCCCTTGCTCTTTCTACTTCTTGTTCAGGATCCTTTGGCATTGGCATTCGAATTGGTCCATCTTCTAGCACCAAATCAACTAATGTGCACACATAATGCATAGCGAAGGAAACTTCTCAAGTACCTTAGACTCAAGATGAGGTCTTGCTTTCAGAACATAGTCACCAATTTCTTCTTCGCCATGCTTATGAAGGCCTCATTATTTTTCTTTTCTAGGTCCTTTTCTCCTTTTAAACACGCTATTTTTGTAGTTTTTGCCTTGTTATCTTCAAGTAGCACTCTAATGGTGGCATCCTTATCAATGTTCCTCATGCCACCTCTATAGATACTTTAACCAAAGCATTTCTCACCTTCTCATCAGACATTAGAGTAGGTTTTACTATAATGTGTCTGCTTTGGGTTGCCTTCTTTACTCTCCTTGATACACAAGATTCCTCACATACATAAAAATATGGCTCGTCCATATGGGTCTACATGGACTAGGATAATTTTTCCTTGTGTGCGTGGTTTCCATGTATGGATCCATAAGCTCCCATCCATACAATTCTTTAACGCCTATTATGCTCTAAAACTAGGTGCGCATGGATGATTTTGCTTGTATCCCTAACATATCCCATACTTGGCACAACATATTCTTCACTTGTTCTCTTTGTTCTTGGCCCCTTAAACCTAAGTGCCAAGGTTTGGAGTTGGCCCTTATTCTTCCTAAGTAGTAACATGAGCATTTGGTTGCTTTTGTATCGTCTTTTCTTCTTCCTTCATCCCTTCATCTTCATCTTTCATTTCTTCATCTCTAGGTTCCTCCATATCTTCTCGGTTGTATTGGGGTCCCCGACGTGCTCTCCTCGGAATCCTATGCCTCATCATCCAGCTTGAGCTTTCTCCTTCTCTTCTTCTCAAGTGCCTCTTTCTAAGGGGAGATTTTAGGTGATCTTCTTACAGGTTGTGGTATTCCCGCACCTTGGGTCTTGGTTCTTCTGAATACCTTCTTAAACCAACACTCTTTAGGACTACATCCACGTCCAAGTCCTCATCTCCATCCTATGCTTATGGTGGAATATCTACGTGCTCACTCTCCACTTTGTGTTTGTGGACTACCTCTAGCCTCTATGATCCAAGCCTCCACTATCTTCTTGTTCCTCTTCCTCCTCATCAATCGTGGTCGTATCGAGATTTGGAGCTGAAACATTCTCCATTATGTGCTTGCCCTTAGGAGGCCCTGGGAGCATGAAATCATTCTCCACATATTTATTATTTTCTAGCCTCAACTTGGGATGAAGATATATGAGTGTGGATTCACTTTCCCCAATAGCCAAACTTACTAGCTTCATATTTATGACATTTGAAATGAGCCTCTCAATGTAGGAAGACCGACCTGGATATACATGTGTTTTCTTGAGAGTGTGGTAGTCATAATCTACCTTGTCTACGTTGAAGTTTACTCGACGTGCATCGAAAACCTATGAACTAAATCCTTGAAGTAGCGCATCGTGAAGGCATATGGTAGTTTGCACCATGGACACAATGTCCCATCCTTCATGGGAAAACCATGATGCAAAAGTGTTGATACACCATGTGAACTGTATTTCCTTGCCTACTACCGAAGGTAGTTCTTTTGGAATGCACCATTCCTCCTCAAATGCCATGCAAAGTTGGTCATACCACATTTCTTCCCTTTTCTTGAATGGGCCACTCATTGATCCTTCACATAAATATTTCTCAAACCTTTCCGTGAGGGAATTTTTCTTAGTGGGGTATTCCCAAATTTTATTCTTTGGCCCATCGGGCACTTCCATTTCACAAAGATAAGAGATAAGATGATGACACCAAAACTTATCTTTTCACTGCGTGTGCCTCCTCAACAATGGGTTTTGGAATATATCCAAACAATTTTTAGATTTCTCCCTCTGACATCTTATTTGCAACATAAAGCCACATTGTATTTACCTGTGACCATCTCCCTTGATCATTCAGCTTGGTGAGCAGATCTGCTACCTGCACCATAGGGTACTTCCTCAATCTGTAGATTTCCATTCCACATGGACCCTTGGTATACCCCAACTCCTTTTTTGGCAATAACCACTACTTTATCAGTTAGATCACTAACAATGTTTATCCTTGTGCCCTTTAATCTTGTTAACATTGTAATTAGAGCCATTATGAGCCTAACCCTCCATCCGAAGAAATTAAAGAAATTCTCATGGACTCTAATCATAATCCATTGTATAACAGTTCATACTTTCCAAAATATGGGAGCTCATACAGTTGATAAACTCCTACCTGCTTAAGAAAATTTTCCCTAGCGTCATCATACACTGGACATATCTTCCACCATGCACTTATTGGTCTTCTTATTCAACAAAGCATCCAAATCTCCCTTGTTATCAGTGGTGTGGTGGTTGTATTCATTTACTTTGCATTTGTGGATATGGGAATCCCAATCTTGTCTGACTATTACTCCTTCTGGGTACTACATCTCTGAAAAATTACTCTTGGGAGAAATTTCAACCTCAACTTCCACCTTTTTCTTTCCTTTTGTGTTTGGTGCAGTGCTTTCTTCGGTGCCATCGTAAAAATCCCACCTTTTATCTTCTGTGTTGAGTAAGTTCAAACCCTAGCTCAAAATCATGTGCCCTAGCTCAAACCCATGTGCCCTAGCTCCTTCTCAATGCTTCTTCTTCACTCAAACCCTTCACCAATGGGGATGCAAGCCTTTTCTATGCATAAATCTACTCTCCACATTTGGTTTCACAACTCTCCACACCTCAACATGATTTTCTTGGCTCAGTTGCACTTAGCTTGCTCGAATACTTGTGATTGCAAAGGTAAAAATGAACTGCATCACGTCCTTATATAAATTTTCAAAATGTTAGTGCATTTATTGCTCCTTCACCTACCAACAATCCTCTCATTAATTGACCATTTTCAAAATTCCCAAACAATTTCCACGCAGTACAATTTTACACCCTAGCCCTAAGTATAACCTTCTAGCGCTTCCTACCCTTTGGATACAACTTCTCTTTGTGCATGCTTCCATGAACCCAGTACCTCACCACTATGCCCTCTCATACTACTTTCCACATCCACTACTTACTTCACGTTATACTGTCCCTTCATTCATTTCCATCTATGGTATTATTTATAAGTAATCTCCTTTCTAATAGCTTCTTTCCATACTTGAATAATACCTATAATAGTTTATTCTCATGTGTATCCATTTGTGAATAAAAATAACAACCACCCCACACCAATGGTATGTGCAAATCCTCTCGCATAAAAATACTTCATATTGTAATTAGCTTCTAGTGTATAAACACACTTATTACACAAAACACCAAACTAAATTGACAAAGCATAAAGCATAACGATGAAGATTAAAGAAATACAAAAAGGAAAACCTATTCTAAATGGAAACACTACCTTATTAAAAATACCAAAAGACTTATTTATAGTAGGGCTTCACTACTCCCATTAAAGTAACCTGGGTAACCAATTCCATCAAGCACTTCTAACTGGAAAGTGCCTAAGTCAAGTATATGAGTGATAACATACGATCCCAACCAATGCACCTTGAGCTTGTCTAGATGGCATAAAAACTTAGAATCATAAAGTAGTACCATTTGTCCAACCTCAAGCTTCTTGTCCCTAATGTGTCGGTCATGCCATGCCTTCTACCTGGCCTTTTCCTACTTCTAACTCTAACATGTTATGGCATGCCTCTCATCCAACTGTATTAACTTGTTAATTATTTTTCTAACACTTTCTCATCAACTAGACCTCCAACGCACACAATATGCAAAAAGGTAACATGAATTCCATAGGAAGAACTGCTTCTATTCCAAACATTGATTGAAAGGGTGTGGCCTTATTCAACCTCTTGTAGGTTGTTCTATACACCCAAAGTATAGTAGAAACTTTATCATCCCAATCTTTCCTTCCAACATCACAAATTTTTGTCAAGGTTTGGCTCAATATCTTGTTAAAGGCCTTAGTAGTACCATTTTCCTAAGGATGATAGGGTGTAGTCTTATGGTGCACAACCATAAATTCATCTAATAATATCTTGATTGTCTCATTCAAAAAGTGTGTGCCCTTATCACTTTCAAGATCAATGGACATCCATACCTAGTAAGAACATTCTCCCATAAGAACCTGGTTGTTGTAGCTATTGTACAATCCTTTGTAGGTGTTGCTTTTGCCCACATTATAAGATAATATGTGCAAGTGATGATATAACACGATCCAGTTCTACATGCGGATGGTGAAATAGGACCTACAAAGTCTATAGCCCATTTCTCAAATGGATCTGCACTAGAAATAGGCCTCAAAGGCATTTCATCTCTTTTCCCAGGTTTTCTAAGGCATTGATAGTGATCACACGCCTTACAATACTCTTTACAATCCTTGTACTGGGTCTCCTAGTCCCATGATAATCCAGTGAGTAGAATCTTGCATGTGGTGGCGTCAACTGCATAGTGCCCACCTGCAATACCACCACGATCCTCTTCCATGATATTTGTGTGCTCATGTTCTAGTACACACCGGTGCAATACTTCATCTCAGCCTAGTTTGTATAAATCTCCACTGATCAATATAAAGGGTGCCATGCGTGAATTGCAAATTTGTTTCTTCTCCAATGCTTTCATTCCTTCTGGTCATACCCGTGCATATAAATAAAAATATCCTCTAATTTTAAAGGCACATGATGTAACCTATATAACTATGCATCCAACATTGTATCTTTAATTGTCTGTGTGTCCTCCCTTGATTGAATCCTTGATAAATGGTCTGGCCAAGAATTACTTTTACCTAGTTTTACCACAACTGTGAAATCAAATTCTGAAATAAGAGCACCCATCGACATATGCACCCCTGTAAAATGGGCTTATTTACCAAGTATTTTAATGCCATGTGATCAATATAGAATACAAAAGGTGTTGTTAGCAAGTATTGTCTGAATTTATGCAGTGTATAGATCATCAACAAGGCCTCGCGCTTTGTTGTTGTATAATTATACTATGTAGGAGTCAACTTTCTATTAGGAAAAAATAATATGATCTATAATACCTTCTCCATGATGAGCTAACACCACACCAATGGTTGTGTTAGAGAGGCATCCACATGTACATGAAATGGTTGGTTCCATGAAGGAAAACATAGAATAGGCGTTGTTGTAAGTCTCTCCTTCAATGCCTCAAATGCACACTATTACGGTTCTCCCCAATAGATAGCCCCCTTTTCCTTTTAGTAACTCTTATAGGGGTGTGGAAATCTTCACATGTCCTTTGATAAAATTTCTATAATACCTTGTATGGCCCAAGAATCTCGCACACCTCACTCACCGGTAGGCTCTTCCAGGCCTACAATAACTATAATCATCTTGATTTTTTCCAAAGAGATGCTTAATGTTTAAAGAGATGCTTAACTTGTCACATCTTTCAAAAATTAAGAGAAAATTTTCATAATGATCCTTAACAAGTCCATACACCATCCAATCATCCAAGTAAACCTACAGAAATTTGTGAATAAAATCTTGGAATGCTTGAACAACTATGCATGAAAATACAACAGGCACATTTTTCAAACCAAAGGGCATCACAATATATGCAAAACTTCCCCATTCAGTGGTGAAATTTGTCTTCTCTTGATCCTCCTATGCAATTCTAACCTGATGATACCCAGAGAATCCATTTGTAAAATAATAAACTTCACGCCCTACAATGCCTTCTAATATTTCCTCTATGAAAGGTGTAGGAAAAGGATCAATCACACATGCAACATTTAGTTCCCTATAATCCACACAAATCCTAATCCGACCATCTTTCTTTATACTTGATCACCATGGGGCTAACCCACTCTGATTCCTCTAGGGGCTTGATGATGCCAAATTTCAACATTTTGTCAATTTCCTCCTTAACTTTGATGTGTAGGTTAGGGTTCATCCTATAAGGTCTCTTCCTGACTAGGCACGCTCCTTCCTTTAGCTTAATCTTCATCTCTCCTAATGACTCATGCACTCATTTTAACTCATGGTAGCCCCTAGGAAATAAGTCCTGAAAATCCCGTAGTAACTCAATTATCTTTTCCACTTCAAAATCAACCCAATAATCCCCAATTGTTTCCTCCTTAGGTTCGATTCCATGGCAATGTTCACTTCTTGGTATTCATAGGTTCATGATAGGCAATGCATGTATTTATCCAAGCTATCTAACACTTCGCACATACTGTTGAATGATCTATATCTAGATTTTCTACTTCTTCATCATCCACTATGTAGACCATATTTCCTTTTTCTTTCTCATAGCAAGCACGCTTAAGTAGTGTGGCATATGTCTCTTCTACTTCATCAAAATGCACTCTTGATTCTACCTCACCAAATAACTCTTGAATGATTTTTTCAGCATTTGCACAATGTCTCCCATAGTTAAGCACTTTATAACCCTTAATGCCTCTTCCACTAGAGGTTTAGTAGAGAAGTATTCAAAAGTACGGGTCATTCTTGCAATCAAATCCTACAAATTTCCAGTCTCCTATGTAGCTCTGCATAAACATACCAAGGTCATACACAACCTTGTAAAGTGGAATAAAGTTTGTGTATCCAAAGTGAAGGTGGTAAAGTTTCCTTCCCCTCTATCCAGAGTCTCTCACACTACTGAACGTGGTGCTAAACATGGTGTTGAACATGTTGATTACCATGATACATGCATATTGTAGTAGGTGTATTTCTCTTGAAAAACCGAGTGGTTAGATAAATTCTGACTTCATTCCATTCCATAAGATTATCCTTGTGAACCATCCACCAACGTGCGTTGTTGTCCCACACAAGGTATATACTAACATATTCCTTCTTTCCACTTGATTTTTCCACTACTCCTCCATGGCACATAGGAATACCGTAGGATCTCCTTCTCTAGTGTACCGAGGTATAGGGTTGTTACCTATCCTCCAAATACATCAGGTTTTCTTCTCTGTGAAAATTTGCTTCTTACTTCGTGCCCAACCATCTCATAGGTGCCATGTGCCCAATTGTCACAAGAAATACTTGTAGTATCACTATAGACTATGTATCTTCCCACTAGAGGATTCCTTCCTTAGATGGCTCAAGTACTTCGGGTCTCGAATGGCACATACATATATTTTGTTCAAGTCTTCCTCACTCAAAGGTTCAACATAAGGCATAGATTTCCATCTATCAAAGGGATAATCACTCTTTCTTCCTTGTTCTCAAAACTTATATACCCCTTGTTGAACCATAAGTCAACATTATTTGCATAACACCAAGGGTGCCCAAGTAGAGCTGGGAAGTTTTCTGATTCTACAAGTGTTAAGACCTCAAAGTCCCCAGTGAACTTGGCCCCTTGTATAGTAATGGATGCATCCTTTAAAAATCCTATGGGAGTGGCCTTAGTTCGATTGGCCATGAATAATACATTAGAGGATGGTTGTAATGGAGGTCTACCCATCTGTACCCATGCATCTAAAATAATCACATTAACTTCCGTGCATGTATCAATCAATATATTACTCAAGAGCCACTCATCCACAATAGCATTCAAAGTGATCTCCTTATCATAATCCAAGCTATGAGGGGGAAGATTAGCATGCAGGATATTCCATCCATTCTCTATACCTACACACGAGTGTTTCCCTTTAGCAATTCCTAATAATGGAATGATATTCTCCTACCATAGTATTTTACATACCTCTTTCAAGTCATTAGTATCCGATTGAATTTTCTCTATTGCCTTCTTTTGTTCTAACTTCCGTGACTGTTCCTTTAAACATTGTATTTCACCTTGAAGATTTTTGAGTACCTCCATGGTTTCTGGTAAAAACCACCTTCGATGTGTGCGGATCTAGGTACCTTGCATGTAAAACTTCCTCCTTGGTGATGGTAGGCTTCTGTTGTAATGCCTCACTGTGTGCGCGCTTCAAACTTTAAGCGTGTAGTAATCTTCATAGGTAATACCTCAGGTTCCGATGTCATCTTTGGCATCCATTGATTTTCCATAATGCGTTGTATTCTAACCATCCCTACACCTTTCTCTCATGTTTATATGGCTTGTTAAGATGCTCATATAAGTTTGGGAATCCTCATAGCTGTGATTATTCCCACAAAAAGAATAAGTAATATTCTGAGGACATTCGCACTTGTAGTGGTCAGGAGATCCACATGTAAAACATGTTCCATGAGGGAACTCACCTCATCCACCACCACGGCCTCAACCCCAAATCCACTATGGTATCCTCGACCTACCATGACCTCCTTCAAAGTTCCCTTTGTTCGATCATAATGCGCTTGAGTGTGATCATGATCATGGTGCTCACTTTTACCTTTAGAATTATCTGATACTCCAGTCTGTCATCACACACCAATATCTATGGCATCATGGATCTGACCAATCAACCTACAGTCTTCTATATCGTGAGTCTGGAACAAAAATTTTATAATAACAAGATACATTCTTCCTTATCACACATTGTAATAATGGGTAGTGGCTTACATCATGGTCCAAATGACATATCTCACATAGTCCAACAATAATGAACACACTGATCTATAAGGAAAACTATATTTGGTGTGCCCTTCCACTTCATAATTTGTACACCAAATCCCAATGCGTGTCTCATTTGCTGAATTTTTTGATAGTTTCTCCAACTGCTTTGCCATAGCTATAATCCATGCCTCCAGGAATGGCCTCACTCAAGTGTTTATACTCCCGACTGCCTCAACATGAAAATCTGCTTCAAGTGCTTTGCATGGGTCCGTATAAGTCTTATGTGACAGCCCTCCTAAAAGGTGTGATCAATCCCCCAATGAACCACTGTGTATGCTTGGCTTGCATGAATATCATAAGAAAGTTTAGATAATAGTGTCTTGAAATGAGAATCATATTCTCAAATGCTCTCAGTTTACCTTATTAATATCCTTGAGCACGCTTATAATCTTCTACTCAAACTTAGGGATATGAAACTCCTTAAGGAAAACATCCTTTAATGTTGCATAATCTACAAAATTTTGATCAGGTCAAACTTCCTATACCAACTGTGTGCATCCTGTAATGTAGTTGTAAACTAACTTACCTTGCGCTCAGAATCCATAACTCCTTTTGCACGCCACAATATCTCACACATGTGCACATGTTCAACAACATCTTCTATGCCCCTATAATCTATAAAATAAAGGGACATCTCCATGTAAATTTTTGGGGTTGGTGCGGACCCCGACCACCTGATCCAAAACCTCTGTGTTACCTCTACCTCTAGAACCACCAAATCCACCAAAACTAGAGCCACCTATGCCCCCTAATCCTCCACCTCGTATCTGTAGCAGTGGACCAGGATGTAATGCCCTGTGTCCCAATAGTGGTACTAAATTGAACTCCTATAGTTTGCGAAGTGGTACTACTCCCAGAAGTGAGTCCAAGATTACTCACGCTTGAGCTCTGTGTTGATGATGCACCTACAAAGGTATCTCCAAAAAACAAAGAAGATGTTTTCCTTCCATAGATGTAATTATTATCTCACTTACTCCTACTCTTCTACTACCCAAACTAGTTTGTTCACTACTGGTTGTACTAGATACTAGAAATCCAAGTGAAAGGGGTAGGTTGCCATGTAGATTCAATTACATGCCCGCCATGCCCATGTTGTCTCACTTTGGCACGCTCCCATGTGGGGCTGAGGAGGGTTCCCTATTATTCTTTCCCAAATGGGGGAGTTTCAGATGCTCTGGCTCCATGCCTTCTACATGAGCTTCAAATCCTTCACGAGCCATCTCTCTCCTCAACGCCATCCACTCTGTAATATCATGTTGCTTCTCTATCTCCCTTTCATGCACCTCATTATACTTAACCCCTTTCTTCTATCTACCTCTCTACTCTAGGTCTTCCATCTTTCACCAAACTGATTTCTACTCCCACACGTGGTGGGGTTTAGCTAGCCATCGGTTTTTCTTCTAATTTCAAGGTTACCATCAAGATTTTGATCACTAATGGAATTCCTTGCAAATAAGTTCCCCTTGGATAATGTAAAAATTGGAACTCAGCTACCTCCGGGCAAGAATAAGTGGAAATTGAGTACTCCAAAATATAGCTATTCAAAACACCACGGAACCAAGTATCCACAACACGTGTCCAAATTAGATCAACATCATAAAGGGCCTGAAATTATTCCTACATCTAGACAAGCATGTGATACCTCCAATTCCTTTTAGATGCATAAGAAACCAGCCACTCATACAAATCTACCAAAAAATATAGCAAAAAGCTCTCTCTCATACAAACATTCATACAAATTCTGCTCTACCCACACACGTGCGTCAAACTCAGATCTGGTGTTGAACCTCCAAGTGTACTCTTCTTCCAGATCCTTTATCCACTCCTCAACACTTGCTAAGGTCAGCCAGTACGCCTTCATCGCAAAACATTATGAAAATAGTTGAAAAAGAGGTCCCAACAATGGAATCAATGATGTAACCTAGAATCTACTATATAAAACTCAAAAAAACCTAGGCACACTGGCAAAATCACCCATCCTAAGTTGAGCGCTCACCTAAAGTGCACAAAGGTACCCAACCCCTATTTATATTTGCTTGTGCATGATGTTAGTGTAATGAAGATACAACATATTTAAAACCATAAATAAGCATAACATTCCACAGAGCATATTCCAGATCTAGATCTTAGAGAATCTTGAATTAAATGATAACCATAATAAGATTAACCATGCAAAAACCAGCTACAGTCATGTTTAAAACCATTATCCATCCAATATACTCCATTATATTAAACATTTTAATACATGGAAGATTCTTACATTACAAAGCATCACCATAAGTTATGTGCACGTATCAGATCCAACAACATAACTCTACAATAATTCACTATTCATCCTCTCTCTAACTACACAACTCACTACATATTTATAGGGGTGGGGACTTTCCTTTCAATGCCTACGCACTTCCCAAAATAGGTCTCATAATGATAATAGCCATGTGCCTTTACAATAACATGCATACATACAATTGCACTAATAATAGACATCATATAGTTAACTAGAAGAAGTAATCCCATTATTATTTTGAACTCATGTGTGGCGCTTATCATATGCTTGTTCCCAAAATAGCATTTGCATGTCACACAAGTCTCCATCCCAATGTGTGCTCTACATGCTACCTTCCAAAAATAGCCCGTATCCATGAAAATGGCTAAGTCCCGAATAAGCTTGTCCTGGCACGTGTTTCCTTCCCTATCCTTCCACGCCTTCAAGTGCGCCTTGTTCCTACATGCGCATCCTAGGTGTGTCTTCTCCTTAGGACAATATCATCTACTCAACAATGCCCATATCAATCAACATCCCATTTAAAGGTACCTTAAACCCTCTCATATTTGGTGTTACTCATTTTATTTGTTAAAATTTAACTAATCTTAAATAGGTATGAGAAAATTGGTTCAACAATATAATGGATCAACTTGTTTCTTCTTGTATGATATTTTGACCAATGGTTTCTCTTTTATTGGAGTTTTTACTTTTCTTACTTGTTTCTTGATTGGATTACATACTATATTATATAATTTCTTAATTCTCATGGCACTTTATGCTCTTGTATTCTTCTCTCTTCCTTTTTATAACATTCTCGATGCTATATATTGATATGATCATATAAAGTCCAACACTTACCAATGTCATGTCCATTGATGTGGGTGACAACTAAAAATTATCTCCTCAATGTTGTATCAAATAATGTTATAGTTACTTGAATGCTAGGTAATGTGATGATCCTATTATCAAGTAAATTTTCTAAGAGAACGGTAAGCGTATATCACATTGTATAACAGTATTGTGATTGTGACTTTGTTTAGGTGAATATTTCTCTTCATCGTAAGTTGAATGAATTACTTCTATTGACATAGAAGTAGATGAAAAGGTATTTGAGATATGGGTCCTTTGTATGGTTGGATGTAAATGACACAAATATTTAATGGAATAGGATGTAAGGGCCTCATCGATCTTGACAAGATTTCTATCTAACAAACCTTCTTTACAGAATACTACCTTGTCTACTAATTGATCAATATATTCATGTGATTGATTAAGCATTGATGCGAAAAAACAAAATTTTAAACCTTGGAAAAATAAGCAATATTATTCCTTAAGACTTGGATTTAATGTGAATTGGTGTGCTAAGGATGTGAATAAAATGAAACAAGTGTGGATAGACTCATTGGGTTGTTGGAATATAGCCTCAAAATGTTTAAAATTAGTATGATTGGTAGTATGTTAGCAAAAATGATGAAGGAATATCTTCGCTATAGTTCAGATCTGGACAATCAAACACACAAAAATACTCGAAGTAATAACATAAAATGCATGATTTTAGCTCATATAGAAAATATTCAATATATTTCGAATATAAAATATGTTAAGTTGAATTGATTCGAGATGTTTTATTATTGCAAAGAGGTTACAATACATAGGCTGCTTGCTCCTATAAAGGAGGAGTCAACACCTATCTCCAATCCCTCAACTATCTCTCTAGGATATCTCATACAATCCCACATATCTCTCATATGAGTTGTGCATTACAACTAATTGTGCACACTCATGTATTATTTAAATATTAAATAATACTAACACCTAAATGATCACACTAGAACATAGAATTCCTAACATTCACCCCCTTAGTGTGAACATGGGGAAAACTTATCTTGCACTGCAACTTGTCACCTGATGCTGACTCATGATCTGGATGGTTTTACCAATGGTTTACCAACAACCAAAATGGTGGTTTTCAAAGTGGTTTACCACAAACCAAAGAGGTGGTTTTCAAAGTGGTTTACCACAAACCAAAAAATCATGTTGATTGCAGTTTATTTTCAGCCCTCATCATTTTTCACACTTCAGGAGATTACATAGGAATCTATTACAATTGTGAACAGGAATATTACTTCTGTTCTTATTTTCTATCACACAAAACTGGAAAGCAAACACACAACTGAAAAAAAAACATGGCCACCAAATCTTCATGTGGCCTCATCATTGGTGTCTTGACGAGAGGTCGCTGAACAACCTCCTTCCTCTCGTTGCCTCCAACCTCCATTCAGTTTATTTAGAACAGAAAATCTTCAGAATTGTAGTCAGGATCTTCTTTCACTGGGTCTTCCTCTTCATTCTCTGACTCTTCTTTAACTACATTTGCTTCATTTGGCTTAAGATTTCCATTGAGTAAATCTTTAGCTCGAATTCTGCAATACAAGATTGTATGCCCTTTTTTCTTGCAGTAGAAGCATTCTGGTTCTTCTTTGTTTTTAAGAAATTTATTGTATTTCTTTTTCCTTACAAATAAAGCAGTTTCTTCTTTTATGTCTTCTGCAGTTCTTTTCTCTTCCACTAGGAGAGCTGAAATCATGTCCTCAAGTGTTTGAGAAGGCATTTGTCCTAATGTAAATACAACATTGTTGTATTTTGGAGGCAAGCTGTTTAACAGTATGGCTTTTGCATCTTCATCTACTACATTAGCTTTCACTTCTGCGAGTTGTCTCAAAAGGGAACTTAGTTCATTAATGTGACTTGACATTGTCACACTATCACTCATCCTTAGTTTAAAGAGTTGCAATTTTAGTGAAAATTTAGCATTTGTTGCTTTTGACCCAAATGTTTTGTTAAGAAGATCCCATATCTCTAGTGATGATTTATCTAAATCCACATAGTGTAATTCAGTATCTGATAAAGCAAGTCCAATAATGGATTTTTCCTTGTCATCCCTACTATGCCATTCTAGTAATTTAGCAGCATCAGTTGGTTGTGTTTCTTTTCCGCTTACAATCCCCCATAGGTTTTTGTTCATAAGTTGCATTTGGATTTTAACTTTCCAAGTGTGAAAGTTTAATCCATTAAATTTGTCTAACGGGATCTCCATTATGGGTGTCGAACTCCATCGATAATGCACCCCTCAATATATATATATATATATATATATATATATATATATATATCCCTTTTTTAACTTAAGTTGAATTTTAACACATATAATGATATTTGTTTAGGAAAGACCAAAAAATTAATACAAAACGTGAAGCTTTATACCAAATACTTGTTTTGTAAAGCGCTGAATTGCATGTAAATCCACGATTATCCTATGTAGACCAGATCCGTGAGGTGGGAGCTCCAAAGGAAGATAAAATCGATCAAAGAGAAGCCATGGTTGGATTCAATTAAATCTGCACCAACAATACTAAGAAAACCAATTTTCACGGCGCTTGAGTTAGTGGCTGCGAGATATATGCTGGCCTAAAAAATGTGAATAAGATCTCGCCACACATTTCAATATCAAAATCCACGAACAACCACCTACAGATCCCACTTGGCTCGTGTAAAACTGCAGCGTTGAATACAAAACGTGGTCTTTGAATTCAATTTTGATCTGTTGCACAAAAAAACGTTCAAACCACAAGATTCTTCCAAGCCGTAGCAAAGTAAATCACAAGCGGATGGAAAAGCTATGTATGATGGCTCCCATTCAAGTAAATCGCTTCCAAATGGTAGATGAAATATAATTATCATTCATATCAAGTGCATCTTTCACCATAAATACCAAATGGGCACATACATTGTAGACTATGGCGCTTTCCCTTAACCTTCTATTCCGCAGTCAACCTTTATATTGAATGTATATATCAATAGATTGGGCACAATACAGAAGAATTCACGCACGCTTTACACAGATCAGATCACATGTGGGTGGCGGTGCATATGGAAGAATGTGCAGATTGCTCTTTTCTAACATACAGCTCCCACAAACTCTCATGGAGAATACGCTTCCTCAAGGATCTGCCATGCTCGATACCAAATCTTCACTATGGTTCAGATCTGGACAATCAAACACACAGAAATACTCAAAGTAATAACATAAAATGCATGATTTCAGTTCATATAGAAAATATTCAATATATTCCGAATATAAAATATATTAAGTTGAATTGATTTGGGATGTTTTATTATTGCAAAGAGGTTACAATATATAGGTTGCTTGCTCCTATAAAGGAGGAGTCAACACCTATCTCCAATCCCTCAACTATCTCTCTAGGATATCTCATACAATCCCACATATCTCTCATATGAGTTGTGCATTACAACTAATTGTGCACACTCATGTATTATTTAAATATTAAATAATACTAACACCTAAATGTTCACACTAGAACATAGAATTCCTAACAGAATATTTATTATAATGTTGAATAGATATAAATGGATGCATTCGAACACCATGAAACCATATTATTTAAATGTAGAGAGACTATGTGGAAAATCTTTGACCAACATTTATTGTTGTGCATATACAATTTTAGACATTTGGAAAAATTATCAATGTGTTGAGAGGGATCCTTTTTCCTCATGAATAGGATAAATTTTTGCATACAAAATCTATATGAGAATGCAAAATTATAAATGTTTCACACTATGGTTGATTAGTAATATAAATAATATCAACCCAACTATTAAACGACTTAGTAATCAAGTGTATAGGGTCTTGAATTTATATTGTAATTCATCAATAGTGTGTATCATACATTTCAATTGTTATAGTGGGATACTATAAAGTTAATAAGGTTTGTCACATGGTGATGTAGACTTAGAAGGATCAACAAAATACCTATGAGGAAGAGGGATATCTCTAATACCTAAATCCAAGGAACTATCACCATGACAGGATTAATCCATATGTTGTTACAAAGATGCATTATTTTGATATAACATACTAGGATGATTCAAATTAGAAAAAGGCTATCATTCACATAAGAAAATTGTTATCATTTGCACAAGAAAAAAAATCTATTATTGGTAAAGGAAACATTACTATCATGTACATTTATATCCATAATTAGTTATTTTCATTTGAAACTCTATTTGAGGAGGATATTCATTAGTGTAATCCATGTCCCATGTTCGGGTTCATTATACTCATAATGATTCTCATCATCTAAGGTAATTGGGGGTGGTTCATATAATTATGCCTTGTATAGGGCTTCCATCTTCTCATGAATTCTATCCACAAGAGATTTAAAACATGTATTATCAGTTGGGGTTCCCAATGAGTTAGGGTAAACATTTTTGATATGATGTATCAAAATAGAATAAGTCCAAATCCTAATAGGAGAAGGGGTACTAACATGAAACTAGATATGAAATCGAACCTTAAGGAAAATAAAAGCAAAATCTCGAGGATGAGTCATGAATCCTTAGGCTAATGTGTTTGAAAAATTAAAAAGGTTCACTAAGATGTAACATCAAAATTATACTTTTCATAACTAAGATAAATATTAAATGTAAATATGAATCTAGAATCAAAAATATAAAATGCAAAGAAGAAACAAATCTCAAAAATATGAATTATTCAATTATTTGGATATTCAAACTCTAGAAAGTTGATAGATGAAATTATAGGTTATGGTTTAGATCGTATTAACCCAAAATTAGACAAGTCGAAATGATAATTATATTAAAGTGTACAAATGATCTACACAAAGTTTCGTTGAGTTGTTCATAAGATTTGGGGAACTCGGGATCAAGAGTGGGATAAAATTGTCTATTAAAGACAAATTCACCTAGTATTTCTATTCATATGGACGATTGTTTCCTTTGTTGATTTAATATAAACTTTCATATTTACTCTCCTAAGTCTTAGGATAACTATTTTGTATTCTTTTATGTGATCATGCTTCAGTAACTAATTATGGAATCTTATTTATCAAAACAATACCTTTCACCTTTGCTTGAAAACTTGTGAAAGGGTTTAGTTTGTAATGGTTGATCTTCCTCAATTGTTCGCTGAGTTGAGAGATGCCTACATAGAAATATGTTGAAGAGGCCTTAGACCAATATAATTATCCTTTTTATTATGTTTGTGAGAACATGTGATAATCAATGCAATTCTACATGTCATTCCCTAAAACCCAATGGAAAAATGTGTGATGCACGTAATAAAAATGTTTTAGATTTTGTAAACAATAATAAACATTTGTGTACTTTAATTCACAAGTAATATTTTGATATTGGCAAGTGTATTGTTCTTCCAAGGAGTCCCCCTTTTAATATGGTCTTAAGTGGTATATTTATATAGTGATCAATATTCTAATTTGAATATTTTTTATCATAACAGAATCATATTCAAAATAAAAATCCAACCCAAATAGATTTACTTTTGAGAAGTTTGAGATAAAACCAAGGGAGGAAAATATTGTTAGCCTTGGAAAACACCATCGGCCAATTTGGTCCAAGGTGGCCAACTTTGTCCTAGATATAGAAGAATGTCATAAAACAAAAGCCACATGTGGGAATTCCAAGAAAACATATAAAATGAATGAGGATGAAAACAATGTTTAGGAATAGTTACTAAAAGAAATAAACTTAGAAAGAAGTGTCAACATGCCAATTAATCCTTATTATTTAAGTTAAAATCAACTATTCACACAAAATCACTATAAAATGGGCTTGTGCCATTTTTGGGTATCTACATTCCATGTCTTTGAGATTTTTTTATTTGACCTTGTGTATGTCGCTAGAATTTGGAGCATCAATGATAATGGTAAATTTACCTATAAATTATTAAGAACAAGACTTTATTAGACACAATGTTTTTCATGATTATTTTGGTATTCATATGCCTATAGGGGCTAAGGTCCTAAGTCTAAAAACACATGCTACATTACCTAAGTGTTGTTGAAATGGTACTAGAAAGTGCATCCTAAATTGTAATGGTTATAGATAGAGGAAATATATAAATGCTAACGTAAGGAAGCCAAAGTTAAACAACTAATTTTATTTCCTTAATAATACATGATGTAGAAAAAGGGAGATAGAGTAAATAGAATAACACTAATGTATACATATTAAAATTCATAAAGTAATTTATTAAAAACTCCACAAAAGATGCAATTATTTTTGTTGCATATCATTTTTAAATAAATGATGGTAATGGGTGATCTTTTTAATACATTTTAATTTTTTTTAGCTTTTTGATATATTTTTTAAAAAGTTAATTATGTTTATTTGAGAGACCACTAATATCATGTATCTAGAATGTAAATAAACAATTCAAATGTAAATGACATGGTATGAAGTTATAGGTTTTTTTTTTTCATGGACTATCAAATGACACATAAAACACATTTATAAAATAGAGTATACCTACTTTATGATATTACAAAATACCCGCAAATCCTTTAATACATTAACCTTTTCATAATAAAATTATATAAAACAAATACAAGGTTACAAAGAATTTAATATTTATTGTCATTATATTTTTCAATAATAACTTGTATTCAAAAATGTTTTTTTAGGCTTCCAAACTATCAATCATAAATTGGTTATGTATTTAATTTTCTCATTAAAATACATAAATAGTCTTGAAATATTATATATAAGAATAAATTCAGAAAAAATAGTTTCATTTATTTATTTACTTGCAAAGTTTGCATAAATAATGCAAAATTTTAATTAACTTTATTTAAGAGAAGACAAGCCCCATCTTAGATTCTAGAATAGTTATAATTTTTATTATACATCTGGAGCATAATTTACAGAAATAAACACCTTTACTCCTATGTTCCATTTACTTGTGAGGATATCATTACAAATATTATCCAAGCATTAGCATAATTGACAAACTTGTGTTTCTTTCATTAATCATTTTCCCTATCATTATTGTCAAGAACACGTGTCAAAACCCTACAAATATCCTATTAAAAAACACACTTTTAAAAGATTAAAATATATTTCTTAGAAGGGAGCAAAAACTAGTATAGGAGAAATTTTAACCCCTTAAATATAGGATCCTATATGCATGTAAATATATTTTTAAATTCCCCCGCAAAAAACCATGAATATAACATTGCATACATCTCTCAAATGGATTTGTAACAAGAAGCTTTAAAATAAATGGATAACCTTACCCTCTCAAAAAAACCATGGTGATTATCTAACAAACCAATCATTTAACAATTTTTAAAATTCCAAACTCAAAACAAAAAATATATTATTTCATCTCAGCTCAAATTATCTTATTAATCCATGCACCGTTTAGTTTGTTCAAGTTAAATAAAAATTATTGTTAGAGAATTTTGGACAAATTATGGTGCAATAAATTAAACTAAATAAATAAAAATATAGATATTCAAAAGGAAAATTATGCATATGAATATTGACATTGTGATTATACTAGAAAAACTCTTTCAAATAAAAAAATCCAACCAAAATATTGATAATTGTATTAATTTGAAACCAGTTTACAAATACATTATATATTTTTCACGGGGGTTCATTAGCGAAGGCAATATCCTAGACGTGGGTTCATATTGAGGTAATTAAAATTAATAAAATTAAAGTCAATATACCGGTAGACATGAGGGGGTGAAAGGGTTTAATTTATTAATGTTTTGAATCGTATTGGGGTAGGTTAGAGAGGTGAGCCAAAGGAAAGGGAGGTTTGATTTTAATATAAAACTAAAACATTTGAACCCTAGTTTTTAAAATTAAATACCTTAAAATTGAAAAAGTAGTGTGGTCATAAATTAAATTATACTCTCTTTATTAATAAAGAAATCTAGATTCTTAACCAAGAATAATAAGATGGTAGAAAACTAGGATTGAGTATGCTTTTCAACACAAGTGATATTATTTCACCATCTTAATTATTTGAACAATTATTGATAAATGATTAAAGATTAACATATATAAGGTGATCTGTAATAGGTCTTCAATGGCTTCAAATTATCTTTCGAGAGGAAATGCATATTAAAAAACATTGAGTGAAAAATATAATATATTTTTTGTTTAATATATTAGGGTAGAAATAAAAAGGGGTAAATAAAATTGTAATCGAAAAATAGGTAAGTAAGGTACATGGAAAAAATAGGGGGTATTTTCATTCTAATAATATAACAGGAGGGGGTATTAACAATTGAGTAATTAGAGGTAGAAACTAGAATTAAGGGTATTATTTAATACCCTTCGAACGCACGTGCTATACCATAATTTTACTAAGTGAACCCCCGTGATATTTTTGAAGTATCTACAACAAGACTTACACACAATGTGAACCAAGAGGTAGTCTTCTAGACTTGCATGCACATTAAACCATGTTCGAACTTGAGCCTCCCACCGCTAATATGCATTGATCCCCTTTACCATATCTCGAACCAACTATAGGATTCTTCGACGTACCAACATGCTCCACACTAACCAATCTGCATGACAATGATGACCACACACTTATACTAAGGCGGGGTGAATCAATATAAGGTAATCTTTTACTTATTTAAAAACTTAATAACCACAATAATAACAATCACACAAGATCTAACAATTATGGAACACAATATTTATATGGAAAACCTTTCGGGAGAAAACCATTGAAAAAAGCTGCTTGATCTACCTGTCTAAATCCGGTTAAGAAATAAAAAGTCTCTTACAAAAATTGTAGGCACTAACCCATTAGAGACTCCAATTGCTACATTAGTAAATTTATAAGCACCAACCTATTGGAGACACCAATCCCCACTTCTAAGTAATAACTTAGCAAGAGACACCAATCTCTTCTCTTAGGAAGCACCAACCTCCAAATGAACATCTTCAATGGATGATAATCAAATAAACATCCTTCATAAAATCTACCTTGAATGATCTTTTATTTCTCTTCTTCATAAATATGCTTACATTTTGATGATATATATTCATTATTCCTTTCATACTTAAAAATATATTCTTAATGATTTCTCATTCATTTACCTGTAGAAATATTCCTTTATCTCTTTCTTTTGCACTTCGCTCTTCTTCAACGCTTCATCATTTTTCCACACATCCACCATTTTTAAAAATTTCTAGCTATATGTTCTTTTATACCATTTTCATCTCTTGAAAGGGTGTCATTTCTTCCCAAGGTTCGCCCAATAATATTCTTTTGGATGCAAAATAGGATTTGACCTTTTTCAAACTGATATTTGAATTTCTAAGTTCTTCCATGACTTCGTAGACTTTCTCTGTTTTCACCGTATTCTCATGATTTATATGACCTCAATGGACTTAATTTATCTTTCTCCTTGTTCTGTGGATTTCCTTGACCTCTACGGTCCCTTTTTAAATTCTTCCTTGTTCTACGGCTTTCCTAGACCTTTCGGCCCCTTTTGACTTCCTCCTTGTTCGCAGCTTTTTTAGACCTACACGGATATTCTTTGACATCCACGTCTTTCCAGGGAAAATCCTTTGTTACGCGGATATTTTGACTTTTGCTACCTTTGGAAAATTATGGATCACTTCCTTTGTTCCACGACACACTTCCTTTGTTCCACGGTTTTCTCACCTCTAAAAACCCACAGACACTAAAAATTCTCCCCCTTTGTTGCACGATATTGACTTGCCTTCCAAGCCCACAAAACACTGGACTTTTCTTCCAAAACCGTAAAACACTACAAAATGGTCTCCTTTTGTTGCGCATAATTGAATTTTCTTCCAAACTCACGAAGCACTACATCATGAATTCCTTTGACATTAATAAAAATATTTCCAACAATATCCCCCTTTTTCATTGATGGAAACCTTGCCTTCCAAACCCGGAAAACACTATATCATAAATTCCTTTGACATCAATGAAAATATTTCCAACAATCTCCCCCTTTTTCATTGATGGAAACCTTACATAAAGGTTACTTGTGCAATAACATAATGTTCCCCCCTTTTTGTAATTTTCTCCCTTTCTATAACTCTTCCCTTTGACATCAATGGAAAAGGGACAATTATAACCTGATGTATTTCAATGTTTGCTTCATCCATATGACTTATGTGCAATATGACACTATTGCATTGTATTCTACCTCGATGTGGATAAAGAAATATAAGCATGCTTCTTACTTAACCAAGATACTAACCTTTTTCTAAGAAAAAATTCTCCTCCACTTGTACTTTTTCTATCAATAATACTTCCACCTAATATATATCGGTATATGTTTCTAGGGTGAAATCTTCACTTCTTAGATACCATAAACCATAGTCCAATGTTTCCTTTAGATATATAAATATTCTTTTGACCACTTGCACATGAGTTTCTTTTGGTGTTGTTTGAGAGCGTGCTACCATGCCTCTTTGCTTTGCATAACGTATGACCTTAATGTTGTAACATATAGTAGGCTGCAAATCATTGAACTATAAAGCATCCGATTTACTTCAAAATATTCATCATACTTTCTTAATTTTTAGCTTTGTGACTATGAGTGTGCTCACCGGGTTTGAAAGAATCCATCCTAAAATTTTTAAAAATCTCCTTTATATACTTGGTTTTTGAGATGAAAATTCCTTTATCGGTTTGAGAAATTTGTAACCCAAGGAAGAATGATAACTCACCAAGCATGGACATCTCAAACTCCTTTTACATTTCCATAGAAAATTCTTAACACATTTTGTCACTACTACGTCCAAAAATAATATCATCCAGATAAACCACAATAATTGACTTATCATTACCTTCTATCTTTATGTAATATTGTTATCGATAATTCCCCTTTGGAAAACTTGTTGTAGATATTTGTCAAGTCTTGATTACCATGTCCTGGGGACTTGTTTCATCTCATAAAGTGATTTCTTCAGCTTGCACACATAATCCTTATCTTATGATAAGAGGAACCCTTTTGGATGTTCAATATATACTTATTCCTCTAAATTTCCATTGAGAAAGGTTGACTTGACATCTATATGATAGAATTTAATTTTTTTCTAAAAGTAAATGCCAACAAAAATTTTAATCGTTTCTAGTTTTGCAACATGAGAAATAGTTTCTTCAAAATCAATACCTTCAACTTGAGCATACCCCTTGAAAAGTAATATTACTTTATTTCTCACCACTTTTCCATCTTCATTTAGATTTTTCTTGAAAACTCACTTGGTACCAATCACTTTTTTGTCTTTTGATATTGGGAAAAGTTCCCAAGTCTAATTCTTTTAAATTTGATTTAGTTTTTCTTCCATAGTCCCAATTCAATGTTTGTCTTCATTTGCTTCTGCAAAATTCTAATGTTCTTTTTTAGATAGTAAGGACATGTTTCCATGTTCTAATGCATTTACTAATCTTCTTCTACTTTGTATTCTAGTATCTTTATCACCAAGAATTTGACTTCCTAAATGGTTTTTCTGTACAAATATAGATGGTGCCTTTTTATCCTTTAGTTCAATCATATCTTCTCCTTCTCCTTCTTCTCCTTTTTCTTCTTTACAAATTTCTTCCTTTAGGTAATCAATTTCTTATGATTATTACTTTTGATATCTTACTATGAGATCATACAATCAAACTTATTTTTTCTCCTTTCAATTCTTGACTATAAGAGTTACCTTCTCCATACAATATGAAAAAACACACAATAAATTTATCTCCCTAGACTCTTTTTACCTTCTCCTAGCTATAATTATCCCATTCCTTAATTAGGAAGATGATAACAACTTCACACATGGTGGATCTTCATGTTCTAATTAGAGTTCTTAGTTAAGATTTTTACTCAACTCCTTTGCAAGATTGTAGGAGATGATTGTTTCTCCTAATTTATACATAGACAAAAAATACATTGAATACCTACTCTTTCCTATAAAAATAACCATCTAATATAATTATCTATATAACTTACATTTTCATCATAATTTATAGCTATTACAACTTCATACATAGAATTTTGTATAATAGTCAAATATTCAAACTAGAGTTTTTAGTGAAAATGATTTCCAATTATTCAAAAGTACTAATATACTACTCATGATAACATGAATGCCTTATTACAATCCAAATAGGATTCTTCCAAATCTAAAATCCTAATTTTGTATTCTAACCAACATGTAATTGATGCACCTACATCAAATTTTAACCAAATTTCTCAAAGGGGAGACAAGTTTTTTTGGGGTTGTTGAGAAAATGTATACTTCCATTTTGCATTCCAACCAATGCCAAATGTGAATTTGGTCAAATATTTAAGTGATTAAATAATTCTAAAATATCTATTACTATTCAAAAATATGACATACAATTATATAGGCATATCATTTCCTTGTATCAATGACCCATGCTCACAAATCTCACATTGAATATTATAACTAAAAGTTGTTAAATTAAATCTATATGAATACAAATTACACAATAATACTCAAAGTGATTTATTACAACTAAAACTATATTCACATACTAACTTCACACACTAATATAACTCACCCACAAATATATTTTCTCAACAATGTGAACACTAACATTAATAATTTTAACAATGTCTACAACTATCCTCATGAAATTTATTGAATCCTCCCTAATTAAATTTTTCATAATTCTCTATGCAAGATAATGAAAAAAATTCCTTTAAAAACTTACAATTATAAAAAATAAATGAATATAAGTTATCTCAATAAATAAAATCATGAATTAGATAAATCATTTTAGTATTTTTCATTGATGTATGTTGGCAAAATAATTTTCAAGTGGGAAAATTAGTGGGCTCTCACCAACAATGTGAAGAACTCGAGCAACTCTGCTTGAATGAGGTAGATAAATTTATTGAAAGAAAGGAAATGAAAACAATCTAAAGTAATTTTTGGGTTAGCCAAAAGACCGAGGATCACACAGAATACTTCCCTAAACTTGTGGTAACTGCTTGTATTTAATACAAGGGAGGAAAATTGCTTAGTGAGGGAGATAGGAGAGAAAAATAAGAAAGTGATTTCAAATAAAAAATAGTATTGTAGATTTTGTTGCATTAAAATTAGAACATTTCACTTGCATCAATGAGAAGAAACCACTTACAAAGAAAGAGGAATAATCCACAAGAAACAAAAAGTTTTATTGCATCATGTTGCACAATTTACAATGCTCATGGAGTACAAGTTGAGATGAAGATAGAATAGTAACAAAAAAGAAATAGAGGAAACGAAGGCATTTTCTTCTAGAAATATAGTGAGAGATAGTAAATAAGTATTAACCATCCTCTTAAAATGAGGGCGTCATTCATATTTATAGTGCCAAGACTATCTTTTCATCTCCCCCACATGGCCTTTGACCTTCCTTCATGGTTCAATTTTGAATGCCTATCATGAAATTTTGTGTTCCTCCATGAATTTTGACCTTTCAACTTTTTATCTTTGGTGCTTCCTTTGTCACTTGTGACCTTTGGAATTACTGA
The DNA here is from genome assembly GCA_018340775.1 of Taxus wallichiana var. yunnanensis. NCBI lineage: Eukaryota > Viridiplantae > Streptophyta > Pinopsida > Cupressales > Taxaceae > Taxus > Taxus wallichiana. Next base: position 449,954,818 of record CM031239.1, read on the forward strand.
ACTTTGGTGTTTCTTCACCACTAGTGACCTTTCACATTCCTTCATGATTGTTAGCCTTTCTAATTCCTTCGTGACATTTGATGTTCCAGTTGTCACACATCAATACCTTCTTGTTACAATACATCAAAACCATCCTTCTATTACCATAAGCTAACACATTCTTGTTGGCGTACATCATCACATTCTTGTTGTCAAGCATCATCAAATTCTTATTTTCGGGCGCCATCAAATTCTTGTTGTCAAGTGTCATCACATTCTTGTTGTCGACATCATCAATTCTTATTGTCAAACATCATCAAGTTATTATTTCTAGGTGTCATCATATTCTTGTTTTCATGATTCATAAAATTCTTGTTTTTGGGTGTCAAGAAATTCTTGTTGTCAAGTGTCAACAAATTCTTGTTGTCGGGCATCATCACATTGGTGTTTCAAGACCAAAATTCATTTCTTCTCTCCAAGGTAAAAATTAATGAAATTTGGTCATAAAATATATGAAAAATTATGGAAAAGGTCCAATGAATCCATTTAAACTATTTAGAATTATTGAAAATGAAGTATTCATCAAATTTAACCCATACTTTCATTTTTACCTCAAGGTGTGCGTCGATAGAATAAGTGATAGGAAGAGTTTATGATCACTACAGTACTAACACATCATATGAGTTATGAAGAGAAATAAATATAATTTCATTTGAGATTTGGTTAGGCTCTCAAATATTCATGAGGCTCCTAAAACCTTCCAGAAAGTTATAGCTTGTACAAGGATCTTTGCGTCACATTGTTGGATGATTTTCCACATCTAAATATTCCCAAAACATTTCCTTGATGATTCCAACATGAAGTGGGATATTTTATCTCTCTAATTCCTAGGGTATGAGCTTCTAACTCTTCAAAAGGATCTTGAAAATATTCTAGCAAGGTGACTAGAGTTTTTAGAACATGCGTTTCCCAATGCCTTTCTCATAAAGATCTAGTTTTGTATAACTTAATCCTAAACCTTGATTTTCTTCAAAAATTTAATCCTAAAGGCCTATTTTAAGACTTCTTACACTTACAGAGCATCTCCTGGGGATGTACTAAGAGCAACTCCTTCTAGGTGAATCATAATAAGCTCATGAATTGTTGTCCACCAACTTACCTGCACATGAAACACACTTTAAAAATCCAGTTAGCACATCCCTCTTGACAATGATGGGGTTTACATAATCGTAGACCAAGCAGAGGGCGGGTTCACATTACCTAGTTCAAGGATTTTTTTAGTGTGGGCTTGATTGTCATGGTCAAATTTTCTATTTTTAATGTTAGACATTTAACATGACAATAACTAGATCTAGCTTGGGGAATTGTATCGATTGCACAAAGTGAAAATGGGGAAATTAGGAATCCCATAACCTCAAGAGACAAAGAGGACTAGTGTTTTATCCATTGGGCTATAGGTTTCATTGCAAAATAAGGGTGGATACAAATAAACCTTCTTTATTGAACACAACCTGATACAAACACAAACAAATGATAGAAATGGAAACACACAAACCTATATTTACCTATGATACATGTGGGGGACAACCCGCTTTCATTGTTTATATAGTTTCATATGTTTCTCGTTGCGAGGCAATTTTAAGTGAGTGTCATCCAGATAAGATATTTGGAAAGTATTCTCCACCACACGTGTCCCGTATCTAAAATGGGCTAAGACACAAAAATCAAACTTTCCATGGATTAATTTTAGTTGTATTCTCTTATCCCATAGTAGGATAAGATCACCAATATGAAAAACTCTTTTCTTTTCCTTCTTATATAAAATTTTCTTTACTTTCAATTGATGGTCTTTTATCCTATCAATGATCAACACCTTCTCTTCACATATCTTCTCCAAGTGCAAAATCCTTTTATTAAGTGAGTCTTGGAACTTGCCATATTCTACTACTTTGATCAGTTACAATGATGGTAATTCTATAGTGATTTGAACTTTTGCATTTATCCCATATAGGATTTGGAACGAAGACATACCAATATCTCTTTTAAGAGTGATCTTATCAGCCCATAGTGCATCATATAGTTTCTTGTGCCAATTTATCTGATTTTGATCTATAAGCTTCCTCACAATTGTCACAAGATTCTTATTACTAGATTTTGCTTGACCATTCCCCTGAGGGTAATAGTCAAATGCATGGGCTAAGGATATTTTGTATCCATAGTAGAACTCAATTAATTCCATAGAAGAGAAATAAGTGACATTATCAACAACTATCTTCTGTGGAATGCCAAAATAAACAATAATATTTTCCTTGATGAAGTTACATACCGTTTCCAAATTGGATTGCTTGACTGGTATGACCTCCACCCACTTAGTGAAGTAATCCATTGTTGTGAGCATGAAGATATGACCTACACTAGAATGAGGATTAAGATCATTGATGAAGTCTAGACCCCATTATTGGAAAGGCTCTTCAATCACCACCGGTTTGAGTGGAAGTGTAACGAGTTGTGGTCTTCCCACAAACTGTTTGAAAGGATCACACTTAGATACCCATTTATGAGCATCTTGAAAGAGAGTAGGCTATTAGTACCTCCCTCGAAGGATCTTGTGTGTAGTGACCATGGTGGAGAAATTTCCACCACAGATTGGTCATGATATGCTTTCAGCAACTTCTCATGTTGCTCTTTGTCAACATACCTTAAGAAATATCCATCAAGGGCTCTCTTGTATAATACATGGTTCCAAATCATGTACCTTGCAACTTTGATCTTGAGGGTCCTTCTTTGCTTGTAATCCATATACTTAGGATAATCTCCATAAGTGAGTAAGTAATATCATTATACCACTCATTGGTAGTATTTACAAAGAGTACTGCGGCAAGTCCTTATTTCTACATTCGTAGCAATGTCATTCATTATCTTCATACTGAGTCATGAGAGACTCATCTTCAACTATCAACCTACATAACCCATTTCCTCTAACCAAATTATATGGCCTTATCTCTAGGTCATACTCTTGAATCTTCAACACCTAGTTTCCTCTTTTTTCTCTAAGGTCTTGTTGAGTCAAGATAAACTTTATAGATGATCAAGGAGACATCAAAATAGTGTGAGAGTGTAGGATGTAGAATCTAAAATTCTTGACCGCATTAACCACATCATAAGAATGTTTTTCTATGGTAGAGTATTTGAGCTCATGATTTTTCAATGGGAATCTCATGAAGGCAATAGGAGACTTAATCCCTTCCTCATTATTTTGAACTAAAATAGATGAAATAGTGTGCTCAGATACATACAATACACAATGAAATATTTATTGAAATCAGGACATACCAAGGTCAAAGCTTTGGCTATGACCTTCTTGATATTCTCAAAATCTTATTTCCTTTCTTACTCCACTTGAAACTCTCTTGGGGCTTCATCATTTTTGTAATATGCTTGGTCAACTCAAAAAAATTTGGAAGAAAGTGGTGGAGGAAATTAAAATTACCAAAAATTATTGAACTCCCTTCTTACTTGTGGACAAGGAGAGATTTTTGATGGCTTCTAATACCTATAGATCAATATTTGTTCCTTCTTTGTTCACAATATGTCCTAAGATATTTCCTTTAGTCACTCTAAATATTGACTTTTTCAGATTCAATGATATTCCATGTTCTTAAAACCTTAGAAAAACTTGTTCAAGGTGTATCAAATGTTCCTTTCTCTTCTTAGAAAAGAATGTGAGATCATCTAGATAAATGAAAATACATTTTTTCTTCAAATCCTTGAAATCCAAGTCCATTACTCTTTGAAAAGTGGCCCCAACATTGTGAGGCTAAATGGCATATGTCTATTGGCAAAGGTTCCCTACGGAGTTGTAAAAGTAGTCTTATATTGATCTTCATGAGAAACTTCAATTTGATTATAGCTAGAGAATCCATCCAACATGGAAATAATTTATGAACCTATGACTACTTGTAAAATCTGATCCATGATTAGAAGTGGGTAATTTTATTTTAAATAAGCTTGGTTAAGATTCTGAAAATCTAGAAAAATCTTATTTCCACACTTTTCTTTTAGACAGGGATGATATTTACCACCCATGTAGAGTGCTGGATTAGAAAAATGATCCTTGCATTTAGCATTTTCAATACTTCCTCTTAGATTGTTCCAACAATCTTTGGATTATATTGTCTTTATTATTTCTATAATTTCTTTCTTCGAGATTGAGTATTATTAAGTGTTGTATCTCTTTTGGTTTAAAATATTTCATTTCATCATAAGAATATGCCAATACATTTGAATACTTTTTCAACAATGAAAGAAAATTTATTTTTTCTTCTAGTGAGAAACATTTTCCTATAATCACAAACGGAGGTTGTTTTTTTGTCCCAATGTTTACTTTCTCAAAATCACCATTACTCTTAGGATACTCCCTAGCTTTATATTTCACATATCTATCATTCATATCAAACAATTATTCAAACGAGACTAGGCCCTTAAGAATATCATTACCTTTCAATACAAGCACTCCATCGAGTCAACCTCTTTGACTTCACCTGTGTCTTCTTTTGGAGTTGATTCTCGAGGTGAAGAAGTACTTCCTTTAAATAATAGGTTGTAATTATCTTGTTGTTCATGAAAAAGAGAATATGTTTATCATCATTGAATACCTTCCAATGGTTGGCATTATTAGGCACACTTGGCCTACATATCATCTCAATAGAATATTTCTCTTTATCGAAAGAAAAGTGTGGTATCATCGAGATAATATGACATAGTAAGAGAATCGGACTTTTCATTTTTTTCACTGGGAAAATCTTGTATAGAGAAACCATTAAAGGATTCAATGTAATCCCACACTCTGTTCCTATAAATTTTGAGCTATCAATTCTTCACTTGGTACTAATTCTAGACTTGTTTCACAATTACATTTGCATCTCCTAAGCATTTCAATTTTTAGTTCCCATGGACTCAGCTGTGTCCATCCCTAAGAGAATGGATTCATACTTTGCAGTATTATTGGTATTTTTAAATTGGAGCTTGAAAGCAAAAGGAAATAACTCACCTAATGGGGAAATCATAACCAAACTGCGGCTCCAGATCTTGTACTAAAATGAATTTTGTAAAACTCCATAGTCCAAAATTTGTATTCATCTTCTTCTAAAATAATATGCATATCATCTCCTCTTCTGGATATTATGAAGTAATTCACATGTCCACTATCTTGATAAAGAATATCTGCCCTAGGATCTTCTATTTTTTGTATTGTATATTTCATTTTTCTCATTGGAAACAAATTTTCATTTGGCCCTTGACTAGAATATTTTCCGAAGACCAGTCCATCTAAATTTATCCTCCCAAATATCTTTAAAAGATTTTAATCAATAACATCCCATATGAGGATGGAATGTCTGGTACCAATATAGTTAATAACACTTTCTTATTATGGAAATCAACTAGAGGAACCTAGGCATCATTTATTCTTCCCACAAGTGGGACTTTTTTGGTTTTCATAGAATAACACTGGTCTTTATCTTGTGTTAGAGTGAGACCAAGGATGTTAGCTACTTTTATTGGCATCAAATTATCAGAAGCCCCTGATTTTATGATACAATTGTTCGATTGGTAGCCTTCAACTAGAAGAGAAAGGTAAAATGGTTCAATTTTTTCATTATTGGATGCACTTAAGGCTAGCATAATTTGAGATGAAGAGGAAGGAGGAGTCGGTAGTACCCCTTGGAAGATGGTGTGAAAACATTGGGCTTTGGGTTACTACCTTTGATAAACTAGACGAGTTTATCAAACTATTCTGGATGGGTTTGCAAATATTTAGACTCAAAGATTTGGATATTAGACCTTTTGACATGGTCTATTGCATCAAAAGAGGGGGAAGAAAATGTCTCTAAGGTGCTTTGGAAGATCTAGGGAGTGAGAAAGATGATAATTTGGAAACATGGGTTACTTTGACAACAAAGGTAGGCTTAGAAGCTAATGCGGGCGTATTGGGCACCTCATAAATTTTTTAGACGCATTTACTATTTTAGAAGTAACGTTAGAAATATTAGAAGAAGATGCTTTAACATATGTAGAATTAATAGAATTTCTTGTATCGATGGTGTCTACTTGGTTGCCAAAAGGTATGGTTTTTCTTTAGCAAAGTCCATAGAAGGTGGAATTGTAGCCCATCTATTGATTATTTTGTTAGACGGATTCACAATGGGAGAATCTACATCTTTCTTCTTCTTGGGAGTGAAAAAAGAAATTTGTCTTTTGGATTGGGAACAAGTGAACACCACACAAGAAAAACTTGGTGCATGATTTTCTTCAATTTAATCTACGTATGAGTACTCAAAGTACCCAATCTCAACATCATCAACTTATTCAATTTCAAGCCCATTTTCTTCTTCATCATCATCATCATATTCAAAAAACTCATTTTCATCATCACCATGTGTATTGTAGGATGGATTGATAGAAGGAGCCTCTAGAGAAATTCTTTGATGTGGTGGGACAATCCTTTGTCTATTTGGAAATTTCTTCTTGGGTGCCTCTTTGCTCACAAAAACTATAAAAACTATTTGTTGAGAGACAAGACATCATTAGCTAATTTTTGGACTAATGAATTTGTGTTATCTATGCTTGATGTTTGGCCTTTATCCTTACTTGGACATTTTTTTTATCTTTCCCAACATGATAAAATCCTCTTCTACTTAAATTGCAAGATTTTGTGCCTCATCTAACTTCATTGGTTGAGTTCTTATTTGCATATAACTCACCTTAGGAAGTTTGACATTTGTGAAGAATATTAACTTGTTTTCTTTAGTATTGATTAAACCCATGTGAAACCCTGTGTTATTTTTGTATCATTTTGCACAATCTATAGTATTGGTGTTTATAATTAACACTTTACTATGTTTTGGAAGGAAATGTTGTGCATATTATTGTTATTTTATCTTGTTATTTCTTCTTCAAATATGGATTAAATGAACCGTTTTATGAGTATTAACAATATATTTGGAAAATCATATGTAGATTCATCACAAAATTTAATTGCGCACTAGTGCAAGACTTATTGGTGCATTGGAACATGACTCACCTTATAGAGTAAGACTCACCTTTACATTAGTGTAGTACTCACCTAGATCACACTATGAGTTAATAGAGTTGGTACATTAGCTAACAAAATGACATGAGCATTAAACCCGTGCTACTACCTCAACCTACCTTCACATAGATTATGAAGACTAGACACTCGAGTTTAACTTTAGTTGCTTGATGATGTGATGCATACAAACACTTATGGATAAATGATCACCACGAGTCTATGAAATCAATCTAGGATCTACAATATCTTCCCAAAATAATTGACTCTCTCAAATGATTCAATTACTGAGACTCCTCTATAGTCAAGCAAGATTAATTCAATTCAAACGTTACATAAAATACTCCTTCCACAATTGTAATTCTTAGAATAGTTAGTCATTATTTTAGGCATTATCTAGTTAAGTAGGTGTTATTAATTGCAAATAAAATAGTTCTCTCCTAGAGGGACTAGGACTTCTCTAGTATAAAAGATCTACTGTATTAAGATTTAGAAGTTTGGTTCAGTTAGTTAATGATTGTAAAATCAATTCTTTCAATTTAATAAAATAGCAGATTCAAGGGGAAAATTTTTTGTGTAACTTTCAATGTTGAACTTGGTCAAAGGGAAGGAGCAAGGGTTGTTCCTCCCCAATGAGAATGGATCTTCACCGTTATTTCCTTTTTGTAATTTTTCATTCATTTAAAATTACAGCATTGAATCATTTTTCATACCTTTAATTCTATCTTTATATTATTTTTCTTACAATGCATTTCATTTCTTAATTATATTTAGTATACTATTCAATTAATTTTTGTTATTAATTAAGTCCGAGAATAAATACGACTATTCCTTTTGTTGCAAACAACCATAGACACCACCTTGGACTGACATATATAATATAACTAAAGTGTGAGTATCAACTGCGCTCATCACTTTTTGGAATCGTTTCTAGGGAACTCAAGGTCTTATCAAAGGTTAAGGTGCTAGCTAGAAGTTCTTCCTAGTTGTCTGGTAAGTTTCCATTCAAAAATTTCATTTCTATAACTCTTTTTTTTTTTTAAGTCGATACCTTGTAGTAGTGACAACAAGAATATTTTATGATTTGGAGTATGTGGAACAAAAACAATCAAGTTAAGCATTGATAGTTAGGGAATTTTCCTCAGTATGATAGGATTTTATGTTTAGACCTAGAGACCATAGAGGTAGATTCATTAGAATAAATTTCCAAAACCCCTTGAAACTATTTAGTGGAACAACTTGCTAACAAAGGAAGGATGGTTGATGAAGTAGATAACCCCAATGGTGTAGAAAATGCAAACCCTCCAGTTGCAAGAACATTTACCTAACCCATACAATTGAAACCTAACGATCAGGATCCTATGAAGAATATATCTCCCTCGGTTTACTAGACTTTCTAGGATTAGTCTTAGAAGATCCTGACCAATTCCTTTTTAAATTCAAGGTCTTGTGTCAAACTTATGATTACACTTATGATTCCCATAAGCTCAAGTTATTTCCCTCCACTTTAAAATACACGGCTATGAGATGGTTCATAGACTTAACCCCTCTTGTCATCCATAGTTGGGAGGAGATGGAAACAATTTTCTTACATAGATATCAATACTACCGTAGAGTCCATGATAGGACCGAAGAATTTTTAAAATTCAAAAAATGAAGATGAGAGTGTGGAGGATTATCTTGATCAGTTCATCTTCCTTCATAGGAGGTGTGGTACTAGTATGGATATTAATCTTCTTAAACTTTATTCCTCAAAGGATTGGATGAAGACACACAAGAGACCTTCAATCTTATGGGAAAGGGAGACATGAACAAACTATAATTTATAGAAATCATTTTTCTCTATAGGAATTACTACTCGCCCCAAATTTTATAAACATAAAGGAAAAATGGCTAGTGGCGATATATCCAAATTAAGGGAATAAATTCCAAATTTGATAGTAGAACTCTTGTTCAACTCAATACAACTATGGATAGGGAGAAATCCATGAATACATATCCCAAGATGTAGAGATAAACATGGGCTTAAGGACTTCCCCTTAGACAAGATAGACATATGTCTTCTTTGTGAACTAAAACATGTCACAGACCAATGCGAATTGATCCCCATCAAGAACAATCTAAAATAAAACACAAAAGACAAAGCTGAGTTGAACTATATCACTCGTGAGCAAGGAGGGAATTTTCATGCCAACAAAAATCATTCCTACATGCCAAAACTAGAATGGGTCCCAAATCAATGGAATGTACCATGGCCATACCCCCAACCTTGGGCTCAACAATTCCCACAGAGTGAAATGCACCACCAAATTACTATCAACAATTGTGGGCTTCACATCCAAACATTCCACTATTTCAACAGCTTTAATCTTCGGTACACTAATAAGCGAGTGGGATGTACCTAAAGGATCTAGGAAACATTATTATAATGAAAGAAGGCCTCAATTTCAACAAGCCTTGTTCACCGAACCTACAAATGCTACCTCATACAAATCAACCTACCTAACCATAGATACCAACACAAATTGTGGAAAACACCAAAAATTGAGGTAGGGTAGCTTTGTGTACACCGTAAAATCAGACAAAATCCCATAGTAAACTCTATGGATTGTAATTATATATTTTTGTGTTCAGGTAAGGTTACCTCAAAACCTTCATCTCCCATGATAGAAGAAATCCATGAAGAAACAAAAAGATAGAAGAAACGTAACATATTCTTTTTTTGAAGAAACACCTCAACAGTAACACCGACATTCCTTTTCCATCTAGAATCTTGGAAAAACAAAACACTGTAGTTCCTAAACAACTAGATTCATAATTAATTCAGGGAATGATAAAATTGAGTATTGGGATTACCCTGTTATAAGTTCTTAAGGAAATTCTTAAATTAAACAAAACCATCAAATAAATTTGTTTTAAGACTCCGGAAGGAGAAATCATCCGCCCAAAACCATCCACGTTGATGGAAAATTTTCTAGTATTCTAGAATGGAATATGATCCTTCCAAAATATAGAGACCATGGAAGTCCTATTGTTATTATTTTCATAGGAGTTTCCGGATCCAAAACATCCCGATTGACCTAGGATATTTGCTATCACCATAATGACCATGGATACCTTGTCCACAATGTCATTGCCTAAACCGAAGTCAACCTCCATAGTTTTACAAATCCCAGAGCGGTCTGTAAACAAGCCAAAGGGAATTATAGAAGATGTAACCATCGCCATCTAATCATGAGATTATTCAGTAGAATTCATGATCATAAAAACTAATAATATAAATATTGGATACCCTTTTATATTAGGACACCCTTGGTTAGCCACAACTTCCACCCTCATTTACTATAGAATAGGGAATATGGTGATTACAAATGGACAAGATTAAAAAAGTTATCAATTTATCTTGTTGCAAAAAAATTCTACTGAAAATAAATAAAGCAGTGGTGTAAGGAAAATTCAAATGATTTAGAGGACATCATCTCTTCTTTGGCCATGGTCATAATTAAAAAACATTCATACTAAATCCAAGATGGAGATCATGATTCATGTGCCTTTGGGAAAATTATAAGTATTACACCCAAATCTTGTGTCTTTGGGTTACTTTAAGTCTTGTGCCACAATTAATTGAAACAAGAGATGATTTTATGGATGAAAACAACCAACCTATCATCTTCTCATTTTCATGGAATATAGATCTAACCGAGTTCATCTTTCAAAACATCATTATTATTCATAGACTACTCCCACACACATTTCCATCGAATGTATTACTAAGAGAATACCCTATTGTAGATTCTCTTCATCCAGATACCAAACAACTACCTATTTTCCCAGGGAAAACATTATCAGTCAATAGTTGGTTGACTAGTCAAGAAGAGAATACCCTGTTTAAACTCTTATGCTCTCATCCTCAAGATTTTTCTTGGGAATATAGTGACATGAAGGGTATTCATCCTAGTATTTGTACACATCATATCTACACTACTAATTCCAGACCAGTCAGACAACCTCAAAGAAGGATAAACCCTGCCTTAAGAGATATTGTAAAAACTGAAATTGAAAAAATTCTTAGGGTGGGATTCATTTATCTAATCTCAGATAGCCAATGGGTTTCTCCATTAGTTATAGTTCCTAAAAAATAATGGGAAATGGAGAGTTTGTGTGGATTATAGAGAATTAAACAAGGCAACTCATAGGGATTATTTTCCATTACCTTTTATTGATCAAGTCTTAGACAATTTATCTAGAAAAAGGTACTTTTCATTCCTTGATGGGTTCAAGGGTACAATCAAATAACAATAGCACCTAAGGATAAAGAAAAACTACTTTCACCTACCCATGGGGAACATTTTCTTACAGGGTGTTACCTTTTGGTTTATGTAATGCTCCTACCACTTTTCAAAGAGCCATGTTGGAAATCTTTTCTAATCTCACCCATGACTGTGTAGAGATTTACATGGATGATTTCATAGTTTATGGAGAAACATTCCAAGAGGAAATTGACAATCTAGATAAAGTCCTTGCTCGATGTGAAAAACATCAATTATCCTTAAACCATGAAAAAAATTATTTATGATGGAACAAGGGATAGTTTTAGGCCATCATATTTCAACTGAGGGAATCAAGGTAGACCCAAACAAGGTCAGTATCATTGTAAAACTCCCATCTCCCACAAACCAAATAGAGGTAAGAAGTTTTCTTGGCCATGTTGGTTACTATAGAAGGTTTATCTCATACTTTATCAAGATAGATTCTCCATTATTTTCTCTCCTAACTAAAGATTCTGAATTTGAATGGACAGAGACATGCCAACAAGATTTTGATACTATCAAAGATAAATTGATAAACACACTAGTGTTGAGAGGCCCAAATTGGAAGCTTCCCTTCCATATATAAATAGATGCCTCCAATGAAGTAGTAGGTGTTTTCCTTGGAAAACAAGAGGAAGGAGATCCTATGTATGCTATTTATTATATTAGTAAAAACCTCTCCCTTACTAAAAGGAATTACACCACCATGGAGAAATAATTTCTTACAATGTTATATGCATTCAACAAGTTTCATCATTATATCACAGGATATGAATTGATTGTTGACACTGACCACTCTGCTATCAAATTCAAGTATTTAATGAAAAACCTTTAGTAAGTGTAAATATTGTAAGGTGGTTGTTACTACGATAATTTAATATTAAAATAATTGACAAGCCAAGGAAATCCAACATGGTAGCAGATTTTATTTCAAGACTTACCACTTCAAAAGAAGAAGATCATGTCAATGATGATTTTCTAGATGAACATATATTTGCACTTTCTACTACCTCCTTGGTATGTGGATATGGATAATTAATTGGTTATAAGTAAGTTCCCAATCATTTTCACACATAAGCAAAGGAAGCAATTAATTAAACAAATTGTGATGTATACATGGTTAAATGGAATTATTTTCAAATGTGTACCTGACCATGTTTTACGTAGGTGTGTAGCTGAGGATGAAGTATTTTACATACTTGAAGCATTCCATGATGAGCCATCAAGAGGGAATTATTTAATTCAAAGGACCATCTAAAAATTTCTAGGAGATGGTTACTATTGGCCTTCCTTGTTTAAAGATGTCAAAAAGTATGTGTGGAGATGTGATCAATGTCAAAGGATGGGGAAACCAACATTTACATCTGAGATGCCACTCCAACCTCAAGTTGTCTTGGAACCATTTGAGAAGTGGGGATTGGATTTCATTAGACCAATTGACCTAAATTCTCAAGGGAAGGAATACATTTTGGTTTGTACATACTATGTCACTAAATGGGATGAGGTGTAAGCATTGCAATATGCAAGAGATGAGAAAGTTGATTTCTTATATGAGCATATCTTCCAGAGATTTGGAGCACCAAGATCCATTGTTTCATATCAAGGACCATAGTTTATGTCAGGTGTAATTAGTTCCTTTGTGAAAACATACCATCTGAAGCACAAGAAGTCATCACCATACCATCCATAGTCCAATGGTCAAGTGGAGGTTACTAACAAAGAGTTGGAGAATATCCTAACAAAAATAGTGGATATCTCAAGGAAACTTTGGATTCAAAAATGCCTGAAGTAGTATGGACCTACAATACTACATGGAAAATAACCATAGGATTTACTCCTTATGAGTTGGTTTATGGGAAGAAGCTGATTCTCCCCATAGAATTTGAGATTCAAACCTTAAGAACCACTACCGGGGTGTGGATCGAATTATCAAAGGCACAACAAGCAAGAGTTGTTCAAATAAATGATTTGGATGAAATGAGGCTTCAATCATTGCATCAAAATGAAATTTTCCAACATCCGAGGTAGGTATGAAATGAAAAACACATTAAGCCAAGGAAGTCCCAAGAAGGGGATTTGGATTTGTTGTTTGATTCAAAATACAAGTATTTCAAGGGAAAGCTGTAGACAAGGTGGATGGGACCATATCAAATTAAACAAGTATTTAATAATGGGACAATCTAATTAATTCCAATTAATGGTGAAAATAAATTAATATTGGTTAATGGGTATAGATTGAGGTTGTACCATAAACCAACATCTAGAGAAGAATTTTAGAAGGAACTTCAAGAAGATTTAGCTCTGAATTGTGTGGACAAAGTCTCTTTGTCCAACACAACTTAGAACTAAGCTATTTTTCATCAAAGAATAAAGAGGAGATGACTAAAAACTAGAAATGGTGGTCATCATCCTCTGAGGAATTGGCTAAAAACCAACAATGGTGGCCAATTGTTCTAAAAAAGAAAAAAAAATTAAAAAAATATATAAATAAATTCGGTGGTGAAAAACTAGTAATATAGGTCACCACCCCTGAATCATGAAAGAAATAAATGAAGGAAAATGTGTGGATGGAGGATCAAATCAACATGGAAATGATGGCCAATGATGTGACAAGAAAAAATTAATGAGGTATGCATGATTATTCCCTTCTTAAATGTTGAAAAGTTTTAATTTATGAACTGTTAATTATTATACTCGTGCACATTGATTACCTTCTCCATTTCCAATACATTCCCATACTTCATATATCCCCACAAAACCACAATCCACATCCATAATAATATCCACATGTACCCCATAACTAAAATTATCACCTTGTGATAAATATTTCCCAATTCAGTTGTTTTATATACAAATCATTTCTTCTCCCCTGTCACTTTCCAAATTTTTCCATTATACTCCTGCGTTCTTACCCCATTCCACTCTTGTTCGTATTCCAATTTTTTTCAAACATCGTATTCGAGTCTTGCACCATCTATTTTATCCTTACCTACTCTATACACCAATCATGGGGCCTAGACTAAGGAATGAACCAAGCAAATCAGTAGAACTATTAACCGATACTAGGTCGGTAGAAATATTTCAAAAGGTAGGGTGGCTCAATTTTCTACTTGCATATGAAGAATTCGATACAAAAATATAGAGGAGTTCTCAAAAACATGGAATAAGGGTACTCTACTATACAAGGTAAGAAAATCCCATTCATTCCCACTGTAATTAGTCATCTTTCGGGATACCAGAGGAAGGTCAATTTGTCAGTAATAGGACATTATATGCTAAATTATTAAAAGGTTTTCAATTGGAAAAAAGGAAAAATTAGAATTAGTGGTGGAAAATAAGGGAAAGGAAAAAGGTATAAAAATAAATACTCTCCTAAGCCTTGGGAAAAAGTTATTAAATGGGTAATCAAATATTTCACCTGTGAAGGACAATATGAGATCATTTTGGGACATGTGTTGAGAATTCTGATACACCTTCGCCATGGCCAAATTAAACCCTAGCATAAAATAAATTTTCCTCAATTTTTTTATGATTATGTTTATTCGGCCATTGAGAAATTCCATTGGGGAACCTCCTACCTAAAATTCCAGGCCCGATACATTTAATTTGTAAACATAATTTTTTAGGAAGAGGCATGGCCCTAAGAAATGGTTGAAATTCTAGAAGAAGTGTTCCCTATAGTTTGAATTGTTCCTAGAGAAAGAACCCTCCACTTCGTGCGACTTGAGAAATTCCTAGATCCTCTAGGCATGATCAAGCCCTGAATGAAACCGCAATTGAAATTGTTCCTTCTCGTGAAGATACAAAAGCAACGGCCATAATGTAAACCCTACTCAAGACACCACTTATGTCTCCCCCTCAATCAATGTCACCATTTGTTCCTCGTTATTGGAAACTTATTTGAGCACACTTCAACCACTTCTATAGACTCTCTTGTGGTAGACAAAGGTAAGGCTCCTATGGTGGAAGGAGAACCTAGTTCTCCCCCTGACTCTGACACAATTATGCCACAAGTATTGTCCTTGTCTAAAATTTATTTTGAGCTAGAACTAGCTTAGAGAGAATTACACATCTCCAACTCCCCTTGAAGCTAAAGATTCCATTTTCTCTAATCTTGAGGCTGAGAAAAATTAGAAGATATAACAAAAACATTATACTGTAGAGAAACAAGAAGAGGCAACTCTTCAACTTCAACATGCCCTGGAAGAAAAAGAACAAAAATTCATTCCCTTCAGCCAAGACAGATGAGCTCAATGCATCCCTTGAAATTTTGCAAGAAAATAGGCAGGAAATAGAGCATGTGGTCACTAATGAGAAAAGAACTCAAACATATTTTGTGTTCCCATAGATTATTGTCTTGAAAGGAATGGTTAAATGGATGGAGGAATGTTATAGGCTCAGAGTAGTTGTTGATGAGAATAAGGATTTGAAGGAATAAAACAAGTTGCTCAAAGAGAATCTTATTTTTGTCTATCGGCTATATGGTTAGGTTATTACATTGAAACCCTCATCTAATTTTATGCACTATTTTTGAAGGAACAATTTCTAAAATGGCATATCTCTAGAGCCCATGCTATGTAAGATATTGAGTTTGATGATGATAGGAAATTTTTTGGTGCATACACATCAAGAAGTGATGTTGAAAAGAATTTACTCTGTGAATTTTATGTTCACAAGTTTCTTCTTCCTAAGAAGATTGAGATTCCCATAAATTTCTATGTGGGTGAAATACAACTGAGGGAATTTATCTATACTCTAAAACATCAATTTGAATGGAGGTAACAAAGGGAAACATTTGTTTAATCAAAATATAATATAGGCCTCCTAATGAGGCATGATCTTCTTGCCCCCATTCAGTTTTTCAACATATTTTGGTCTCAAGTGTATTATTTACAGTTGGTGGACAGGTATAAAGATATTCTTAGAAATTGCATGAAAATTTTTAGGGATCAATCACTCCCAATGTTCAATGTTAATTTCCTTGTCATTTAAGGTATCAAATTTTTGCATATCATTATAAGAAAAAGGAGGTTATTTCACCTACTAACCTCCACTGGTCATTAAAAAGGGCCAAGGATCTCTACAAAATCATCCAAGAAATGCAGAAATAGTGGATTGGGATGAGGTACATGCCTCCTTTGATAATCGTGACCGATATCATGATGGAATTCAACTACACATCAACTAGAGGAAAGTTATACCACCTAGAGGAAGTCGGTCACTAAGTTATTTGGACTTTCTAATACTGAATTAGACAAGAGTTGGAAAACATTTGCCAATGATTATAATTGTTCAAGGATAGTTGAAAAATTGAATAGGTAGCAAGAGGACCTACTAAATATTAAGTGTGGGGGAATGATGAACCCCTATTTTGTCATGATTTAACCCATGTGAAACCCTGTGTTATTTTGGTATCATTTTGCATGATGTATATTATTGGCATTTATAATTAATACTTTACTATGTTTTGGAAGGAAATGTTGTGCATATTCTTTTGTTTTTATCTTGTTATTACTTCTTCAAATATGGCTTAAATGAACCCTTTTATGAGTATTAACAATATATTTGGAAAATCATATATTGAGTCATCACAAGAGTTGATTGTAGACAAGTTGGTGTCCCCAAGATTCCACCCTGAAATCTAGGACTACCCCTTTTTAAAAAATTTGTTTTCTTCAAAGTAACGGGTCGTTTTGTGTTTTTATTGCCTGCAGTTGTCTCCATTGCCTTAAGGTATTCCCAGAGAATCATATAAGCCAATTTTGACAAATACTCACGTGCTAAAAATTATTTTATCTCTTCACCAGGTTTTGTCTGAGAGAATTTTATTTATTAAATAAATAAATTGTGATGTAATTGAACACCTAATAAAGATTTTCACGCTAGTATTTTTGTCTCTCAATGGAGTATTCACCGAGGAAGAGTTTTTACTAACTAGCTATTTAGAGGTTATTTTCAAAATAATTGTCTCTGCAACTTTCTAGCAGCAATTTTTGTTTTTTATTTATTTCTTTTGTGTTTGTTTTCAGTTTTTCTCGTGGTCTATCTGTTAATTCCCTTGATCTTTCCATTCATTCTATATAGTCTTTTTAAATACCTAGAATTTTTGTAAGTCATCCATGGCCTTAGAAAAATATAAAAATTAATCATGGAGTGCTAATTTCTAACAAATAAGGAAAGAAACAAGTCACACTTTTGGGAAATAAGCTTCTTCCATGCTAGTCACATTTTTGGGAAGGATGGTTTCTAAGTGCCAATGGGAATTTTGGTGTAGCATGAAGATGGGAATTTAGAGCCTTCCTGGAAGGTTGTTTTTTCCCATCATTAAAGTTAAATCACTTAAGTGCCAATGGGAATTTTGGAGCTACCAAGAAGATGGGAATTTGGAGCCTTCCTGGAAGGTTGTTTTTCCCATTATGAAAGATAAATCACTTAAAGTACAAATGGAATTTTGGGGCTGCCTGGAAGGGTAAGAATTCCCACCAAAAAGTTTTATTCACCCATGCAAGTCACACTTTTGGAAAAGAGCTCTCTTTCATGCTAGTCGCACTTTTTGGAAAAGTAATTTCTAAGTGCTAATGGGAATTTTGGGCTGCAGGAAGGTGGGAATTTAGAGGCTTCCTGGAAGGTTGTTTTTCCCATCATTAAAGTCAAATCACTTAAGTGAAAGATGGGAATTTTGGAGCTTCCTGGAAGGGTAAAAATTCCCACTTCCTTGCCTTCTTATTTTTCACATAACTTCTAGCCAAAAAGTGTGACTCACCTTGGCATAACTACATGCTTTAAATAATATTTATTTTATTTATTTCTAGCTAAAGTTGGTGCCACAAATAGGAGGAAAGTCAAAGCATGAAGGAAGGCTAAAAATAAGACAAAGAAGCTTGCTAAAAATAAAGGAAATAATTGCAAGGAAAAGCAAGCTAAATCAGGCAAACTTGGGCGCCCAAATTGGAGAAAAAGCATAACTTATTATTAAGAATTGCTAAAAATAAGAAGAGGCAATTGTTAAATTAAGCATGTAGTTGCCTATATAAGCATAAGTGGACGCCATAAGGAGAAGACAATTAATTCTTTTAGGTGGAGCATGCTGCCCTGGAGAAGTTTGGCGCCAAAGGAAGAGGTGGTTAGCATTAAAAAATATTTTTTATTACCGGAAGCATCCAGTTTTGGCGCCTAGGGTTGGAGAAGCTTTCTTTTTATTATTCAAAGCATCTGCATGTTGGTGTGAGTGCACAGGTGAATTAAATAATATTTTAGCTTGTTTGGCATGCAAGCAAAGTCTTAAAATTTAGGCAGCATGCTTTATAAGCATATTTTGGTGATAGAAATTAGGCATTCATGCCATGGACTCCATGTTTGTTTGAATCATTTGCAGGTATTCATCACAGGTGCTCATATTGGTGAAAAGAAGGCAAAATCAATGTCAGATACATTGAATATATCTTCTGAATCAGGAGGAATTGTAGGTTCTACATGAATTGATCCAATTGCAAGGTCTTCTGGCAAAAATAAAAGAAAAAGATCTCAGAAAAAGATTGTTTCAAGCATGATGAAGCGTGATGAAAGAGAAGGATCAACATAATCAAAAAATCATGCATTGCTTTCCAAAATCAAATCAATCGATACTGAGACATAGGCCCTGAACCTATCATTGATTTAATTGATAGATCCAAAGCCACAAGGAAGATCATCTCTTATGTGCAATAAGGAATAGTGGGATTATTCAAGTTGCAAAGTGTTTTCGGTTATAGCCCAGTTGCCTCGAGTTTGTTATGGAGTGTGCAAGGTCTTATCATCCTCTTTCTAGGACAGTCCGAGATGCTCAGGAAAGACAATAATCAGGTTGGATGCACAATTCATTAATTATTGCCTCAAGCTTCCACATGGCCCGTGGTAATTGCAATTAGCATGCATGATGCTTGTGATAGATGGGAAAATCATAAAGAAATTGTGTGGGTATAATGAATAACAGATACATGAAGAAGCCCAAAACACCATCGAAATTCCCAAGGACTCTTTCACGATCCAATCTTGTGCAGGAAGTTGATGATATCACCAAATTGCTTTAGTAGGATAAATGGGGAAGCTAATACCAATAACTTTCGCTCATGGATGTATGCCTTTGTGAGGACCATTGAGATCAATAGAGCTGATTCGATAATTAATTGGGGAGATCATCAATGACAACATCAATGAGCAACTCCAAAGTGTGAGGCGGAAATTTAACTTCAAAATGACTTCATACCTTGTATATGTAATAGCCTCTCAGGGGATATTTTCCAAACTGGATAGATGGGGCATATTGTCAAAAGATCCTATTTATGAGTGCTTCCCATGTAGTTGACAATTCTTGAATGCTACAAGGATTACAGGTAGTCAATGATGGCTACTTCTATGGATTCATTTGCAAATTAAATGGTGATCTAAGGACCAACAAAGTGAGAAAAGAATCATGGGAAGTTGTTCTCCCAAAGATGGCATATCTTCATCCAGTTTGCGAGACTTCACATATCTCAAGGTTAGTGGTTTCTCAGAGAACCAATCAAGTTTCCAAAGTACCCAAGTGATAAGTGGGTTATCATGGAGTTGTGCACACATTTCATAGAGTTGCAAGACTTACAATCAAAATGACACAAGTCTACTACAGTAGCTTTCAGTCACAAAGGGTCATTATAGTTGCTTTAGAGCATCCATAGAGCCAGAGGAGTTGAAGCATAAATGTTTTCTGGCTATGAGCATGAGTTCTTCCTAGCTCATGAAATTTGACCCATATGGGATAAAAAGTAAGGTAGTCTCCTAAGAATACTCACATGTCCCTTCACTGGAATATTTATGATGAAGTGTAGGAGCGAATACGAAGTCAAAAAGGGAGATTTCAACAGGTTATCAACTCAACAGGTTTTTGACTATGGTTTAGCACAGATACCTGCAAATCTCTCAGATGATGGGCATGTGGTACTTGACACATATCATCAAATGGGAGGAGATAGATCTGTTCTTCAAGAAAGTGTAGGTGGTTGTCAGACGATTGAGGAGAGGTCTTCTGCAGTCCTTGGTTAACACCTCAAATTGGTTGTTAACAAAGGGGTATTGTTTGGATGAGGCTTTGATGAACTAGATCATAGGGAATTTCATTGCAGGGGATCCCAACAAAAGAAAGCATGAAGGTGAAAGTAGCAGAAGACCAGAGAAGCTCAAGGTACACAAAAAGTCTCAAGTATTGGAAAAAGGCAAGTCTACATCCATTATACCAGTGCCACTTTCAAGATGAAGCTTCTCCAATGTCAACTCACAACACTTCGGTAGCTCCAGGACCTCGACATATATATTATCATTCCACCATTGAATCCAGCATCGTTTGTATTTGTTCCTCAACCACCCAGATCTTCACCTCTTCCCTATGGAGAAGTTGAAAGCACAAATGACAGAGTTTGAGAGGGCATTGTCTTTGGACAATTCAGAAGAGGGAAGCCATAATATTGTGGTGAATTTGGATGCAAAAAGATCTAGCAGCATGAGATGGTGGTACATTCAATGACTTCTCATTCCCCAAAGAGTAATTTCTCATCCTGGTTGGATTTGTAAATAGTCCCAGAAGCTAGAGAAGAGATCAACTTGGAAGAACAGACTTGTAGCTACTCATGAGTTTAGGCGAAAAGATAGAAGACCTAAAGTTGCTAAGGTAACTTCAAGGTTGGTTATTGAAGAATCAGGGCTAGAAGTTTGCTTGAATTATCAGTTCTAGTTGAAGGGAAATAGAAGGAGAGCTAACTGCTTGTACACATATCGGTGACCAAAGTACCATTGGGAAAATCACCACAAAAGGATTAAAGCAAGATACATAGACATTGATAGACGCTTTATTCCTCAAACTTGACAAGGAGAAGGCAGAAAAAGACAAACTTCGATGCAGATCTCTCAGTTATGTGAGATCATCACTAAGGTTGCCAAACCTTCTTCTCAGCCCGTGTTAGTGCAGGAACAAGTATGCGGCCATTTGGTTGAAGAGATTGAAGATGCAGGGAACCAAGTCAAAGCTATTGCTCAATGGAAAGAGAAAATTATTCACCAAGCTTCAAAGTAGTTCAAGGAATACCAGCTAGCTTGGAGAATATGCACAGGGCATTATCTCAGCTAAAGGAACTAATGACAGGTATAGAAGATGAGAACATAGTTGTTGAGAGTCACCTGATACCTTAGCTAAGATAAATTCATTGCTAGAAGATGTGCTAATTACAGAGAAAATTGTACCTGATGGATTGATAGAAAAGGGGAAGCAGTTGGAGATAGCAATTTCTTTCCATGGAGATTCTCAAGCTTATGTTGAAAAGAATGCAGTTGTTGGAAGACGAGATGGAAGAAGTGCCAGAGAACATTCCAAATGAGTTGCCTGCTTCCCATGAGGAGTTTCTTCTAGTTGTGCAGAAGAAGATTGATGAAGCCGATCATACCTTTCACGTTAGATTCAATCGGCAGACTTGTGAGACTTCATGCAGATATTGAAGGATATGGGCCTAGTTTGGAGAAGGTGAAGGCCAACACTACTACTTTATCTAGAGGGGATTGTTGCGGTTTAAAATTGAGAAAGAAGTTGTTGCCAAGGCAGATGGGAAGACACTGAGTCATATGTTTGACAAGTATATTCAGTATCAGAACAAAGAGAAAGCGTGAAGTGTAGCAGCCGACATATTTTCTTTCTTCTTCTCTTTCCTCTTATTCTTATTTTCTCAAAAAAAATTTGTAAAACTAAAGTAATTGGTTAAAAGCCATTACTTTTAGTTATCTGAAAAGGTCCTTAATTAAGAATAGGTGGCAGACATGCAAAACTTTGATTTAGTCTTCAGATGCATGTCATGTAGAGAGGAATTCCAGGGGAAAGATTTCCATTTGTTTCTTTATAGCTTCCGCATGTGTGAGTTCAGTTATTGTTTCCTATTTGTAATTGCCTTCTATACACTATAAATAGAGGAAGAACCTACGGGTTAAGGGATCAAATTTGTAATCAACATTCTTGAGTTCCAGACTTTGTGTTGAAACCCTTGATATCTTTTTGAGAAAGTTGAGGAATTAAACAGAGGTGGATTTCCAAAGAACTTTGTGTCAATGGTGCATTTGCTTCTTACTTTTGTGTAGATCTTTAGATAAACTTTGCATTATCTAAGATTTAGATTAGAAACTTTCCTTTCCTTTACTTATGTATTATGAGATCTATTTGTTTTATCTGTGTATGAGACCAACTCTGTAAACTATTGGTTGGATTACACATCTTCCTTTCTTCCTTCCCAAATTCCACTATTTCCCCTTCTAAAATACTTCATTAACAATTGCTTACTTGCTGCAGAATTGCTTAGCTATGGTTCATGAGTTTTGCAATTAAAGTAAAACCCACATATAGTTATTAGGATCCATAATTGATAGAAATCTTACATGGGAGCCTCACTCGGTAAATGAGGGAGATTTATCTCATGACTACCTAGGTTTTAGCTATGCATAAAATCTAGCCAAAAAAATTTTTTGCGTGACTCTGCTGGGGAAAACAATCTTTAAGCGAATGGAGCTTATCTTGCTAGTTCCCATCCATATTGAAATCTCAACCTGGTTGAACACCCATTCACCCGATCCAACAAGGCTCAAGGAAGGATCGACCATTTTTATAGATTGCAGGAGAAGTTTAATTTCAGTCATCCTCCTCAAGTCAGGAGCCACAGATCTAGTCTTTCACCAGGAAGAAGAGTGCAAACTCCTCTAGATCGGATCATCTTCAACATAATCCAGGTAGTAGGAATTATCTATCAAGTCTACTCTTAGAGAAGACGTGCTCCATTCATCATGCATAATCAGAATCAACCACTTGCTCCTTTAGCACTTGTTCCATGGGGAGCAACTTTTGGGCCTTTGAATCTGACTCCTCCCATGCATGAGTTGCCTAAAGGATCGAGAAAGAATTTCCCAAAATTCTTTGGAGACAGAAAGCAAAATTTGGATGATCACTTGGTGGTATTCTTCATATCTTGTGGAGTGCTTGTAGTGGATAATGAGGATGTTTTAGTCATACTTTTCATTGAGACTCTACATGACTTGGCCGAGAATGGTTCTATCGATTAGCTCCTGGGACTATAACAAATTGGGTCCATGCGAGAGAATTTCTAAAGAGGTTCAAACTTGCCAAAGATGCTAGTACACTGATCACCCAACTGACACAAGTTGAAAAAGAACCACATGAGAACATGAGGGACTTTATTGCTAAGTTCCAAAGGATTTTATATAAAATCCCCACTTCTCTGTGCGCTTAGTGACAAAAATCGAAAGATGTTTTTATAAATGCTTTGCTGCCTAAAGTTGGATATCAATTGTGGAGGGCAAAGACCTATGATATTTTGAGGCACAAAATGTTGCGGTTGAGGTTGAAGATGACTTGATTATGGCTGAAAGATCAAACAATCAACCCATAAAGCTGATGGAACTTCTTCAACAAATACTTTTGATCCTCTGCTATAGAAGTTAGCCAATGATATGCTACAAATAAAGAAGCAAATGGCTCAAGGAGGAAATGCAACTCCTTCAAGAATGGCTCCTGCTCAAACTTTTAATGGTCAAAATCAAAATCGAAATAGACTTACTATTGCACCACAAAGGTTGGAAATTGAAGCTTCTCCAAGGAACAACTTGGAAACAAATGAAGAAGATCATGTTGTTGGTGATAATGAATCACTTGACGAAGAAGACTTTGTTGATCCCACTGGTGACTCCAACATTGGCTACCTAGACTATGAATCTGATGAGGGCTATTATGAATCTTTTGAAGATTGTGATGGTCATACATTCACGGTATTCACAAGGTCTCAAACACATCAAAATAGTGAGGCTTCTTCAAGTGGGAAAAGGAGAGAAAGAGAGGATCTGGACCAGATGTTACTATTCTAAAAGAGGCAGCCCACTCCCTTCTTCTTTAGCTCCAAGAGACAAGCATGTAAGTACTCTAACTAGCAACAAAGGTCAAATGGAAAACAACCAAGTAATTCAAGGTATCGTGATTCCCTCTTTCGATATTATTGACCATATAAAGAAGACCAAGATTTAGATGTCAGAAGCCGAGTACTTAAGGGCTTTTCCCGATCAATTGAGCAGATTGGTGAAATATGTACAGAGTAATGGTCCTAATAATTCACCAACAATGCTTCATGGGGCATCTTATCTAATCCAAAAATACTCCCCTTTGAATAATGTTGCAACTTCTTCTCCTACTACATCTAAAAGGATTGAACCATTTTATGTTTCATTACTTATCAATGGTTATAAATTGAGTAATTGCATTTTAGATTATGGAGCTTCCAATAATGTTATGCCAGCCAAAGTCACAGATGCTCTAGGTCTCACACTTGACGAAGACCATTGGAAGGTGTTACTCAATGGAAAGACAAGTACCTCTCATTGGACAGATTAAAGATGCACAAGCAGTACTTGCTTCCTTTCCAAATAAAAGATTAAAGATGACAATCCTTGTGGTAGATATTCCAGTGTCTTATGGCATGTTATTAAGCAAAAATTTTGTAAGGAATTAGGAGAGGTCAAGATGGATTGGTCTTGCGCACATATCCCAATTAAAGGAGTTAATCAAAAGTTGGAACCTGAGAAGAAATCCAAGTATACAGTCTCAAAATCTGAAGACCCTAGATCTCATATCCTTTTCCAGAATCTGATCACGGAGTCTACTACCTAGAGTTGGATAAAGAAGAAGCCCAACCCATAATTCAGGAGCCACATCAATTGGACAACAAAGTTTGGACTCTAGAGTTTGATGGTAGTTGTTGTTCACTTGGATCTGGTGCAGGTGTTGTGCTTATTTCTCCTGAAGGAAAGACATGCACATTCCTTTAAATTAATGTTTGAAAATACTAACAACATAAAGAATATGAAGCACTGTTGTTAGGAATGGAACAAGCCAAAACAATGGGAATTAAATTATTGCACATGCAAGAGGGGATGTTGAGCTAATTTTCAAGCAGATATGTGGTCTCTATCAGGTTAAAAAGGATAAAATAAGGCATTATAGAGACTAGGTCTATTCAACTACTTTGGATTTTGTGGCTTTCTTAGTCTCTTATATCCCTAGAGATCAAAACTCCAGAGTTGATTCATTGGCAGTTATTGCAGCCCTATTGAATCCAAATCAGCCACCCAAACTCTTCAGACAAGGTGATTACAAAGTGGAAATGGTTTTTCATCCAAAGGTGCCTGATAATGTTCAACAATGGCAGGTCTTCAATGATGATAAGCAGATTGTTGCTTTCCTCTAGCAACAAGATAATTTTGAAGAAATATACTACGAAGGAAGTACTTCACTTCCGAGACAAACCACAATGGGTGAAGTTGATTCAAAGATTGAAGGTGGTCAAGAGATCATTCAGCTTAAAGGAAATAAAATTCCTAAAGGCCTAGTGTCTCTTGAAGAGATGTTCGATAAGCATGATCAAATGCTAAAAAAGAATAAAGAATGTGGAGAAAGTTCTTCTTCCGATGTGCAGTCATTGAATTTGGGAGTTGATGATGACCCCAAATTAGTAAACTTGGGTAAGTGTTGTTCTAAGGCAGAACAAGAAGCTTTCACAAAGCTTCTTAAAAATATATAGATGTCTTTGCTTGGTCTTATCAGGATCTGAAGACATATCAACCTGTTGAAGTACAACATTATATCCCATTGAAGCAAGAGCAAAAACCCTTCAAGAAGAAACTACTGGCGGCACAATCCAACCATTTCAGGTACCATCTTTGCAGAGATTTAGAAACTATTGGATGCAAAGATAATTTACCCTATACATCATTCTGAGTGGTTGGCCAATATAGTTCCCATGTAAGGAAGAAAAGTGGTGAGATTAGATTGTGTGTTGATTTTCGCAATCTCAATCAGGCCTCATTGAAAGATAATTACCCCATTCCTATTATGGATCATACTCTACAGGTTGTCACCGGATCTGAGATGTTGTCAATGCTTGATGGTTTCTCAGGCTATAATCAGGTCAAGGTGGTTGAAGAAGATCAATATAAAACAACATTCATCACACCTTGGGGAACGTTTTCTTATCAGAAAATGCCTTTCGGTTAATTAATGTCAGAGCCACATTTCAGAGAGCTATGGATTTGGAATTTTCTCATCTCAAAGACAAAAGCATAGTGGTTTACCTCGATGATCTGACAATATTTTCTAAAGTAAGGGGTAATCACATTTCAAATTTGGAAGAAGTCTTCATCCAATGTCATAAGCATGGGATTTCTCTGAATCCCAAGAAATCTATCTTTGTTGTGATAGAAGGAAAGTTTCTAGGGCACATCGTTTCAAAAGAAGGAACCAAAATAGATCCTGAGCGGGTGAAATCTATTCAAAATTTTCCATTACCAACCTCCAAAAAAGGGGTTCACTCCTTCTTTGGTAAGGTTAATTTTCTCAGGAGATTCATCCCTGACTTTGCTGAACTAACTTGTCATATTTCAAATATGATGAAGAAAACATAGGATTTCAAGTGGAGCGATGAAGGAAAGGAAGCATTCGAGAAGATCAAAATGGCTTTTCCAAGCACCAGTCTTGGTATCACCAGATTTTAGTAAAGAATTTATTCTTTATTGTTATTCCTCTGAACACACAATGTCAACAATCTTGATGCAAAAAAATCAAGAGGATGTAGAAGCCCCGATTTCTTTCATGAGTATGCCTTTAAAGGCTTATGAATTAAAATATACTCCTATGGAAAAACATGCATATGTAGTTGTGAAAGCATGCAAGGCATTCAGATATTATATCCTTTCTTCACATATTGTGGTCCTTGTTCCAGATACTGCAGTAAAGTCTATTCTAACACAACAAGAACTAGGGTTGTTAAGAGGCACGTGGGTAACAAAGGTGCAAGAATATGACTTGGATATCAAGCCTACAAAGCTGGTTTGAGGAAGAGGCTTATGTGAGTTAATGACCGAGACAAGGACAATTGAGTCAGAGGAAGGTGAAAATTTGCCTATGGTTCTTTTTATAGATCTAGTGGATGAATGGTATAGTAAGATTTCCTATTTCATGACCTATGGGGAATGCCCAGATCATCTCTCTCATGCAAGGAGAAGCATACCATTAAATTGAAGGCAAAAGAATTTGTTCTTTGGGATAATGGTCTGTATAAGAAAGGGATTGATGGTGTGTTTCTCCGATGTGTGGATAAAGCTCAGCAGGATCAGCTATTAAAACAATTTCATGATATGGCTTGTGGTGGTCATTTCTCAGCCCGAGTCACTGCTCACAAGATCCTCCAAGCAAGGTATTACTAGCCCACACTTTTTCAAGATATGTAGATGGGTATCCAAATGCCAAGTGTGCCAACATTTTGTTGGACGTGTAAAATTTTCCTGCATTGCCCTTAAAGCCAGTTGTAATTGAAGAGCCTTTCCAGCAATGGGGCATGGATTTTATTGGTATGCTCAACCCGGCTTCTAGTGTCGGTCCATCATTACATTCTGACAGCTACTGATTATTTCAGTAAGTGGGTAGAAGCCATTCCCATTAAAAATGCCACTTCTATGGAGGTGTGTAATTTTATAAAGGAAAATATTGTCATAAGGTTTGGCGTACCCAGTAAAATAGTAGCAGACAATGCTCCTAATTTATCTTCTAAGGAGTTGGTTGAATTTTTCTACACACATGGAATCCAACTTGGTACATTCCTCCAATTACTACCCATAAGGGAATGGTCAAACTGAATCAAGTAATAAAAATTTGGTAACAATCATGCAAAGTTAACAGAAAATCAAAGAACTTGGCATAAGAAATTGTTTGATGCACTATGGGTAGACAAGATCACACCAAAGAAATCTATAGGCATGTCCCCTTTTCAGTTTTGTATGGAAGAGATGCAGAGTTGCCTCTTACATTGGAATTTCTGCTTTGCAACTTTCTAAAGCTCTAGAAGATGCTACATTTATGGATGTTGTTGATAAGAGAATAATGTATCTGATTGAATTGTGTGAAGTACAAGTTCAAGTGGCAGATAGGCTATCAGAACACTAGAGGAAAGTAAAGGTGATTTTTGACAAAAAGGCCGAGAAAAGAAAATTTGAGATTGGTGATTAGGTCCTCTTATGGGATAAAAGATGAACCAAAGGGCATGCATGGAAAATTTGATTCATTGTGGAAAGGGCCTTTCATAATCAAAAGAACTGCTGGAATGGATAGCTTCATACTTTCTCATCGGGATGGAATTGAACTTTTGTTTCCCTTCAATGGGCAACATTTGAAGCTTTTCTGGAATTGAAAAACAAGGTAAAACTTGTATGTATATAAATAAAATTTTGGTTGTTTTCTTTTCTTTTTCTTTTGTTTTTTCGGTGTTGTGTTTTTTTTTGTTTTTGACCCCAACCCAATGGACAAGATACGAAACCAAAGATGTTGGGATCTCATCTTCACTCCTTTCATTTTGACAAGAGGTAAAGATGTCCACAGACGGAGCCAGATTGGTGTCCCCGAGATTTCACCCTGAAATCTCGGGACTACCCCTTTTTAAAATTTTCGTTCTTTTCAAAGTTTCGGGTCGTTTTGTGTTTTTATTGCCTGACAGTTGTCTCCATTGCTTTAAGGTATTCCCAAAGAATCATATAAGCCAATTTTGACAAATACCCACATGTTAAAACTCATTTTATCCCTTCGCAAGTTTTGTCTAAGAGAATTTTATTTATTTATTTATTAAATAAATAAAGTTTTGTTTAAAATAAATTGTGTTGCAATTGAACCCTACTAAAGATTTTCACACCAAGATTTCCACCCTCTCAATAGGAGTGTTCACTAGGGAGAGTTTTACTAACCAATATTCGATAGGTTATTTTCAAAGCAATTATCTGCAACTTCTGGCAATGTTTTTCATTTTTATTTATTTTTTTTTGTGTTTGTTTTCGGTTTTTCTCTGCAGTCTATCTAGTATTTCCCCTTGATCTGTTCGTCCATTTCATGTATAGCAATTTAATTTCCTAGAATTTTTGGAAGTCATCCATGGCCTCAGACAAAGATAAAAATTAATCATGGAGTGCTAATTTCTGACAAAGAAGGAAGGATGCAAGTCGCACTTTTGGGAAATAAGCTTCTTCCATGCTAGTTTTTTTTGGGAAGGATGGTTTCTAAGTGCCAATGGAATTTTGGTGTTGTCAAGAAGATGGGAATTTGGAGCCTTCCTAGAAGGTTGTTTTTTCCCATCATTAAAGTTAAATCACTTAAGTGCAAATGGGAATTTTGGAGTTTCCAAGAAGATGGGAATTTGGAGCCTTCTAGGAAGGTTGTTTTTTCCCATTATGAAAGTTAAATCACTTAAAGTACAAATGGGAATTTTGGGGCTGCCAGGAAGGGTAAGAATTCCCACCAAAAAAGTTTTATTCACCCATGCAAGTTGCACTTTTGGAAAAGATCTCTCTTCATGCTAGTCGCACTTTTTGGAAAAGTAATTTCTTCATGCTAATGGGAATTTCGGGGCTGCCAGGAAGGTGGGAATTTTGAGGCTTCCTGGAAGGTTGTTTTTTTCCCATCATTAAAGTTAAATCACTTAAGTGAAAATATGAGAATTTTGGAGCTTCCTAGAAGGGTAAAAATTCCCACTTCCTTGCCTTCTTATTTTTCACATAACTTCTAGCCAAAAAGTGTGACTCACTTTGGCATAATTGCATGCTTTAAATGATATTTATTTTATTTATTTCTAGCTAAAGTTGGCGCCACAAATAGGAGGAAAGTCAAAGCAAAAGGAAGGCTAAAAATAAGACAAAGAAGCTTGCTTAAAAATAAAGGAAATAATTGCAAGGAAAAGCAAGCTAAATTAGGCAAACTTGGGCGCCCAAATTGAGAGAAAAAACACAACTTATTATTAAGAATTGCTAAAAATAAGAAGAGGCAATTGTTAAATTAAGCATGCAGTTGCCTATATAAGCATGGACACCATAAGGAGAAGACAATTAATTCTTTTAGGTGGAGCATGCTGCCCTGGAGAAGTTTGGCGCCAAAGGAAGAGGTGGTTAGCATTAAAAAATATTTTTAATTATCGAAACATCCAGTTTTGGTGCCTAGGGTTGGAGAAGCTTTATTTTTATTATTCAGAGTATATATGTTGGTGTGAGTGCATAGTGAATTAAATAATATTTTAGCTTGTTTGGCATGCAAGAAAAGTCTTAAAATTTAGGGCAACAGGCTTTATAAGCAGATTTTGGTGATAGAAATTAGGCATTCATGCCATGGACTCCATGTTTGTCTGAATCATTTACAAGTATTCATCACAAGTGCTCATATTGGTGAAAAGAAGGAAAATAGATGTCGATACATTGAACATATCTTCAAATTAGGACAATAACAAGTTTTGCACAAATTGATCCAATTGCAAGGTCTTCTGGCAAAAATAAAAGAAAAAGATCTCAGACAAAGATTATTCCAGGCATGATGAAGTGTGATGAAAGAGAAGGTTATTATAATCATGATTGTTTCGAGCTTATCAAATCAATGATACAAACATAGGCCCTGAACCTATCACTAATTTAATTGACAGATCCAAAGCCACCGAAGATCATCTCTTATGTGGGAAATAAGGAGTAGTGGGATTATTCAAGTGCAACATTTTTGGTCACAACCCAGTTGCCCGAGTTTGTTATGGAGTGTGCAAGGTTTTATCATCCTCTTTCTAGGACAATCCGAGATGTTGCAGGAAAGACAATAATCAGGTTGGATGCACAATTCATTAATTATTGCCTCAAGCTTTCAGCACATCCCTTGGTGATTGTAATTAGCATGCAAGATGTTGGTGATAGATGGGAAAAGCATAAAGAAGATTACATGGGTATAATGAATAACATATATATGAAGAATCCCAGAGCACCATCAAAATTCCCAAGAGGACTCTTTCACAATCCAATCTTGTGTAGGAAGTTGATGATATCACCAAATTACTTTGAAGAATAAATGGGGAAGCTAATACCAATAAATTTCATGCATGGATGTATGCCTTTGTGAGACCAATTGAGATCAAAAAAATTGATTCAATAATCAATTGGGCGAGATCATCAATCGTGACAACATCAGCAGAAACTTCAAGTGTGAGGAGAAAATTCAACTTCAAAATGACTTCATACCTTGTATATGCAGTAGCCTTTCAGGGATATTTTCCAAATTGGAAAGACGGGCATATTTTAAAATATCTTATTTATGAGTACTTCCCATGATTGATGATTCCTGAATGTTAAAGATTATATTGTAGTCAATGATGGCTTCTTCTATGGATTCATTTGCAAATTAAATGGTGATATGAGGACCAACAGAGTGAGCAAAGAATCTTGGGAAGCTATCTCCCAACATGGTTGTATCTTCATCCAATTTGCAGACTTCACATATCTCAGGGTTAGTGGTTTCTCAGAGAACCAGTCAATTTTCCAAAGTACCCAAGTGATAAGTGGGTTATCATGGAGTTGTTAAGGTATCTCATAGAGTTGCATGACTTACAGTCAAAATGACACAAGTCTACAGGTAGCTTTCCAATCACAATGGGTCATTATAGTTGCAGAGCATCCACAGAGCCAGAGGAGTTGAAGCAGAAATGTTTTCTGGCTATGAGCATGAGTTCTTCCTAGCTGGATGAACTTTGACCCATATGGGATAGCAAAGAGGACAGTCTCCCAAGAATACTCACATGTCCCTTCACTGGAAGATTTCTTGATGAAGTGCAAGAGCGAATATGAAGTCAGAAAGGGAGATTTCAACAGGTTATCAGTTCAGCAGGTTAATGACTATGGTTTAACATGGATACCTGCAAAATCTTTCAAATGATGGGCATGTGGTACTTGACATATATCATCAAATGTGAGGAGATAGCGCTTCTCTTAGGAATTGTAGGTGGTTGTCAGACGATTGAGGAGAGGTCTTCCGTAGTCCTAGTTAACACCTCAAATTGGTTGTTAACAAAGGGGTATTGCTTGGATGAGGCTTTGATGAACTAGATCACATCGAATTTCATTGTAGGGGATCCCAACAAAAGAAATCATGAAGGTGAAAGTAAGAAAAGACCAAAGAATCTCAAGGTACACAAAAAGTCTCAGGTATTGGAAAAAGGCAAGTCTACATCCATTATACCAGTGTCACTTTTAGATGAAGCTTCTCCAGTGTCAACTCACAACACTTCGGAAGATCCAGGACCTCAGATAGATATTTTCATTCCAATGTTGAATCCAACATCGTTTTGTATTTGTTCCTCAGCCACCCAAATCTTCACCTCTCCCTGTGGAGAAGTTGAAAGCACAAATGGCAGAGTTTGAGAGGGCATTGTCTTTGGACAATTCAGAAGAGGGCAGCCATAACATTGTGGTGAATTTGGATGCAACAGAGCTTGAGCATGAGATGGTGGTACATTCAGTGACTTCTCATTCCCCGAAGAGTAATTTCTCATCTTGGTTGGCTTTGTAAATAGTCCCAGAAGCTAGAGAAGAGATCAACTTGGAAGAACAGACTTGCAACTACTCATGAGTTTAGGCGAAAATATAGAAGACCTAAAGTTGCTAAGGTAACTTCAGGTTGATTATTGAAGAATCGGGGCAGAAGTTCATTGAATTGTCAGTTCCAGTTGAAGGGAAATAGAAGGGAGAGCTAACTATTGCAAGACATATCGGTGACCAAAGTACCATTGGGGAAAATCACCACGGAAGGATTAAAGCAAGATACACAAACATTGATAGATGCTTTATTCCTCAAACTTGACAAGGAGAAGGCAAAAAATGTAGGCTTCAGATGCAGATCTCCCAGTTATGTGAGATCATCACTAAGGTTGCCAAACCTTCTTCTCAGCCCATGTTAGTGTAGGAACATGTATGCAACCATTTGGTTGAAGAGATTGAAGATGCAGGAAACTAGGTCAAAGATATTGCTCAATAAAAAGAGAAAATTATTCACCAAGCTTTAGAGTAATTCGAGAGAATACTAGCTAGCTTGTAGAATATGCACATGGAATTATCTCAACTAAAGGAACTAATGAAAGGTATAGAAGATGAGAACATATTTTCTTAAATTCATTTGGATACCTTAGCTAAGATACATTCATTTCGGAAGATGTGCTAATTGCAGAGAAAATTGTACCTGATGGATTAATAGAAAATGGGAAATAGTTAGAGATGGCGCTTTCTTTCCTACATGGATATTCTCAAGTGTATGTTGAATAGAATGAAATTATTGGAAGATGAGATGGGATAAGTGCTAAAGAACATTCCAAACAATTTACCCACTTCCTGTGAGGCATTTATTCTAGTTGTGCAGAAGAAGATTGATGAAGCCATCATGCCTTTCACGTTAGATTCAATCGGAAAACTCATGAAACTTCATGCATATATTAAAGGATATGGGCCTAGTTTGGAGAAGTTAAAGGCCAACACTCTACTTTTCCGAGAGAATTGATGCGGTTTAAAATAGGGAAGGAAGTTGTTGTTAATACATATGGGAAGACATTGAGTCACATGTTTGACAAGTATATTTAATATCGAAACAAAGAGAAAGCATGAAGTGTAGCGGATGACATTTTTTCTTTCTTTTTCTTTTTCCTTTCTTATTCTTATTTTCTCAAAAAAAAATTGTGAAACAAAAGTAATTGGTTAAAATCCATTACTTTTAGTTATCTGAAAGGTCCTTAATTAAAATAGGTGGCAAACATGCAAATCTTTGATTTAGTATTTAGATGCATGTCATGTAGAGAAGAATTCTAGGGAAAGATTATCAGTTATTTTCTTTATAGCTTCCACATGTGTCAATTCAATTATTGTTTTCCTATTTGTAATTTCCTTCTATACATTATAAATAAAGGAAGAACCTACTAGCTAAATAATCAAAATTTCTAATCAACATTCTTAAGTTTTAAACTTTGTGTTATAAACCCTTGATATATTTTTCGTAAAAGTTGAGAAATTAAACAGAGGTGGATTTCCAAAGAAATTTGTGTCAATGGTGCATTTTTTTCTTACTTATGTGTAGATATTTAGATAAACTTTGCATTATCTGAGATTTAGATTAGAAAATTCCCTTTCCTTTAATTTTGTATTGTGAGATCTATTTGTTTTATCTATGTGTATGAGACCAACTCGAAAACTATTGGTTGGATTACACATTTCCTTTCTTTCTTCCCGAATTCAACTATTCCCCTTCGAAAATACTTCATTAATGAATACTTACTTGCTTTGCAATTTCTTAGCTATGGTTCATGAATTTTGTAATTAAAGTAAAACCCACGAGATAGTTATTAGGATACATAATTGACAAAAATCCTACACGAGAGCCTCACCAAGAAAATGAGGGATATTTGTCTCATGACTACATAAGTTTTAGCTATGCATAAAATCTAGCCAACACTAGCACATGACTACTTGGTGCACAAAGTGAATACTTTTCTTATAGCGTAGGACTTGCCTTTTCATTAGCGCAAGACTCACCCAAATCACTAATTCATACTTCCTTGAAATAAGGAACTTGCGCAAAAGAGATAAATAGCTCGAGATGGTTGAACTATGAGTTGATACAACTAACACATTAGTTAACATAATGACATGAGCATGAAACATGTGCTACTACCTCAACCTACATTCATGTAGATTATGAGGTCCAGGAACTTCTAGTTTAACTTTAGTTTCTTGGAGACATGATGCAGATAAAAACTTATGGATTTATGATCACCATGATTCTCTTTAACAAATATAGGATATACAATATCTTCCATCACCGATAGAATCTCTCAAAAGATTCAATTACGGGACTCCTATACATTTAGTAAGATTAATTCAATTCAAACATTGCATAGACTACTCCTTCCACAACTGTAATTCTTAGAATAGTTAGTCATTGTTTTAGGCATCATCCAGTTAAGTAGGTGTTATTAATTGTAAATAAACTAGTTCTCTCCTAGAGGGACTAGGACTACTCTAGTATAAAAGAGATAATGTATTAAGATTCAAAAGTTTGGTTCAGTTAGTTGATTATTGTAAAAGTAGTTCTTTCAATTCAATAAAATTATATTCAAGGGAAAACTTTGTTGTGTAACTTTCAACATTGAACTTGATCGAAGGGAAGGAGAAAGGGCCACTCCTCCCCAACAAGAAGG
Organism: Taxus wallichiana var. yunnanensis; assembly: GCA_018340775.1. Classification (NCBI taxonomy): domain Eukaryota; kingdom Viridiplantae; phylum Streptophyta; class Pinopsida; order Cupressales; family Taxaceae; genus Taxus; species Taxus wallichiana. Next base: position 449,990,322 of record CM031239.1, read on the forward strand.
GAGATTTTGTTATTTCCTTTCTGTCATTTCACATTCATTTAAAATTCCAGCATTGAATATTTTTTGTACCTTTAATTATGTATTTAATATTATTTTACTTACAATAAACTTCATTTCCTAATTACAATTAGTATAGTATTCGATTAATTATTGTTATTAATTAAGTCTTGAGAACTAACTTCGATTGTTCCCTTTATTCTGAAATAGCCATGGACATTTCCATAGACTGAAAAATATAATATAACTAAAGTGCGAGTATCAATGATGATTTTCAAGTAGGTCATGCCACTTCAGGTATCTTGTAAGGCATTCTATTGAACTTCACCATGAACTTCCTCATTGGTTCGAAGGGTTCTTTTTTCAATTGAGACCATTGAGCCAAAATTGCACAAGCATCTTTTACAGGTTTAAATCTAGTTTCAAACTTGATCTTCATATTAATCCAGTTAGTTATAGATCTATCTGGAAAGTGATATAACCAGCATGTTATTGCATCTTGCTAAGATTCTATAAAAAAGCGGGTTGATACATCTTCATATCCAACTCCCGACACTCCACAAGAAGTGATGAAGGATGCAATGTGGTCATTTGGATGTTGCTTCCCATCACCATAGAACTTGGGAAAATTATTTCTCGACCCTCTAGGTAGATCATGCAGAGGTGGGGTGAGAGCTAAGGGAATTTTATTTTACCCCCAGGGAAAAATTGCTTGTTGAACCATTGGTGGTTCTTCTTCTTCAACTCCTTGCTCTTCTACTTCAATTCCTTTGATAACGAATTTGATTCTTTCAATATATTCTTCAGTAACTTCCTCTTATGGAGGGACATAGTTCAAAGGTTCGACTACAACTCCATTAGCAGGGGACTCAAAAGACAAAGTATGATCAAATTGCGGGGGAAAATCATCAACCTATTTTTCTTACAATTTTATTGATAGAAGTCCAAATCAACTTGCAACTATTATTCAAAGTTAGGATTAGACATGCCACTAGCTCTATGTCAACCATCTTGAATGCAGAATTCAAACAAGATTATTCTAGTCTCTCCTTTGCTGGTTCTGAACTTGTCTCACTCTTTCTAAGGCTTCTGCATGTTCTTCTTCAAAATCTAGAATTCTTGTAGTAGTGTGGTAATGGAAGAAGCTCAATCTGTTGTGCCAAATAACATCCCTCAAGTCTAATGCAATATCCTCTTGGGTATGAAATAAAATATCAATCCTTAAGACTAGGGATTTACCAGAATAGCCATTAGCGAAGACACAAAGCTCAAAGACCTTCCAAATTTAAGAATTTTTTTATTTTTTGGAATATATAATTTTTATGTATTTTGTGGAATCAATATTGGGTGAAAATATGTAAAATCTACCCCATGGTGGGCACCAAAACTTGTTGGTGAAATAAATTGTCGAGTGATAAAATTAGTGGGCTCTCACCAATAGTGTACGAGATTGAGTCCTTCTTCTTGAATGGGGAAGCTCCATTTATTAAAAACAAAGAAATGAAAACAATCTAAACTAATTTATGGGTTGGCCCAAGGACTGGGCGTCACACAAGAATACTTCCCTAAACCTGTGGCAACTAATTATATTTAATACAAGGGAGGAAAATTTCTTAGTAGGGAAGATATGAGAGAAAAATAAGAAATATATTTCAAACAAAAGATAACATTTCAAAGTTTTTGCATTAAAATCAAAACATTTCACTTGCATAAATGAGAAGAAACTACTTATAAAGAAAAAGGAACAATCCATAAGGAACACATATTTTTATTGCATCATGTCGCACAATTTAAAATGCTCATGGATTACAAATTGAGATGAATATCAGATAGTAATATACAAGAAATAGAGGAAATGAAGGAACTTTCTTCTAGAAAGACAGTAAGAGCTAGTAAACAAGTATTAACCATCCTCTTGAAATGAGGGCATCATTCATATTTATAGTGCCAAGACTGTCTTTTCATCTCCCCACATGACCTTTCACCTTCCTTCGTGGATATTGAATTTTCGAATTCCTATCACAAAATTTGGTGATCCTCCATGAATTTTGACCTTTCATCTTCTAACCTTTTGTTTTCCTTCGCCACTTGTGACCTTTTGAATTTCTAACCTTTGGTGTTCCTTCACCATTAGTGACCTTTCACCTTCCTTCATGATTGTTGGCCTTTCAAATTCCTTTGTGACCTTTGATGTTCTTGTTTTCACACTTCAATACCTTCTTGTTACTATACATCAACACCATCCTCATATTGTCATACTTTAACACATTCTTTTTTACATACGTCATCACATTTTTGTTGTCGAGCATCATCAAATTCTTATTGCGAGTGTCATCACATTATTGTTATCGACATCATCGAATTCTTATTCTTGGGTGTCATCAAATTATTTTTTTGAGTTACATCAAATTCTTTTTGCGGGTGTCATCAAATTCTTGATCTTGAGTGTCATCAAACCCTTGTTGTCGGGTGTCATCACATTAGTGTTGCGGGACCAAAATTCATTTCTTCACTCTAAGGTGAAAATTTAACAAACTTTTATCATCTAATATATGAAAATTTATGGAAAAGGGATAATGAATCCAATGGAACTATTTATAATTATTGAAAACTGAATATTCATCAAATTTTACCCATATTTTCATTTTTACCTCAAGGTGTGTGTCGGTAGACTGAGTGATAGGAAGAGTTTATGATCACCATAGACTGAAAAATCACATGGGTTATGAAGAGAAATAAATATAATTTCATTTGATATTTGGTTAGGATCTCAAATATTCACAAGGCTCCCGAAAATTTTTAGGCAAGTTATAAACATACAAGGATATTTGCATCGCTCTGTCGGATTATTTTCCACATCTCAATTTTCCCAACATCTTTCCTTGATGATTCTAACATGAAGTGGGATATTTTATCTCTGCAATTCCTATGGTATGAGCTTATAAATCTTTACAGGGCTCCTAAAACTCTTCAAACAAGGTGACTAGATTTTTTAGAACATGCATTTCCCAATACCTTGCTCATAAAGACCCGATTTTGTATAACATGTTCCTAAACCTTGATTTTGTTCCATAATTTCCTAAACTACCTCAGATGATTACATATCTCTATCATACAATGTTTGGAGGCATTAGATCTTCTTGGGACATCCCAGAGGTGTTCTATAAATGTAAGTAATCCGAAAAATAGGTGTTTTAGGCCTCCAGAACAACTCCTTCCAAGTGAATCATAAAAATCTCATTAATTATTTTCTCGCCAACTTACTTGCACATGAAAAACACTTTAAAAATCTAGTTAGCACATCCCTCTTGGCCATGATGGGGTTTACATAGTTAGAGACTGGCTGGAGGTTAGGTTCACATTACCCAATTCAGGGGATTTGTTTAGTGTGGGTTTGATTTTCATAGCCAAAATTTCAATTTTTTATGTTGGACATTTAACATCACAAAAATGCAACAAATAACTTGTATTTGAACTCTTATGCTCTCAAAGATAAAGAAAACACTACAACCTTAGGCATAAGATTGTGCATCATCCTTTCAAGTGAATCCTTGCACATCTACCTAAATTAACTCAAATAGATGTATTATTTTTAATGATATATTTTTTCCATTTAGATATGCCTTTGCTAATATTTTTAACCTTGCAAATATGGTTTATGTAATACCCTGTACATGAATGATGTATTCTTTATGTGAAAATATAAGGATCCGACCTTAAATAAATATTCATTATGTGGATATGTCACTATGCACATTGACCCTTCTAACTAACTAACACATTTCTTCATCGTGTTATTTAAATATTTGTTTTTGGGACAACCTATGAAAAAGTTTTGGGCTATAAAAGATACCAAAGCATTTAGATATGTTCCAAAGAACGATACATAAAAATCATTGAAGTGTAATTAAAAGAAAATATTATAAATAAAATAAATTATTCTATAACTCACATTATTTATTTCATAGTTATATAAAAATAAAGTTAGTTAATGAATAAAGGAAAATATTCTATAGTTAAATTTCACCTACAATTCAAAAGTAAATTTATATTTAAATTTATTTCATAAATTATTTAGTTGGTGTATTTACTTTGGTATAGTATTTACTTTGTCTATTAAAAGAGAAATTGTCATGAATTTAATGATTATATTTAATATTTAATATAAAACGGAAGAAGTTTAAAAAGGCAAAATGTCCTTTAGTTAATAAAAAATTATGGTAATTAATTTCAAAAAATTAAATAAAAAATTATTTTATTATGTATATTTTTGTGAAAGCTTACAATTTAATTTAAATAAATAATTATTATTAATTACAAATATTCTTATAATGTAAATTAAGAATTACACATATTTATTAATAATTGGACTCCAAATATAGTCTAAAGTTAAGTTATCATTTGTTTTTAAATATTTAATTTTTGAATAGTTGTTTTCAATGTATATTTATAATAATGATTTTTATATATTTATAATAAGGTTTCTCAATTAAATAACATTTATTATATCAAAGCATTCCTATTGAATTGAGGAGCCGACTATTTTGGTGACAAAATTGCATGCCCCCATGATGCCATACATGCCACGCATGCGCAGTGGACCCAAAAATCCCATGCCTTAGAATTTTTTTGGGTTTGTGGTATACACACACATTGTGTGTATACCACAAACCACAAAAATACATGGGATTTGAACCGATGACCTCTTGGTTACAAGCCCACATGCCTATTAGTCCACCTACCGTGTGTGTGCGTATGTCAAACATCCTTTTCATTCACATATAATGTGTATACTACGAAAATCCAACAACTCGGAATGGTCGGTCCCACCTCGCGCAAGCGCGACATACATGATATGCGAGGCATCATGGGGAGGGCATGTGATTTTTCTCCATCTTAGTCACAGTTTGAATTGAATCCTCCTAAGTTTGACACCGATCAAAAGTGAACAAATGGGATGCAAATTATCATTCATGTACGGATACATCGCAACCCTCTAAAATTTGTTGTCTACCAAAAATTCCATAGGATAATCACATTCTCATGTGGATAACGTGCTCAAATTTCTTCTTATCTCCATCACTCTGTAAGCAAACACCCTCTCCACAAATGGGGCAATTCAAGTTTGCGATAAGCGCTCTAAGCGAGCTATCTTGGTCTTCCCTCTTATAAAAATTAAATGCCACGAAAATTCCCTTCCGCCTTTATGATTACGATCTTCCCGACACACACAATTGTGCCCAAATTATAGATTATCATGGCATCCGCATAATGTTTTTTATTTCAATATTGAAAGAATCTCTAAACAAATCCCAAATGATCTTAAATCTAGCATATTTAGTAATCATTCATCACTACTCAAGAAAATTAGCAAAGCCTTTTGAAAGCTTTAAAATGAACCTAGGAAGGATTCTAAGCAATCAGTTTTGTGATTATGAGAATGGAGCTCACCATTAATGGCTTCAAGGCCAATGGTTCTTCCCATTTACTCAATGTTTTGGTGTGTAGTGCAATGGCAAAGCAATAGCTCAATGAAAGAAATGAAATAACTCTAAACCCTAAGAAAATGTTATAGTTTATGTTAGGAAGAAGGAGAGTTCTTAAAAATGAGAGGGGGGTAGTGGGTTATTTATAGTTTTCCATTTGGGAAAGTGGGGGAATTTTGGTGCATGTGGGACTAAAGGATAATCCAAAAAGTTAATTAGGGAGTCAAAGTAAGATTTGACTAGGTTTAGAAGAGGTTAATCATGGTTAGGACTAGTTAAACTAGGTTAGGCTAGTTAATCATGTTTAGAGAGGAATTAGGTTTTGAGAGAGTTTTGAGAGGTCTAATCAATCCAATGAAATGGATTGATAGTCTATAAAGCTAGTAGAATTAGTCTAGAAGGGAATGAGAAGATGGTTTAGTCAATAAAAGGCTATATTAGCCTAGCTTAATTGATTTACAAGAGGAATACGACCAAAAGAGTGTCGTAAGAGGGGAGTTAGATAGTCTAACTAACGATGATGTATCATCATTTGTAAGAAGGAGAATAGTTAGTGCAATATTAGGAATAATAGTGCTTTGATCAAACTACATGTGTCTACATTTTCCCCTCTTTGGGGTGACGTAAGCTATGTCACTTCAAAGAAAGTAGACAAACATAAGCAAATGAAAAATTTTTTGAAGGGGTAGAAGAAAAATTAGTTAGCTAAAGGGATGCCCCCTCGAGTGTCGATGGGGTGATGGAAGAACTCGATCGACGATCGAAAAGAGAACAAAAGAAAGAAAAGTGTGAAGAGAAGATTAGAGAACAACAAGAAAAAGGGATATTGAGCTATCCACAAACCAGTGCAAACAATTTTTAATCATCATTTTGCTTAGCATCCTCATCATCGGTCCTTATTAAAATGTAAGCATACGATGAAGCATAAAATGACATGAAAATCCAAGATACAAACAACCATCCCTTGCTAAAACAACAACTCCATGCAACATATAAAACATGCAATGCAATACGAGAAGTAAACAAACTCATCTAACAGGAAATAAGTACAATCACACACACTCAAACCAACAACATTCAAGATAGTTACACAAATAATTTGTTATCGAGATGTAGTCCCAAATGTTTTGATAAATGAAAAGGGTTTAAAATGATGCCCCAAGAAATTTTTATATGCAAGGGAAATGATGGAGGACACTTGGGTCCAATGGAAAAGCAATGTGCATGATGAAAATAGTACCAGCAACTGATAGTGCCCCAGAGTATAAATGAAGTAAGCAACATAGCTTTTGTAAATGATTGTAGAGTTAGGTGATCCACGAGTCGTTGTTTCAAAACATGTGAAAATTTCAAAGCAAGATACGAGATGAGTGCCATGTGAGAGACACAAATTTCAGCTATAAATGAGATTTTACCAATTTTAGTCCATTTTCAAAGTTTTACGATTTTTTTGGATTTTTTGAATGGTTTTATAATTTTTAAATTTTTGATCGGTCAAAGGAATTTAGGAAATGGAAGGTCACCTAAAAGCACGCAAAAATTCCCCAAGGTGAAGAGAAATGGGCGTCGGTGGCAATAAAATGCCCCAGCGAGAAGACAAATGGGCCAACAAAAATTATTTAAAAATAATCATGGCCATAGATAAAAAAAGAAGACAAGAAGCACTGAAATATGCCCCAAAAAGATAATTACTAGGTGGAAAATAGTGCCAAAGGGTGATTTATGATATCATACGTTTTATACATGAGATATTTTGGTAGATACTAGCATTTGGGATGATATTAGATGATATTGGTGTGGGGGATAGATTTGTGATCATGCACAACCCTCTTTCCCCATTGATGATACGATATGTGATGATTAGCTTAGTATACATGCATGATGTAAAACTTAGCATTTTTTATATATATGATGTATCGATGATGCTATATGTGATGAATGATAGATGGTAGATGTGATAACAAACAGATGTGTAGTAAACAAACACACAAGAAAAAGCTTAACAAAACTAAACAAATATACAACCAAAACTATACAAACCGACAACTAAAAGCAATTTAATCATTACCTTGTTTTTATGGGACAACATTGATATATTTTCTATGTTTTTGGGTTATCTTGAAAGATATGTTTTCAAGGCTACTGTTCACATTGTTTTTGAGGTTTCCTAAGACAATGTTATGAAGTTGGTGTAGCTTCGTTCTAAGGGGGGTTTTCTAAATGTTTAGATTTTTGTGTATCTTTTTCTAATGTGTTTTTGTATTTTCTAAGGTCATGTTCTAAAAGCAATGTACAAGGACAAAGAAGTGTGGATGCCCCCAACGTGATGTGGGAATATACAAAGGGTAGAATGCCACATGCATATATGTACGAGAAAGTGGAATGTGAAGGTGCCCCCAATGTTAGATGGGAATATACAAAGGCACATCCTTCATGCAGATATAAGAGAAATAAGCCAGATCATCACGGCTCGATGAAGATGGATTCGGTAGGGTTCCTAGACCTAGAAAAGGAAGTTATTTCTAGAAAGTGGTGAGGGTTACCCATCCTGATGCAAGAGTAACTTGTGACCGGTGAATCCTCCTTGAGCATCGAAAACCGGTTTTCACCCAAAGACCTCACCCACTCGCCCACATAATTGTGTGGTTTTCATGTGGGATGACCTATTTTTTTCTTTACTGTTTTCTCAAATTTTCCATGTTTTGCTTGTTTTTTTTTTGTTTTTCTACTTTTTAGTTCTTTTTGATATCACACCATGCTTAAGCATATAACCACTTGAGATGCATGGTGTTCATAGGTTCCGGAAGTTCTTCACCATCTGAATATGCTAGTTTATAAGCTCCTGACCCATATTTAGCAACCACCACATAAGGCCCTAGCCAGTTGGCCTCAAACTTACCTTTCTTTTCTCTGTCTTTGATGGTTCTTTTGATTTTATTTTAACACTAGATCACCTACATCAAATTCATGATGAATGATCCATTTGTTATATCCTCTTGATACTTTGTTCTAGTAGACCTTGAGGTGATTAAGCACTCTTATCCACTTTTCATCCAATAGCTCTAGCTCTGCTAGCCAAGCTACTCTATAGTCTTCTGTCTTTATCAAGATAATCCCAGAGAGATATTCTCAGGAGGAAGCTCCACTTCCAAGGGTATGATGGCTTCAGTGCCATAAACTAGGGAATATGGGGTCACACCAGTAGGAGTGCGGATGGAGGTTTGATAGGCCCAGAGGGTGGGATGTATCTGTAAGTGCCAATTACGACCAGTCTTACTTACCATTTTCTCCATGATTCATACAAGGGTTTTATTGGTAGCTTCGGCTTGTCCATTACCTTGGGGGTAATAGGGGGTAGACCACTTGAGTTGAATATGGAAACATTGACACAATGTCTTAACCATTTTATTCTTGAAGGATTTACCATTATCAGTGACAATGGTGGAAGGGATACCATAATGGCAAATGAGATGGTTCATGATGAATTTGGAAATTTGTGCACCAATGACATAAGTAAGAGGCACAACCTCTACCCATTTAGTAAAATACTTGGTGGCAGTGATAATGTGGGTGTGGCCATCTGAAGAAGAAGGATGGAGCTTCCCTATGAGATCCAGCCCCATTTAGAAAATGGCCAAGGTGTCACAATAGGCTGTAAAGCCTATGTTGTGCATGTATCAAGTTCCCATACTTTTGGCATAGCTCACATTTCTTGACAAAATTACAACAATCTGCTTCCATGGTGGGCCAATAATAACCTACCCTTAAGAGATTCTTAGCCAAGACCATACCACTAGTGTGTGCTCCACAAATACCACCATGTACTTCCTTAATAGCATGGATTGAGTCAATAACATCCAAACAATGAAGCAGATTCCCGTCGTAGCCACGATGATAAAGGGTGCCTCCTAGGAGGGTATAATGGGCTATATGGTGATAAGGGATTTCTTCTCAGAATGGGTAATGTCTTGGGGAAATGTGCCATCTTGTAGGTATCTAAATATAGGGTCATACCAAGGGGAGGATGGACCAACAATTTCACATGCCAAACAAGATTTCGGCATGTCATATGCGGGTATTTGTAAATGCTCTATAAAGAATGGAATTTTTCTCTCCTGAGGTGGAATGCATAAGAGAGATCCAATTGTAGCCATAACATCTGTTGATCTATTATGTGACCTCGGTTTTTTCTCAAATACAATCTGTGTAAAATATTCTTTCAAGGTTTCAACCAATTTCTTATATGGAATAAGTTTTCATCTTTAACCTTATACTCATCATTAACTTGTTTAATGATAAGTTGGGAGTCCCCAATGACTGTAGTATCTAATATTCCAAGTGATAGCCAACTTGAGGCCAAAAATGAGTGCCTCATACTCTATAATGTTATTAGTGCAAGGGAATCCCAAATGGAATGCTCTTGGAATAACCTCACCTATGGGAGTGATGAGCACTACCCCTACCCCCGATCCATGTGGAAGGTGAATGATCCATCAAAATGGACTTTCCATTCTACATACTCTTCAACATACATCATGGATGCATCTGGTAGATCCAGACACAAAGGTTCCATTCCTGATAGAGGAGCTTTACACGCAACCGATCACCAATACCTTTCCTTTCAAGGATTTTGATTTTTACAAACTCAATATCAAATTCACTTAGGAGAATGATCCAATTAGCCATTCATCCCGTAAGGGTGGTTTGATAAAAGGTATTTGAGAGGGTCAACTTTGGATATTAGCTTGGTTTTGTTGTTAAGGAGATAATGGTGAAGTTTTAAAAGGTGAAGACGACTGCTAAGCAAGACTTTTTCAATCTGTGGGTAATTTAACTCATAGGCAATCAAGGTGCGACTAAGGTAATAAACTACCCTTTCTCTATGGTCTAGATCATATTGGGCAAGTAGTGCACCAATAGAAAATTGGGTAGCTGAGATGTACAAGAGGAGAGGTTCACCTGGGGTAGGCGGCATGAGTACAGGTGGGTTGACAAGGTATTGTTTAAGTAATGCAAATGCCTTTTGACAATTTGGTCCCCAATTGAATGCAACATCCTTTTTGAGGAGATGTGTAAATGGGTGGCACTTATCCACAAGTTGTGAAATAAAATGGCAGATTTCCTAAATTTTCCTTGTAAACTTCTCAGTTGTTTGAGAGTTTGTAGGTGGAGGCATTTCTGTGATAGTTGTAACCTTGGCAGGATCCACCTCTATCCCTCTTTGTGAAACAATGAAACCTAGGAGTTTTCCTGAAAAAAATGCCAAAGACACACTTCTTGGGGTTCAAGTGTACCTTGTAATCCCGGAGACATTGGAAAATACGTCTCAACACTTCAGGTGCTCTCCTCTACTTTTGACTTTGCTAAGATATCATCAACGTAATCCTCCATGATGTCATTCATCATGTCATGGAAGATGACATCATTGCACGCTTGATAGGTGGCCCCGACATTCTTGAGTCCGAAAGGCATGACCTTGTAACAAAATGTTCCCCAAGGGGTGATGAAAGTTGTTTATGTTGATCCTCCTCTTGCAATCTTGATTTGGTTATAACCTGAAAAAACCATCCATTAAGGACAACATTTCATAACCAACGGTGGAATCAACGATCATATCAATATTAGGCAAGGGGAAGTCATCTTTGGGACATGCTTTATTGATGTCATGGAAATCGGTGCAGATCCTTATGCCAATAGTTTCTTCTAATAGGGACTATGTTAGATATCCAATCTGAATAGTCAATGGGCTTAATGAAATCAACAACTAATAATAACTTTTCAAGTTCTTCTTTGACAAGGAGTGCAATTTTAGGGTGCATCTTTCTCAACTTCTGCTTGATGGGTTTGGCATCTGGGTGCACAACGAGGTTGTGCATGACCAAGTCTGGGTCCAAACCAGGCATATCAACATATGACCATGCAAATATATCTCCATATTCTCTTAATAGCTCTACAAAAACCTTTTTTCTTGAGTTGAGAGTGAAGCTCCCAACTTTATCATTCTAGGTTCCTCTTCGAGCCAATGTTAACATTGATGGTTTCTTCCACAAGCATCTTAGAGGTATCTTCCATCCGCATAGGATCAGGGGAAGAGTAAGGTCAACCTCCTTAGGTAGCTCATCATCATCCTTGAATGGATAGACCATTTTTTCCATAGGTTCTTCATTTTGTTTGTCTACAAGTGCTTCAAAAAGTTTGTCACTATGAGACTTGTGTTTATTCCTTGCACAAGGTTTCTCTGAAGTATTCTTACTCTTGCTTTGACCTTCTTATTCAAGTGTCCACACATCTCTTCTTCTTCTCCAAAGTATGCACATGTGTCTAGTTGAATTACAAATCCTTTCTTATGATCCCCAGCCAGAATAGAATCCCTGAGTCCCATGAATTCTGAAAATGCCTCATCATTCTCAAGAAATCGATTGGCACATGAAATTTTTGATCCCAATCTACAAGTTTGGGATATACAAGGGTTACTTGGTAATTGGTTTGAGGATTGGATCCGATAAGGTAAGGACAATTAAATCAGGGAATAGGTTAGTGGAGGCAAGATCCTCATAGAGGCTACATTGGGAATCCACATCACTATCGAATGAGATGAGTCATCCTCACATTCGGAAGAGGTGGCATCAATCTCAAAGGGTGGATCGTCATGAGGTCTTATTCCAAGACCATGCTTGTTTGATTTGAAGCGAGGGATAGGAATGGGTTCTAATCACCCTTGCACATTGATACCACATCCAAACCCATTGTAACCCATGACATACATCATATGGTGGCCTTTGACATATAAGGGGTGCCTGATGGCATGAAGCCATGGTACCTTCAGGTACTCTGTTAGTGGATCTTCTAACATATTTTCTCTCGATAAGAAACCACTAGGAATGAACTTCTCCAATGGTTTAGGGCATTGATCCCGAGTGCTTTTGAACTAAAAATAGGGTTTTCCATGTGTCTTGGGTGACACTGATAAATATGATATTAATAAATCTTGTTCAAGGGTGAATGGCTCACCTAGGGCCATATTTTTCTACGTTTCCTCCCATGATGCGAAAGGGTTGACCAACGAAGGAAAGTCTTGATTGCAAGGAGTGAGTGAATCTGATCCACACGTTCCTTGATAGCCTCTGTTTTGCAAAAGGAACAATAATGTCTGTAGAAGGGCATTCATAAGTTGCACGAGAAAAATTATGTAAGGCTCTCTGTAATGTGTAAATGGTTCTGATCACCCTGAATGGTGATTATCTGTCCTTTATGGCACATCTTGATACATTGATGGAAATTTGAAGGAATGGCCTACATGGCATGGATCCATGGGCATCCTAAGAGCATGTTGTATGGTAGATCCAAGTCAAGGACATGGAACGTTGTATCATGACAAGTCAGCCCTACTTCCATTGGAACTACTATAGTGCTTGTTGACTCTCACTCCTCATTATCATAGGCCATGATTGTAATAGTTTTGGCACCTAGATCCATTTCTGAGTGGCCTAGCTACTTAACCAGCTTCAAAGTACAAATGTTTAGACCGGATCCACCATCCACAAGTACTCTCTTGATCTTGCGATGGGTAACAACTACTTCTAGATATAAGGGTAAGTTGTGTTCTGGTCATTACACGGGATTGCAATGCATGATCAAAAGTGATATGATCGTTAGAGTCAAGGTGCAAATCATGGCTTGGAGGTGTGCATGATCTACATCGGTTGAGACTCCTAAACTTTGCAAGTGTTTTATAAAGTATGTTTTTATGGGCAAGTAGAGATTTTGAGGAGATCTAAAATTGATATCCTAGCAAGTGTTTTCTCTAACTAGTCTATCAAATTGTACTGACCTTCCTGAGGGATAGGTAGGGGTTCTAGTATGATTAAACAGCACATCTCATCCCTACTTGCACAACTCTTTTCTAAGATCCTAATAGTATTGACCTGTTCATCAAATGAATGGATACATCCTATGAGGGAATCAAAGGGACTATCATTAGTGGGATAAATATAAGTGTAGTCCTATAGTCATTGGAAGTTTGTCCATGATCTTGGCTTCCTTTTCTTTTTATCTCGCATGGTTAGGAAAGGGCTCTTTAAAGATACCCATTTTCTCATTTGGACCTTGTCCTGAGTCGGGGGAGAATCTACGGATTTTACCCTCTTCAATGAGGTCTTGTATGTAATGGCGTAGTCTCAAGCACCTATCTGTCTTGTGCCCTTTAACATGGTGGAAGTCACAATACTCATGCTCTTTGAACCAAATGGGTTTTGGAGCATTTTTGGGTATGGTACCATCATGGTTGGGTACTCCACCATGTTTACGTTATCTAACTATTTTAGTATGGCAGATAGGGATTTTGTTAATGGCGTGAACTCACGTTTGGTGGGTGCCTTGGGATGAGGTCCTTGTGAGAGCTTTAAAAGTGGACCAGTCTACACGGCTTGGACTCTCTTGGAGTCCATAATGCCATCTCCAATGACATGTTTGTTTTTGTTGAAGAACTTCAGTTTATCTAAGGATTTTTCTTCATGTTTGTCTTTGAAAACCGGTTTAAGTGTTCCCTTTGTGATGAGGGCCTTTTCGATTTGACTTCCCTTCTCTATAACTTCTTCAAAGTTAGAGCCATAATGCATTTGTAAATGGAAGGCTATCTCTGGGTTCAAGTTAGGCACAAATATGCTTACTAGCTATTTTTTTCTGGAAAGGCACAAGGGAAACGACTTGCCAACCCTCGCCATCATTGTAAAAATCTCACAAATGTCTCATTGGGATTTTGTTTTGCATTGCAAAGGTCATTCATTGTGATATCATTTTCCATGTTGTAGGAATAATGTCGTACAAATTTTTTTCTACTAACATGGGCCATGTTGTAATGGAGCCCTTGGGTATGCTAAAGAACCATTCCAATCCCAGTACCCCTAGGTTATGAGGGAAGAGTCGTATTAAGAAGTTATCATTGTATGTGACCTCTTGGCAAGCCATATAAAAGTCTTTGATGTGATCACGAGGATCACCTTTGCACTTATATTTATCAAATTTAGGAATGGTAAAATGTTTTGGGAAGGGTTTCCATAACATGTCCTTATCGAAGGGGTAAGGGCATAGTTCTTCATATAAATATTTCCTACTATGTCCTACGTTTCCCTCTTGTAGCGTAGTAAGTGTGTCTTTCATTGATTGTAATTCTCGTTCAATGATTTGTTCTTTGGTAGGTGACATTGGTCTTTGCACCTTCACCACTTTAAAAGTTGTGTCACTATACGGATCAAAGTGGAACTCGCTAGATTTCATTTTGAGTTTGTCTTTGTATACGTTCCTACTTGAAGAGCCTAAGTTTGCTAATTTTTGGCTCAGTTTTAGGATCTATTTTTGAAGGATCTCTTCTTCAATTAAAGGATCCTCTTCCTCATCAAACTTGGGAGGTGGTGAGGCTTTGTGCTCAATCTTCACTTTACGTGAAGCTTTGTAATAAGGTCATCATGGATCACCAAGTGGCTTGATGGGTCTCCTTCAGTGGTGTTATGATGTTGACCAGAAGTAGAAGCGTACCCCATGTCAAAGGGGTTATCTATGTCTAAGAGGGATCTTCATTCTTATCTTTTTATGATTAATGACCTTAGTTTCCACTTCACGTTCTTGTGGAAGCTTAGCCCCTAATTCTAAGACTCTTGCAGAGTACTTGATCCTGTTGTAATAAAGGAGTTCATCAAAGCGACCTAGGTCTAATTGGTGTTGTTCTTTAGAAGAGTCAAACTCCTCTCCGCTATGATCAATCAATGGCTCTGTGTCCTTAACCTATGAAAAGAGAGGTGCTAAGTTGTTTTTCACTAAATGGGAATGATTCAAAAGGATTTTCTCCTAAGTCACGATCATTTGGTTTGGATGCCATCTTCGTGATTCTAGGCATCACTAGTCAAAGTGATACTAGATTTTGTCTAAATGTCCTTCAAGTTTGCGTGAAACCTAGGCGTATGTTTGTGTAAGTCACTCGATGTGATGTTGAAATAACCTAGTGTGTTCTAGAAGTAATGTTATGCAGTTGTTTTTATGATTCAAAGAACACTCATATGAACACTCAAATGCAATGATCACTCAATTGTCATTTTTCCAAGCTTATACCCTAACTATGATTCCGTGAAGGGTCCAAAGCGATAGTGAAAATATCATATCAATACGTAGGTCAAGTTAGAATTCTAACAAGGCCTAAATATTAAAGTGGTATTGATGCAATCTCTCGATGAGGTATACTAAAACTAGTTTGAATGCCAATGAAAGCTAAGTTTTCTAAAAATGGAAGTTGCATGAGTATGTATAGCATAACAACACTATCCTGATACATTAACCGAGAAAGCAAGGTGTTAGTATCAAGATGACATTATTTCGGTATATATAAGGCAATATCGACACTCTCAAAAAAACTTAGATGATGTCGAAACTGAACGAAGTATGAGTATAAAAGAAGTTTTTAGTTGCGTGAGCAAGCGTAACCACACATAAAGGGACTTATATCAAGTTCTCAAGAAATTGAAAACATGATGTAAGTACCAAAATTGTGTGACTAGAATGCGAGAAAAAAACTATCAACTTAAGGAGAGATAAATGATGAACCAAAATCGTAGTAGTGAAGATGATCTTGAAATCAAGATCAAAGAACTATCAAAGATATGAAAATGTACCTATGCACTTTAGACATTTAACAACCCAGCCGTAAACATGGATGGGCATAAATGACAAAAAAGTGGCGAGTACTATCTTTGATAAAATGCACGAGGTATGCTTCCTTCTCACCCCAAAAATGGGTGGCGAGAATGCAAGGGTATAGATCAAAAGGATGAAAATAAACTAAGTGCCACTTGGGTAGAGTTTCACCTCATCCAAGATGAGAATGAAACCGAGCTAAGTGAGACGTCATTTAATTCCGTGATGAAAGGCACTTAGTTCTAACTTACATGGGCTCTTTTCCTTGTTCGAAAAACAAGGTTCAGACTCCAAGTGAGTCGTCACTTCATGATGGCTTGACGCGACAATGGACTAGCAAAGTGGGCTCCAAGACAGAATGGCTTCCCTAATAAGATCTCTCAACTAGGTGTCACAAGTTGTCTAAGAGTGAGCTTGATTTACCCAAAGAGTCACACTAACTGATTTGGGAGTATCTCAACTTTACTTTACCCCCTTTTGATACAATGAGCAACTAGTGCATTCAATTGTACCATGTCACTGAGGGTCACGATATAAACAACTTTGACTCTAACTTACAATGTGAAATCTAGTCAAGTGGGTAAGCGAGTGCTTCCTGTTTCATCCATGAGGTTACTCACGGTGGATTACTTTAGGGTTCTGAAACCACCCCCATTGTTGTAGCTTAAGGCATTATGCCAAAGGGGTTATGTTCTAGTTGAGCGGATAGGGACGTACCCTTTTCAAACCTGTAATACAGTGTGAAGTGAAATGGTGTGTTTTTTTATCTTGCTTAACTTAATGTGGTTTTAAGTAGCACACCATTTGGAAACCTGTATGAAAACACGTGTATTAGAAGGTTTTTGTTTTGTCTTGATTTCTCCTTTCTTTGACAAGTGTTAGGCCCTACATGCAAAGAGTTAGTAATTTTCCATCAAATAAGAAAGAGAGTTTGCATGTTGTTTTTGATTCCTAAGATCACCAAAAAGGTGCGAAGGAAGAGCATACACAACGTGAAAACCCTACTAAAATAAGCCTTTGTGAAAAATATACAAAATAGAGTTCATTTTAGCCAAATTTGAAAGATTAATCCAATTATTTAAACGTAAAGTAAGTGTTTTTAAAAGTGACAAGGTGTTTTTAGAAGTGTTTTTGATTCCCAAGATCACCTAGAAGGTGCGAGGGAAGAGCATACACACTTCAAAAATCCCTTTTAACTAAGAAAATGAAACACTTAAACTACTTTAGTCAAATAAAACCAAAAATAAACCTACAATTACTTGTTAGAACCTGCAAACAAGTTAGAAAACCAAGAAAAATTAGGAAATTCTAGAAATCAATTTTTAGCAGTTTTTCAATGGTTTTTAGTATTTTGCATTTTTGGAGGTCTCTGGGGCACTTTGGGAGTTTTGTGATAGAAGTAATGATACAAAATTATATTACTTTTGGAAATTCCCTCACAAATTTCACTTCATTCTCTTTTTCCGACACTTATTCAAACTCTGAAAATGGGTCAACGGGTCAAAAGATATGACCCAAACTAGGAGCACTAAAAATTATGTGAACAAATCCGGATCAAATAGAGATACATGCACCCCTTCAAGGTGTATGCACACCATTTTGGCGTGTGCACATGGGTTTGGGTACATGCGCCCCTCTGTGTAAACCTAGCGGATCTACAGGGTGCTTGCGCTACCCGAGAGATGCCTACGCTAGGATAAGTGTGCATGCGCCAGAGAATAGAGTAGGTGCACTGTAGCTAGGTAAAAAAAAATGGTAAAAACTATGATAGTGTGTGTGCTTGAAGAGGGTGCTTGCGCCAAAAAAGGGTGTATGCACCACAGTTTGGGCGTGTGCATGCCTGGTTAAATTTTTTTGATAAAGGGCCGAGAATACACAGGGTGCTTACACGTGGGTTTGGGTGCTACGCGCTTAGTGAAAAAAATAGGTTACATGGTGTCTGTTGCTGTGAAAGGGTGTGTGCGCCATGATTTTGGGCGTGTGCACCTACTTTTGGGTACCTACACATGGTTTTGGGTGCCTGCACCCCTCTGCTAAAAATGACAGTCTAAAGGCGCTGAGTGACAGAAAGGTGTGTGCGCCCTACCTAAAAACCACCAAAAAACATGGAAAATGAAATTTTAAAAGTGTCAATAGGTTAGAAATTAGCCATTAAATGCAATTTCTAGCATAAACTTAACAAAGAAGCATGAAAATGAGGGTTAACTACATAAAACCTAGCTAAAAATCTCAAGGCAAAATATTTAACCCTACAAAAACATGTAAAAAGTTAGAAACTGAAATAAAAGCTTCAAAATGACCCCATTAATGGAGGATGGACTAAGTGTCCCACCGGCGTGCCAAATGTGTTCAATGAAAAGTTGCAAAATCCATGGACATGGGGTAAGAATCTCTAAAGAAACCCCAAAGGCTCTTAACAACTAGTTAGTGGACCATCAGATAAGAGATAAACAAGGATTCATCACTTTTCATACATTAATATTGAAAGAAACAAGAAAATCTAGCATATTTAGTAATCCTCTACTCTTGAAAGCTTTAAAATGAACCTAGGAAGGATTCTAAGCAATCAGTTTATGTGATTATGAGAATGGGAGCTCACCATTAATGGCTTCAAGGCCAATGGTTCTTCCCATTTACTCAATGCTTGGTGTGTAGTGCAATGGAAAAGCAATAGCTCAATGAAAGAAATGAAATAACTCTAAACCCTAAGCAAAATGCTATAGTTTATGTTAGGAAGAAGGAGAGTTCTTAGAAATGAGAGGGGGTAGTGGGCTATTTATAGTTTTCCATTTGGGAAAGTGGGGAATTTTGGTGCATGTGGGACTAAAGGATAAGTCAAAAAGTTAATTAGGGAGTCAAAGTAAGATTTGACTAGGTTTAGAAGAGGTTAATCATGGTTAGGACTAGTTAAACTAGGTTAGGCTAGTTAATCATGTTTAGAGAGGAATTAGGGTTTTGAGAGAGTTTTGAGAGGTCTAATCAATCCAATGAAATGGATTGATAGTCTAGAAAGCTAGTAGAAGTAGTCTAGAAGGGAATGAGAAGATGGTTTAGTCAATAAAGGCTATATTAGCATGCTTAATTGATTTACAAGAGGAATACGACCAAAAGAGTGTCGTAAGAGGGGAGTTAGATAGGTCTAACTGATGGTATGTCATCAATTTGCAAGAAGGAGAATAGTTAGTGCAATATTAGGAATAATAGTGCTTTGATGTTATTTTATTCAATCTCAATTATTATTGTAAGTTATTATAGTTTATGTAGAGGTTATAGGAGGCGTACATTTAAACTAGTGATCACTTTTAGTTTTATAATTGTGAGTAAGCGTACAATTAAATTAGTAATCACCTTTAAGGTAAACAACTACGAAGAAGGGGATAGTCACAGGAAGCATATAATGGATTTACAATTATGAGTAAGTGTATAACTAGGCTAGTCACATGAAGCATATAATGGATTTACAATTATGAGTAAGCGTATAACTAGGCTAGTCACATGAAGCATATAATGGATTTGCAATTACGAGTAAGTGTATAACTAAACTAGTGATCACTTTTAGCTTAAGTAGTTATGAGTAAGGGGCATCAATGTTGTCAAAGTTACCTAGGGCACAATCCCGACCTCAATCGTTTTGACTTTCCGTGTCAGGTATCTTCAGGTCTTGCACTTAACAAGACTTGACCCCTATTGGGCTTATTGAAAGCCAAATAACATCACCAATAAACCAAGGGCCCCTCGATAATTTTGGGATGCTTTTTGATTCATTCTAATTCGAAAATAAAAATTACTTGTGTAAATTTTATTTTTACAATAATATAATTTTTTATGTTTTGTAATTTTATGCTTTCACAATTCATAAATTAAATAATTTTTGAGATATAAATATGTATATATGAAATTAATTATATATATTAATTTGTTATGTATCTATAATTATCATTATGACTTTTTGGCCCGATATTTAGGCAACAAACTATTTAAGGCTTCCATGATATCATTGCCCACATTAATTTTGTTTCACATGCCATATAGTTTTGTATGCAAATTTAATTTCACTAAGCCCCACCCACTTTGGGTCACCGAAATTATTAATCCTTTCAAGAGTCAATCTCGACCATCCACCTTACAGGTCGTATCGACAACCTCTAGTTGATCGTGGTCGCCCACGAGTTTTTCTCTCAGTGTATGGAAGATTTCGAGTTCGGTTAAATATGACTTGGAAAATCGCATCGGTAAATCGGACAAGGTTCAAATCGCAGGAAGATGAAAACCGTATTCAGACATTTAAAGTGATTTGTTAAACAAAATAGGTGCGGCTAATGTGAAGGTGGTGTGGTTTTGAGATTACTACGAGGACTTAAACTAGATATCCTCAACTAAATTCAACTTTAACTGCCTCCGTAAAAATAATTACGACTTTCTAATCTATATAAATGTCATTTTATCGCTCTAAAAAATTATTTATGCCTCTCAAACAATTTTTAGGCAAATGTAATTTTCTAATATTACTCAAAAATACAAAATAGTGTTATTATCCCGTTGTAGGCAGGTTATATAAACATCACAAATTCATTTTCTTTATTTTTTCAAACAAATCACAAAGATCCATGTGGCAATACATATGTTTCTTATATAATTTGTTATAAATATATATTTATTTAATTTTATAAATATTTAACTTAATTTTTTCATTGGCTGAAATATTTTTATAACCATCTTAGATTTTTCACATTAATAAAAATCAGGATTTTTAAAATTATTACTTCCCTATAATTTAAACATTCAATACTATACAATAAAAAAATAACAATCAATAAATAAAAATGCTGTGAGAGTGATCATAAATATCTTGGTTGTAGCATTTATTTTATATGTGAACCAAGTAAATGCACAGGTTCTTGGTGACAGTGATCATAAATATCTTGATTGTGGCATTTACTTGTTAAACAATAAAAGTTGCATCTAAGACTAATAAACATATTGTTATTACTTTTTCATTTTATTAGTATTTTTAATCACTCCACCCATTTCCATTCTTGTTCTTACTGAAATTTAACCTATGTAATTCTTAGAAGAATTTTGAGCTCTAAATTTCACTAGAAGAAATTTCATGATGATGACACAAATTTGTTCTGGTTTCTTGCATTGAAAAAAAGAAGATGCGTGTCTGCACATCTCAAACAAAATTATTGTAATGTTTTATTGAACCTGTGTATTTTTCTTTGTTGTAATCTTGTATAGAGTTCTATTATTGTGACTTGTAAGGTTCACTGTTTGACATTGGAGAGCAGGGAGCTGCAACTGATTTTGGTGGAGCTTTCGAAAGGTCGATCACAACTCATATTTGTTTAATGTTTTTATTTTCTATTCGACCTGTATTTTCTAAATTTTTAGATTTGCATAGTTTCTTTTTTTGTCAAGTTTGTGACCACAGAGAATCACTTTGCAGGATATACTACTCCAATTCGTTTTTACCCTCCATTGCACTGCTGGAAGATTATAATCCAAGATTATTTTCGGGTTTGGTAATACTGATGTTGTAGGCAGGCTTGTTGTGAAGCTTATGTTTCTAGATCTCTGATATTTAACAACTATTTTGATATTTCATATGGTGGGATTTTTTAGATCCGAAAACCATGAATTCAGGTGGAAATTCGAACTTCATATAGCTATATCTGAAAAATCTTCTTGGGGCTCTTGATCGACTGAAGAAGTCCACGAGCAATAATGAGGAAGAAGTTGCAGGTTCAAGTTGCAACATAAAAGCTAGCGGCCAATGTGTCCCTCGCCTTCACCCCGGCATGCACTAAGAAAAATCCTAGGGCCTACAAACTTCCGAGAAATAATTGCTGAGAGGGCCAAATACCAATCTCGTTTGATATTGCAGACCAAGCTAAAAGAAGCCCACATGCAACACCGCAACACTTGTCATGGATTCTGGAGCGGACTGTATCAATAATTAAATGCTTCATAAATTTTACGTAAGTTCTATTCACAAACTCCATTCAGGAGGATATGTCATTCCATGACCTTATTTAAAAATTACTCATATATATTTATTAACTATTTTTAATATACCAAAAATAATAGTCACGTTGTAAATATGGAAACCACATGGAACAGTTATTTTAAATATTCGCACCATTAAATTTTGTTAACAAAAAGTTGTCAAATTTAACTCACATGAGAGGGAATATCCGTTTCCATGGTATTTGATGCAAAACTATGCAAGAGTATTCAAACATCTAAAGCTGCGGCATATATGACCGAACCAATATGAGTTTTGGGCCCCTCAATTTCAATCCAATCTTTTTGGAGGGAGAGGCGAAGCTTCTTTTACAGGGAGGCCTATACAAGTAAAAGAAATTGTCCACATTGGGGCTTCAGTGACACACAGGAATATTCTTCTGTCACCGCATACAGTAACACACGTAAAGCTAATGTTTTTCATTTCCAACTGCGGAGGAAGGGAATCCACCTTTGTGCATGTAAAAATAATAAAGTCCACCAAATGCAGTCATATAATCTGCGCATCTTATAAAATTCTTTTTCCACATATTCTCTATCAGACTCCACGATTGTGTGTGGGGATCGAATATTCGTGCATTTGTGTGGCTTTCTAATCCACGGTGGTTCTCGCCGCCTATAACATAAAATTTACCGTCAAAAAATTGCCTAAACACGCCTTAATTTTGGAGTCGAGATGAGGAAGATCCTCCCACTCGTCTTCTTCCACGTGGTAAACCGCTGCTCCGCGAGTTAGATTCCTGTTATGCTCGTGTCCAACTGCAAAGTAAATGAATCCTGATTTTGGATCTGCGCACTCAGTTCCGTGGTTTCCACCCGCCGATCACAAGCAGTTTTCCGTTGAAGGCCACGCATCTACTGTAGAATGGACATACCCATCCCCTCGGAAATGGAGGCAATCTTTCCCACGATTGGCGGACTGAATTATATAAAACTATTCGATTGTCATCACGATAATCAAACCTAAACGGAATCAGACATACACACTGCTTTGATATGCCCAATCTTTTCCTCTCTTCAAAAAATTGAGGGGTTTTCAACACGGCCTACCAGTTTTTGCAGACCGCTGCCCATCAATTTGTGACGCCATGTATAGCATACTCTCAACAAAATCTCTCGTCCAATTTCGACCGGAACGCCTGGAAAAATCTCCATCTCCATCCTCGTTAAAACATCACACAAGATCCTTACAAATTTAAGGTAAAAGAATCTCTAAAAAGACTACTTGTCCTTAAGGTTCGAATAGTACTTATTAAAAATATTCCCCAACTCAATTTATTTATAGAGTGTTTCTTAATAATAATTATATTAAATAAAGCTAAAGTCTATAAATAAAAAATATTCGATGAGTGACCTTATTACTACTGCTAAACCCAGATTCTACCTATAGGCCTCATATCTGTTTAACTAGTTGTTATTTTTGTACAGTTTATCCAATTAGAAATTGTTATTATTTGCATAAATCAATATACATTTCTCACAATAATAGTAAATATTAGTAAACATGCATATTGTTTAACAAAATAATCATAATATTTGATTTATTTTCAATGTGATTGGCTTATAACTTGAGATGTTATTGGAGCCTTCAACATTTTCGAGGAAAAGATGACGTCATAACATTTATTATAATTTATTGTTTGCAGATTCATTTTCCATCTCATTGCAGGTGCACGGGGATTTGTCACGACAATTGACGTGAATTTTAAGGAGTAAAGCAAACATGAGGAATCGAGAGCATTAGAGCCAAGGATCGCGAAGAAGGATCTAACCACACCTTAACCACCTTTGTGGGGTGGGTTACCTCAGCCTAGACTCGGCCGCATGCCCGCATAACATCCCCGCATCTATACTATACACCCTGTGCAAACCCCCTCATGAGATCTCCTTCACCGAGACTTTGTTTCGTCGGATCCGGCAAACCAGAAGGCAATTAACCCTTAAACCGAAGAGACCTTGTAATGTTTTTTTTTTTCCTTCTAATTCTTGCGAGGAGCAATTTTGTTTAAGAGTTAAGAGGAGGGAGCGAGGAGGAGGAAGACGCGTTATTGGGCGAGTGGTCGCATGCGGCAGGAAGCTACTGGTCACATGCGGTGCAGGAGCTTGGAAGACTTATGGGGATCTATGTGTGTTTTTTTCATGACGTTAATTAGTGCTCTTGTTGTTGGTTGGAACCGCTGCCATTTGTTTGCGGAAGGCTTGTCATTGCTTTGGCACTACATGGACCTAAAATGCCGAAGTTTGTTAATGTGGGCAAGCAGTGCAAAGAGAGCAGCCATTGTTGCGACACAATAAACAGAGCAAATAATGTTGAAGCTTATCAGATCAGTTCACCTTTTCCAACATATTATCAGCATATGCATTGTAATTTTCGTTGTGGCGTATTTGGCAAAGATGGTTGCTCTTGTTTATAAATTATTTCTTAATCATATTATATAAAATCAAAGACTATAAATAAAATTATTCTATAACTTTATTTATTTATAAAGAATTTCTTAATTATATTAAATAAAGTCGGTATATATTTTACAAATAAAGAAAAGTAATGCCACATTCAAATCAAATTTATAAATGAGATGTTGGGACTTTCTATTCTAGATTTTACTAGTTTTTTTCTTAACATTTCTTATTCATACTATCAATTCATGAAATATATTTGTGTTATTAGGTATTTATTGCTTCTCAAACACTTACAAAAAGACACACTATAAGATAATAACTCTAGTCTACATCATAGACGACTCCATTATCTCTACGTTATTTAGTGATACACAAAGTTCTCATGGCATCAAAACATAAGAGGAAATATATTTCTAAAAGTGTTTCCTAAAGTAATGGACAAAACTCAAATATTCTATCTTTGTTCGATGCTCTTTTTAGTTCTCTTATATTTCATTATGTTGAAGATTTCAATCTAGTAGATTATTGTATTGGTTATATCCTAACATAGAGTGTGTTAAGTAATTAGGTTCACAAAAACCACATACTCAATCTCATGGCATGAAACTTAAGGGTCGAAAAAATATAACAAAATCTCACACACAAATTCATGCATGATGTCACATAGAAATCCAAAATGGTCGCATATAAAGGACACATAAGTGTTCAACACAATAAATAGGTGAATTTCCATATAATCAAAGGATACTTGGACTTATACACAAAGGACACAAAATTTTCATACTAAACTTAAACAATCCGATGTGTAATGAATAAATACAAAGTATCTAATAGGTGGATAAAACAATAAATACTAGTGTTGTATAGTCCACATGTCAAGTAGTTCCAAAAATCCTCCAAGTAGTAGAGAGATATGTGAATTAGACATGGAGATATATTTGTAATAAGTAGAACTATGACATTTGATTAGTAAGCCCACAGAGAAAAGGAAAATGCAACATCTAAACCCAAGTCGAGTCATAAGTATCTTGTATCTTCCTTTGATGAGAGGCACGATTGATGAGAGCTCAAGAAGAACTCCAAGCATTGATATGACTTCCACATGGTAGAAAACATCAAAAATCCTCCAAATCAAGAAAATAATACCACCATTGGAAGCATGAGGAAATTCTGAACAATTTATCTTTTAACACAAAAGGCTTATTTTGAGCCCAAGTCTTCCTAAAATGGTGATTTATAAAATTGCCCCTTTAAGAACCTTGGCTTTGCACAAAATAGTTTCCTAAACAAATACCATCGAGCTCATTTTATAGCTCGTCGAACTATATAGCTATGGTGATGGGATATTTTAGGGATTCGGTGGTTATGGTTTTGAAGCCCATTAAACCACCTCCCATTATTTAATTTTTTATTGTGGGAAATCCCACATTAATAGGGTGGCGGGCATAATAAAGCCTTTAATAGTCTCACACTGCCAATACAATGCATGGAAAAGTCACGCTTACTCCATTTTTCCCATGGTTGGCTTGGTGCTACTAGGAAGAGCCACATAGGTGGCTTGGTCGGTGAGTGAAATAACCAACAAAGGGGCATTGTCTCGTATTGTCACGTATAAGCCCGATGTGAATAGACATTTGAACCATGTATCTCGCCCAATGCAAATAACAACTTACCGAGTTGTGAATAAATAGCTCTTTGAACCGAGGTATCCATGAGCTCGCCGAGGCATATAATGAGCTCACCCAAATCAATGAACCCTTCCTACTAACTCACCTAAGTTGGCTCGATCCGATGCACTCTCATCATGGTGGCGAGCCACGTAGTGGCTTGAGGACCCAACACGTGGCGTGATAATGATGTGATGGTAAAGGTCCCCCTCCATGAAAAGATTTTTTTGAACTTGGTGAGCCCCCCGTGATAACAAAAGCGGGGTCCACTCTATCCAAATACAAGTGTTAGGACCGACCTCATAAAATAACATTTTTATTTTGCTCCTCCATTTACACACTCTGCTTCTACCACATGTTGCTATCACATTGGTTAGTTGAGTCTATCAAGTTCAAACCATGACCAAAATTTGACCGGTCATAAGTTGAGCATACAAAGTCCATTTTTGTGTTCTAGGTACCGACAAAAATCGTTGAATGTTCTACTATTATGTTGTGGATTAGGAGAGTTAGGAAAATCTTGATGTCCTAAAATGTCATCTAGATCACACCTCCCTAATGAGAAGGATTTTTTTCCACAAAATAAAGCTCATGAACCCCAAACCATGTTGTTGAGAAGAGTTATGCACGACACCGCTACTCCATAATTAGAAAACTAATGGCTCGATCATGGGACATGTGGCATCTGCACCATGCTATTGACACCTCCTAGTAATCTTCATCATGTTGCATGGACATTGCCTCTACATAGATTGAAGTTGGGTTTCATTTGAAGAGGGCACTTTCCTTCACCCCGCCGCATGGCCTTTTCCTCTACGCAATACAAAGAAGTGTTTGATGGTAATTTTACCCCGTGTATGACCTTTTTCTCTATATGGTATGAGTCCCCAAATGATGATGACAATAAAGTACCCTCTACCGCACGACCATAACTAGCCTCTACATAGAGTGACATTTCAACATGTTATCGCTTGTCAATCACTAATCAACTACCATTTTGCTGCACATACTCAAGCCTCTTCATAGGATGAATATCCAAGATGATTCCAAGAGCTCAAAATGATCATGATCCTCCTCCAAAGCTAACAATCTTGATGATACATCCAATGTACTAGGGATCTGAGCTCTTGAAAAGGTGTCTACACAATTTCTTACAACATAAATTTTGATACTCACAACATTATGGATTAGTACATAATTTTCCCTCGATGGGGTCTTGTATTTACAAGCATCATATGTATAGACAATGCCCAAATATTAGGTATAAAAATACACCTAACATATACATACAAAAATAGATGCATTCCCAAAATGGGTCTTTTACAAAGTACGAGCATGGGTGTTTTATTTACTAAACCCATTACAAATGCTCAAGGATACATACATACTAGATGACTACAATTATTTACCACATGGATATGACTTTGTACATGATCCTAGTGGAGGATTTTACTATCTCTTTGTTAACCCTCGTTGTTATCTTGGACTGGATGGTCCGCTTTGAGAATATGAATCTAACGACTTGTTGATGTATCCATTGGTGGGTCTCGTAACCTAATCATTTTTGAAATCCACAATCAGTCCATGGTTCAAACTTCAAATGGAGTTTAAGGCTCTCTTCCACATTCCTAATGAATGCATGATGTGCCACGAGGTATAATCTTCCCATAATGATCTTTTTATGTCCACTTTGGATTATGGAGTGATGTTGAGATCTACAACATTCAATAACTTTCCTACAATGGTGTACCACATGTGGCAATGCCTATCTCGTGTTCCCTTGAATACCAACATCTAAAGTGCCAAAAATTTGGCAATGGAAGAGGCCTGGTTGGTATGCCCATCCAAAGATACCAAATCAATTGTGATTTAGTACGATATGATGTCTTAATCGAATATGATCCATATGTGGTGACCTTTAGCAATGGTAGGTACAAATCATCTCTTATCCCCGGCTAATTGTAAAACATATTTGGAGTGATAAAGGATGTCCGTGTTATTGAAGTAGTGATATCTTTTGGCCATACTAACTTGTACTTGGAAGTGCAAGAACTTTCCCCTTATCTCACCCTCTTGTTGAACCAATGAAGTACTTAGTCAAGGTTCTTTCTCCAACAATATTCCAATGTGTGCCTATATTTTCCGCAGATAGGTACATATTCATCGGCCGATGATGGTGATGAAGAGGATCCCATTTTCCTTTTCTTCTATTGTCTTTCCTCAACCATCCGACTTGGTGGTGAATCAATGCTTCCCTAGAGCTCAAGAATGCGTCGATTCTAAATATGTTTCCATTCATGTACACTTTCTAGGTGTGCATGCAACTTCGTGATTTGGCGAGTCTCCTCTCGATGCTGGTAACCACCATGTGTATCATCGTTCTCAACAGGTGAGCACTATATGACCATTGAAGGAACTCGTACATGTCCATGGCTCTGCAAATGAAATGGTAACAAGTTACAACATGTCCAATCATAGCTGATACAACCGCACAAGTTGAAGCACATCACACGGTCAAATCAACCTTGCTCGATATGAACTTGATCTATGAACATGGGTAACTTTTTATAACTTCCTACTGCACCCATATAAGCACTTGTAAAATAAAATCCATAGATATTAGGGAGAGACACCAATAGTTGAGCAGGGTCTAATTGTGGATATAGTGTCTTGAATACACAACACCCAATAGTTGTCATAAAAGTACCTGGTGATTAGTCATTTTTGACATGACAACACCCAATCATATCATGACATGTAAGATTTGCCTTTTTAAATTTTAAATGTTCAACCATTATCACCCATGATCAAATATGGGTCCCAATCAAAATGTAGTGTAACTAAAATTTACTATTTTAAATAAATTCAAAATATATCTTTCCCTCCAATTCAACACTCAAAAAAATATATGTAATTTAAAAAAATTTTGAACTACGTGTTGGTGAAAAAATCAAGTTCCCACATTTTATAGAATTTATTTTGTGGGCCCCCTAACATAGGGTGCACCACTATTGGTGTCTCCCCTATCAATTTTAATGAAAATGCAATGTAAAGAAAGCACACACATTGTAAAGAAAAATTGATAGTGGAGTTCAAAAAAATTCTACATCTCCGGTCCAAATGTTGAACCAATTCATTACACTTCCAATTGCAAACAATTACAATTTATAATGAAGCTATGAATGTATAACCTAAACCAAGATAATTTACCAGTTGATTTTGAAGACTCTAAACATATAAATAAAATGATCGTGTACTCAGTTGATTCAGTATGAATCCAACCCAGATACAAAGGTGACCAAAAGATCCAGTTGATTCTAGGAACTTGAACCATAAAAGGATGAAGAGAAGAACTCCTCCAAGTCAACCAAGTAGGGAAACTCATCTTATAGTCACCATTGTAGGAGTATGAGTCTTCAAAATTCTTGTTTTGATGAGAGGCACTATTGATGAAATCTCAAGAAGAACTCCAAGCGTTGATATGAATTATGCATGGTATAAAAACATCAAAAATCCTCCAAATCGGGAGACAACACCATCATTGGAAGTGTGAGGAAATTATGAACAATTTCTCTTTTTACACCAAAGGCTAATTTTGATCCCAAGTCCTCCTAAAATGGTGATTTATAAAACTGACCCTTTAAGCACCTTGGCTCTGTAGAGAATAGCTTCTGAACAAATACCATCAAGCTCATTTTATATCTCATTGAGCTATGCGGTGCAATGGTGATGGGTTATTTTAGGGAGTTGGTGGTTATGGGTTCAAAGCCCATTAAACCACCTCCCATCATTTTTTTATTGTGGGAAATCCCACATTGACATGGCAACGGGTTTAATAAAGCCTTTAATAGGCTTACACCGCCAATTATACAATTTTTGGCAATGCCATGATTACTCCATTTTTCCCACGGTTGGCTTGTGTACTACTATGAAGAGCCACGTGGATGGCTTGGTCGGTGAATGAAATAATTGACGATGGCATTGTGTGTATTGCCACATATAAGTACGTTGTGAATAGATTGTCGAACCATGTAGCTCGCCCAATGTAAATAATGACTCACCGAGTTATGAATAAATAGCTCTTTGAACCGAGGTATCCATGAGCTTGTTAATGCATGTAATGAACTCGCCCAAATCAATGAACTCGTCCCTGCTAACTCACTTGAGTTGGATCGATCCAATGAACTCTCATCGTGGTGGTAGGACACATGGTGGCCTAAGGACCCACCACATGGCATGATAGTGATGCGGTGGAAAAGGTCCCCTTCGTGAAAAGAGTGATGAACTCCGGCGAGGGCCCCGGCCAAAGAAAAAATCAAGGTCCGCCCATCGAATATGTGTGTCGAAGACCATCATCTCAAAACAACATTTTTCTTTTGCTCTTCCACTTACACACTACGCTTCCACCACGTGTCACTACTACATTGGTCACCGATTGTGTTGAGTCCATTTTCTCCAAACTTTAACTTCCATAAGTTGAGAATACGAAATTTTCCTCTTCTAGGTACTGATGGAAATCTCACTTGAATTTTCTACCACTCTTTCATGGATTAGGAGATTTAGAGAATTCCTATTGTCCCAAAATGTCCTCCGAATCATTCAAAATATAATCTCTTCATATCTCTACCCATGTTATAAATTATGTATCTTCATGTCATCCTCTACCAATAAATATGGAAATATTATTCATTAAAAGAGGAATAAAACCTTGGATATTCATTGCAAAACTTTTATTTTGAGAGTTTATTTCTCCTATCCAAAACCATGTGGAAGGTTGAGGATGTGGAGTTTTTTCTAGGCGACATGTACGGTTCTTCCCCTTCTCAATTATTGTCTCTATTTTTTATGCTAAATAATTATTTTTGTTATTTCACCTTTTTAGGGTTGAACTTATCACAATTTATTGCATAAAGAAGACTATTCTAAATCACCTAGAATCATTTCCAAAATCATTCCAAAATTACTTTGAGGGTTCCTAAATATTCTCAAATAAGCTACACATCATCTAAGGCGGTCCCTACTACAATTATAAAGAACTCAAAAGGTCAAAGAGTTTAGCATCATTCATCCAAAAGCATGCAAAGATCATATATCCATGTCCTAAGTAAGAGAAAAGTCACTCCATGCATTATATAAAGGCTTTAATCAACATGCTTGAGTCACTTCACATTCCACTACACCCACCATGGGTACATTTTATACTATGCGCTTATTATTTTATATTGGTTTCAAGAGACAAAATGACACCCTTAGGGGTTGGTTAGATTTACACACTTACATGATAACTTAGGAGAAATTCATGACATTTGATTCCACATCAAGGATATATAGTGTAGAACTAGAATCAATTCAAAATTTGGGAGTCTGACCACCCAACGTGGTCCAACATTAAGCAAAAACATATTTTTTCTCCTTTAGTTTGTTAATGCTTTGATGAATGGTTCTAATTTTTTGGGGATCATTACAATTCATCTTGAGGTTGTGTGAAGTAAAGATACATACCATGAGCAACAACTAAAAATAGGTTAAACAAATAGAAATTTATGTGATATATGTAACCATCACATATTCACCTCATTCCATCATTTTGTGGCACCCGGTTTTCCTACCAAGCGTGTGTTGCAACCCTAGTGGCCATGTTTGCAATGTTGGTTACTTTAAAGGCTCGTCCCCCCTTCTTATACTGATGTATGGCAGTCATTGCATCAATACCCTCATTGTCAGATAAGTCATCGGTGATCTCTGAGCCCGAGTCGCGCAACCCTATCACCTTTCCAATCAGCTTGGCATTGATCCTCATTCTCTTTCTGTAAAGTAGAAAAAGTCCTCATGCACGCATGACATGAGCCACTAGTACAATTTCTCGGGCTTCCCAAAATAGGAAAATCTAGGATTTGCATGACCCCCACGCTTTTGAGTAACCTTTTCATGGAGGTGTCTAAAAATATAGTGTTGTTTCTTAAACATTGGTTAGTTTTCTTATAAACCTCTCAAAGCAGTTGTCCTTCGGCACTTCTCGGTTTAGTGGTTAATGTCAGAAACCCTACACTACGTTATTTTTATCTCCCATGGCTGCCCCTCGATCACCTCTTCTAGGTAAAGCATTTCTACCAGTCATTCCTCTGTTGGGTCATCAACTTCCTTCTCCACAACTAGAGCCTTTTGTGGTGCCATTGTTCCTTCTAATCCACAAGTGTGGTGAAACCCTAGCTACTGCAAACCCAAATCATGCCTAAACCCCTTCGTCACGCACCCACACCACCACTTGAGTCCTTATGTGCCTAGATGCTCAATCAATATGCTTTGAATCTTGTTAGGTACAATCGATCTGCAGAGTGCTCGTCGTCTTCATCTCTTCTTCACACTTTGCAATTTTCTTCGAACTTACAAGGTAACAAATGACGTTGAAAACATCGGCTTTTATCACAAGTTTTAAAAATACCCTTCCTTAATTTCTCCACCTACCACCATACATGGCATTAATTTCTCTTGAGCCTATTTTACACTTCTTTTCACGCACCCCTAACTATCGCACCTCAATCTTTTGTGCATCGGTCATAACTTTCAGTGCGCCAACTACTTATCTCATCATATATCTCCTCTCACCACGCCTCTTTACATTGAAGTATTTATCCAATATGACATAAATATACGTAGTCTCCAATGTTGCAGCCTCCTTGAGTTATACTTGAGTGCTCTCTTGCCTTGCAGTGGTCTTAACTTTGAGCAATCCTCTTGAAGTTTCCATCAATTTTGAAAGCATGTTTCTTGTATGGTCACCCGTGAGTTTGTTTCTTTTTTACCATATTAATCTTATTTATCCACCCCACACTAAGGGTATGTGCAGTCCTATGCACATGAAAACACTTTAGATTGTAATTAGCTTACGGCGTGCAAGCGCGCTTATTACACAAGACACTTAACTAAATTGAAAAAATCATAACAATGAATGAAACACATATAAAGGGACAACATTAAGGGAAACCTAATCTAGTTGGAAATACTTGCCTTGTTACAAAATCCAAGAAGCCTTATTTATAGTAGGGCTTCACCTACTCCTACTCAAGTAACTAGGAAACCGTGGTCCATCAAGCACCTCAAGTTGGAAAGTGCCCAAGTCAAGGATATGAGTGATAACATACGGTCCCAACCAATGCACCTTAAGCTTTCCTGGGTGGCACAGAAATTTTGAATCATAAAGAAGTACCATCTACCCAACCTCAAGCTACTTGTCCCTAATGTGCATATCATTTCATGCCTTATGCCTAGCTTTTTATTGCCTCTAACTCCATCGTGCTATGGCGTGCCTCTCATCCAACTATATTAACTTGTCAATTCTTTCTTCTAATGCTTGTTCATCAGCCAGTCCTCTAGCATGCACAATACACAAAGAAGGCAACATGAATTCTATGGGAAGAAGCTGTACGCACCAAACACCAACTGAAAGGGTGTTTCCTTTATCAACCATTTGTACATTGTTTGATATGCCCAAAGCACAACAGAAACTTTATCATCCCAATCTTTTCTTCCAACATCACAAATTTTTGTCAATGTTTGGCTCAATATCTTGTTGAAAGCTTCAACAGTCCCATTTTCTTGGGGGTGATAGGGTGTTGTCTTATGGTGTGCAACCATAAATTCATCCAATAATATCCTGATAGTCTCATTAAGGAAATGAGTTCCCCTATCACTTGTCAAACTTAAAGGACATCCATACCTGGTAAGAATATTTTCCCACAAGAACCTTGTTGTTGTAGCTATTGTACAATCCTTTGTAGGTGCCACTTCCGCCCACCTTGTAAGATAATTTGTACAAGTGATGATATAACACAATCTAGTTCTACGCGTGGCTAGGGAAATAGGACCCACAAAGTCAATTTCCCATTTCTCAAAAGGTTTTGCACTAGTAATAGGCCTCAAAGAAATTTCATCTCTCTACCCAAGTTTTCCAAGGCGCTGACAGTGATCACATGCCTTACAATATTCTTTACAATCCTTATACAAGGTCTCCCACCATAAACCAGCTAGTATAATCTTGTGTGTGGTGGCGTCACCTACATATTGTCCACCTACAATACCACCACAAGCCTCCTCCATAATTTTTTACGTTCATGCTCTTGTAAACACCAGTGCAATACTTCATCTCGGCCTAGTTTGTATAAGTCACCACTTATCAACATAAAAGGTGTGGCACAAATTGCAAGTTTTTTCTTTTCTAAGGCCTTTAATCCTTCGGGCGACATACATGTGCACAAGAAAACAACAATATCCTCCAAGTCCGAGGGCGCGCGATGTAGCCTATATAACTATGCATTTGGCATTGTATCTTTAATAATATATGCATCCTCTCCTGATTAAATCCTCAATAAATGATCTGGGCCATAATTACTTTTACCGGGCTTCACCACAACTGTAAATTCAGACTCCTGGAATAATAGAACCCATCGGCACATGTGCCCCTGTAAAATGGGCTTGTTCACTAAGTATTTTAATAACACGTGATCTGTATAGAAAACAAAAGGTGTTGCTAAAAAGTACTGTCTAAACTTATGTAGCTCGTAGATCATTGACAAATCCTCGCACTCCGTCGTTGTATAATTTTGTTTTGCAGAGTCAATTTTATGCTAGCAAAGAAATAGGATGATCTACAATACCTTCTCTAGGATGAGCTAGAATTATGCCAATGGCCATGCCAGAATCATCCACATGTACATGAAAAGGTATATTCCATGAAGGAAAACGTAGAATAGGTGTCGTAGTAAGCCTTTCCTTCAGCGCTTCGAATGCGTGTTATTGTGGTTATCCCCAATAAAACTTGCTTTTACCATTTAATAATTCCTCCAGAGGTGTGGCAATCTTAGCATACCCTTTGATAAATTTTCTATAATACCCTATGTGGCCCAAGAATCCATGCACCTCTCTCTAACTAGTAGGTTCCTCCAAGCCTAAAATGACTGCAACCTTAGCTCGATCTACTTAAAAACCCTCCTTGCAGATAATATGGCCTAACAGTGTTCCAAAAGGTGTAGAAAATACATAGTTTTTGATATTTAAACAAATTTTTAATTGTCTACACCTCTCAAACATTAACCTCAAGTTGTCACAATGATCCTTGAATATACGGTCCAATCATCTAAGTAAATCTTTCAAGAACTTGTGAATAAAGTCTGGAATACTTGAATAACAATGCGCAAAAATATTGTAGGCACATTCTTCAAACCAAAGAGCATCACCATGTTATGTTTGTGGAGCCTATTTTCATGTTAGAGTGTGGTACACCTTCTATGTGTTACACTCGAGTATTTTTATGGCGGTCTTGCTATTTCGTGGGGGTGAAGCCCCGATGGATGGGGCTCTGGGGGTGGCCTATTAACCCATGGGTAATGGGTAACCGTTATGGGTTGTTTTTGGGCCCATGGTTTTTCGGTACCCATTGTTTTGATACCCACGGTTTTTTGCCCATGGTTTTGATACCCACCATTTTTGCCCATGGTTTTGATACCCACGGTTTTGTATTAAACTACTTAAGCAATTGTCTATTTATATGGTCTTATGCATATGATAGATAGACAAGCAAATGTATTGTAGATGTGCTTTGAATTCGGTGTGAATTACAGCAGAGTTTGTTGAGCATAGCTCCAAACAGATCTAGGTATTATATTAAGAGAGTGGAGGCTTGTAATAAAATATAAGCAAGTGATTCTTGGTGAATGTAGCCCATTTTGGGTGAACCACGTTAAATCTTGTCTCTCTATGTTGTGTTATTTATTCTGCACTTTTATTTGAGATTTGTAATATTTTTTGCATATTAGTTTCTCTTTATTGCGATTATGTAAGGGATTATTCCACATATTTTATCTCTTATTTCCTAACACACCATTTATGCAAAACTTCCCCATTCAGTGGTGAAAGTTTTCTTCTCTTGATCCTCTTTAGCAATCCTTACTTGATGATATCTAGAAAATCCATCTATAAAGGAGTAAATCTCATGCCCTGCAATGCCTTCTAATGTTTCTTCAGTGAAGGGTGTAGGAAAGGATCAATCACACATGCAACATTCAAATCTCTATAGTCCACACAAATCCTAATTCTTCCATCTTTCTTTATATTGATTACCATAGGGCTAACCCACTTTGATTCCTTTATGGGCTAAATGATGCCAAATTTCAATATCTTGTCAATTTCTTCTTTACCTTTTATACGTACGTTAGGGTTCATCCTGTATGATCTCTTCCTAACCGGGTGCGCACCTTCTTTTAACTTTATTTTCATCTTGCCCAAATATTCATGTACTCCTTTCAACTCATGGTAGCCCCTAGGAAACAAGTCATGTAAATCACATAGTAACTCAATTATCTTAGCCACTTCAAATTCAAACCACTAATCTCCAATGATGGCCTCTTTAGGTTCAACTTTCATCCCAATGTTCACTTTATTTGTCTTCATAGGTTCATGGTAGGTGTGCGCCTTCTCATCTGTACTATCTAAGACCTTGTGCATACCCTCTAAATGATCTATGTCTAAATTTTCCACTTCTTCATCATCCATCATATAGACCATCTTCCCTTTCTCCTTCTCTAGGAAAGCACGCTCAAGCAGTTATGCATTTGTCTCTTCTACTTCCTCAAAATGCACTTCTAGGTCTGAATCACCAAGTAACTCCTAAATGATTTCTTCATCTTTTGCACTATCCCCCATAGTCAAACGCTTCATAACCTATAATGCCTCATTCACTAGAGGTTTAGTGTAGAAGTAGTCAAAACTCTAGATTATAAGCGTAGTCAAGTCTTGCCAATTTTCAGTATCTTTATTCAACTCCACATAAACATACCATGTGTGGGCATAGCCTCGCAAGGTGAAATAAATCTTGTGCACCCACAACGAAGGTGGTAAAGCCTCTTGTCCCTCTATCCAAAGTCTCTCACACTGCTGAATGTGGTGCTGAACAGGACTATTACCATGACATTCACATATTTGAGTAGGTGCATTATTTCTGAGAAACCTTGTTGATAAGGAAATTTTCACTTCTCTACATTCTATGAGGTTATCCCTATGAACCATCCACTAGCACGTTGTTGTCCCACGTAGGGTATAAAATAACATGTTCCTTCTATCCACCTAATCCTTCCACTATAATTCCATGGCTTGCAGGAATACCTTAGGGTTTCCTTCACCAGTATATCGACGTATAAGGTTGTTGCCTAATAGCCTAAGATAGTGTGGCCTTCTTACACACGCAATTGTGCTTTGGACCTCGTGTCCAACCATCTCATAAGTGTCATGAGCCCAATTGTTGCGGGAAATAATTGGAGTATCACCGATGGACTATGTATCTTCCCACTGGAGAATTCCTTCCTTAGATGGCTCAAGTGCTTCCAGTGTCTCGAATGGTGCACACATAAATTTTGTTCAGGTCTTCTTCACTTAAAGGCTCAACATAAGGTGTAGATTTTATGTTTGTCAAAGGGATAATAAATTTCTCCTCCTTGTTCTCAAAACTGATATATCCCTTATTGAAATGTAGATCAACATTATTTGCATAACACCAAGGACGCCCAAGTAGAGCTGGGAAGTTGTCTACTTTTGCGAGTGCCAAAACCTCAAAATCTCTAGTGAACTTAGCCCCTTTATGGTGATTGATGCATCTTTCAAGATTCCAATTAGCATGGCCTTAGTCTGATTTTCCATAAACAAGTACATTAGAAGATGGCTATAATGGAGGTCTACCCATCTAAACCCATGCATCTAAAGTAAGCACACTTTTGCACTGTGTCAATCAATATACTACTCAAAATTCATCCATCCAACAACATTCAGGGTGATCTCCTTTTCATAATCCAAGCTATGAGGAGGGAGATTAGTATGCAAAATTTAATGTTTTTCTCAATACCAACATGCAAAGTTTTTCCCTTTAACCAACTTCCTAGTAATGGAATAATGTTCTCATGACGTAACAACTTGCATACTTCCTTCAAATCATCAACATCCGACTAGAGAATGTCATTTGCCTTCTTTTGTTCCAACTTTCGCAAATGTTCCTTTAGACATTGTATTTCACCCTGCAAATCTCTAAGTACCTCCATGGTTTCTTGGTAAACCTCCTTCTGATGTGTAGGGTCTGGATATTTTCCATACAAATCCTCCTCCCCGGTAATGGTAGGCTTCTATTGCAATGTTTCTCTAGTGCGTGTAGCCTCAACACATGTATTAATCTTCACAGGTACCATCTCAAGATCCGGTGCTAACTTCAACATCCATTGGTTCTCCATGGCGCATTGTATCCTAACCATCATTACGCCCTTATTTTCTTGTTTATGCTTCTTGCTAAGATGTTCATATAAATCTGGGCACTCTTCATATTTATGATTCTTTTCACGAAATAACAAGTAATGTTCTCGAGGACATTCATGCCTATAATGGTCGGAGATCTACCGATATAACATGTCCCACGAGGAAACTCACCTCGTCCACCACCACGGCCTTGGCCCTTGAATCCACCATGGTATCCTCGACCTCTACCAAGACCTCCCTCAAAGCGTCCTTCATTATGATCATGTTGCTCACTTTTATCCTTAGAGTTATTTACAACTCCAGTCTGTCATACACCAATATCAAAGGAATCATGGATCTGATCGATCAACCTAAAATCTTTATTATTGTGAGTTATGGACCGGAAAATATTACGATGGCGAGGACACGTTCTTCCTTATCGCACATTACAACAATGGGCAGCGGCTTGAATCATGTTCTACATGACATATCTCACAATCTAGTAATATGGATTACACGGGTCTACGAGGAAAACTATCCTTAATGTGCCCTTCTACTTCACAATCTGTGCACCAAATTTCGTTGTGTGTCTCATGCACTGAATTGGATGACAATTTCTCCAACTATTTTTCCATTACTGTAATCTGAGATTCCATGAATGGACTTACTCCAGTGTCTATGATCATAATTGCTTCATCGCACAACACTACTTCAATCGCTTTACGTGGATCCATATAAGTCTGATGTGAGAGCACCCTTCTAAATGGCATGATCAAGCCTCTAAAGAACCATTGTGCATGCTGACTAGTATGGATATCATAAGATATTTTAGACATAAGTGTTTTGAAATGAGCATCATATTCCTAGACACTCTCAGTAGTGCCCTGCTTGATATCCTTGAGCGTGCTTATACTTTTATGCTTGAACTCAGGGATATAAAATTATTTGAGGAAATCATCTCATAATGTCGTATAATCCACACAAGTCTGATCAAGGTCAAACTTCCTATACCAACTATGCACGTGTCCCTATAATGTAGTTACAAAATAACTTGCCTTGCGCTTTAAAGTTGTAATTCCTTTTGCGTGCCACAATATCTCACACATATGGACATGCTCAACAACATCTTTTATTCCCCTATATTATGGGAGATGAAGTGACATCTCCATGTAAATATTCTAGGGTTAGTGAGGACCATGCCCACCAGATCTAGAATCTCTTGTGTTACCTCCCCTCTCCGATCCACACGATCCCCACCAACTATGCCTCCTGATCCTCCACCTGTAATAGGAATTGAACCAGAGGATGCACTACCTTGTGTCCCAACAATGGTGCTAAATCTGAACTTCAACAGTCTGCGAAGTTGCACCACTCCCATATATGAGTCCAAAGTTTTGTGTGCCCATGTTATGTGCCGGCGACGCACTTGAAAAGATACCTCAAAATAACAAGGAAGATGTTTTCCCATACATAGATGTACTTATTATGTGATTTACTCTTGAACCTATTGATGAGTCAATGTTACCTCTTGTTACTCTCTCTTGTCCAAACTAGCTTGCTACTACTCGTATTTGCTAGAAACTGGAAAACCAAGTGCAAGGGCTAGGTCGTTAGGTAGGTTCAAATATGAGCCCATGGCCCATGTTGTCTCTCTTGCACACTCTCATAAGAGGCTGATGAGGGTTCCCTATCATGATTTCCCAAATGGGGGAGTTCTAGATGCTCTAGCTCCACGTCCTCTATGTGAGCTCTAAATCCTTCACGAGCCATCTCTCTCCACAACACCATCCATTCTACAACCTCGTGTTGCTTCTCTAAATCCCTCTCATACACCTCATTGAACTTAATCCACCTTTCTTCTCTTTTCCTTTCTGTCACTAGGTCCACCATCTTTCACCACACCTACTCCTGCCCCCACGTGTGGTGGGGTTTAGCTAGCCATCGACTTCTCTTCCAAATTCAGGGTTACCATCAAGATCTTGATCACCAATGGAATTCCATGCAGATATGATCCCCTAGGATAACATAAAAATTGAAACTCAGCTACCTCCGAGACAAGAGTAAGTGGAAATTGAGTACTCCAAAATATAGCTATTCAGAACACCACGGAACTAAGTATCCATAACACACATCCAAATCAAATCAGCAACATAGAGATCCTAAAATTTTCTTGTGTCTTGAAAAGTGTGTGAAACCTCCAATTCATTTAGATGCATAAGTAACCAAAAATTCATGTAGTTTTATGGGAAAGATAACAAATAAGCTCTCATATAAGCGAGTCATATGAATTCTGCTCAACACACACGCATGCGTCAAAATCAAATCCAAGGTTGAATCTCCAGCATATTCTTCTTCCAGATCTATTTTCCACTCCTCAACACTTGCTAAGGTCAAAAAGTACGTCTTCATCATGTAGCATCCTTACAATCGGTTGAGAAAGAGGTCCTAGCAATGGAACTAATGATGTAACCTAGAATTCACTCAAATGACCCAGCGCACTTTGGCACATCACTCACCCTTAGCTAAGCACTCACCCAAAGCGTGTAAAGGCACCAAGTCCTCTTTAATTTTTATTCGTAAATGTTAGCGTGATGATGATATATATATATATATATATTCATGATCATATATATATAAATATAAACCACATGATCAATTGTAAACAAACCATAGTGTTCAAACCAAATCTAGAACTTAGAATACATGAGATGAATTAAACAATTACTATAATAAGATTTACCATGCAAGAACCAGATCTAGTCATGTTCAACACCATTATCTAGCTAATATATTCCATTACATTAATACTGTAAAACACATAAGCTTCTTACATTACATAAGTATCTCCATGAGTCATGCATGACAAAATCAACATCACAACTTTACAATAACTCACATATACATACACACACATACATACATACGAAACCCATGCAAATCAATTCATATTTATAGGGGTGGGGACTTTCCCTTCACCACCCATGCACTTTCTCAAAATAGGTCACATGCTAATAATAGCCATGCACCTTTACAAAAGGATGCAAAACCATGCAAGTGCTCTAATAATAGATTTCCTATAGTTAACTCTAAGTAGAAATCCTATTATTAGCCTAACCTATGCATGGCACTCAACCGATGTTTGTTCCCAAAATAACATTGTGTGGACCACAAGTATTCATGTCTTTTTGTGCTCTACACGTTATCTCCAAAAATAGCCTTCATAGAAGAAATGACTAAGTCTGATCCGGGGCACTTCAACCTTTCTGTAGTGCCCGCCACGCACTCTTCCCGCACCCTACATTCGTGTGCCCAACACTTAGGCTATTTTTTTTGCCCAACAAATTAATTTAGCAATATATGATGGTTTTTAAAATGTTTAGAAGTTGTAAGTTGTTAAAATTACCAACTTGTTTTATAACCTTTGATTAATTGATATAATGAACTTATATTGTTGATATGTTATAAATTTGCTAGTAAAAGATATTCAATTATATCCTAATGAAATAGCTAAGAATAGTGATGTTAGTCCATGTCAGTTTGTATAGAATTGACCATGTACAATATTGTGCATTATTTCAGTTTGTAGGATTAAAGGAAACTTTGAGTTAAGAAAGGAAGGATGATTGACATGCTTTGAATATTTGCACCTATTTTGTGAATAAAAAGAATGTTCCATAATTTATTTATAATGCAAGATTTCCTTGTACTTGTGCTAGTGAATGAAGGGTTTATTAAGGCTAATAAGCTTGTTTTAAGCTATGATCATCCTTATTGTAATAAGACTTACTAAATGTTACATATATAAGATAAAATGATTTTTCCAGATCCCGAAGATTATTATTGAAAGTATTGAAGTATTTATAGTAGATTAACATTAAATGTGAAAAGTGCAATTGTTGTGAGATGTCTTTACAAACTATAAAATGTTTACAAAACAGAAATGAAACATGAATACACGGTTGCTTCGCATGTTGTATTAAGGTATTCTTATGCCTTCTTGTGTAAGATGATTTCATTACCATTATGTACTTTTAATATTATGATTATACCTCAACAATCTGAAAATTAATGTTGTTGTTTTTACAACATACCATGATTTTACAAAGCGTTATGTTGCGAAATTGCATCAATATGATTGAATATGGCAAAGTACAGTTTGATGATTATTTAGATATGACTTGATTACGAAATCATTTTAAGACGAGTTGTTAAATTACGATAGTCATGTAATATTGTTAAGATGCACTTGCAAAGTAATATTTAATCCAATAACATGTTGATTTTAAATTAAAAAGATATATGAATAATGTTTAATCATATGTTCATTAGATAATCCAAATTTAATGAAGTTAATGAACCTATTGTCGCGTAACACAATAGGGATAAACATAATATATGATAACTCACTATTGTAATATGATCATTATCATATGACACATAATAAACTAAATGTACCTTTCATGTGATGGATATATAGTACTCGAAGGAAGGTATCATGACGTGACTTTCAAGTCTTGCGTGTCATACTCACACCCGTACGAGTAGGCTAAAAGTAGAGGGGAGGACACGTAATTACCCATGTCATTACGAGGATGTAACTCTTCCTTTAGGGTTCCTAAAGTGGTTTCAAGATGAGCCGCATGACCCGTGGTTTGAGTTAGGATATTTGCGGCTTCGATGTGTGAACTTAGTAATTAAGTACATGATTGCTTAAGAAGTTTTACTGATAAACCTAATAACTTAAGCAACGAAATGAATCCTAGTACTATGAATGAGATGATTGTGTGGTGAATCGAGGCACGGTTCATGTGGATTTTATGTAGTCACCAAACTAGGCTAGCTAACATGATGCCCTAAACTATGGCCGTGGTAATGCAAATGACTGATTGCATTGTCTAATCACCATTTCTTTTGTGTTACGCTCGGGAGGCTACACTAAGAAGATACACATTCTTTGAACCTTTAAAAAGGTATAACCAAATGATATATTGGCTATATCAGCTCGGGAGGAGCATTGAGGGGATCGAGTAGGATCTAAACCTTGCAGTTGCACACGGTTATCATAAGTTGTTAGGTTAGATTTTAAATATTAATTAATGTTGGAATTTAATGGTTGTGTGTTAAATACATTGAAGGCATTAATTGTAATTAATAAGTTGATTAAAAATGAAAAAATCCCTAGTTCAAATGAAGCAAAAGTAGTGTTACATTTTGCAAACAAAGCTTTAGTTTCAAAGGTAAACAACTCTAGGAATTAATGGGTGCTTATGCTAATCGAATATCTTATTTTGTTAATAGAATACAATGGATATGGGAAGGATGTACTATGAGGAAAGAACCAAACTAGATTACATTGTAGGTTCAATGGTCCAAAAGATAGATAAAATTCTAAAAATCATTTGAGATACCCGGAACCGGATGCCTACCTTGGAGTAGTTAGTAATGGGAGAAAATGATAAGTTTAAAGAAAAACAACATAACTTATTAATAGCAACCAGCAAGGGAGTTACTTAATTTTGAACTGACTAGTGATGATAGGTTTTAGATTTATAAATCCAATAATGGAGTAAACCCAACTATGGGAGATACAATGGACCCACATGGACTGTCTACTAAGAAATTGGAGATCAAAAAGCCAGTGTACTAGAACAGAGTCTGTGAGATATTCCAACTCATAAAAAGAATAAGTATCACAAGAGCATTATCTCTTCTTCACCGCCGATTGCTAAGAAAATGTGCTGGAAGAAATACCAAAGGAAAATTTGTTATGTCAAGGGTAAAGCTGCAGAAACACTCTTTGTGATTAACAACAAGAAAAAGCATAATAACATTGCATTTGGCAAGATTAGACGTGGTCAAAAAGGACATGTTGGAGGATGTTTCATATATGGAGGTGAGCATTATGCCAACAATTTTCCTTTGAATTAAATTAACAAGTTGCAAGTAATGATATATGCTACAATGGCTAACGGCCAAGAAAAAGGAATAAGCTCTTCCTAATGAGATGGCAGCAGCATCTCCCAAAGGTGCAACTTTTGGATTAATTGATCAATTTTGGTTTGGTAACTCAAATTTTGGAGTGAGAGATGTCTAGAAGTCATTTAGAGGTCCTTAAAATTATGTTCTATTCAAATAGTTGCTTATGGAAGAGGAGAGGCTTGAGAAAGGAGTCTATAGAAAGTGAATTTTGTAGTAAGATTGCTCTCAGTATATGGAGGATCAAATCAACATTAAAATGATGGCCAACGATGTGACAAGTGAAATTAATAAGGTATGTATGATTATTCCCTTCTTACATGATGCAAAGTTTAATTTATGAACTGCTCGTTATTGTACTCGTACAAATTTACCACCTTCTCCATTTCCAATGCATTCCCA
This sequence comes from Taxus wallichiana var. yunnanensis, assembly GCA_018340775.1. Lineage (NCBI taxonomy): Eukaryota > Viridiplantae > Streptophyta > Pinopsida > Cupressales > Taxaceae > Taxus > Taxus wallichiana. The sequence goes on from CM031239.1 coordinate 450,035,230, forward strand.
CACTTCACATATCCTATTATTGCTGCCTAGAGTAGCTAATTTGGTTGAAGATCATGGCATTCCTATTAGTGTTTTTGGAGGCATTGTTGATGCTCCTATCTATGTTGCAGCTCTAGCTCTTGGAGCACAAGGCGTTTCTCTTGGCACAAGGTTTTCTTTTGAGACCATCATCCATATAAATTTAAAAACGTTTTAGTATGATTAAAAATTTGATAATAATTGTTCATTGTATTTTTAAATATTTGTGACTACAAAAGAAAGCAATGCTCATCCATTTTACAAGTAGAAATTGGTTGAAGAATATGCCACTGAATACACCAACATATTTGGTTTTGCAAGATTCCACATACCACATCGTGTTCTTAGAACAATCTTCCTTAATAATTGGAAACAGTGCTGGATTTTTACATTCAATTTTACATGTCACAATAATTTTATATGACGATCTAAAAATTATATGGATGTCATTTCACGTTCAAAATATAATATATAGAACATGTTCATCTTTGTAGACTGGATATCTGGTGTCCGATCTTCAAATATTCTTCTTCACTTTCACAAATTCACCTGAAAGAAAGCACAAATTGTTCCTTACCAAGAAAAAATCAATACTCCACTTCTCATGTCCTCTGAAACCCTGATCATTTCAGCCTTTATCTAGAGAAATTGTAGATCTACAAGAGCATGGCAGAGGATCTGGTCAACGGCTTCAACAAGAACGCGTGAATCTTAATTTCAGCATACAAAAATCCTTGTACAGATATAAACAATTGAAAACTAAGATTGATATGATATAAAAAATTCAGTACTCAGCTTGTTCCTTAGTAAGAGAAAATGAAAGGATTTTTTTCCACACAGTAAAATAAATCTTCTATTTACCAGCGTTAGCCTCCAAAATCCATAAAAATCTGGAGGAATTTCAATTAGCTTCCTCCGGAAAACTGATTTCCTTTCGCAGATAATTCTGTGAGATTGTCAAAATTCACAAAGAACGATCTCCAACAGCAAAAAAATTCAGCAATAACATATATACAATTACAAACCAAAAAAATTCACTAACTAAACCGCATTTTGCCCTGATTTTTGATACAGATTCGAATATTGCAGTTTCTAATTTTAATTTGTAAAAAATCAAACAAATAATAATAAAAAACAATTACAAATTATATATATATAATTTACTAACGTTCTTAATTATTATAAATTTAATACACTTATTTATATATGTGTGTTGACAGTCAAATTTGTAATATACATATCATTTTGAGGTTTAAATTATAATTTTGCCTGTCAATCATAAGAGTCATATTTTAAAAATGACTGTATTTTAACGTCTAAATGCCATGCAAAATTCAACCCTGATTGGAAGTCTCTTTCTTTGGATGTGGATGAGTTTCAACAACCAATCATTGGCCACACAACAATATATGACAAGGTCAGGTTCTTGTTTGTTGTGCCATTTAAAATTCCTATGTTGATTATATTGATTCACTAATTGCAGACAACTTGAGGCTTTCCTCTATTTATACAATCATTGATGTTTAATTTTTTTAAATCCAATTATTCTCTTTGCTGTCTGTTTGAACCCCTTTTCACCAGAAAACGTGCCCAATGTTTTTCCTGGGTCATTAATCGATTTACTGACCAATGCAGGGATCAACGTGGCTTCACAAAACTCAAAGATCAAACTTAAGTAACCATATTTAATCATGAAAGCTGAATTGTAAACTGAATAATCAATCCTTTCTATGTTCTTTACAACATTATTTAAATAAGTAATAGCATTCCATTATGATCATAAAGTTCCACTTTTCATTCAGACATTTAGTACAATCCCAGTTATCACATAAAGTCACAGTACAGCAATGCAACCAAGTATAACAATCATATAAAATGTAAAGGTCATCTGAGTTCGCAGTCAAGAATAAAACAAACTTTTTGACTTTGTAATGCTAAAAAATAGTTTAGCATAGTGGTTTGTGTGAAAATTGGGGACCAGTGAGTTGTGGGTTCCATTTTGGTCCTCTCCATCACGAACGTGCGTAAGTATGGTACAACAAGATGCATCAGCTGGCCTGGATGATTTCGGTATGGGTCAGTTTTTTTCCAAAATTTTGAAGTTTATTTATTTTTAAATAAGAAGACATCTAACACCCTTATATATTATTTAATATTAAATATATTAACATTTTATATTACATTATTTAAGTCTTTCTTTGTATTTGTAAATTTTTGCATATTTATAAATTATCATAGTTATCTAAGATTCCGCGAGGATAATTTTTTCCCAAAATTTTGGGACAGCAAGAGTTGGCTATTAAAATAAAAATAATATATAAAATTATAAATCTTTAAAATATACAAACAATTTTTTTAAAAATTCTATGATTAATAGTTTGTGATAGTTCAACATTTGCTTTTTGTGCTTGACAATTTCTGCATTCATATATCACTCTTGATGCTTATCATGTCTTTGTAATATAATACAATTGGGTTATGTTTAACCAATCAACGTTTTGATATATGCCTTGTTTTAATTGTCTACACGACCTTTCTCTTCATATAGGCTTTGTAAGTTTGTTCAGTGATTGGGTCTTTCAAAGTGAATTTTAATTAGACTTATAATTTCATACGTACAGACATTTTTTTCAAATAAATATGAGTGGCTTCCAAAACAATCTTTTACTACGAAAGTACAATAGATCCTCAACTTTTCCAAGTTTATTTCATCTTTAAGTTGATTCGAGCCTAATGCAATGGTGTAGCTAGATTGAGGCCATCCACGACTAGGCGCCTGGAAATTTGCAAAGAAGGTGGGTAAATTGTGTGAAACCTTTCAATGGAGAAATTATGTGATAAATTCAAGATAAGCACCTTGAAACAACCCAAAAATCATATTCACCCTCGGAAATAACAATATTAGCTTTACATTATTTATTTATTTATTTCAAGAAGTTATTTTTTAAAAAGAGCAAAAAAACACAAAGATGTCGGGGGCGTCTTGATGTCCCCGACTTCCCTCGAAAAAGGGGGACTTTTCCGAAATGTCTCATGCTATTCAAGGACGGTCGAGAGATGCTCTCTTGAAAAGTGTTACATAGGAAATGTAGGGGATTTCCCACCGTTCCCAAAAACGTCCATGATGTTCGGGACATCTATTTTTAGGAGGATGTTTCCTGTGTAACATTGTAAATTGTGCTCATATATAATATGTATATATTTTGCATTGAAATTTTCCAAACTTTTTCAAGAGTTCTAGATTTTTTAGATTTTTTTGCCCTCCCAAATGGATCTAGCTTTCTAAACTTGGTAATCATGCATGGTACAGATCTTAACTCATAATTATCTACCTATCAAGCTCATTGGTACATAAATGTTATTGCTAACTATAATGGATGTATCAATTGTGGTGTAATGTCCCCAATGAGATCATTTCTAACCACGAGAGGAATTCTGTAAATTTGATTTATAACGACAAATTGATTAAGAAAATATTTGATAAAATTGTACATCTGAATTTTATTCTAGAAAATGTGACTTGCCTTAGAGATGAATGACACTCAAAACTGATCTAAATCTGACCAAATAATTACCAAAAGTAACCAACATTCATCATAGATACATAAATGTCAAAAATATAAATATTTTGATCCCGGAAGAAGAGCTATAATTTTATCAAGATTTGCAGAAAATCAACTTACAAACACGAATGGAAAAGAAGCTTCGATGCCCAAATCTCATGTAGACAAGCTAGAAATGATCTCTAAAATATGCTAAGGAATATAGAAACCAAATCTATAACAGAGCGTACCCTAGGAAGATCAGATTCCTCCCACAAGTGGGTCGCTCCTATAAAAACAGTTTGGATATGTATGCCAAAATCAGCCATAACACTTCTTCTTCAAACCCTAGCTGAGATACCAAAAATTTGCACTTTAGGGTCTTGACACTCTTTGGAAATTCATAATTGTCCTTGAATTTCCTCTCACAAAGGATGAAGATTTTTATTCTTCAATCTTAGCAATAGAATGTTTTGACTTCTAATGTAACCACATCAAAGGGTTTTCGTCCTTCAATGTCAAATTGGAAAGCAATCAACTCAACCAAAGTTTAGATATGAAAATATGCTAAAAATATGACTCAATAGAGAATGGCGACCTCCTTTTATAATTTTAATTGGCACATGAGCCCACCAAACAACCCACTCAACTCGCTCCACTTGGTTACTTTATTTAATATTTTTATCCCTTGCTTTATTTCCCTATATGGTTCGCATTTTCTCCTTAGGGGGGAATACAAATAAAGTGACCTTTACTTTATTGTTTTATAGCTAATAAATAATTTATTTATTTATAAAAGATCATTTTGCACTAAAATGAATTTATTAGAATAAGTTCCCCTTATTTTCTACCCTTTAGCCTTCAAGAAACCAAAAATAGGCTAAGGGTTTTCAACCTGTTATTTTTTAGAAGAGGATATTACAATCATCCCTTCCCCAAATTACTTTATCTCAAGCAATTGCAAGCTTAGATGCTCCAAAATCTCTACACCTTCCCATGTAGCATCCTAAAGAGGTAAACCTTTCCATCGAACTAAATACTCCCTTATAATAATCATGTTCCTCAACTTCTTTTCACGAACCTCCATTATTCTAAGGGAGTATTTGGTTTGATAGAAAGATTTACCTCTTGAGGATGCTACATGGAAGGTGAAATGTTTTGGACCATCCAGCTTGTAATTGCTAAGGGCAAGCAATTTGGAGAAGGGAGGATTGTGTTATCCCCTTCTAAAAATAACAGTTCTAGACCCTTAGCCTATTTTTGGTTTTCAACAACTAAGGGTAGAAAATAAGGAAACTTATCCTAATAAATTAATTTTAGTGCATAATGATTTTTATAAGCACTTTAATTATTTATTAGTGATAAAATAATAAAATAAAAGGTCACTTTATTTTTATTTCCCCCTAAAGAGAAAATACGACCCATATACGAAAATAAAGAAAAGGATAAAAATATTAAATAAAGTAACCAAGTGGAGTGAGTTGATTGGGTTGTTTGGTGGCTCATGTGCCATTAAAATTATAAAAGGAGGTCGTCATTCTCTATTGAGACATCTTTTTGGCATATTTTCATATCTGAAATTTGGTAGAGTTAATTGCTTTCCAATTTTACATTGAAGGATGAAAAATCTTTGATGTGGTTGCATTAGAGGACGAAAACCCTCTATTACCAAGGTTTAAGAATGAAAAATCTTCATCCTTTGTGAGAGGAAGCTCTATCCAAGATTTTCCATTAAGTTTCAAGGACAATTCTGAATTTCCGGTAGTGTTTGAAGACCCTAAAGTGCAAATTTGTGGTATCTCGGCTGAGGTTTGAAGAAGTGTTGTGATTGATTTTTGCATACATTTCCATATGTTTTCTAGAGGAGTGACCAACTTGTGCAAGGAATATGAGCTTCCTAGGGAACGACTGTTATAGATCTGGTTTCTATATTCATTTTCATATTTTCAAAGATCATTTATAGCGTGTCTACATGAGATTTGGGCATCAAAGCTTCTTTTCCATTCATGTCTGTAAGCTGATTTTCTGCAAACTTTAATAAAATTACAACTCTTCTTCTGGGATCAAAATATTTATATTTTTGGCATTTATGTATATATGATGATTGTTGGTTTTTTTTTGTAATAATTTGATTCGATTTAGATTAGTTATGAGTGTCATCCATCTCTAAGAAAGCCCTATTTTCTAGAATATAATTAAGATCTACAATTGTATTAAATATTTTCTCTATCAATTTGATGTTATAAATCGATTTACAATAATTCCTCTTCGAGGTTAGAAATAATCCCATTAGGGACATTACAATAACTATGATTGGTACAAATCTTAACTCATAAATATCTACCTATTAGGATCATTGATACATCAATACTCTTGCCAACTACGGTGAATGTATCAATTTTGTGAAGGTACAAGTCTTTGCAATTTGTGTAAGAGTGAGAGTTACATCTCCAAATGCTACATTTAAAGAAGAGAATGAAAGAGAAGACAAGAAGAGTATCATTGGGGTGCTTTTCTACCAACCAAAAAGTCGTAGGCCGCTCTCTTGCACGTCTTTCGTAACTTAGAAGCAAGGGTTAAATTTGACAACGGTTTAGACATTTTTGTGATTTTAGACGTAAAATACTTGTAAATATCTTATCTAACCGTCACACGCAACTTGCATATTTAAAACGTGACCATCATTTTTTATATAGATTTGTATAAATATTATTAAAAAATATGTAAATTTATATTATAAAAGATATAATAAATATAGAATAATTAGTAAAAATAACATTATTTTGTGTTTTTGAAGGGCGGTATTGAAAAATTACCATCACCCGAAAATTGTTTGACAAACATAGGTGGGCATAAAATTTAGTCCTTGCTTGGAAGTATCCCTACCCTTCATGAAGATGTTAGATATGGGACCCAAAGAAGACTGATACCACGTGAAAACATTATTGCCACCTCATGAATGTGATAGTATAAGCAAGGAAAAACAAAAACAAAAATCATGCTTAACGGGAACAAATGGTCTACAATAATCGTATATGTTTTTCCAAAAGATGAAAAAGAAAAGCATAGCCGCAGAAACCCTTGTATGCTTTGCGCTCTAAATAAAAATCTCTTTGGAATGTTGATGCACCCCATAAGACCCAATTTTTACATGTATGTTTAGCAAAGTACACTATATTTTCTAAGCAAGACAACTAATAGTTTATGCTTTCTAGTATCAATTATAAAAAAATGGCAACCAACTTATTAACTACAATATCAATTTGTAAAGATACCCATATCAATGAAATAACATGTTTCATATTCTATCACATCTCAACGTATCGATCAAAGTTGTGTAAAGTCAATTAAGGACCATGGATAATCAATGTGTCATACGGTTCATAAAAGTATTGTTGGTTTTGATTGCATAACCATGTGTGAACAATGTGACCACCATCAAAGTGCCACAATTGGAAGTCCTAGTAGTATTAAGCTAGAAAAACTTTCGGATAAAGTTGACTCCCCTATTTCAATGTTTATCTAAATGCTTGGGGTGAAAAGAGTGTGAGAGAATAATGAAAATATAAGTATATAGGGCGATGCGCTAAAGTAATGTGATCCAAGGCTTCTTCAAAGGAATAAGAAATAAAGAATGATTATCTATTTAATCTAACATTAATTACCATTCATAACCATATGCAAAAGTTAAGGAATTCTTCAATATTGTAAAAATTTAAACATCCACATGGAAGTCTATACCAATGGCGAATAAATAGCCAAAATATTTTATTAGACACTTCAAAATTGCATCATTACATATAAGTTTTTAGAATAAAATAACACTAGCAATCGCATTTGTACATATGATGTGAACATCAAACGATATATCTTATTTGATTTAGAGGGATAGTTATTACTTTTGTAGTTGATGTTGATAAGGGGTGTGATTGATTTTGTAAGTGTAGGAATATAGATGAAGCATTACATTTAAAGGTTATATCTCTACATTTCAAATTTGTACATATACATTTGCAAATCTTATATCATGAATGGTATCCTTTTATGGACATTTTTATTTGCACTAAGCATGAATACGTGAAGACTTCCATATATTTGTATTTTTATAGCATGAGTGGTAGGATTTTGTGGGCAATTTTATTTGCACTAAACATGAATACATATGGTACCCCTTGAATTGCCACTTTGGATACAAGTGTTGTAAAACTATAGATATTTGTATGCAAATATAATGAAAAATACATTGGAAATGCATTGTTGTTGGTTTACATATAGAAGTGAGCAATAGTAACAAGGTAAAATGGAACATGTATTTTAAAAAATTTGATGCTCTGTGTCATATGTACTGCTACAATATATTCATGAATTTATATAATTGGTTAGGTGACATCCCAATGAGCACCGAGAAGTTTTATTATGTTAGATAATACTCATCATCAATTCAATGAGTTACTTGCTTTGTATGATAGTGGCCTCAACAGAGACCAAGCGATGTCTTGATGTAAGCCACAGATTGTCATAGTTAATGATCCGTAAACCTGTGTTAAACAATTTTACACAACGGATACTGAAGTTCTCAATTCCTTTAAAAACATAGAATTGGAAGCGGATTCTCAACTTTCCTTTAGTATTGAATAGAAAATTGGATTCTTTTTATTTTCTAGGAATGTAAAAAAATTCTCACTTAGAAACCTCTGATGAATTCATTCCTGCTTAACTCTTTCATGTGTCATTTTGAAAATCTTCACAAGTTTGTTAACTGATGCATTCAAATCCATTTGTAACTTGCATTTAACTAAACAATGAACAAACTGAAAATGAAAGACACAGAAGTTGATAACGAAGTTCATCCCATTTGGGACTACATCTCTGGGTTCGGAATAACGAACCATTTCCATTAAAAACCAATGTAAAACTTTCTTTTACAATTTACATCAGTATGGATATTTTAGAAAAACTGAAATAGTACTTCACTGAGTGTGGAATTCATTGATCTCAAGATCAAGTTTTTGTTCCCAAAAACTCCAAGTACCTATAACTTTCTCCACCTTGTGGGTATTCAAAACTCCCTGATCTGGGTATGCAAATCAACTATAAACTGCATAGAAACCCATTAGAGTAATAATTCAAATCTATAGAGGCCCTGGATCATTCCTGTAAACTGTAATTTTACTTCCATAGTTGCTTAGCTTCATACAACAGAAGATTACAGATGTACATACAGGATAAACTGATCAATATATCTCTCTAACTATGTTGCAATAATAATTAAATTATGTAAATACAACATAAAATAGATGAACCTGTAAATAGTACTAAAACTAAACTTTAAGAACCTCTAAAACCATTTAGAGAAGCATCTCCACAAGTTCGTAGCACTAGTTCATCATCTCTCTGCTCCTTCCCTCGAGTTCTCCATAAAAACCCTCACATTTTTCTTCCAAAAATAGGTCAAACAAACTCAAAATGGGAAAAGAATCACATCATAGAATATTCTCTAAATTCTTGACAAAATTCCAGAAGACATCAAGTCTCCATTCGGCCTCCAAGACCCTCAAAATGGCCTTGAATCAAAACAACCTGTTATCCTTCTAGGACAGTCAAATAATAATACACTTGTGTGTATTCTTTTTTTCAAACCTTACAAATACCCATATATATACACACACTTAAGTGTATATTTAGTAAATTTAATCCCATTTAAATCTCCCAATAATCCTCCCAAAGCCCATGATTTTCTCTTATCCATATGAGTGGATTTTAGCATCAAAAATGGAGGAATAATCCCACGTATAATGGGATATTACCAATTTTAGACCTTATCAAAGCCTTCAAATCCTCCATTTAATGTGCATACCAAGTCCACATAATGCTAACCACCCTCCTCCTTCTCTCGTGGATATTTTCTTGGTTGGAAAAATGGCTTGCCTTGAAAAATGTGCCAAAACTTGGGAGAGAAGATTTGGTCAAAAATTGAGAAATTTAAGGTGCTTAATTAGGATTAATCAAACGGATATCTTAGGATTAATTTATGAATTAATAAAATATGTTAACTAAGGGTATCTTGTAGTTGGAATATTGGCCAGATGTTCCACCTACATAATATCACTAGTTAGCATAAATAATTCAAAAATTTGAAGATTTAAAATAATTACGGCGGTCAAGAATCAACTTCCGAAATGCATAACTTTTGCATACGAACTCAGATTTGGTCCATTCAAAATGCGTCGGAAAGCTTACGATAAGATATATACCATGGAACTGATTTTGAAACATTAAAAGACCATAAATTTTTCCTTTTGCCAACTTCCACGTGTCACCTTGCCATTGGTCCACTTGTTGACCTGTTGACCAGGGTTGACCCATTTACGACCTTAACTTTGACCGGTGATAGAATTTGCATATGAACTCCGATTCTGAAGTTCAGCATACATTCGAAATGTCTCGAGAATCCCTTCAGCATTGTCCAAGTTTAGGGAAGATCTGCATAGTGAAAAAATCCTCTGGAGCAACTAACAACACACTTGACATGAATATTGGGCATGCCTTTTAGAAACAAAGCTTCTTTAAAATCACACCTAAAGACATATTTTTAGTCACACTATTCTATAAGGAAAGTATGCCGTGACTATAATGTAAGTATGCCTCGGTGTAATGAGAATATGCCAAAATCAATGAGATAAGGTGTAGTCAATTACTGAAAGCAAGGTATTTGACAACTCCTTTGTGCCTTAGTCTCAAGAAATCATTGGGAATCACAAGGTTGGAGATCCGAATGTTGTTTCAATGAGTAACTAAGGAAAATCTCAAAAAATACAATGAGGTACTCAAGTCATGAGGTGTTTATGATCAATGTGGAAGAACTTTCAGAGCAATAGATACAAAATAACAATCTTAGAGCTTTTAAGCAATAGACACAAAAGAATAATCTTAGAACCTACTTCTATCATTCCGAGATCATATCCATCTTTCTCAAGATTTTGATCACATTAGAAAAATAGTTCAGAAATAAAATACAAGACCTTGTAGAGAGTTACTAAAAAGAAAATGAGTATTTAAAGAAATCTAAAAATGACTGGATTTATGGTAAATTATCTTTGCATAGATGCCCAAATATTTAACTAATCTTACTTTTCCATGGAAAAACATCCGAAATTTCATACAACAATAGATATGCCATTATAATATGGGACTGAATTCTCCACCAAAGTAGATAAACACCATCTAGAACAAAAGAGGAATGGATATTTTACAATACTTAGAGGGCAACCCATTGTTTCAAGTGGCTATTTTGGTATGGAAAAATCTTGTTACTACTCTTGGTCCCCTAGACTATTTTGTCTAATGGACATTATTAACAATATTCATTCATTCATATACATTTTGAACCACGTAGAAAATAATTTCCCACATGTTTTGAACTACAAAGAATACAATTTCTAACAAATTGCATCCACATTAATTGGAAGAATTGACATTTTGAAGAACAAAATAATAATCCATGCATTTCAAACTACTACTTGAAAGAATCCATGTTTAAATTAAGATTGTGGTTTATTCGGGACATTCCCAACCACACATTTTGGTTCATCATGGATGAACCACACATTTCATAACATATATGAACCATAGGTATTGAAATTCCGTGATGAACCACATGTTCCCAAAAAAATCTAAAGGTTTTGAACCGGATAAACCATGTGGTTAATTTCGAACCACAAATGTGATTTGAAAACAATGTTTCATATAGGATGTGTGGTTCATTAGGGATAATGGTTCATGAACCACAATTTGTAGTTTATAAAGTTTGAGCTGAATTTATCCCAGAGATGTACTTTTGACATTAGGTTTTCCTACGGCTTGAAGTCTCTATACATTGAAGTTGTTTGAAAAGAGGGAAATACAAAAATGTTAAGTGACTAAGAAATATTAATTCATTGAGGGAAAAAGAAAGCACATACCTATTATCCCAAATTCACCTCCCTGGAAAATTTGGTCAGAACGAGCCCTACACATGAAGAAAACATGAAGGGAAATGATTCAGACCCACGAACTCGAGTTCCAGAGCCAGGAAAAGTGAAAACAAAAGCCCGAGAAAGTTAAATTCAACCCTACACAAGAAGAAATAAAAGCAGTTCTTTTGAGCATTTCCATGTCTTAAATCTATTTTGCAAGCTTCAGGCAAGACTCAACAATGAAATTGCAGGGTCGACAAAAAGGAGGAGACGGTTTCAAAGAGGCCAAATGTGAAAAATAGAAGAAACGGTGAAGTTTTGAAGTTTTCGGGCTCGAAACAGTTCAGGAAAAGGTCTAAAATTGACTAAGTATGGAGGAGCTAGTGAAGAGAGCCACATGTCCTTACAACACTTCTCCAAAGATGGATCTAAATAGAGAGGCTCAAACAAACGCCACATCTCCACGTGTCCCAGGGTGGAACGGAGGCAGGATCAAATGGTCAAACAGAAGGCGGACAGGGCAGGCCTCAAAATTGGCTAAGTATGAACGTGTGAGTGGAGAGTGCCAAGTGTCAGCATGGTGCATCTCCAAGAGTTGGTCCCAAGGTGAAGACCCAAATGAGTGCAAGCTCACCACGTAGCCCAAAGTCTAAAAGTAAGAAAGATTATTGAAAAGTCCACAGATCAGTGGAGGCCAACAAGTGTCAACTCGGCACTCCTCCAAAGGAAAACTTTGGGTCGGGTTTGTAAACAAGCGTGGTGCCTCCATGTGTTCTATCAAGGGGGCAAAGTTAGTTGAATAGTCAATGCAAAAATAGGCTGGCGGAGGCTGCCAAGTGTCTCAATGGCACTTGATTCAAGGGTCGAATAGAGAAAAGGTTTCCAAATGAGAGACGAGACTGACGCGTGTCCCAGAGGAAAGTGGGTCGTCAGGTAAAAAGTTTGTTTTGCACCCTTTTCCCCAAAAGGTGTAAAAGTTGCAAAATGGCCCGCAACTCTACCCAAGGGAAAAGTCAACATTTAGACCCAAGTCAAAGCCAAGGCGGAGAGTCAAGGAAAAAAATTAAAAGTTTGCCTTTTGTCCAAAAAGCATAAAGGTAAAAATGGAAGTGCATTTCCCAGCCAACCAAAAAGAGCCACGTGTCCAGGCGGAGCAGCGGGGCCGCGGGAGTTCTCTGGATTTTGTGATTCTTGCGAAAAAGGGGAAAAGTTAAGTTTTGAGCCCGCAAACCTGATTTTTGTTCTGATCTGGCTACCACGTGTCCCATATTAAAGAGAGGGCCCATTTTTCAAATTGGTTTTCCCGCCCATTTGTATGGACCCGATGCAAACTTCGAAGAGGCATATCTTTTGACTCGGGCTTGAAATATAGTGAATCTGATACCGTTGGAAGCATCTTGATGTCCTCTATGCCATGGAAGGATAGAAAATCATTTTTGTAGGCCCTGGTAGGTGAAAAATGAAGAAAATTCTTCTAGGCCATTAACATAGAATCCAATCTCTTCAACTACCAGATCTGATTCGATTCGATCCACTGGGGAACCAAAAGTGACATATTGTGGCGGATCTGCAGAAGGCATTGATTTTCAGTGGTTGAGCTTTCAAAATGGGATTCAATGCATATCTCAGAGTGGTTGGAGCAGGATTTGATTCTTTCCTTCTTCTCTCTCCCATTCTTCTATATATTGTAACAGAGGCATCATTTCAAAAGGTTAATTAGTTGTTGTTCATTCTTCTTCTCTGCCTCCCCCTTCTTTTCTTCCCTAGGGTCGAAATGGAGTTTGAATCTCCTCGCTCTATAAATGGTGTTTTTGCCTCTTTCTCATGTATGATGCTCTGTGCAAATTTCTGAAGCAATAAAACTCATTTTTGTGATGCGTTTGTCCATCCTTCGCTTGTTTTCATTGCATCTTCTTGCCTCTCATCGTTCTGGAGTATTATATGCATGTTTTGGATGTTTCATTTACGAGATCTGGGAGTTTGTGTTCATTAGGTTGAAACGTTTCCTGTGTGAAATCTGATCTTTGGTCTGTGATGCTACTGTCCATCCTCTCCATTGCTCACCTCTATTCGTTTCATGGTAGTCTGGGTAGATGATCAACATTTCCCTTTTCTTGGTGCTATCACCTTGTTAGTGTAGGAATTCCCTTTTCATGCTCTCTCTCTCTCCTTGGTCCCTTGGAATTGTTAGATTAGGAGTAGATAGTCACATTTCCTTCCTTAGAAGTAGTTTAGCATTAGGATCAGGAAGAAGAATTTGGATTTCTCTGGAGGGCCATCTCAAGTCCACAAGTCCCACATCTTGAGAGATGGTCCCATGTTATGCAAATCACACCAAATGAGTCTGCCTTAGAAAATCAAATTTTTAGGGCTCATTTGGGGGTGTTGTGATTCTACACACCCAATTTTTGGCATGCTCAGTGGGATAGGTCTAAAGCACCTTACCACTTCACTTCATCAGGTTTGATGTGCTCTTGGTGAAGGTTTCAGCCTTTAGAGGCACTTCCAAGCACATTTGGTGACTCCATCTGGTCAAAAACCCATTCTCTAAGTTCAGACCTTTTCCATCCATTTCCACTCATTTCATCCATTTTCTTCTTCCATCTCTTTCATTTTCTCCCATTCCATGAGGTTGTGCAATCATGACTTCATTCCCTTCATGGAACTCACACTTACAACAATACAGTCCACCTCTAATGTATTTCCCAACTCCTCCAGATCAGCATTATAATCAGATCCAGGACCACTATGCTTACCCATATGAGCAGAGTCAAAATTAGTTTGGCCATGGAGCTTATCAAGAACAAGGGGATGTATATAATGGCGATAGTTATGCAGAGGATGCTGATCTCTTGAGAAGATTAAAAAAATGGAGGCTAGCATGGTTCAATTAAGGGGCATAGTACGAATGAAGGCATTTGAGATTGGTTGTAGGGCACCTTGTCCATGGGAAGGCCCTTTTCCAAGACATTACACCCTCGGGAGTTTTGGTGTGTATTATTTTCCACATCATTAGGTGAGTCATCTCACTTAGGTGAGATCATAGGTCCACATGTCATTTAGGATTCATCATGATATTCTCTTACGCGTCGAGTGTGTCATATGCGTCATTGAGAGTTACACTTCTATTTTGGGAATGTAACTCCCCTCTCCACTCGAGTTTCATGATTGCAAAGACTAGGGGTTACTTAGCACCTCCTATTTGTACACCCTTTTAGATCTATGAGATAGAGGAGAGTTTTTGGATTATCGAGGTTCTGCCCATTTGTCGAATCTTTGCACACACATTCGGTTGATGCTCACTCCTCCTGAGATCTCTTCACATTTTTGTTCACACGTCCGTTGATGTGCACGTCGTCCCTCATGATCCTCACTTGTGGGTTTTTGAACCCTCTTGCATGGTATCAGAGCGGATCTTGTGGATCTGTGCACTCTTCAATGTTGATCGTGTGTTTTCGACTTTGTTGGGACCCTAATATAGCTACCAAATATTAAAGGCACGTAAGCACGCATGACCGGAGGAAGCGCACAAGTTAAGGCACGTAAGCGCGGATTCAAAAAGAATTCTTGGAGAACCAAGGATGCGCGCCCATAAAGCACAATTTGAGACTTATCCGTTTTCGCCTTTTGAGGAAGAATGTGTTCTGTTTGGATAAGGTTCTAGCCTAGCAACAGGGTGTCCTGGAAGGAATATACCTTGCGATAAGAAGATCCAAAAAGCTAATCATGACATGGAGAGGCATGCGCCTGAGGCGATCCACACCTTGACACTTGGGGCCAGATCTGAGGTTGCAGAGGAGTTTGTTGGAGATCAGATGCCTATATATATGCGCACCCTTAGCAAAAGAAGAAAAACACGAGGAAGGAAGCGAAGCTCTATAAAATTACTACAAGAACTATGGGATAAAAGGGGTAGATGATTATAGGAAGGATGTAATAAGGGAATGGGGAATGTAAATTTTGTTTCAAAGTCTTCATGTATGGATCCAGATATGGCGCATGACTATGGTCTCCCCTTTTGTGATATTCTATAGTAATGCTATGAATGAATATGATAAGGTTACCATGACAATTGTATTAAGATCTTCTTTCTGTATTATCTACATATTTCTATTATGCTTTTGTTCTTGTATAATCATGAACCTTATTTGAATGTTAAGTCTATTTGTGGATTTACAACTTCCTAGTTTTGTTAATTCTGTTAAGTGCTTTTACTTTTGATATGACTGAAAGGGTATAGAAGTCGTTCTGAGCTCTATAGCTTTTTCATGTCCTTTAAATCACTAATTCAAGATCATGAATGATGCCTTCCACTAAACTCACATAAAAGAGAGACTCAGCTCCCTCTCGCGCGCCTTGGGTGAGCATCCAAAGGCACCCTCGGTTGATAGGTCGGTGCGCATGAGGTTCCCTTATTCTTAGTGGGTGCAAAAATGACTACATCTTGGTTCCGTTGCTGGGACCTCTTTTCAAAGTTGTAGTGGAACATGGCATACATCACGGTCAGTGTAAAAAGTGATGACGAGCGCTTAACACTTGAAGGTGTTGAAAATTGGTTTAAAATCACGGAGGACGAGTTTGCTCAGAGATTCAGTACTGGACCTGAGTTTGATACGTGAAGATGGGTGGAAGACACTCTCTATCATGAGTTGTATGAAACCTTCTTCTGTTGTTTCCCAGTAGAGTTATTTGAGTGGCTCTCGGCATATGCATCTAGGTCGGGGTGGTATTATAAATCACACCCTTGGACCCAAGAAACATACTAGAACTTACAAGATGTTGATCTAACGTGGACCCGTGCTATAGATCATTGGTGGAAGGGAGTATTGGCTAGCTACACTCTAGAATACACAATTTCCACGTATTCTTGTCCAGAAGTTGTTGAGTTTGAATTTTTACGAGCCCAGAGGATCATTTTTGTGGGCTATCCCCTTGGCAATCAAAATCTTGATGGTAACCATGAGTTTAGAGGCATTCCCAATGGCTAGCTAAACCACTCTGAGCACTTGGCGAGGAAGCCAGGTTGGGGAAAGATGGCTGATATAACGACTGAAAAGGAAAGGGAGGAGAGACGGCTCAAGTATGGTGAAGCACGTGAGAGGGAGATTGTGAGACGGCGCGAGGTTACATTTACGATGGATTCATGGAGGCAGACATTTTTGGGAGAAGAGGTTCACATGGAGGATGTGGAGCCTGAATAGTCTATGCTACCCCATCTTGGCAAGTGCAGAAGAGAGAACCCCTCAGCTTCTGATGAGAGCCCGTCAGTGTGGAGAAAGAAGAGTCATTGGCGTGCATCTGACCCCACCTAGCGACCAAACCTTGGTGCTTGGTTTGTTCAAACGAGGGAAAAGTATAGTTGATCCATTTGATATCAGTGGAAGCAACCGATCGGTGCCCATAAGATACAACTTCTCGTTTGGGACTTCTATGGCTTCACACACTATTCCAGTATTTGGTGGAATGTTTGGACAAGGCACATATACAGGTGGTTTTGGGAGCACGTCAGAAGTGGTGGAGGAAATACGACTAGGAGTGGCACTAGTTCACAAACTATCGGTGCGCAATTCAGTGGGATGATGGGAACGTTTGGCACGAAAAACACAGGCCCTGTACCTAACACAGGAGGATCTGGAGGTGGAAGTGGTGGAGCTGGTGGCTCAGGATCTAGTGGGTCCAGTAGAGGAGGAAACACCAGAGGAAATCGAGGGACTAGGTCAGGAGGACAAGGGCCTCAGCCACCTCCTCAAGTATTTTTCGAGATGTCTCTACACTTACCAGATTACAAAGGGGATAGAAGATGTCGCAGAGCATGTGCATAAGTGCGAGCTGCTATGGCGCGCGAAGGGGATCACGACCCAGATTGAAAGGCCAGTTAATTTGCAACAACCTTGTAAGGACGTGCGCATAGTTGGTATAGAAATTATGACCCTCATCAGATTGTTGTGGATTATACCACGCTGAAAAATGCGTTCTTGGTGGAATTCCACATACCTGAGTTTGAACAAAAGAGCATCAGCTCTCTCAAGGAAATCCAACAGGGAATGATAAAGAGCATGTGGGAATATGATGTGTGCTTTAAAACTCTATTGTCTAAACTGTCTTATGATATCCACCCTTCACAACATGCTCAGTGGTTTGTCGGAGGGTTGATCACACCCTTTAGGAGGGCTTTGTCTCATAAAACATTCACGGACCCGCGTGAAGCGTTGGAAGCTGCTTTGCTTGTGCGCCCGAGGCAGTTGTAGTGTTCACACTAGTGTTAGACCATTTCTAGAGGCTCGATCATCACTTTGGCATAAGCAGCTTAGAGAAATTATCTACCAACACAATTCCGAGACTCATGGTGGGATGTGGTGCATGATTATAATGTAGAAGGGCACACAAAGGATAATGGTGGGTATATACTCGGAAGGCGGTGCATGCACCGCATAAGATGGTAAATTGCGAGATATGTCATGGGGATCATGATGCAAGTAGGTGCCCCCTTTTACAACGTGTGATCTCGCAAAAACGTATCTTGTTATTGCAAGATATGTACCTCAACCACACATGACACCAAGGATTGTAGATTGATTGACTAGATTCATGAGGCAATTGATCTTGGTGTGCGCCAGAATGGCATTGCTAGCTAGTTCCAAAGGAGATGAGTGTCGGTATGAAGAACGCGGAGATGGAGGTGCATGTAGGAGGGGATTTCATGGAGGATTTCATGGTCGTGGTAACCACGGGGGAAGAAGTGAGTTCCCGTGTGGAACATGCTTTAATTGTGGAGCCACAGACCATTATAAGCACGAATGTCTAGATCTTCTATAATGCTCCTGGTGTGGGAAAAACATAAATACGAAGAGTGCCCGAGTTATACGAACATATGAGTCAGCAGCATTAGAAGGATAAGGGCATTGTCATGGTGAGTATTAAGAAGGTTGACGCACAATGGCTCCCGCGAGTAATACGTGAATCAGAACTAGAGCCTGATTATGGTAACAACAAGGCGGAGTCCACACGCAAAGGGAATCACCTAAGCAGAGACCTCTGGTTTCAAGGGAAGAGGTAGTACATGGGAAGTATCCAAACCCGGCTCACCAGAAAGAAGTCTACCAGGAAACCATGGACGTAATTCAAAGCTTACAAGGGGATATCCAATGCTTAAAAGAGAAAACTAGAAAAGATGAGCAAAGAAGACCAGTAGAAGCACCAAAGGATGACTTGGACTAGGTTAAAGAGATGTGTAAACTACTGAGGCAAGAGAATGTTATTCCCCTGCTATGAGCATGGTTGAGAGAAAAGGTACCATGCGTCGGGGAAGAGCATGAAAGGCAGATCCTGCATGCAAACCTCCCACCTCACAACCTTGATTATGACAAAGAGATCACCTTGAACACAGTAGTGGATGGATGGCTGCTTAGCAACATCCTCATTGACACAGGCACAGAGGTTAATGTTCTCACTCTAGATGCCTGGCATCAAATGGGAAGACCTACATTACAGCCATCTTCAAATGTGTTGTATATGGCAAATAAGACAAAGGCAATGCCCATAGGTGTCTTAAAGGATGCGACCATTACCATTTAGGGGACTAAGTTCACTGGGGATTTTGAAGTCTTGGCACTTGCCGAGGCAGATAATTTCCCAGTGTTACTTGGGCGCCGTGGTGCTATAAGAATAATGCAGATCTTCGGTTTAACAAGGGGTACATAAGCTTTGAAAACAAGGAAGAGAGGGTAATTATACCACTTGCTGATGGAAATTCCACACCCTATACTGAACCCCTTGGAGAGGAAGTCCTGGATAGAATATATGTGCACTCCATAAGAGATCCAGAGACCATCCACCCTACAGAAGGAGTCATCCAGTTTGATGATGCTCAATCTGTCAGTGATACTACCGATATAGCATGCGATAATTGGGCACATGGGACTTATGAAATGATTGGGAAACATCTAAAAGGATCGGTGACCAAGGTAACCATGGCATGTACAGATTCAATGCCTGGGAGGAAAGGCAATAACCAAGTATTCTGGGGATGCATACCCTGAGGTCTTTTTGAGAGAAATGGAAGCTCAATGGAGGGAGGACGAGCGATGAGGTATGCTAGGTTATGTTTTGATAGGCACAACAACGAGGTGGTGGGCTGCGCATAGCAAAAACTTGTTGGAATGGCATGAAGTTAGAATTGCGCTCATTGTTTGATTCTCGAGAGCAATATACCCACCGCTATCAAGGATTACAATGGAAATGAACCCACCTCTTCCCACATCCAGGCATGTGAGAGGGTCTGGGGAGAAGGCGCGGAAGCTTTACCACCCTCCCTTTGGGTGCACAAGTTGTATTCGACACTACAAGGTTGTGCACGCACTTGGTACATCCATTCTAAAACTCACTACCAAACGAGAAATTGGCAGGAATTAGCGGCTGACCTAGTTCACACATTTGAGTACCGAAGTACCAAGCAACCGGTTGATGAGGCATTGCAGGCTGTCAAGCACCTCACTCTAGGGGATTACGCCATGGTGGAAGATAGATTAGTAGACTTACTTGGTGGACCTAGCTTGGAAGTGCGGTTCAAGAGGAGGAACCAAAAGACATACAATTCGAGCACACGTGTGCTGAAAAGGAGAAAGGAAAGATGGTATACGTTATTGATGGAGAGGAGATGGAGAGCCTAAATGTCGACCATTCGGTTGGGACGCGTGAGGTAATTGATAGTGTGGATGCATGCACGTGCGTATCATGAACCACTCAAAACTAAGAAAGTTAACATCGGCTCGGAGAAGGAGCCCAAGGAAGCTATCATTGGGGACTACTGGTCGACAAGGAAGTATCAAAGATCATCGATCTCTTGCATGAATTTGAGGATTTATTCCCACGCAGATACCATGAGTTGAAAGGCGTCCACCATTCATTGGGGAAATGAGGATAAAGTTGAAAGATGGTGCGCGCCTGGTCAGGAAGAGGCCTTACAGGATGAATCCCAACATGTGCGTAAGGGTTAAAGAAGAGCTAGACAAAATGATAGCATCTAGTATCATTGAGGTTGTGGAGGAATTAGAATGGATAAGTCCAATGGTGATCAACGATAAAGAAGGATGGGCGGATTAGGATATGTGTGGATTACAGGGAGTTGAACACTATTTGTATCATAGATCCTTTTCTCACCCCCTTCATTGAAGAGATTTTGGAAGGAGTTGTTGGGTGCGAGGTCTATTCCTTCACGAGATGGATTCTCGGATATCACCAAGTAAGGATTGCCAAGGAAGACCAATAAGACAACTTTCACCACCGAGTGGGGAATCTTTACATACACGGTCATGCCCTTTGGATTGAGGAATGCACCCATTGTATTTTCACGCATAGTGGTACAAGCATTTCAAGACTTCATCCACAAGTTCCTTCAAGTATATTTGGATGATTGGATAGTGTATGGATTGGTCAGGGACCATTGTGATAACTTGAGATTGATGTTTGAAAGATGTCGGCAGTTGAGGATTTCCCTCAACATCAAGAAATGTGTCTTTGCAACTCCTTTTGGAACGTTGTTGGGGCATATCATATGCAAAGAGGGCTTACTGGTGGATCCCATGAAAGTTGCAGTTATTGTGGGATTAGGGGAACCCACCAGCCAAAGCGTCATGTGCGGATTTCTTAGACACACTGGTACTATAGAAAGTTCATTAAGGGATACGCCAAGATCACTGTGCCTTTGGAAATATTGCTCAGACATAAGAGTGCCTTTCAGTGGGGAGAGGCACAGTAGAGGGCATTTGGCACTCTAAAAGAAAGGCTTGTCACCGTACCATTCTACGATTCCCATCATGGGATAAACCTTTCCATGTCCACGTGGATGCCTCTGGTACAACAATGGGAGCCATTCTTGCTCAACTAGGAGAGGGGATTGTTGATCATCCCTTGTGTTTTGCAAGTAGAAATTTGACACCAGACAGAATAGAATTATACAACGACCGAGCGTGAGGCATTGTCAATGATCTACGC
This sequence comes from Taxus wallichiana var. yunnanensis, assembly GCA_018340775.1. Classification (NCBI taxonomy): domain Eukaryota; kingdom Viridiplantae; phylum Streptophyta; class Pinopsida; order Cupressales; family Taxaceae; genus Taxus; species Taxus wallichiana. Next base: position 450,056,738 of record CM031239.1, read on the forward strand.
GCTCCACAAATTTAGATAATATCTGCTGGTGACTCCCTTCATATTCTACACTAACCATATGGCCTTGAAGTATCTAGTAAACAAAGCAGTGTTGCAAGGGCACATATGTCGTTGGGTACTTTTATTTCAGGAATTTGAATTTAGAGTGGTGGTAAAACTTGGAAAGAATAATTGTGGGCCGGATCATTTATCAAGGATATATTTAGGAGAGGACACACAAAGTATCGAGGAAATCATGTCGGACGCGTTAATTATTCAGTCATGCAGCACAAACCCTCGGAGTTAGAATACATTGTTTTTTTCTCAAGGAAGGTGTGGCGCCCGAAGGGATGAAAGCACTAGAAAGGAAAAGGTTAGCCATATGTGCCACACCCTTCATGTTGATTAATGGGGATTTGTATAAAATGGGTCGTGATGAGGTTTTGCACCGGTGTGTATTAGAACATGAACGCGTGGCCATAATAGAAGAATCCCATGGTGGGATTGCTAGAGGACACTATGTGGGGAATGCAACCGTGCAAGATCCTAGTCACCGGACTATGGTGGGAGACGATTCACTAGGATTGCATTGAGTTTTGCTAGGCCTATGACCACTACCAGTGCCTTGGCAAACCTGGAAGAAGGGATGATATGCCCTTGCGCCCCATCGCCAACATGGAACCTTTTGAGAAATGGGAAAAATATTTTGTCAGACCAATCTCACCAGCTGCACGAAGGACTAACTCGTGGTATATCATTACCTGTACTGATTATCTGACAAGGTGGGCAGAGGCCGCCCACTAAGGATTGCACCGCACAGCCACGGCTGCTAGATTTTTATGGGAGAACATTATCAGCAGTATGGGTGCCCATTAAGTTTAACAAGTGATAGGGGCACTCACTTTTTAAATGAAACCATTAGGATTCTATTGGCAGAATTCATGGTAGCCCATCACAAGACTACCCCTTATCACCCTCAGGCAAATGGGACTGCAGAGGCATTCAACAAAATCCTTAGTCACACATTGACTAAGATATGTGATGTGGGTAGGTAGGATTGGGATGACAAGGTGTCAGCATTTCTTTGGGCATACAGAACAATGTATAAAATATTGAACAAGGCCACACCATTTCAATTGGTGTTCGGTGCGGAAGTATTTTTGTCAATCGAATTCATGCTACCATCCTCGTATAGCACGTGTAGGAGGGTTGGACGATGAGCAAGCGCTAGAAGAAAGAATAGATGAATTGATAAAGTTGGATGAAAGGTGCTCACTAGCAAGATGGAGCCAAACAACTAAGAAGGCAAAGAAAAAGGCATGGCATGACTACCATATTAAGAACAAATAGTTTAAGGTTGGCTAGATGGTATTGCTATATGATTCAAAATTTCTACGCCATCCTAGAAAGTTGAGGTGCATTGGTTGGGTCCTTATATAATTTCATACATCCTTGATTCAGCGCCTACCAGCTTCTGAGCGTTGGATGGAACAAAATTACCTAGACATCAATGGGAGTAGGTTAAGCCCTACTATAAATAATGCTTCTTGGTGTTTGTAAATAAGGCTAGTTTTTCCAGCTTAGTTTAGAATTTCCTTTTATGCTTTTCCTTTCTTGCATTTTCCCTTTCATGTTGTTGTTTTTTTTTTTTTGTGCTTTGGGCTTCGATGACCTTATTACTTGTTGACTTATGAATGCGCAGAGGACCACATCGTTTTAGTGTGGGGTGAGATGATGAAGAGAAACTTGGAGTTATTCTACTAGGAGGATTTGGGTCGGTGGCAAAATAAGGTTACATTGGAAATCCACGTACAAAGGAGAAAAAGCGCAAAAACACGAGGTAGGTGAAAGAAAGAATCATGAGGATGGAAGAAGTTCCTTTGGTGCCGGTAACACGCACGCAAGAGTCTTCTATCAAGATGGATTTTTATGCACCAGAAGGTTGGAAAAGTTTTCACGCAAGGATTGGGCGCATAAGGAGAAGCGCTGAAGTCGGGTTTTATTTGAAAACACCGCATTAAATATTATCATACGGTGGTAGGTATCCTAGCCTTAAATGCGTAAAAGTGGGAAAAGCTATAAATACAAGAGTGGGCATTTCATTATTTTACTTTGCGAACACAAGAAGAGTGATTTTCTTTCAAGAGCTAGGGTTTCAAGAACTGACTCATGTGAAGGAAAATCCCAAGAACTTAAGCGTAATCGGTCCGTTGATCTACAAACTAGAGCAGAAGTGATTCACAGGTGTGAGGAACGTTGTGAAGAAGCGTCGTGATCAAAGGAGAAAAATATGAAATTAGGGTTTGTGTTTTAGGGCACAGGGCACACGAGGAAAACTTTCAAACAACTCAGCAAGTTAACCTAAGAATGAAAGCAAAGGGTGTAATGATGGCCACGAAACCAGTTGATAAACCTGTAGAACAATCCAAGAAGGGAAAGGGTAAAGGAAAAGGAAAGAAGAAACAAGAATAAATACCCTTGGATATAAATGAGGAATGGTACTCGAGATGCAATACCGGATGGGGTTTTTCTAGGGCAAGAGTGGGAGTCCCACATAAGAAAGATGACCGTGATCGACTACAATCACCGATCAAGTACAATCGCGAAGGAAATGGCGCTAGAGCTGGTGCGCCCCACAAATAAACAAACACCTGACGGGTTACTGATCTACAACAATGACGTGGTCAAGGTGAAAATGGAGAAGGCAAGGCTTCTCCAACTTTCGAGTTACCATATTTTGGGAAGCCCAAGCGCTTGTACCAATGGTTGATGATGCGTGTACATGAAGACTTCTTCTACTTCACAGGGCAAAATGCACATAACTCCCCAACTAATTTCACACTTCAAAGCCTAAACTGTGAAGGGGACGTACTCAAGATGACCTCCTGGACGAGGAGGAAATCAAAGAAACCATAGCATCCTAGGAATTGAAGAAGGGATCAAGGTACTACGATGTCTTGGATATCAGTGATCCGGTGATGAAGATGGCCACACACCTAGTCTCCAAGTTGAATGGACAAGAAAGGTGGACCCAGGTGAGCAAGCCCTGGCTGAATGTCTATAGGAAAGTCACAGAGGGCACCATATACAACCTCTCCCAATATATTGCAGATGGAATCATAAGCAGCCGGAGAAGGGAGGAAAGATCTTATTTGGAAACATTTTGTTGACAATTGTGTTCTCAGAAGTCGGGGTGCCAGATGCATCCGACAAGTTCATGTGGGAGTACCCTGCTGAAGATCCTTCACCTACGGAGAGGTTTCAGAAATACACATGTGAATCAATGACAGGGGTACACAAGGCGCGCTTAGACAAATGGTATATGCCTTAGGAATGCATTCGGGGCTGAATGGGGATCCTTGAATAACTCCCCGTGGCGACAAAGGAGAAGCAGAGTTCACAGTCTACCAACACTTCTAGTATTGGTAGGTTCATTTTGGTCAATGGAAGCTGGAGTCCATGGTGCAAACTCCCATTCTTGTTTACTGCCCAATTTTTTCAAGTAGGAGTAAACAGATACAAGGAGTCAAAGAAATTAACCTTGACTTGTCCACCCTTGACAGAGAGCACAAGGAAATGAGGAAGAAGTTGGTCTACCTAGAGAAGCACGCGTACGTTGAAAGGTACGTGTCGCATGATGTGCATATTGTAAGGCCTTTGACCTTACCTATTGCTTGGGAGAAATTCCATAAGGATTTACCTACGCATAAGGCCAAAATTTGAAAAGGGCGCGTACGTGGAGGATGAGATATCCATCCCAGATGACCCTACTGGAAGGAAGAATCCCACGCCAAAGCGTAAGGAGAGGGAAGAGAAAGAGGAACAGAGGGCGGTGGAGAAGCAAGATGTAGGTACCGTGGGGACAAGTACCTACGTCTAGAAGAAGAAGAGGACAGTGGTCAAGGAGAAGACCCTGCAAGCCACCATCCCTTGAGGAACCCTCAGATGAAGAGAAGACCACATCCCCGACTCCGAGTTTTCAGCAAAGGAAGAAGAAGAGGGGATGGAAGAACCAAAGTCCGAGGATACAGATGACATGAACACCTATATAGGCAAAAAGGATGATGATGAAGAGGAAGAGCTGGAGGTAAATCAGGAGCTGATTGATGTCCACGATTCGGAGGAAGAGGAAGCAGAAGATGCAAACGATGCTTTCATCTTTGCAAGGAGGAAGGGCGCCCAAGGGGAGGAAGGCGCGCAAAACAAAGAAAGGAGTGAGGGGGCAAGTACCAAGGAGCCAAATATGCCCAAGCTCACTCAGGAGGAGGTGGATGAGAAAGTGACAAGGGAGGTGGAGAAGATGATTAATACCTTGGTCGACGAGGAATTGGAGCGCAGCGCAGAGAGCTGCTCGTGCTTGGTGAATTCAAGGAAGAGCAAAGGGAGAAGAGTGTGAGTAGCACAAAAGGCCCAACTCTTACAGTGACTATTCCAAAGGGCGTGCGCACGGGAAGTAAATGTGCAGAGGAAGGAAAATCAATGATGGGGTATGTTAATGACCCTAGCAAAGTTTTGTGTGCATGCTTCCAGAGTACCGTGCCCACCAAGGAGCTCACCGCCATGGAGTCCTTTGATCCTGAGGGTGGATACCCGTGCACAAGAAAGATGCTATCATGGGCGTTCGACTCCCACCTTGATGAGCCCGAGTTCGAGGTTAACCAAGGGGTGATACTAGAGCTATCCGAGACAAAGGGGGTCAACCCCATCATAAACACACAACAACTGTCGATGAGCAAGTATGTAATGCACTCAACAAAGTCTCCATGGAGGTAGAGGCAAGGCTCTTCTCAGAAAATGATAGGGTTAAAGTCTTGGAGGACCTGATGGAGAAGAGGAAGGAAGAAATAGTTGAGCTAACAAAGGAACTCAGCCTTGAAAAGCTGATCAACGCTCAACTACAAAAGAATTACAAGAGGAGAAAGCTAAAGTGCATGAAGTTTCCAAGAAGGTGGAGCTCATCTCCCAGGATATTGTCATGAAGCACCCAGACCTTAACCCTCCCGCATAAAAATATGGTTCCCCCTAGAGTGTCTTGAGGACTTGACTCGATCCTCACCATGGAAAGGTAGCCTTTGGCCTTGGAGTCGGTAGAGGATGTAGCTATGCACTTGAGCAGGAGGACAAGTTAAAATTCATCACACTCGTAGCTGAATATAACAAGGTGCTTGCTGATGTAAAAGTAGCTGCATGAACCGTGGGGTCGCATACGACCATTGCGTGGATCAGGACAAGGTGACAAGCATGCTGCTTGCCAACAACGATGATGAGCCGAGATGAAGGACTTTAGGGAAAAGAATAAAGGCAATAGAGCAGAGCAAGAAAAGATTCTAGCCAAAGTAGAAAGAAAATTTGAAGCTATTGAGATCCTTGGTCTCAATCAAAACCCGGCTTAAAGAGCTCTACACGGTCATTATGAGGAAGATGGATGCCTTGGAAGATCAAGCTAAGGAATTGGAAACGGTGGTAGATACCATAAACACAAAGGGGGAAGGATTAACCTTCGATGAGGTGAGTGCATTAGTTGGCGAACCTTTGCAAGAGGGCGCAGGATGAAGTCAGTGCTTGGAATACACTGGAGGCTAACCTGCAGCAAAATTTTCCCCTTCTTCTTTAGGTAGTTTTCCTTCTATTCTCTCTCTTCCCCATTTCTTTATTCTTTCCCTCCATTCTTTTCCAAGGTAAGGCCTTGCCTTTTTGTACTGCATTCTTTGAAAAGGTTCTCGAGGGTAGAGAACAGGTGAAGTGTGGGGTAATGTTGAGACCCTAATATAGCTACCAAATCTTAAAGGCGCGTAGGTGTGCACGGTCGGAGGAAGTGCACAAGTTAAGGTGCGCAAGGCAGGATTCAAAAAGGATTCTTAGAGAATCAAGGACGCGCACCAATAAAGCACAATTCGGGACTTAGCCGTTTTTGAATTGTTGATGCGAAACACATGAAGAACGTGTTCCATTTGGATAAGGTTCCAGCCTGGCAACAAGGTGTCCTAGAAGGAATATACCTTGCGATAAGAAAATCCAAAAAGCTAATCATGACATGGAGAGGCATACGCCTGAGGCAATCCACACCTTGACACTTGGGGCCAGATCTGAGGTTTCAGAGGAGTTTGTTGGAGATCAGATGCCTATTTATATGTGCGTCCTTAGCAAAAGAAGAAAAAACAAGAGGAAGGAAGTGGAGCTCTGCATAATTACTACGAGAACTATGGGATAAAAGGGGTAGATGATTATAGGAAGGATGTAATAAGGGAATGGGGAATGTAAATTTTGTTTCAAAAGTCTTCATGTATGGATCCAGATATGGCACATGACTATGGTCTCCCCTTCTGTGATATTCTATAGTAATGCTATGAATGAATATGATAAGGTTACCATGACAATTGTATTAAGATCTTCTCTCTGTATTATCTGCATATTTCTATTATGCTTTTGTTCTTGTATAATCATGAACCTTATTTGAATGTTAAGTCTATTTGTGGATTTACAACTTCCTAGTTCTATTAATTCTGTTAAGCACTTTTACTTTTGATATGACTGAAAGGGTATAGAAGTTGTTCTAAGCTCTATAGCTTTTTCATGTCCTTTAAATCACTAATTCAAGATCATGAATGATGCCTTCCACTAAACTCACATAAAAGAGAGACTCAGCTCCCTCTCGCGCCTCGGGTGAGTGCCCAGCCCCTCTAGGTGATAGGTCGGCGTGCATGAGGTTCCCTTGTTCTTGGTGGGTGCAAAAATGACCACAGAGACTTCCGGCCAGTGTATATTTAGATTCTTGTGCATGTGTCGTAATGGTTATTCCTACTATGCGTTTATTGCATTGATTTTGGGCATCCTTCATTTTCAGGTTTGTCTTGTGGGTTTGAGTTTTGTTTGGACTTGGACGGCTCGTTATTCACTTTGCTCAAGCTTCAGCTTGCATTCTGGTTGTCATTAGCACGGTTTACATTGCTCTGCCGACTTACACTCTTGGCATCTACCACTCGGGTTCTCATGTTGGTGCTTCTGCATATTGGTTGGTTGGAGGCTAGCCTCCCTAGTTGGTGTTTCTATCAGCATTTCCGTGTTCCTTCTCATGGCTTCGACTCACCTGCTCATGGCCTTGATCCGAGCGTCTCTGTCTTGCACCACCTTCTCACCATTTTGTGCATTAGACTCCTGGCATTCCACTCCACGGTGACCCCATAGAACGGCTCCCTCAACTCATGCTACATGTTGGTCCAACCTCTGCATTGGTGCAGCTTCTTTGTGCCTGTTTTGGCTCACCTAGTTCACATTAGTTTCTTGGCTTCTACCTGGTCGCTCACTATTCCAGCTCGACATTGATTTCCTCGAGCTTGCCTTGGACTCTTCGTTGTTCACCGCTATTCCCGAGTCTTCCTACGCATGTAACCACCCACCATTCCATGCCACTCACCTATAAGTGGAATATTTGTGTTACCTAGAGCTTCAGAGGCACATTTTCCTTGCCATGAGGTCGGAAACATCCGCGGCCTTGACAGTTTTATCCTTCTATCACCACGCACAACTCACCTGCAGAAGCATTTCAACCTCTCACTATCGCATGGGGTCATTTAGTGGCTTGGGTTTGACAAATACACCACTTTGACTTGCCCACTCTACAGCATTGACATGTAATTCAAACCTCTCTGCTCAAATCGACCCCTTCACCAAGCCCTCGCACATGATGCACGCAGTTCTTTACACCCATAATCTGGCAAATACACGTGGACTGGTCATTGGTTGTGGTTTCATCCTCATTGCACGTTGCTCTTGTTGTGGAGATATTGTTCGACTCGTGGCATAGACCCTACAACTCGGTCACACAGCTCGGTTGCTTCATCTTACCTTGCCTCAAACTACACTTCTCCATTCTACTTCAGTGAGCCTTGTCAACTCTACTCTCGTGGATAACTTGGGCTTTGGCATGATCAACTCGGTGGCTTTTGCAAAGTAGACTCCGACATTTGGAAACCAGCTCAACTCGGGTATTCACCAACTCCACCACATATCTTGACACCTCATCTCAGGCCCACTCCCTTTTAGACATTGTTTGGAGGTTAAAAAATCTCATTTTTAATGTTTTAAGGTTAAAAACATTCATTATGGCATTGTAATAATTTTAGGGCCTTTATTTGCTTGTAATTATGCCCTTCCTATGTGTGTCGAAGACGGAGGGCGAGGTCCGGGGTTGGAAGGAGGCTAATCCCCCCTCACAAGAAAAACAAACCCTGCTTGAAATTTGATGCCATTTCCAACAAGTACCCACACGATACCCTTTGCACCCATTTCGAGCTCTTTTTTAATCAGTTTGTAAAGTTCATTGGCATTTTCTATCAGTTGCGGGAATTGTATTTTTGCTATAACTTTTGACTTGCTACTTGGTTTTGAGCGCTTCTTTAGTCAAAGTTGCATGATTTTTCACACATTATGTGATGACATTGTCAATTTTGTAAACACACTACTTTATAAAGTGCCGCATTCTAGGGGGTTCACTAGTACTCTTTGGTTTTTACATGTAGACGCATTATCGGCTAAGTCCGACGTCTTGCTTTTGTGCACCTTGCACTTTTTATTTTGCATCATGGAGAGTGCTCTTTCCATACTTGAGCATCCTAGGATCGCTTACAGCCTCTGCCACTTCTCACAAGGAGAGGGAACTATTCAGCTTAGCATGATTCCATGGAATGTTACTTTGCTCATGAGGGTCTTTCACCCTTCTTACTTCGGTCAGTTCATGTACCCACTGATCATCGTCATCTGGAGGACTTCCTTGACACTTGTAACCATTTTTTTGGTCACTTGATGATGTATGTCTCTAGATCTCTCTCGTTTCACGTGGCAGACTTAGATCCACCCCATCATGTTTTAGAGCATTCTTCGATCCCTCATGGAGACCCTTCACATATTGCTGCCATTATTACTGCACTCTTTGATTGATTGTCTCCTCTATTTCTTCGTGTAATGACAATTCCACTAACACGAGACTCACTTGGTTTTACTTCGATGACGAGGATTGAGCACTCAATTACGATGTTGAGAGTATTATAGAGGACTCTTCTCCTCCTCTCACAATTCCAGAGAGTGTTGACACTTCCCACATCTCATCAGATATCAAGTAGTCTCCTATTCGATCTCATCTGATCATTACACCTTCCTTCTTTCCAATTCCAATGTGTGAGGCCCCTTTCACTCCTCTACCTTCATTGGATTACTCATACCTATCTGGACATCGCTCTTACATTTGTTGAGCCCCCTCATTGGGACAGTATCTACTTGACCTTGGTCATCTTTTCATAGATTACACTTGTGATGTACTACAGGTTCGTCATCCATCTACAAGTATTTCAAAGGAGTTCATTATCTCCATTGTTGGGAGTGCCCCTTCTAGGACTCTTACCACTTCCACTTTTCCGGAGACCTTCATTGATCTACCCTTGCTTGTGGATCCCTTTTCTATTGTGGGGGTTCTGTTACCTTCACATCACTTGGACATCCTTTTTGTGGGTGTTCACTCTTCACACTCTAACATTTCTACGTATGTGGCATTACCTTGGTTACTTCACACTCACTTGTTAGACCTATGTCACACTTTCGTGAACCAAACTCGGCGTTCTTTGTCTTTGTTGCCTTTAGTTTCCTTCACGAGTGGGTGGACTTCAAAGCACATCATTTCTATCCTTCTAAGGGCAAGCATACGGTTCGGTGCGGGTGGCTCTTATTCAATCCAGAGGCAAAGGATCTCATCATCGATATTCTTCTGGGAGACTTCCTAGAGCTGCAGAGTTTAGATCCATCCATGGCATCTTCTGTATTCCTCTCGTCTCCCTCTTCTTCCCTCTTCTTCTTCTTTCCAAGAGATTGCCTCTTTGTACATGGGTACCTTTATAGGCTCGTCTATGGCCGGGACCCATCCTTGGCATCTTTCTTATATTAGAGAGTGGACTTGTCTCTCTTTTGGGGGATTTTTTCCCACTAGGTTTTCTCTTTTACTCCACTTTTCGAGAGTTTCTTGTACATGGGTACCTCATCAGGGTTTGTGTTGGGACCCATTTCTCATTTTTGACTTGCCACCTCATCCTAAGTTACGATGAAGGGGGTGTTGGTGTGTATTATTTTCCACATCATTAGGTGAGTTATCTCACTTAGGTGAGATGGTAGGTCCACATATCATTTAGGGGTCATCATGATATTCTCTTACATGTCGGCATCATATGCATCATTGGGAGTTACACTTCTGCTTTGGGAATGTAACTCCCCCTCTCCACTGAGTTGTCATGATTGTAGCATCGGGAATTACTCATCACCTCCTATTTATACACCCTTTTGGATCTATGAGATAGATGAGAGTTTTATGGATTATCGAGGTTACTTTGTTTGTCGAATCTTTGCACGCACATTCGATTGATGCTCTCCTCCTCGAGATCTCTTCATGATGTCGTTCACACTTTCGTTGATGTGCACGTCATCCCTCATGATCGTCACTTGCGGGTTTTGTGCCCTCTTACAAGGAGAAGCTGGACTTCATGGTTGAAATGCTGCCCCAACTTACACAATGGGCTGAGGAGATCGGGGCTTATGAGCAAAGTGCGGGACAACCTTATCAATGGGTAAGTCAATCACCAGCTTCCTGTATTTCATTTTCTCTCCCTCAATCTTTATCATTTCAACAGAGGCAAGAGTCAAGCCCCTCACTTGCTGCCCCAAGTGTTGATTTCATTTCTCCATTCCCTAGTCTTCCACCTCATCTCAGTTCTTGTCTTTTTCCCTTCCAAACAGTCATCCCCTCCAAACAAACAAGAAGTTCCACCTCCTTTCCCACCACAAACAATTGCAAAGATGGTTGAACCCCAACCTACCACTCCTCTTGCTTTCCCAAGCCCATGTTGGGAAGAGACTCAAGAATCCAGTCAAGGAGAACATCAAACAGAGGAACCCAACAGAGAAGAAATGATAGAAAATATGAAGAGTTGGGCTACTAAATTTGAGTTTTCAAAGATCCCCTTGTTGGTTAAGCCTACAGAGGAGGCCAAGGTTGAAGACTCAATGGTGGTTAGGACTGATTTTGTTGCAGCAGAAGAAGAATAAGGAAAGGAAGAAGATCAGTTATCAAGTTGCTCAAAGTGTAGTGTCCACAATGGCACTTTGTCTGAGAGAAATGTTGATCCAATTCAAGTTGCACAATCAGCCAAAGAAGAGGAGGAACAATCAGTCCCAAGCCCCATTGAAGAGGAGCAGTTAGGAGAGATCATATCAGTGTTGAGGCCACTCAATGAAGAAGGCATCATTGAAGATTTTTTGCTTTCATTTCAAGGGCCTGATTTGATTGATGAACCCATGATGGAAGAGGACCATACAGTTTCAGAGGCTCTAAGTGTGGAGTAGGCTATAAAAGAACCTTCAGTTCTTCCTCCCACTTCATCCCCTTCAAGCTTTGATGTTGAAGAAGAGTTTGATCTTTCAAACTTCATGTTTGAGAGTGAAGGGAGCCATGGTGATCAAGTTGTAGATCAGGAAGACACCATGAAGGAGGTAGAGCACTTACAGCAGAACAAGGAGATAGACTGTCTATCAGACTTGAGAGATTGCTTTGATGAAGAGGAGCCCATGGAGATTACATCATTCGCTCCTCCATCCATCTTCCACACACATGAACCTACTGCCATGAAGGAGGATATTCAAGTGTAAAAGCTTGCACTCCATAATGGCCCTCTGGAACCAAGGTTGGAAGATCTTGATCTTCCATGTTCTTCAAAGGAGGAGGAAGAGAAAAGGCAGGAGGGTGTCATCATCTCTCTCACACCATCCACTCAAGAAGGTCCACAAGAAGACTCCATTTTTGGAGTTGAATTTTAGAGAAATGGGCACATCCAAAGGATCAGACCATGCCCAATCAAATACTTGGCTTCATTAGAGCCAAGGGAGAAGCCAAAACTAGTCATGCCTACTCTAGGGCATGAAGATGAGCATCAAAGTACCAAGGGTCATCATCAACACCTCCAGAAGTCCGATGCAAGTCAGCTTGAGGAGGTATTTTCCATTAATGTTGATACCTTGATGATTTGGGTGGAGGACCGACTTATTGTCAATTTTTCACTCATACAGTAGTTATATTTAGTGTCAAATCATTTACATGGTTGCCCCTCTTGAGAAAGGGAAGCTACTTCTCCCTACATGTAGCAGTTTGTTTAGCATTCTTTCTCTCTAGTTAGTGTAGGAGTAGGAGTAGACTTTGTTTCCAGCAAAAGAAGTGCTTATGCACACTCTGCATGTCTCATTTGAGGCATGTATGATTTGGTATTTGTATATAAGTTTTGTTCACATTGCTCTAGAGGTGCACAAGGCCAGGCTCTTCACTATTTACGGCAGAAAGATCCATAGTTTCCTGTAACAGTTATAAATTCTAAAAAGAAAACAAATGCAGAGCAACTAAAGTCGTTTCAAAATAGTCCATTTTAGGGACAGATGAAAGTCCCAGAGTTAAAATAATTTTCTACTCTCAGAAATTCCATTTCCAAGATTTCCTTATGAAAATTGAGAGTGCAGACTCAAAAATGAAATTGCGGTCGAAAAACATAGAAAAGACATACAGTCAGGCTCATGCAGTGGCTCAGGGATCATACCTTTAAAGGTTCAGATCAGTTTCATATTTATCAAGCAGACTCCATGCCCAATGGATGCTTCAAGGCCACTGGTCTCTTCATCTAGCTAGCAGATGTCCCCGTGAGTCACCAAATTGTTATCCCAAATTCACCTCCTCTGACAAATTTGGTCAGAACGAGCCCTACACATGAAGAAAACATGAAGGGAAATGATTCAGACCCATGAACTCGAGTTCTAGAGCTAGGCAAAGCAAAAATAGAAGCCCGAGAAAGTTAAATTCAACCCTGCACAAGAAGAAATAAAAGAAATGGTTCTTTTGAGCATTTCCATGTCTTAAATCTATTTTGCAAGCTTCAGGGACTCAACAATGAAATTGTAGGGTCAGACAAAAAGGAGGAGACGGTTTCAAAGAGGCCAAATGTGAAAAATAGAAGAAACGGTGAAGTTTTGAAGTTTTCGGGCTCGAAACAGATTCAGGAAAAGGTCTAAAATCGACTAAGTATGGAGGAGCCAACGGAGAGAGCCATGTGTCCTTGCAGTGCTTCTCCAAAGATGGATCCAAATAGAGAGGCTCAAACAAATGCCACATCTCCATGTGTCCTAGGGTGGAACGGAGGCAGGATCAAATGGTCAAACAGAGTCAAAGGCAGATAGGGCGGGCCTCAAAATTGGCTAAGTATGAATGTGCGAGTGGAGAGTGCCAAGTGTCAGCATGGCGCATCTCCAAGAGTTGGTCCCAAGGTGAAGACCCAAATGAGCACAAGCTCGCCACGTAGCCCAAAGTCTAAAAGTAAGAAAGACTATTGAAAATTCCATAGATTAGTGAGGCCGATAAGTGTCAACTTGGCGCTCCTCCAAAGGCAAACTTTGGGTTGGGTTTGCAAACAAGTGCGGTGCCTCCACGTGTTCTATCAAGGGGGTAGAGTTAGTTGAATAGTCAATGCACAAACAAGTTGGTGGAGGCTACCAAGTGTCTCAATGGCATTGATTCAAGGGTCAAATAGAGAAAAGGTTTCCAAATGAGCACTAGACTAACGCGTGTCCCAGAGGAAAGTGGGTCATCGGGGAAAAATTTAGTTTTTCGCCCTTTGCCCCAAAAGGTGTAAAAGTTGCAAAATGGCCCACAACTCCACCCAAGGGAAAAGTCAACATTTAGACCCAAGTCAAAGCCAAGGTGGAGAGTCGGGGAAAAAAGTAAAAGTTTGCCTTTCATCCAAAAAGCATAAAGGTAAAAATGGAAGTGCATTTCTAGCCAACCAAAAAGAGCCACGTGTCCAGTGAGCGGCGGGGCCGAGAGTTCTCTGATTTTTATATTCTTGCGAAAAAAGGGGAAAAGTTATGTTCGAGCCTGGAAACCTAATTTTGTTCCGATCCGCTACCACGTGTCCCATATTAAAGAGAGGGCCCATTTTTCAAACTGGTTTTCCTACCCATTTGTACAGACCCGATGTAAACTTCGAAGAGGCATATCTTTCGACTCAGGGCTCAAAATATAGCGAATCTGATACCATTGGAAGTGTCTCAATGTCCTCTATGCCATGGAAGGATAGAAAATCATTTTTTACAGGCCCTGGTAGGTGAAAAATGAAGAAAAGTCTTCTAGGCCATTAACATAGAATCTAATCTCTTCAACTACCAGATCTGATTTGATTCGATCCGTGGGGAACCAAAAGCAACATATTGTGGGTAGATCTATAGAAGGCATTGATTTTCTAGTGGTTGAGATTTCAAAATGGGATTCAATGTGTATCTCAAAGTGGTTGGAGCAGGATTCGATTCTTTCCTTCTTCTCTCTCCCATTCTTCTATATATTGTAACAGAGGCATCATTTCAAAAGGTTAATTAGTTATTGTTCATTCTTCTTCTTTGTCTCCCCCTTCTTTTCTTCCTTAGGGTTGAAATGGAGTTTGAATCTCCTCCCCTACTCTGTAAATGATGTTTTTGCCTCTTACTCGTGTATTATGCTCTCAGTACAAATTTTTAAGCAAAGAAAACTCATTTTTTTGATGTGTTTGTCCATCTTTCGCTTGTTTTCATTGCATCTTCTTACCTCTCATCATTCTGGAGTATTTTGTGCATGTTTTGGACGTTTCATTTGCAGATCTGGGAGTTGTGTTCATTGGGTTGAAACGTTTCCTGTGTGAAATCTGATCTTTGGTTTGTGATGTTGTTGTCCATCCTCTCCATTGCTCACCTCTATTCGTTTCATGGCAGTCTGGGTAGATGATCAACATTTCCCTTTTCTTGGTGTTATCACCTCGTTAGTGTAGGAATTCCCTTTTCATGCTCTCTCTCCTTGGTCCCTTGGAATTGTTAGATTAGGAGTAGATAGTCACATTTCCTTCCTTAGAAGTAGTTTAGCATTAGGATTAGGAAGAAGAAGCCGGCTTTCTCTGGAGGGCCATCTTAAGTCCACAAGTCCCACAGCTTAAGAGATGGTCCCATGTTATGTAAATCACACCAAATGAGTTTGCCTTAGAAAAATAGATTTTTAGGGCTCATTTGGGGGTGATGTGATTCTACACTAACAATACCCACATGGGAAGCCCTTCCAATGTTCCAAAATTGATAGAAGAAAACACCCCCTTTTTCATGGACAACATTCACAATAATCTTCCACTCCACCTGATCCTCACTTGATATTCCGGTATATCCAGATATCTACAAATTCAAGGTGACCATTTACACAAAATACTTGAGTTACAATAATTGAAAGAGTGAATAAATGATATGTAATGTTACCCTTGGGAACTGGGAGAGACATTGGTGGCTTCTACAATAAGAGGCCTCCAATGCTGACTCTTTGGGATTAGTAAAGAGTTTCATGTGGCTGCAGCATGTAATTATATGATCGTTATCTCTTTAAAGGTGTTAAAACCACCCTACAAATGCCATTCACTATTAAAAGTTTCAAATAATTCCTAGAAATTAAAATGAAATAAAAAAGAGAATTCATACCTTTGAGATAGATGGAGGGGACCCAATTGGTAGGGCATTAATAGG
Organism: Taxus wallichiana var. yunnanensis; assembly: GCA_018340775.1. NCBI lineage: Eukaryota > Viridiplantae > Streptophyta > Pinopsida > Cupressales > Taxaceae > Taxus > Taxus wallichiana. The sequence goes on from CM031239.1 coordinate 450,072,320, forward strand.
GAATGGGGTGATACATGGTCTCTACATTTTTCATTTATTTATCCCATGCTCATTATAAAATAACTCACTAGTCGCTTCCAATATCTAGTGTATAAATAGGTTTATGTTGTTGTGTTGTGTGAATTCGTAAGCTACATGTTAGCCCTACATAGATTCATTCACATTACCTCCACTCCCACTGTTGACAAAAATTTGAGGCAAACAACGTTATGTACTGATTGAAACAATGAAAACGTCCTAAACGTTCATACGCAATCCCTACATTCAAGATGCAATTGCTAAAAAGGGAACAACTAAAAACAACAAAAGTGCTAAAAAGTGCTAAACGTCAAAACGCCCATCAATTTTAGGCACCTAAGAAAAATTTCAAAATAATCATCAAATTTAATCCAAAGGCATGAACGACCACATGCCCTTTACCATAGGGGGAACACCTTTCGCGTAATTAAAAAAGAACATAATAGATGTGGCTAAAATTCACAATGGAAAGATCTTAAGAAATTTTAGAAGTCCCAAGGACAAAATATTCTCCATACTCTTAAGAAAGCTTAGAATTTATAATGGAAAAAGACCCTCTATACATCGCTTAAAGCTCAATATATATAATCTTAGCCGAAGTCGGTGGAATTAGAGTGTGTTCCATGCACAAATCCACACCACATAAATTCACAAATATGGGGTGTATAGAGGCCAAATGGAAAATCATATCTTCTCATGGCATATGATCATTTCTTGTTTCCTTTGACATTTATGATTATCTCTTCTATAATTAACGCTTCATACACCCTATTGAATGGATAAGAATGGAATGGAACTCCTTGTTGTAATTATCATGCTTTATGTATAGAATGCCAAGGAATAATCATTTGGTCTACACCTATTATTCTTTGTTCTTCATAGCATCCTATGTTGTCTAATCAAAATATATGGAGATCACACTTTTCACGATATTTTTCTTCATTTGTCCTCTTGGCCGAGCTATTGAAGTGTTTGTTTATGTTTTAAATTTTTTTATCATTTACCTATTTCTTTTGTAGTTTATCTTATGAGGCAAGTCATCCGAGTTGGATAGGTGAAAAGAAAAGTTAAAAGATTAAGGGAATCATCCTTAAGAGGTCAGTCTTGGGAAAGACTCCCTAATTAACCTTTGGTGCCACTAAGAAGCTATATAAGGGATCGTTTGGACTCAGTTTGGGCATGCATCTTATTATAATTTTACACTTAGTTTTTGGGATGATTACTCAATTCCATTCCACTAGAGGGCGAAAATCCTTTGGTGTGGCACACAAGGAGGATGAAACCCTTCTTTTTCAAGTTGTTAAATGAAAAATCTCCAATTGGTGGTTCTTAAAGGATTCAAAGAAGGTGATGTTGTTGGTTTGCAGCTAGGGTTTGAAGGAGAAAGAGTTGTCAAGGTTTCTACATTTATTTTTCACCCTCTCCCAGGGTAGCGACTTGGGTAGAGGAAGGGTTTAGTGCCTTCTAGGGCACATTTGGGCCATTGGAGTTGTTCTTCACTTTCCTCATAATTTATAAGGTTGATTTCTCATTTCATTGGTATTTTTGGGGTTTTGGAATCATCATTTCTAGCCCTTAATGTGAGTTGTACTTTTGCTTGATTATTTAATTAATTATAGTTGTGGTTTATCTCTTGTTTCTTCTTTATTGTAAAGTATATTGGTTGGTTAAATATATTCATAGTTGGATAAAATATTTGAAATCATTCTATGACATTTTCATCTTCTTGTTTCATGGAAATAGATTTTATTAAGTTTCTTTACAGCTTCAATGCCATAGGAGGTTTAATATATTTCATTCATCATTGGGTGCTAGTTATAAAATGTGTGTTGCCCTAAAATGTCATTTATATATATATATATATTATATATATATATATATAAATATAATAGATTTGTTGTTCCAAAAATCTTATTTTCCTCATTTGGTTTGAGGCCAAACCCTTATTCTTAGTTTCAACCCTAGAAAGGGACATTACATGCTATAAGATCTTTAAGTGCATTAATTTTTCCTTATCTTTATTATTTGGGCCCTTAGGACCTTAAATTTATCATTTGAATAAATCAATGGTGAGGGTAAAACACTATGCTTTGACAAGTATTTGACTTCCTTCAAGGTGCGATCATGCACCGTGTGTTTCTATCATTTAATCGTGGTTTGATTCATTTTTACAACAACGTGTGTTTGTTGGATTTTATTCTATTATAAAATCAACAACGAGAATATTTCATTGATGACAAGCCTTTGAACCTTTGAAACCTTCTAATGTATTGATTTTTAGTCACACAGATCCAACTTCAATCATAGCCATTGCTTCTTTATGTTATAACATAGGTATGCCCCTGGTTTGATGGAGTATCTTTGCAAATCGACATAGGAAATCTCTTTACATCTAAGATTTAATAAAACGTGGAAGACTTCACCAGTTTTCAAGCTTGAAATGCTTCAATTTACAATACTTAAGGCAAATCCTTACATAAATTTCACATTATAGCTCATGCTTTACAAGGTAGTATTCTAAACACTACAATTATGAAAAATCATCATACATCATTCCACATAGTAAGTGGATGACAAAAAGGGGGTGAAGGTGTTATCTCTCAAGCAACAGGAGTTGTATAGATTCCTCTCTTTAGCATGACTCTTTGTAGAGAGAAACCATATAAAGAGTAGTAATCAACTAGATAATCAGTATAACTTAGATTACAATCCATGGGACCTCATCAATGATAGAAACCACTAATAGTATTCACAAAATTTAATCATTTATAAGGGTAGAAAGTTGATTTCACATCTAAGAGCCTAATGTATTAGTAAACATATCTCATAAACCTTATATTTATTTCCACACTCCAACCGATCACATAAATAGTATATTACAATGTGTTACAAAAAGAGCATCTTAAAAGCCCATACATTCTTCATAACATGATAGTACAATGTCGAATTTCCAATGATAAGAACACGAATGATCTTCATATATCTAAGCATGTCATCCATAACTCATAAGTACACTCAATCATGTGAGTAGCTATAAAGTTTAACAAGAGGGTCGAGCCCATATAGAAAGCACAATTTTCTCCTTAAAAATCAAAAACATAAGTTAATGACTCCTAAACAATATTTCATGAAAATCAAGTGGGATGACCCCGATAATCCATGCAGCTTTAAGGAAACAATCCCAAATCACATTAACATTACTTATTCATAAACATGAAGTGCACACCTTTATTAATCAATCACTTTGATTTCCAATATCAATCCGTAGTGAAAGGTTTGACGCCATTAAATACCAATATCAATTCATAGTGAAAGGTATACATTCCATTAAGACCATCGAGTGGGTTATAAGCCCAATAACTTCATAAAGAAAAAACAACCCAAGAAAACATAATCAACATAACCTTAAGTTAGCTCAAGATTTCATAACACATCCTTTTTAATAGGGTACTTGGGATAGGTTTTATGAACATCAACTTCAAAGCTCAAGAGTTTGTATTGAATATTACAAAATATAGAACTAAAAGGATCATCAACAAGTTGTCAAGTTTCCTTTAAATAAGAAATTCACAATGGTTTGTGACCAAACATGGTTTATGCCACTCTTAAGTGAGGTTGTGTTTGTGACCACATGTTAAGGGTTGTGTTCTTAGTAAATTTGTCTCATGTAAATTTTTTGATACATGTTAAGGGAATATTGGTTTTTTACTATAAGATCCCATACTTTTACACATAATAAAAGAAAAAACAACATAACGAGAGTATTCCATAAGATAGATATACAAATACAAGGGTCATGCCCTTTAAATATATGTATACTCACCATGATAATATCATTCGAAACACAACCATATACAACCTTCAAGAAAGGTATCCACTTACCTTTGAAACTAGGAGACACATCTTCTGATTTTGGGGGGGTGAGAGCGATAGTGTAATGCCACCTTTTTATAATTAACTCTTTTGAAGGCTTCTTTCACATTCCCCTTCCCTTGGGAAATAAAGAGGGGAACAAGGGAGCTCCTTTGTTGATGTTTTAATCTTTTTTATTAACATTTACATTTTTTTTAGTATTTTCCTTATGAAGAAGGTTTGTTGGGTTGGATATCTTTTAAAGCAAGTTAAAAGATAAAGTAAGCTTCTTATTGAGGTCATTCATGGGTGAATTCCCTCCACGATACTTTGGTGTCACCATATGGATATAAAAGGAGTCCTTCGTGCTCATTTTGGGCATGTTTTTGGCTATTATAATTTTATCTATTTGGTTTTAGGGTTGGTTGCTCTATTCCATTCCACTAAGGGGCAAAAATCCTTTGGTGTGGCAAGCAAGGAAGGAAAAACCATTTTTAAAGGTTGGAGAACAAAAATCATCCAGTTTGGTGGTTCCAAGGCCTTCAAAGAAGACTATCTTGTTGATTGGGCAACTAGGGCATTGAAGAAGAGGAGTTATTAATGTTTCTTCATCAATTTGGCACCCTTTCCTAGGGTGGCCACTTGATTGAGTATTTCGGTGCCTTCTAGGCACATTTTGGTGTCTCAAGTTGATATTCGATTTATCCTAATTTATAAGGTTGTTATATCACTTCTTTGGTATTTATTGGGTTTTGGAGACCTCATTTTTAGCTAATTTGTGGACTTATTTCTACGCTAATTATTTTAATAATTCGAGTTGTGTGTTGACACTTATTTCTCCTTAATTTATGAAGTATATTGGGTGGAAATTGTTGCTCCTAAGTGATAGTACAATTTTCTCGCCCTAGGGATTATTTATTAGTTTTCTAAGGTAATTTATTTGATACCCTACTTGGTGTGATTTCAGGTTAGCGCTAGGGTTTGATCATTGTTGTTTTAGAAATCTAAATTCTTGCATCTAGGCTTGTGGAAAAACCCTTATTTTCATAATCATCCCTAGAAAGGGACATTACAGAGAGAGAGAGGGAGGAGGTATTCATAGGTAGGTATCCCAAAGAGACAAAGTGCCAAGATAAAATTGTAGTTGAGATCCTCCAAGCTTGTGCTCTAGTTCCTCTCACAAAACTTTCTACCCAAATCTCAAATGAATCATGTCTAAAGCCATAATGTTCACCTCTATTATTTTCCAAATTCTTCACTTCAAGGTCGTTAATGTTTCCCAATGCATGTTTTTCTCACAAATAGAATGGTTAGAGAATGTGTAATGTCCACTTCTTGATATTAATCATATGAAAACCCTTAGCTCAATTATGTTCCTTGGGGCTTAAGGGATGTGAAAAATGGGAGAAAGGTGGTGACTTTTCTTTTAAGTTGTTAAAGTTTTTTCTTATGTTTATTTTATAAAGAAACTTATAATAATGTCACTTAAAGTTATTAAGAGGAAAAATGTAAAAGTTGGTGAGGAAATAAAAGTAGCAAATCATAAAAATATAAAATATAAAATGGGGTGACCCATATGGGTTTTTCCCTTGGAGTTTGTGACAGGAAAAAGGATAAATAGAAGTGTGGGGAGCCATGAGAAGGATCTTTTGCCAATCTATTTTCTCTCATTACATGTTAAGCTATTTTTCTTGCATAAAATTTTCTAAGGATGAAAACCCTTAAGGAGAAGGAGATTTGGGAAGAAAACCTCCAAGGTTTGAAGTTTGGGGAATCAAACTCCTCAACTTTCTCGAGGTGAATCCATCCAGGGGTTTACCATTGTACTACACTTCAGGTTTGTCGTTTTTATAAGATTATAATTCAAATCTAGGGCACATTTTGGGGTTGTTTTCACTCTATCTAAGCTTAGATTTAAATCAGATCTGAATTTGTGAGTTTGGGAGGTTTGGATCAGCCAAACCTTGATTATTTTCAATTCATTTTGCAAATAAACAGATCTGGGCATTTTTAGGCCAAAAGTGACCCCCTAAGAGATCGATGCAACCCCTTTTGGAAGGGTTTTTCATTGTTTTTCGGTCTCAGTGGATGGTTGGAGACTCTTTTACATCAATAAAGGAAATTTTAACATCAGCTTTCTAGCCCTCTATTGGTACAATTTTGATAATAATCACTATTGTTAATTTCAACATTGTTTCAGCCCTTGATTTATTTTTGTAAATTCATACAAGTGTAAAAAAATCCAGATTTCTCTTGTAAGTTGTTCTTAGACCCCAAGTCGTCATTCTTGGTCTTGTGGGTATCTTGGAAAGTTATTATTTGCATCAATGAAAGATATTTTCAGTTTATTGATCATTATTGTGTGTATTGGTAGTTTGACATCATTTTTAGAATTCAATTTTTGTGGAGTTTTCAATTTATATAATTCAGATTTTAAAAGAGGATATTACAAAATCACCTAAACACTCCAATAAATTCCCCATTAACCACATTTGAATCAAAGAAGGATCCAAAGAAGGAAAACAAGCAACATAAAAGCCTAGTGCATGCATCCATTGATAGTCGAGCTAGAGCTACAATATGGTTTCCAAATATCCAAAGCAATCACAATACGTAGTCAAATCCCATTGAGGTTTTGATAAAAATCTATTAAGTATTCTACTTTACCCATTCCACAGTCTAAACTCTTTTATTTTATATCAAACACCACTTTATTACAATGTCCCATATTTGATGTCATATAACATATAAAACATGTACCTCATGCAAATTTCCAAGAAATTACGTCTTTGTCAAGTTACAACTTAATCAATTAGTCAAGTTTAATGGTATATGATACAACGTAATCTTAATTAATACATATAATTTATACACCTAAGTATAGCTCAAGAAATGCCAAATACCATAGATTAAGTGCTAATATGTATTGTGAAATAAATGTATTGCTTTGAAAGCATACCTTTTAAGGCCTAAAAAGGTTGTAGACCATTCTAATACAACAAGTTATGAAACAAATAACTCATAAATCTTAAAGGGCATCTAACATGCCAAGTCATTTTAATAAATCAACAACCTTAGCAGCTGATAAGATGTTATAACAACATAGAAGTTTAAGATATACTTCACGATAGAAGTCCTTAAGTATATTATCTTACAATGCTCACCATGATCAAGACCGAGAAGTGAGAACAAAGCTAAAACAACAATCAATCATGATAATGCAGCTAGCTACATCATTCACAAAATACCTTAGATTCACAACAATAATTGACCATCACAATCATAAAAATATGTTAATCAATCACCAAGTGCAAATATATTTCAAAAACAACATGGCACACACACGCACACACGCACACACGCACACACACGCGCATGTAACACTACAAAACCATGATGCCTACATACAACCAAGCCCAAGCATTCATAATTCAAAATATGCATCCAACTACACACGCACACACACACACACAGGCGCACACACACACACACACACACACACACACACACACACACACACACACACACACACACACACACCAACGCACGCAATAAGCATCCGAATGATATTGGTAAGTGTGTGCGCATACACGCGGAAGGCAGTCTCTTCACAATTGCCTCTTTGGATTTAAGTATCCTCTTCTTTAAGTATCCTTCTTGATGATAGTCTCCTTTAGGACACAACCTTTGCGATTGTGATCCTATAGAAACACATGGAACAAAAAAGTAGTTTGTATAATATCATATAAACTAAAATATTAAAAAGCATGCTAATCATGAACATCAACTACCATAAATGGCGCTTAATGACACCATTAATCGCATTCTAATCATTTTAGTTATTTATAACACAATATATGATACACTAATAAATAAATAACCAAATTTCTATCCTCTTTTATTTAATAAAATATACCCAAGTACAAGAAGGTCTTCTAAAAGATCCTTAAACTCCTTAACTATTTAAAAACATGAGATTTATTCTAGGAAAAATATACCCCTATCTCCCTTGAGAAATCATCTATAAAAGTAACATAATATAAAAAAATCCTCGATATGGACCCTTCAAAGTTAAAACACATCACTATATACTTGAATGCAAAATCCCTTTTAATCTTGTGCACTATTTTGAAACTTTATCTAAGTATGTTATTGGGTTATTTAATCCAAAGTATTTAGTTATGTTTATTATTGTTGTTGTTAGTATGTTATTTATTATACGGGAATGCATCTCTTTACGAGACAACCCCTTTCATATTGCATTTATATTAGAGTGTAATTAATGCATAACATTAATTACTTGGCAGTAAATAAAGTTTGTTAGTAATTGGTTTACAGTTGGTTCATTCATTGCTATATATTGCCTTGTAATCCTAGTTTTAAAATTAATAAAATATATTTACTTTGTGTCTCATATTATACCTATGTTCTCGCTCTATCAATTTGGTATCAAAGCTTATGGAATAGATTCATGGCTAAGCTATGTGGGCTTGTGAAGTATAAAGAAGAAAAAAGCCAAAATATATCTTGAAATATTGTATTTTGTCCGGGATCATTGGAAGAGAAGATTATAAGTTTTGAAAAAAACAGCAAAGATTTTATATTAGATGAAATCCAAATTTACATATATGGGTATGCCAAGCCTGAAAACTTTTGGTCCAAGCCATAACATTATACAACAAAAAGGCATTTGCAATCATCATAGAGAGAATTCCAAGTTGAAAATGTATTTGATATCGTCTTGTAGTTGATTACAACACCATAAAGGAGGTGAGTCATAGCGCAGAAGAGATCCTGATTATCAAGAGCCCAATTAGCCAAACCATCTGCAATCTTATCTCTATCCCAAGGAGAATGAAAATTTTACACTTCCATAAAATTTTCCTCCATTTTTTAAATCTTCTAGACTTCTTTGTAAATTCACCAATTTGGTGGGAGAGTGACTTTGCTACGAGATAATATCTTAATGGTCAATTGAGAGTCATATCTACCTTGAATTTTCAACACACCACACTTTTCTGCCTCTTGCATACCTTTATAGATTACTTTCATCTCTATTACATTGTTGGTAGTAACATACAGATTAATAACAAAAATGAACTACACATCACCCTCATGGTGTCTACCAATGCCTCCCATAGCAGCTCTACCTAGATTACCTCTGGAAGCTTCATTTGTGTTCACCACAATATCCCAAGGGTGGGACCTTGACTTGAGTGTCGTTATTTCTTTCTTTATTGACATGAAATCGGGGTAAAATAGATTCTCTTAGATCCAAAGAAATATAATTACAATTATATTCCCATTCTAGAGATAAAGTATGACATAAATGGACCTTATGCTTGAGAGTTTCAGCTATATTTATTTTTGTTTTTTCCTAGATATAGGAACCATATATGTTACTTTGTTGAAAAAGACAATTATTTCTTTCATTGTAGGTGTTCCAAAGAAGAAGATAAATCCTACTCCACAATAGAAAAAAATCATTTGTCCTATAGGAAGCACCATCGCCACCGTTTTATAACCTATTCAAGAGAATCAAAGTTATGCCACCTCAGCCTTGAAGAGAGTCGCAAATTGTCGCTAGATATGAACAACCCAAGGGCATAGGAAAAATAGGTGAGTAAAAGATTCCTCATCTTGTAAGCACATAACACATCTGAAAGGTCCATAAAATCCTTTCTTGATAAGTTGATCTCCTGTTAAAACCCGCCTATGAATAAGAAGCCACAAGAAAAAAAAACTCACTTTAGGCCACATCCCCGAGTGCCATAGGTTCTTGAAGAGGAACTTTAGAGGGTGAGGATTTTCAATCACCAAGGATGCATAACCTGTAGAAATAATATAATAGCCTGATAGATCAGGTCCCCATCCTAATTTGTCAATAAATGGAGATGAGGAAAGAGGGTGATTCTTAAAAATACTTTGTAACAAAATTTGGTGTTCATGTTGAATTACAAGTGGCCATTCAAAGAGTGGAATCCATTCTTTTTCACTTTCCCAGCGATTGGATGACAATCTTCCATATTGGGAAACCTTCCTCCACCCAATATCATGCATTTGCTTCATTATAGGAATGAGTTGAGGATATTGTAAAATAAGAGGGGCTCTCCATCCTATGAGTCAGTCCAGAAGTTGGCAGACTGTCCATTATTAACTATCCAGAACAACTATTTTTTAATAATGTCCTGGCCCATTTTAAGAACCTGTAAGATAGGAGATCCCTTAGTAAGAAGGGAAGAACACACTATTTCTTTCGAGGAGTCCCCATGAGCATACTTGACTCTTAGAGCCAAAGCCCAAAGGTTATAGGCATCCTTCAATCTGAGCTTTGCAAATAAGGCTTGCATTTGGATAGGCGAGGATCTAAATCCCAAACCACCTTCCTTTTTTGGCCGAAAAATAGTTTTCCATTTGACTAAGGACCATATCCTTTTATCCCGGATTATACTCCATAAGAATTTTTAGCAAAAAGAGTCCACTTGTTTCAACTTCTTGCCAGGAATATTTACCATAGATGCAATGTATATGGGCATAGCTTGGAGAACCGCTTTGACCAATATCATCCTGCCTCCTAAAAAAGTCATCTCGCTAGTCCACTTTTGAATTTTTAACTCATACCTTTTGATTAACCAATGACATTATTTTAACTTGTGATCCACTAAAGGTACACCCATGTAGCATAAAGGAAGCTCCCCCTTCTTAAATTGAAGAATATTTAAAATTTAGTCTTGTTATTGTCTAGAGAAATTAAAGAAAAAAATGTTAGATTTTCCTTGGTTAATCAGCTTGACCAATGGCTTGTGAAAAGGTATGAAGAACTTTATGGAGTTGTTTTGATTCATAGAAGTAGATTTTCCAAGCATCGTATAATCATCAACAAACCGGAGATGAAAAATACGTAAAATATTTTTAACAATCAATACCATGAATTTTCTTTTCTGGCAGGATTTCTTAAAGAAGTCGCCCAAAGCCTTTTGCCAAAATTATGAATAGGAAAGTTGATAAAGGGTCTCCTTTCCTTATACCTCTAGAGACAACAAAAAAAATTGAAGAAGAGCCATTAAGTAGAACCACAAATTAAACATAAGAGATACAAGCACTTATCCATTGAATCCATTATGTATAAAATCCAAAGTGGGCCAGAATTTTATACACAAAATCCCAATCAACCCTATCATATGCTTTAGATAAATCCATTCTAATAAACATAGCCAAATTTTTCTGTATGTCCATAGAGTGGAGGATTTCCTGGGCTAGAATAATTTCATCATGAATATGACGACCTGACACAAAACCCCTTGTTTAGGGGAGATAATCTTGTACAATAGGGGTTTTAGTCTTTTCGCTATAGTCTTAGTGATTATTTTTTCAAGCACCGTAATGTCCCCAAAAGGACCATTTTTCCCCCTATAGTCAATAAATCAAGCACTTTGGGGTAATATTTAGTATCGGTCTCATAATACTATCTAAAAGGTTCTTGAGTGAACAAAGTACTAACTAACCCATCTCTTTGGCCATCTTTATTTATTTTCTTTCGTCATTCTTGACCTTAACCGCACATGCACCCATGTTATTTTCAACATCCTGCAGTTTTCTCCATAAAATTGGGAGCCCAAACTAGTGCTAGGGCGCCTGTGGGCGCCTTGGTCCCATCTAGGGCCTAGCATCTTTTTAGGAGATTTTTGATCGTTTTAGCATTTGAATTTCCTTTTGGTCGGCCTCTTCGGGGTTAATTATGAAATTAGAGCAAGAGAACCTTATAAATATAAAGTTATGAGACCATAATGAGGGACCAAGCACTAGTCACTACTATCATCCACCTAGAGTTGCATCCATTGGAGGTCATTTGCATCCATTAGCTCCATCACAAAGGGACAAGGTTGGTTCATCTGCATCACACACATCATAAGAGGGATTCTATTCTATTTCATGCACCATTCCACTACATTTTATTACTATTTTATTGCTCATTACTTCACAAAGTGTGACTGACACAAGAGCACCTAGGGAACATGATTGCACACACCACTAAAACTACATTTGGGTCTGAAATGTAGTGCAACACTCAGTTAGTAAGCCCATTGTTGTGGCAGTTGAGGTCATTTGATCTATTCATATGCATTCTTCTATTTTTCTTTAGGGTTTTGATACTTCTCTTGTGTGTTTTGCAGGTTTTTTATTCCTCTGGGATTATTGGTAGCATTCGACGCAGTGTAGTGAATTTAATACAAATGACAATGAAGGTACTACGCCATCTACCCAACTTGTAGAGATTAGTTCCGAATTTTCACAGACAGGGGCACCTATTTTACATACCAGAGTGCCCGTGGGTGCCCCATCCCTCTCCAGCACTCCAATCCAAGAAAATCACCTAGATCCATCCTTTTCTAGACCCTTATGTAATCATTCTTGCTTCCAAATTTTCCAATCACCCCTACGACACAATCCAAAGAGCTCCTGTAACCAAATAAGTACCTCTTTAATCTTCTCATTCCCTAGGGTTCTCATATCTCCTCTTTCTTAGTGCTTGGATTAGTTCTTAGCTTTTACTTTACTAGATTTACATCGCCTTTACTACCATTATTCTTTGTTGTTCCTAGTTAGATTAACTACCCATAATTTCCAATTTTAGTTAATCATTTTCATGAACCTCACATCTTAAGTTCATCCATAATAACCAAGTTGTTTATATTGAAGGCATTCCTCCAACCACTCCATTGTCACCATCTCCCAACATGGGCATTATTACTTCCTCTACTATATCTCACATGCCACATTCTATGTTACTCAAAGCACCATCCGCTCCTAGTTCACCTACTCATACACCTTCTACATGACCATATCACTATGTTAGTCCTCCTTGGCATAGGCCTCTTCCTCGCACCATTATAGCATCTCTACATAGGTCACCACCTCGATTTATCCCACATGAATATCCATCATCTCCATGCTTAGCATCGCGTCGATCTCCATCACCGACTTACTTTGTTATACCATGATGCTCATCATTCATTCATCCATCACATGCATATCAGTTATATTCACATCATACATATTTTATTCCATCATGGTTAGAGCATAGTTCTACGTATTCATCACCACTTGCATCGGTGGAGGACCAACATCCTTCACTTTCATAAAGATAGATCATTTCTCTTCCATACGCTTGGGGCATAACACATAACATCCCCTCACCCTCATCACATTAACAAAAGTGCATTTCATCTTGAATTATCATCCATTCATAGGCATATTCATCACACGTTATAAAATCGACCATTACCCGACTACACACTCTTGTACTTTATGATTCACACTTGATCGTTGATGGATTACTACACATGAATGTCACACACTACACATAGGTACTACAAACTACATAACTCATATACATACTACATCTTACATATTTTACACTTGTTATCTACGTGCTTTACATTCTCATCTAACACATTACACATTGCATGTACTCATCCTATACATGGCCTATGTTACATCCACATCATTTCACATGCATTTTGTATCATTTGGTTATGTACATCCTTGTATACTACACTTCGCACACCATACATCTTCTCTACCACATTCATACACCTTGCATATCGCACGCGTCTTATACTTGTATTCATCACATACACATTCATACTTGACTTGTTTACTATATATATATATATATATATATATATATATATATATTATATATATATATATATATATATTACATTTTTCATAGTCATGATACCACATTCATGCATGATCCTTGCCCATATACGTCTACCCTTCATGTGTATTTTCCATCTAGTGTTTCTTACATCATCCCCCCCATACATACCTTACTAGCATTTTACACTATTCATGCCACATGATATTACATGACATTCTACATTTACACATTCATCACAAAGTGTCATCTATACATATTACATACACTCGTATACATTTTGCATTTAGTATATATATACATATTACTAGCATTTTACACTACTTATCTTACATATAATTTTGCATTTCCATATACACATTTACATATTTCATCCATCACATGGTCATCACACATCTACGTGTTACACTCACCACCCTATGACGCACTCTCGTTTCTCGGTCCATACTCGATTCGAGGGTTTACTAATCAAATGGACCTTATTCTACTTACATACTCATCATCCGACCTTTCCATTATACAATAATCCTAGACTAGTGACATACACATTATGTTAAATGGTCACCTTTACATTCTATCATCTTGTAGTGGTATACACTTTAGGCTACATCACCACTCCTACTTACATTATCATCACCTCTTTCACTCATCATGTAATGATATATGCCACATGATTCACTCTTACGCTTATTGTGTCGTGATTTACACTTAGGCTATAGGGTTCACGCACATATCATCTTTAGGTCACATATCATCATACACATACAAATTCATCACAAGTACAAAATAACATACATACTCTCGCTTTACGGTTCATTCTTGATTGTTGAGGGAGAAAACCAAATGAGCTTCATAGCATATATTTCCATCCACTTGAGGGGCATGTGGATCCTACCATACATCTTGCATTTCCATTCCATCCATCCACTACATACTACATTTTCTTGGGGGCATTTAATCGTGTTTACTGATGTTTTTACATGTTCACTTTACTACACATGCTAGATTGATTTCTTATATGTCATTATCATTACCATATACACATGTTTGTTCACGCTTTGTTCTAGTTGTGACCACATACAAGGGTCTCTTGCACGTAGCATGGATGCTCACCTTCTACCCTTCCTATACTGGTTGTTGGGTGCATCCACATTCATCTCATACATGTGCTATTGTTTCATTTTTTACTTAGCAATTTACACTACTTAGTTATACACGCTTTTGACATATTGGTTATCTATTTAACATGCTAACCAATGTTCTATTTGCATCCCTTGTTTTGTAGGATTATATGTTATCATGACCACTTGTGTGTTTGTTTCCTATGTGCTTGTACTTGTTTTCTCTTGTATACGTGCTTTGCCATATGTCTAGTGTGCACACTTGTTCTGCTTGTATACGGCCATGATGGCCTTTGAGTATCTTGTGACACCGTGAGTGGTGTCCCATATTTGTGACCCACCTTATGCAAAGATACTTTTTTCTTCTTGCGTATTTTCCGTTAGTAATTTTCTTATACATTGATAGTGTAGATTACACATGGCCTTTTTACATGCTTTCTTGTTTGCACTAACACTTCTTCATGACTAGTCACTTGTTTGTGTGTGTCGTGGTTTCTACCAAACACTTTATATGGTATGGGTATGTGGTGGTCCTTTTTTGGGGCCGCATTCTCCTTTCAGGGACATCACATGTGCCCCCAAAGAGGAGGGTCATAATTTGTGGTTTCACATAGCTCTCTATTGGCATAGTCGGTGCGCTTTTCTTCCCTTGTCATTGTGGGTTGATTCGGGATTCCATTCACTTTGACATTGTGGTACAGCTTCAACATAGATTACGCCTTTGGCATTATGTGATTTTATAACGAGTGGGTTCGAGACCATTATATGAACCCCATACACATTAGATTTTATAGACATGGTGTCCTTAGTTTTATGGGAAGCGCTTAAAGGATTGGAGGATACAACGGAATTCCTTCCTATAGTACTTTATCTAAGTGGCATCCGATCACCCAAAAACTCCGGTAGTACATAGATGTCTACATACATGTTCAGGGAAGTAGTTAAAGGTTGGAGAATAATGCAAATTTCTCCCTATACTTCTTTATCCTACCGACATCGGATCATCCTAAAAACCCCAAAGAAGGCAAGATATCCATCTACACCCTTTCTCTCAACATGGATTAGGTGCACATGTTCCATTTACATGTACATTTCCATTAACATTTTCTATTTGTGTATTTTTCATTTACATATACATATGCATCTTAACATTGTGTCTTTACACATATACATGCATATTTGATCGCTTTTCTCCTTGCGCAGTCCAAATCGTATGAGAAATAAGTAGTCAAATGGGGCCAACAACAACAACAACACTTTGCACCGATACACTACACCACACACATCACATTTTATGCAGGTACATCACACTATGTGGAAGCTACGCACACATGTTTTCCACCCTAGGTTTACTTTTTCACTCTTTTACACATTTTCATCATTAGTTTCCACATTCCACTATTTTCTCACTCCACGCTTTATCTAGTCCATTGGCATGTTTTCTACTTCACTCTTCATGGACATCAGGTAAGTATTTCTATCTATGTTATGTTACCAAATGTTCCACTCACCAACATAAAGTGGGGGAATATTTAGTCAATAAATCACACCTTTGGGATAATATTTAGTCTCGGTCTCATACTACTATCTAGAAGGTTCTTGAGTGAAGAAAATACTAATTAACCCATCTATTTGGCCATCTTTATTTGTCATTCTCGACTCGACCTTTACCACACATACACCCTTGCTATTTTCACCATCCCATAGTTTTCTCTATATAATCGGGCACCCATGCTAGTCTTGGGGTGCCCATGGGCACCCTAGTCCCACCGGGGCACCCCAAGCCTTTTCCACTTTCCCTCTTCTTTTTAGGAGCTTTCGACCATTTTAGCATTTGAATTTCCTTGTGGTTGGCCTCTTCAAGGTTAATTACAAAATTAGAGCAAGAGAACCTTATAAATATAAAGTTATGAGACCATAATGAGGGACTAAGCACTAGTCACTACTATCATCCACCTAGAGTTGCATCCATTAGGGGTCATTTGCATCAATTAGCTCCATCACAAAGGGACAAGGTTGGTTCATCTACATCACACACATCATAGGATGGATTTTATTCTATTTCATGTATCATTCCACTACATTTTATTACTATTTTATTGTTCGCTACTTCACAAAGTGCAACTAGCACAAGAACACCTAGGGCACATGATTGCACACACCACTAAAACTACATTTGGGTCTGAAATGTAGTGCAACCCTCAATTAGTAATCCCATTGGTGTGGCGTATAAGGTCAATATGACCTATTCATATGCATTCTTTTATTTTTATTTATGAGTTTGATACTTCTTTTGTGTGTTTTACAGGTCTTTTCTTCCTCTGGGATTATTGGTAGCATTTGGCGCGGTGTAGTGAATTTAATGCGACAAACAACGAAGGTACTAGGTCATCTGCTGAAGTTATAAAGATCATTTCTAGAGATTTTTCACATACCAGGGCACATGTTTTGCATACTGAGTGCTCGCAGTTCCCTAGTACTGTCTGGAACTCAAGGAAAATCACCTAGATCCATCATTTTGGGACCCTGCGCAATCATTCCTCGCTTCCAAATTTTCTAGTCACCCCGCGATACATTCCAACAAGCTCTCAGTAACCGGTTAAGTTCCTCTTTACTCTTCTCATGCCCTAGTTTTGTCATATCTCCTCTTTCTTAGTGCTTGGATTAGTTCTTAGATTTTACTTTACCGCATTTACATAAGTTTACTACCATTATTCTTTGTTGTTCCTAGTTAGATTAACTACCCATAATTTCAAATTTTAGTGAGGCAATTCCTACACACCAAATGCAAATTATAAAAATATATCAATTATTTATGATGCATATCTGATTTATATAGGGAAAATGTGACTAGGGATGAGTATGAAACTTATAAAAATTAGAAGATAAATCATGATATTTGCAGCATATGTTAATCCACCGAATTTATCAAGCCAAAATATAGAGATAAAACCGATTTGGGACACCTCCCAAACAACCCACCATGCAAGTCATACTACATAGGAAAAATCTGATAACAAGAGAGAAATGCATCCACACATTCTTTTCTCCAAACCCTTGTTCACAACAACAAACTACAGCCCTCAAAATGCTTGGAAAACTACTAGAAAACACCTAAAAATACCACTAACTCAATGATCTGCAATGGAAACCCCAAGGTGGAGAATCCTCTCAACTAGGAGAAGGGTTTTCATCCTTCTACTAGACTCTTGGAGGGTTTTCATCCTCAAGAGTGAATCTCTAAGGGTTTTCATCCTTAGAAGATTGAAGATGCAAGCTCAAAGCTCAACATACAAATCAGATTTCATAAAATAGACAAGTGATGCTCTCCTCAAGCAAGTCAACTTGCTTATATAGAGCTAATGGACCAACTTGCCTCCCTTGACATCCAATAAGCTTTTAGCCCCTCATTTAATGTTTTTCCCTTTTGATCCATCCCATAAGGAGGTTGCATTTTCTAGGGGAAAATTAGATTTTATAATGTGGCTTTAGCTTTTTCTAATTTTATTTTGTTATTAAGTCTATAATAACTTTATTATAAGTGTCTTTATAATATTTTCTTTTTTATTTGCACTTTATAATAAATTATTATGACTTAATTTCTCATAGTGTCATTCCCTTATTGTTTCGGAATTTCTCATATTGTGACCCTCCCTCTAAAGTTTATCCTGATTTGGCTTTCTACTAAGCTTTATATTAATATCCATTTTTATATTTTATATTTTTCTCTTGTTCCATGCCCAATGTAGATTCCATTTGGTTTGGCATATTAGGACCTCTGACCACAATGGCCTTATCCATGCCTTCTACCTCCTTTGCTTGTTGGTGTTGATCTTGAAATTGCTCATGGTATTTATTTTTCCGCTGATAACTTTTAACCAATTTTTCACTTATAACCTTGCTAGGTTAAATTTTCCTTCGTGAGTTGGACCTCTTTAACATTATCCCCTTCTACATCAAGCCATCCTAGGAGCGAGGATTCATTGTTCTTTTCATCCAATGGGAAATCATGGATAGGCCATGAACCATCCTTCTAAACAAAGGCTTCTCCCATATCTTCGTTTTGGATATTATCCGAGGATGCTTGAGAGGCATCCTTTTCTTTTCCCATCTTGGGGCCTTTCGAATTTTCTAACCGATTGGGGATGTGAACTTGGCACTTAGATTCTTGAATTTTTTTTCTATCCAAGTGTTTCTCCTGGATGACCCAACTTAGGCACCTTTTCTTAATTATTACAAAGTTTAGGGCAATCTTGTTGCTTATGCCCATTTTTATTGCATGAATTGTAACTGGAAAGGCATGTATTCATAATCAATTTGTTGGAGCCAAGTTTCAATGGGGAACATATGCAAATTGGATAATATGCTTTGAGATGTCCACCATAACGCATATTCAAGCATAAGAGGAAAAAATATGCTTCCTAGTATGTTCCCCAATTCCAATGGGGTGCCCACAAATGGACAATTGTTTGGAGAGAGTCAACTCCCAAAATTTTGGAGATATTTTATATAATTGAATCCATAAATGTAGGGGAGAGGACCTAGTAGTGGTGCACCCTAAGTTAGGGGCCCACCAAATCAATTTAAATATAATATGAGATCCTGATTTTTTCACCAGCACATAGTTTAATATTTTTTTAATATTTTTTTAGTGTTGAATTGGAGGGAAAGACATATTTTGAATTGATTTAAAATTGTAAATTTGAGTTACACTACATTTTGATTGGGACCCATACTTGATCATGGGTGATAATGGTTGAACATTGACAATTTAAAAATGACAAATCTTACATGGCATGATGGGATTGGGTGTTGTCATATCAAAAATGACTAATCACCAGGTACTTTTATGACAACTATTAGGTGTTGTGTATTCAAGACACTATATCAACAATTGGACCCTGCTCAACTATTGGTGTCTCTCCCTACATTCCCGACAAATTCTTCGTCCCGATTGAATAAAGGGGACCATGGTCTTAGGTAAAGATCAATTTTTTTGTAAAACCAAGGACCGTCAAAGAAAATCTTATCCTAGTCTTCATTGTTGCAAGGTGGCTTGAAATAGCCTTTAGTAAGAAGCCTCACCACGGACATGGAACCGAACTCTAATGCTCCCCATCCAAAAATTTAACTCTTCATGCAAAGCCCAAGAGCCAATGAATTTGCAAATGAGATGTTTTTTCTCGATTTGATCTTGGTAGTCCTTCAACAATTCCTCTTTGATTTCCACAATCCTAGGGTTGTTTAATTCCTAAATCGAGAGCTATCCTATCTTTGGCTCCCATTCTTCAAGTTCATCTATGCTTCTAACCAAATTCTTGGTTTGAAGGAAACTCTAAATTCAAAGGAGCTTTGATAGGAGGAGAGATTTTGGATTGAAGGCAACTGAAGCAATCCGCTTTGAAACATATAAGACCGCCAGAATCATCAGACAGGGAAATAGACCCTTCTTTCAAGGCGGGGGGATATTTTGTCCTAGGGTTTTCAAATTTCCCTTCAAGCCCAATGGAATATATTTCTCTCTAGTGAGGGGACAATAATTTTGAAATTTGAATATTGGCTGGAAGTTATTTCGATGTCGCCTTTTGCCGTGATGCTAAGGGTCCAAGTTGATATTTTCATATGATTTCCAAGGACCCAAATTAGTCTGATACAAAGGAAACCATCTGAAGTAGCTCCTTATTTCCATCTCCTAACGGCTTGCAGGGATCTCGATCCTTGAAGCTAATAACACCTATGCCACTTTTACCACCGGCTCCAATTATGACTCCCGAATCTCCCCTCGTCACCAATTTCCATGAAATGAAAGATTTTAATGACGTCCACGAGACTGAAGAGTCTATGGGACAAGAAAACTAAGATTTTTTTAAATCTAAATTTAGACTCCTTTCAATATCCACTCTCTGGTTGTGAATCTTGAGAATGAAACCCGTGGTCGCCTGAAGCTTTGTTCCTTCGAAGAGTTCCTCTAGTCTGTTCACCTTCAGGTTGTTTTCATACTGGATACGAATATCATCGTATGTCAAGCACTCCATGATGAAATGCCATTCTGTCTCAACGACCCCTTTGCTACAGAAAAGACAAATTCTCCTTTCCCAATCTTCCTTTGGAATAGTCCATCTACCAGTTTCACATCGAAGATGGTGTGATCCAGTCCTTAACTGTGCCACTAGAATCCTTGCTTTACCCTTGATAGCTGCCCCTAGATACGCTTTTTCATCATGTTCCCCAGTGGGATTGAATTCTCTGATATAATGTGCTTTCTTTCGACCAATCTGTCCCGTCCACATGACAGTCCTGAACTTTTCTATCACATAATTTTTTATGTCCCTGTTGTTGTTAGGACACTCTTGCAAGTTGATGTCCCATTTGTTTATCCTTGCTCACCATTTTTGATGGCCCATCTTTCATTAAATTCACATTCCTTGCTCACCATTTTTCACTCATGTTATTGGAATTTAAGCTAAACAATAAGTCGGTTTAGCGTCCACATAGGAAATGTCTTTTCAAAAACACAAAGGTCCACCATGCTTAGTATTGTGTGTATATGTAAAGAAGTCATGTAGAATATCAAAATTGATTGGACTCAAACTAATGATGTCATTTCTCTAATTCATGACCCCTCATTGCATCCTACTTCCCAAAGATTCCATCCAATATGGTTGAGATGTTATGGGCATGCTAGAATATTCTATGTGAAGTATTAAATTATGAGATACAATAAACATAATAGCCCTGGAGGCCCCATTACATCGTTAAACAATTTAAATTTAGTTGTATCTTATGTTGGTTAAGTTTAAATACCCATCGTGATCAAGTGAAAAACCTTTCTCTTCAATAAGATTTGTATTTTGGTCTTTCACTCATGATAGTTAAATGGTGTGAGAACCACATTTTGGTCCATAATGCAAGAAAATAAATTACGAAAAGAAAGTGCAAAAGACAACATACGATAATCCCGTTGAAATTATCAACAACCCCCAAGGGCAAAACTTTATAATTTAGCGGGTAAATAATTATTGAAGACAAAAATGTTTGATACAATTTGAAAAAGGAAATGAAAACATCAAAATTTTGAAAAGCTCAGAAAAACACACTTTCAAAATTATGCTTCTTATAAATTTGTTCTACTTTCAAAATTAAAACTTGCTCACACGTCATTCAAAAAAATAAAATTACTTGGTTGCCTTGAAAAAAAAAATTCCTCCAATGAGTTAAGCCCCCATGAAGTGGTCATGACTAGGGGCTAAGACTATGAAAAGTGGTGAGGTTTAGCCGTAAATTATCAAACTTTGGTATTTTATGACTTTATTGTCGATTCGAAGGTTTTGGCATGATCCAAACTCAATGACACAACTTGTTTCTCTAGAGAATGTACAAAATGAATACTATCTTACAAAACCACCTATTTCCTTCACTCTTTTTTTATTCTCTAGATAATCTAAAGACACAAGAGAAGAACATACTTATAGATCAAAGGATCTACAATAACAAGCTTAAAAACTCAAGATTCCAACAAAATAGACACAATAAAAATATGGTGTTCGATTACTAGAATGAGATTTGATACGATGTGAGAATGTGGGTCAAGCTTGAGCATTGATTAAATATGAGCACACAATGAGAACAATGTTGCGAGAGAGAGGAACCAAACATGAGCCAAAAGATAGCTTCTATATTCAATGCATGCGAAAATTACTTTACAAGAGGTGTATATAAAGGAAGTGTAACCGTTGGCTCAAATAGTGCTCACATTTACAATGGGAAAATTGCCATAGTAATTAGTAATTTAATAATTACCTTTGGTAATTATATTATTATATAGTTATAACAATATTATCATTATTATTACCCGAGACTATCCCGGGTTTTTAATCCTATTTACTAAGTTGTTTTGGCTATTTCCTTAGCTATATAATAGCTGATGTATTTTAGTTCTATTTTTCAGCCTACTTCATTAATTTAACAATTTTAGGCCAATCATATTTCAGAATTTTTTTTCTAGAGTCAACATTTCTAATGTTTAGATATTGAATATATCAATTTGCAATATTATAATTATATAATAAATCATTTATTTTTGTATGCATTGGTTGCTTTATAATGATATGACCATTTTTAGGCCTTATTCCAATACACAATTTTTTATTTTTTCCAAACAAATATTAACAACATGACATTTGGCACCATATTTAATAAGTGTCACAATGCAACTAGTCCATGCCTAAGTGTTTGTTGAATTGTTTTAAAAGTATTATTATTTATTTATTTTAAATAATTAGCATCAAATAGCTTGAAAAGTGAGACATGGGGCCATAAAAAATGGTTTAGCATTTGGGGCTATTTTGTATTTTGAGTTGTTAATTTAGATCCATAAAAAAATTATATTCCTCTCTAATAAAAAATTGCTTGAAAAATGTTCCATGAAAATAGATTTGTCTTGGAGCATTTTGACAAATGTCATGCTTAAAAACTTTCTTGGAAGATGTTTCATAAAAACATATTAGTCTTAGAGCATTTTGACAAATGTCATGCTTTAAAAATAATTAGCATCAAATAGCTTCAAAAGTGAGACATGAGGCCATAAAAAATGGGTTAACATTTGAGGATATTTTGTATTTTGAGTTGTTAATTTAAATCCACAAAAAAATTATATCGTTCTCCAATAAAAAAGTTTGGAAATTGTTCCATAAAAATAGATTTGTCTTGGAGCATTTTGACAAATGTCATGCTTAAAATTTTTCTTGGAAAATGTTCCATAAAAATATATTAGTCTTGGAGCATTTTGACAAATGTCATGCTTTGGAGAGAGCTTGGAGTTGACATGACACTCCATTTAATGAGGAGAAAAATATATCAACCAATCACATACATAAAAATTGGTATTTGTAAATGAATTAAAAATTATATATTGTTTAAAACTATTGCCTAAACCATATGAAATAAAAATACTTGATTGTGATTGGTTGAAAAAAATTGAGTGATAAGAAAGTGGATCCTATAGTTAAAAAAACATGCATTTATTATCAAGATTTGATTGGATATATGAAAAACAATTTTCAACTACAATAATTTTTATATTTGTAATCACATTTTTTATCTTTGTATTTATTGGTGACTTTACAATGATATGACTATTTTGAGATCTTATTCCATACATTTTATTTTTATTTTTTTCCAAACTATAAAAACATGACATTTAACACTATATTTAATGACATTACATCTAGAAAAGAGCTTGCATTTATTATTAAAAATATCATTACATATATGAAAAGACAACTTTCAACTATTGATAATTTTTTATTTATTTTTATTGAGCACCTCTAAGGGTGTTATAATTGGGCAATGGATTACATAGTTTATTGGCATCTCCGCATAAGTTCTCCGTGAGAACATATAGATTCAACACCGTAAGCGAAGAAACTAAACCAGTGATCACCTTCAGCTAAGCAACTACGAGTAAGGGGCATCCACAACATCAAAATCATCGACATAATATCTTTTATAATTTTTTATATTTTGTAATCATATCTTTCCAAAAAATTAAAAGCAATTACAATGTTGTAAAATTTTCCAATTTTTGTTAAAATTTTGAAAACTTAATATCTATTTTAAGTTATATTAAACCTCGTATTATATAAAAAAATTATTTTTATCATCACATAATGGCTACTTAAAGAAAAAAATCACGTTGAATCATAGCAACATTATTGTAAATGTTCAATAATCGAGTAACAACAAAGGTTATCCTCCTAATTAATCATCCATCAAAGTCGTTTCTTACACAATTACTTTCATTGTTATATTATTGCAATTAAAAATGATATACATAGATTATGTCGCGTTGTCTTATTTGCTACAACAAATGTAGAAAGAACAACTATAATGAGACAGAACTTTCCGCATCATGGCTCTTGTCAAATAATATAAGAGGGATTTTAATTGGGTTTTAAGCTCTACAAGTTGATCCAAATCTACATTTTTTATCATAGCAATATTTTTCCTTCGCCTATAATGAAATCTTGAGCGTGACTAAGGGGGACTATTAGGTTTCATTACCCCCAACAATGGTGTTATATGTTTTGAGTTCTTCGTTGTTTGGTACTTAAAATCTTATACGAATATGTGAATTGCATTATATATTTTTCTATTGAACGACTTCATTGGCATTATGTCAAACTCATATATGTGGCACATTGGCATTGCAGAATCCAACAATGTTTGTCGATGGCCTCCCACACCAGATTGATTCATCCCCGTAGTTTTGGCAACATTTGATCTTTTATTCTACTAGATAGAATTGAATTATTCGGTTGATCAACCTATCTTTGGTTTGATAAGATATCTAGGCTTCAGCATGTATGATCATCTCAATAATTTAATAACATGCTTTTCTATCTCAATATAAATTCAATCTATCAAGCCTTCAAATTTGACAAGCGAATACGACAATAAATAAATAAAAATTTCGGATAAATTTTTTTACTTACATTCTTGATACATGAAAACACAAGGGATCATTTATGACAATGCATAACACATGAGATGTTTGTACAAACATTATCACACATACGTAACATGAAAAGTATATGATGAACATCAAGGCCACCTTTCCCAAAAGACAAGACACAACATAACGATTCAACTACAGTATAGACTTTTGTATAGGCACCATCCATAACGTAACACTTTTATGGTTCACATATTTATTACCTTCATATTTCGTTATTAACCTTAATTACTTGAAAACACTTATCATGCAATCCTTAATTCTTCATTAAACTAGACTACGTTATCTTTATCTTGTTTACCATTCTTCTTATAATGGTTCCATATGACTTTTCTCTTTTCTCTTATCGTAATAGAAAGATGTAGCCTGATTGTTGGTAGGAACATATGT
This sequence comes from Taxus wallichiana var. yunnanensis, assembly GCA_018340775.1. Classification (NCBI taxonomy): domain Eukaryota; kingdom Viridiplantae; phylum Streptophyta; class Pinopsida; order Cupressales; family Taxaceae; genus Taxus; species Taxus wallichiana. The sequence goes on from CM031239.1 coordinate 450,097,878, forward strand.
ACACACATGAGCCTATTAATGTTTTTTCTACGGATTTATTTTCTATGTTGCATGTTTGCTTAGATTTGAAATTTATCTCAGTTGCAACAAAGGAGGTTCACATGAAAACAAAGGGAGTTTATTGGTCCAAGAGTAAATAGAGAACGCATTATTTTCATGTTAGAATTTAATTACTAAGGTTACTCTATTTGGTTTTAAGTTATTTCAACTAACCATATATTCTAACTACTTCACTTAGATGCTTAGTCATCAAGATCCAAAGGAGTATGATTACACACTCAACCAAGTTTGGATTCTTGGGTAGTTAAGTATTGAATGCAAATTACAAGGGGAAATTCAATTATAAATTTTACACACCTTACTAAGGTCACCACTAGCGTGATTGAGCACCCTCATCTTCCCCAATCATCGTGAACTCTAAGTAAAATCGATATTTCTTGTCAATCTAACACTCTTGTTTGAGAGGGGTTCAAGGGATTAACACTCAATATTTTAGAGTGTGGGTAATAAAAACATAGGATCCACTTGAATCATTTACATTTATTTTGAAAATATTTCACTTAATTTGGTTTAAATAATATTTTTAAATGAGTCGTATAACCCATTCATAAATAATGGACATTTGCATGCTTGTGAGACTACTAGTTCTCGGAATTGCCTTAGGGATGATTACCTCATTTCAAGAACATGATTACCTCATTTCAAAATGTACATTCATTACACACTAGGAAAGGTGGGGGTAACAAGAGGGGATAATCCTCCGTTCAAAAGATTAAGGTTCACCTTAATGACTACGTGTCAAGGATTTAGTTTTGTTTGCAAGGAAACTAAATTTCACTTTTCTTCTAGCACATTCCTTCATAATTATCTTTTCAAGACTATTCATAAATTAGAATATTGTTAAGTATACCAACTATGATGATAACTCAAACTCGGGCTCTTGTTTCCTTAAGCTAGAAGGCGTGAACGAGTGTAATTATTTATGCTCATCCTAAGGTTTTAGTTTTCCTATGCTAAAAGGATCACACATGAAGAGTAGTCATGCACAAGCTTTATACTAGGGTTGACGTGTTTGTTTTGATTTCTTTGCTACACTAATAAAACTCATAAGTAATATTTTATTTTGTAACGAGTGCTCTTTATTAAAGGCTTAAGGTGAGTACAACTTGTATGAGTCTAAATAGCAAGATCATTACTTGTACATAACTCTGTTAATATTTAACTCATATGAATACTTTGATATATAATGAGTGTTATTTTTCATTAACTAGGTCCATTATGGTACTTGTGATCATCTTGCAACTATAATTCTTTTATCATCCAATCAATCTCATAATAGTTACATCACTGTTTGAAATAGAATAGTATATATGAATATACATACATTTATACTTTAGTTCCAACCTTAGTATATACTACACAACAATCATTATATCACATAATTTATATTTTATCACTAGGTACATTGCTGATTTAACAACAGAAGCGTCTCAAGCATCCCCACATATGAAAATAAATCATCTCCTTAATTTCATGTTCAAATATGAATTGAACAAGTCTTACATTTTCAATACAAATTTCCAAGTATCAGAAGGTGGTTGTTATGTAAAACAAGCTTTTCCTTTTGCTTTAATCTTTCTTGAGTACAAATGCAAGTAGAGATTATATCTTTCCTTAGATCAATTAAGGTTACAATATTTTCATTCATGAAGTCAGTACTATTCAAATCAATCCAACCATCTCTTTTCTTACCAACTCGATGATCCTTCCACCTGCATGATTAGAACATGGTCAGTTTTATGCAAACGGCATGAATCTCCATCTCTTATTCTTATTGCATTGACCATGAGTAAGATATATTATGCAAGTTATTATTCTTCTTTTGGAAAAAATTACATTCACAATACAGCCGTAATCAAGTGCATAACTCTCAACATGCTACAACAGTCAAATGAATAGTAATCATGACAGATAACATAACTGAAATTACTTTCCGAACCAGAAAAGACATCTTTATTCTTTAGTACAAAAGCATTCAAGTTCATAACACTCATAATGCTACATCAATCAATGAATATTAATAATAACAAATAATTCAATAGGTAACACAACTCAAACTACCTTCCAAATCAGAAAAGACGTCTTTATTCTTTAGTACAATTGCATTCAAGTTTAGTAATAGACACCCAAATAATTTCACAAACTTGCCATGTTCATCCACTCTACTGATGACAAGTAAAATGCATCCATATACTCACCAGGCTATCAATGATAATAAGACATGATTCTGCCCATCTAATATTCCATCTTCTCAAGAAAACAATCTGCAGAAATTTTGTCATGAATACACAGTTCTAAAAACACTGTCCCTTATATATTTTCTTGTTGGGCTCTAAACGGGTGGAAACTTGGTCAATCCTTGGAAAACATTATAAGGAATCTCCATATAAAATTGTAGACCTTCTTGGTGGATCGGTTTAAAGTTATGTCTTTTAGATACTTAAATCTTTTCTTGGTTTTCTTATTGTTTGTACCGTCTTTGTTTTGATGATATCTCCCTCAACCCTGATCCAATCAACTCAAGACCAGACTCATTGGATTCATATTTCCAAACCTCTTTTTCCAAATTTTATAATTTTTCATTTATTAATTTTCAAGATATGATCAATTTACTATCTGTGTCCTAGTTATTTCCTTGTCTCGGCTAAGTGCAAAATGGTAAGAATAACTTTTTTTTATGAGGTCTCAAGGTCTGAAAAATTAAAATTATCTCTGAAATCACCCTACCATGATAACTTCAAAATTTCACGTTCTAAAAGTCTTCCAATCTCAAGTTATGAATGACAGTTTAGAGGGGAAAACATGACATTTTCTGGGTTTTACAATATGTGATTGTACCTTCCCCGCAGGCAAAGTACGAGTCACAGTTTGATCTTAAATGAAACATACCCACCCGCATATCATTTTACAGCCACAGTCTTAACTATTGGCATGTAGGCCACTAACCCTCTTGATATTAATAATAGCAATTAAAAGGCAAAACACAAACTTGGGGTGCTTATAACTTCTTCTTCTTTTTCAAATAACTCTCAAGTAAATTCATTGTTGTATCCAAACATCAAGAGAATTATATATAGCTCTATTATAAACTGAGAATCAACGAATATCAAGGTTAATGAGCACCCTGAATCGAAGTGAACCAGATTTATACAACAGACGTGTATTCTAAAATAGGATTCCCAAGGAAAGAGTTAATATCAACAACTACCCACACTCATATTTTAAGGCATGGTTTTTAAGGAACGTTCGCAGACCACAATCACGATATTTTTATTTAATATTCTTTATCTCTCATTGTGCTTTAGTGTGATCAGTTTGAAACACACACAAGAAGACAATTTTCAGTAATGGGTAACAACAATTCACCACCGAATAATTCAATAATTTGCAATACACCCAGGAGAGTGATTTTCAGTAATGGGTAACACAAATTACCAAATAATCATTTAATAATTTGAAACATGCACATGGGAATAATTTTCAACAATGGGTAACAACAAATCACCATAGAATCATTCCATAAATGTCCATCTATGTAAAAATGAAAATACCACAGTTAGGGAAGTAAACCATGCATTCGAATGTCTAAAATTCCAAACCAGAATACTAAGTCGTATAATACCACTTGCTACAGATGAATGCAAAAAGAGAAAAGGGTGGAGATCCATGCCTGGGAATTCGTTGGTGCTCCCTCTGCTACTTTCTCTTTGAATCCTTTCGTAATACGCCTTCAAAGTTAACCAGAACCGACACAATAAGAATAACAGGGGTAAAAATGGAAAACTTCACATAAACATGCAAATTAGTGGAGTCATTATGCAAATTCCAAGGGCCATTAATGTATTTAATGTTGCACTTATTCTTCCACCGCCCATTCTTCCTCTAAGTTTGGCTGGTGTCGTGTGAGTAAAGCCATGATTAATTTCATTACTAATTTCTACCCATGCATGGTCAATCGTCCATCACCAACTCCCACGTCTCCATCAAATAAATCCACCTCTTTTAAATTTCACTACACCACTCCACCGAATTCATTAAATGTTCCCTTTTAATTAATTTATTATTTTGTTTTATTTTATTTTCCTTTTTATTATTTTATTTATTGATCACCGTTAATTTACATCTATTTAGTTTACTCCATTTATCTTTAAAAGATTTTATTATATTCAGTCATTATTATTATTATTATTATTATTATTATTATTATTTTCAAACAATATCTTACTCTATACAATTTACGTATTATATACAAGTATAAGAATGTTAGTATGATAACTATCTAACCAAAATGGTTAAGGGAGATATATTTCCCTAAGTCAAGGATGACATTCGATACCTAAGAGGTATCATTTTCCCTATGTAGGTTGCACTAACAACCGAGAACTAACTTGTGCCCCGAATGAATCTTGAATCATCTCATATGACTTACATAAAATACTGGACGAGATCCGATACCTCAAAAAAAAATTCAACGGTGAACTACGCTCCTAAATATACTAACGGCTAGGTGTAGAGGTGGTACCCACACCTCAATGATTGGGAGCAATGGAGTGGGGCACTACATTCCCCTTCCCTTATAAAAGCATAATCCTCGATGTGACACAATTCCAAGGTTATAAGAGGTACTCATGAGTAAGGAGGAATAATCAACGACTCATGTCACAAATGAAGAAGATATTTATTGCCAAATTGTGACCACATGAAGGAGGCAAGGTTTGATAATTCCTTAATGTTTTAGGAAGGTTGGAATTCCCATTTTACATTGTTACTTAGTTATTATTTTCCTTTTAAGGTATATCTCAAATTAAAGCTCCAATATTCATTGTTTAGAATCTCGGTTGACTTATGTTCTTTGGTGCCTAACAAAACCTGACATCATGATACCTCACAAGGCCCAAACACATCACTAATAGTCCACAAGACATAAATACCTATCTACGCAATTGCACCATACCACTGGAACTCAACTAGACCACGGAAAGGAACATACATGGTCTACATAACATAGTAGTTACCACACACATATGCCCGACACAATAGTACTCATAACATGAACATACTATAACAACATGGAATTCTCAACAATGTGCATACAAAGATTTCATGTAACTCAAAACCATAATCGTATCTATATAGGGTCAAAATGGAATCAACATCTTACCATCAATGAGGAGCATCTATCCTCAACATCACAAAATATAAAAAGACTCACATAAGTACACATCAATCATAATATCAACTCCACGCACCTCCCAAAACATCACAAAACTAGTCCATATACCTCTCAATGCATCGTAAAATACTCCATATATCTCCCAAAAATCACAAAAATCTCCATATACCTCCCAAAGCATCATAAAATAACTCCATATACCTCCCAAGGCATCACAAAATACTTCATATACCTCCCAAACATCACAAAACAATCTCCATATACCTCCCAAAGCATCATAAAACAACTCCATATACCTCTCAAGGCATCACAAAATACTTCATATATCTCCCAAGCATCACAATACAATCTTCATATACCTCCCAAAGAATTATAAAACAAATCCATATACCTCCCAAAGCATCACAGAACAACTCCATATACCTCCCAAAGCAATAGAATAAAGACAAATTTTCCTTTTAGCTCCACCAAAGAGGTCGGTCACCCTATGGCCCTGAGCACATAAGGTCCAAACACCTCTAACCCAAGTGACATAATAACTTGTGGTTCAACAACTCGTTAGTTATATGTAACTCCTTGGGGTGTACCCCCATACAAATGAAGCAAGCCCATAGATACCACCAACTTGGTGAACCCGTGTCCCTATCACAACACATTACGACATTAGAACCAATATAACAATCTAGTTCAAATTCCAAGTGGCAAAAATCCCAAGCCTTGGGCTTGGTGATAAAACTTTTAAACTTGAAAATAAATTTTAAATTTAAGCAAAACAAATGGCTAAATAGCCATAGTTAATTCAAAAATCTGCATGTTAGTGTAAACAAGCAAATAAAATCCCCAAAAATTGCAACAACTCTACCAAAGTTAAATAGAACAATATGTTGGTTCCCGAGAAAAAGAAAATTTAAATTTACAAATAAAATATGTATAGAGAAATAGCACATCACAATCACTATGTGGCCTTATATGGTCACCCAAGGGGTAGTCATCGAGTTGCTAGCACTTGGACCTCGAGCCTCAGCTCATAAAATAACATATCAAATAATACAACTGTCATAATCACTATATGAATCGTCCCTCCACACTCCCACAAGGCTCAACATAGGTTTAACATAGTCTCGAGGGGGTGCATATACAAGGTATAACACAATCATTACTTTCACGAGTTACAATACATCATGTTTCCACATAATACATCCAAGGTGCAAGTATTACTACATGAGGGGTCATACGATCCTCATATGCCCCTAATTCATGACATGAACCATCACATATTACACAAGTTATACGTATGATGAACACAATGAATAACATTATAACATATATTCAATTGCAATACAACACAAAGACACACATGAGTCATCACAACATGGTGGCAACATCATGATACAATCCAATTCACTATACACCAATTTGTCATACAACACATCAACACACCTACGTATCACAGAATGACGAGATTCTCTAACACTCCGCAATCCACAATAACATTATTTTCACACACAATAAGGTGGCACATCACACGTGAACTCCTTATTGAATCCACAAAAAGGAGAGTGAATACTCTCATCACAAGCACAACAACATGATAACACATACACACTAAAGGACATGCACAACATGTGGGTTCATAATATCACAATTACAACATTGGTCACATCACAACATATAACACATTACTCTTCCCATTTCCACCACCACCATGCAAAATCACCACAACTCCAATCTTTCAATAGGTTAGAGAGCGCAAACCTCACTTCTCTAATACCGTATGTCAAGCCCACAAATTTGATATGCGAATATGACAATAAATAAATAAAAAATACTAGAATATATTTTTTTTACTTACATTGCTTGATACATGACAACACAAGGGATCTTTTATGACAATGCATAACACATGAGATGCTTATAAAAACATTATCACACATAAGTAACATGAAAAGTATATGATGCACATCAAGGCCACCTTTCCCAAAAGACAAGACACAACATAACGATTCAACTATAGTATAGACTTATGTATAGGCACCATCCATAACGTAACACTTTCGTGGTTCACATATTTATTACCTTCATATTTCGTTAGTAACCTTAATTACTTGAAAACACTTATCATGCAAGTCTTTAATTCTTCGTTAAACTAGACTACATTATCTTTATCTTGCTTAACATTCTACTTGTAATGGTTCCATCTAACTTTTCTCTTTTCTCTTATCACAATAGAAAGATGTAGCCTATTTTTGGTAGGAACATATGTACACACATGATCCTATTAATGTTTTCTCTGTGGATTTATTTTCTATGTTACATGTTTGCTTAGATTTGAAATATATCTCAAAGTTGTAACAAAGGAGGTTCACATGTAAAAAAGGGAGTTTATTAGTCCAAGAGTAAATAGATAACACATTATTTTCATGTTAGAATTTAATTACTAAGGTTGCTCTATTTAGTTTTAAATCATTTCAACTAACCATATATTCTAACTACTTCACTTAGATGCTTAGTCATCAAGATCTCAAGGAGTATCATTACACACTCAACCAATTTTGGATTCTTGAGTAGTTAAGTATTGAATACAAATTACAAGGGGAAATTCAATTATAAATTTTACACACCTTACTAAGGTCACCACCAAAGATGATTGAACACCCTTATCTCCCCCAATCATCGTGAACTCTAGGTGAAATCGATACTTCTTGTCAAGTTGACTCTCTTGTTTGAGAGGGGTTCAAGGGGATTCACACGCAATATTCTCAAGTATGGGTGACTAAAATATAGGATCCACTTGAATCATTTACATTAATTTTAAAAATATTTCACTTAATTCGGTTTAAATAAAATTTTAAATTAGTCGTGTAACCCATTTGTTAATAATGGACATTTGCATGCTCGTGAGACTACTAGTTCTCATCCTAGGGAGTTGCCTTAAGAACATGATTACGTGGTTCAACAACATACATTCATTACACACTAAGAAAGGTGGGGGAACAAGAGGGAATAATCCTTTGTTTAAAATATTAAGGTTCACCTTAATGACTACGCGTCAAGGATTTAGTTTCGTATGAGGAAACTAAATTTCACTTTTCTTCTAGCACATTCCTTCATAATTATCTTTTCAAGACGATTCATAAATTAGAATATTGTTAAGTATACCAGCTATGATGATAACTCAAACTCGGGCTCTTGTTTCCTTAAGCTAGAAGGCGTGAACGAGTGTAATTATTTAGGCTCATCCTAAGGTTTTAGTTTTCCTATGCTAAAAGGATCACATGGGAAGAGTAGTCATGCACAAGCTTTCTACTAGGGTTGACGTGTGTGTTTTGATTTCTTTGCTACACTAATAAAACTCATAAGTAATATTTTATTTTGTAACGAGTGCTCTTTGTTAAAGGCTTAAGGTGAGTACAACTTGTATGAGTCTAAATAGCAAGATCATTACTTGTACATAACTCGTTAATATTTAACTCCTATGAATACTTTGATATATAATGAGTGTTATTTTTCATTAACTAGGTCCATTATGGTACTTAGTGATCATCTTGCAACTATAATTCTTTCATCTTCCAATCAATCTCATAATAGTTACATCACTTTTTAAAATAGAATAGTATATATGAATATACATACATTTGTACTTTAGTTCCAACCTTAGTATATACTACACAACAATCATTATATCACATAATTTATATTTCATCACTAGGTACATTGCTGATTTAACAAATGTAAGAGTCTCAAGCATCCCCACATATGAAAACAAATCATCTCCTTAATTTCATGTTCAAATATGAATTGAACAAGTCTTACATTTTCAATACAAATTTCCAAGTATCAGAAGGTGGTTGTTATGTAAAACAAGTTTTTCCCTTTTGCATTAATCTTTCTTAAGTACAAATGCAAGTACAGATTATATCTTTCCTTATATCAATTAAGGTTACAATATTTTCATTCATGAATTCAATGACAACTATTCAAATCAATCCAACCATCTCTTTTCTTACCAGCTCGATGATCCTTCCACTTGTAGTATTAGAACATGGTCAATTTTATGAAAACTAGCATGAATTTCCATATCTTATTCTTATTGCATTGAACAGAGTAAGAGATATTATGTGATTTACTATTCTTCTTTTGGAAAAATTTACATTTAGAGAACATTAGTAATCAAGTGCATAACTCTCAACATGTTACATCGCTTAAATGAATAGTAATCATAACAAATAACGTAAATGAAATTACTTTCCAAACCAAAAAGACATCTTTCTTCTTTAGTACAATTGCATTCAAGTTCATAACACTCATAATGCTACTGTGAAGTCAATGAAAATTAATAATAAAAATAATTCAACAGTAACACAACTCAAATTACCTTCCAAATCGAAAAGAAGTCTTTATTTTTTAATACAATGCATTTCAAGTTTATTAATAGACACCCAAATAAGTTCACAACTTGCCATGTTTAGCAACTCTATTGATGACAAGTAAAATGCAGCCATATACTCACTAGGCTATTGATTATAATAAGACATGATTCTCGCCTTATCTAATATTCCATCTTCTCAAGCAAACAATCTGCAAAAACTTTTTTCATGCATACACAGCTTCTACAAACATAGTGTCTTATATCTTTTGTTGTAGGTATCTAAAAGGGTGGAAACTTGGTGAATCCTTGGAAAACATTATAATGAATCTCCATATAAAATTGCAGATCTTCTTGGTGGATCGCTTTATAGTTATTTCCTTTTAGATACATAGATCTTTTCTTGGTTTTCTTATTGTTTGTACTGCCTTTGTTTTGATGATATATCCCTCAATATTGATCAAATAAACTCAAGACTTGACTTGTTGGGTTCATATTTCTAAAATTCTCTTGCTGTCCAAATTTTAGAATTTTTCATTGGTTAATTTTCGAGATATGATCAATTTACTATTTGTGCCCTAGTTCTTTCCTCGTCTCAAATTGAGTGCAAACAGTAAGCATAACTTATTTTGTATGAGGTCTCAAGGTTTGAAATTTTCAAATTATCTCTAAAACTACCCTACAATGATAAATTCCAAATTTCACATTCTAAAAATCTTCCAATCTCAAGTTATGAATGACATTTTAGAGGGGAAAACGTGACATTTTATAGGTTTTACAATATGTGATTGTATATGACTTACCTTCCACACATGCAAACTACGAGTCACAAGCTTGATCTTAAATGAACCGTACCCACCTACAGATCATTTTATGTCCACATTCTTAACTATTGGCATGTAGGATACTAACCCCTTGATATTAATAACAACAATAAAAAGGTGAAACACCTAAATTCTCAACATAAGGTAACACAAACTTGGGGTGCTTATAACTTCTTTTTTTTCAAATAACTCTCGTAAATTTTTTGTTATATCCAAACATCAGGAGAAGTATATATGTAGACACCTAAATTATGATTTTACAATCTTATTGCCAAAACACATGCAATTCACTCTTATTCTTCTCAATTCCATTATAATTAGTACTCTTTACAAATTAACTAACGCTTTCTTGCCACTTTGGTTAGTTAACAAGCAAGTTAACAAGCACTTCATTGATCACCAAATCCCATTCGCATTCAAGATGCCATTTTACGATGAATCGTAAGCCAAAACCCTTTTCAAAACAGAAAATTAGCATTTATAAGCTAATTAAGCTTATTTTTCCTTGATTTGGTCAATATGCCCTAATATTGACTCAAACCCCTCTTCTAACCACTCAAAATCACCCCATTTACCTCCACAATGTCTCAACAAACTTCAAAATCTTATCCTAGCCTCCTAGTTGGCCCTAAATGGTCTATTAAGGCTCCACACCTCTTAATCACTTAGTAATTCACTAGTTATGATTAGCAAGGTCTAATTGTGATTAGCAATTCTATTCTAATTTGGGAAACATGCACAAAATACAAGTTTCTCCTAAAAGGAAAACTATAAAAAATAACTCACCTCATTCCTTTATACTTTACATATCATGCTTTGATTTGCATCTCATATAATACATACGATTTCTAAGCCAAGTCTAATCCTTGCTTAAAACCTTCAACAAGGTTAGTAGATGAATAATCTAAAGTGACTTAACAAGTCATTTGGAGAGGTCATTTCACCATTGTTTGAGTAGAAACCATAACCATTTGATTTCCCCTTAGGTCTATTTAGGCCCATGTTAGGTAATTGATCATATTAGTAGGCATGTTTAGTTAGTTTTTGCATTGTTTCCATACTAATTAGGCATTCTTTTAAGCTTCTATCTTAATGTTACATTCCTAGACTTAGAGCCCTAGCTAATTAGGTGGCAATGGTGTTAGCCTTCCTTGTTTAGCTTTGTTATTTTCTTTGTAGAGTTTGGGGTGCTTTCATTTGCACACCTGGGACCATACCCTATTGAATTCAATTTTAAGTTTTTAAACTTAGTTTCAAAGTTTCCTAGATTAGTTTTCTAATTAGTTTTTCCTAGATTAATTTCAAGTTTCCTAGATTAATTTCAAGTTTTCTAGTTTACTTTCAAGCTTTCTAGTATACTTTTAAGATTTTTAGATTAGTTTTCTCAAGCTTTTTAGATTAATTTCAATGTTTTATAGTAATTTTCAAATTTTTAGATCAATTTCCATTTTTAAGTTGTTTCAACTAGATTAGTGGTAGAATTTGTGTTTTCTTGCTTTTTACAGATGTAAAGAGGTGAATCCCTGTCAAAATTTCCAAGAAATCCCAAATATTGGACCTTTTTTCAAAAAAATTGCTTCAAAACTCGATTTTTGACCATCTACAGGAAAACGACACATGTGCATCATTGTCAGCGCCTGTGCATGACTGTGAGGGTTTGTGTATGACTGTGAGTACATGTGCCTAAATGGAAGTGCATGTACATCATTGACATGTGAAAAATGATAGAGGGGCACCTGTGCATGATTGTGAGTGCGTGTGCATGACTGTGAGCACATGTGCATGACTGTGAGTGCCTATGCATGACTGTGAGCGCCTGTGCACTAGTAGGGCGCCTGTGTATCAAGGTAAACTTTTCTCAAAATTCCAGAAATTCAATTTTATGACTCCTATCATTTTTTAAGGGTTTTTAGATGTTGTTTTTATCAAAGTATTGATTTTAGAGTGATATTTTTACAAAATTGTCCTAGGGTTTGATAATTGTCCTAGGGTTTGATAAAGGGTTTTGAGCAAATTGGGTTAGATTTTAAGGAGTGATTGTGTTTTCACACTTCAATTAAGTTTGGAATAGAGTTGTGTATGCTCTTCTCTTGCACCTAGTGTGATCTTGAGAACAAAAACACTCTAAAACCATTCTTTTTGCTTCTTGAAGTAAGTAGGAACAATTATCATTCATTTTATGCTTAAGAGAATAAACCTTCATTTTTGCATGTACTTGATCTTTTAGTTTAAGAGATTTTTTACTTAACAAAGAAATCAAGGCTAAATTTGCATATGCTCTTCCCTTGCACCTAGTGTGATCTTGGCAATCAAAAGCAATTTTAGTCTTTTCATTAAGAATCACTTGGATTAATTGGGGATAAATCTTGTTTTTACAAATTTTGATGGTAGTTAGTTGATTTACAAGCATTTTTCATTGCTATTTTCCCATGATATTGTGAACCATTTTGAAACCACTAACCATTTTGTGAAGGACCTAATGCTATTCAAAGAAAAGAGGACCTAAAAAAATCTAACTACACGTGTGCTTATAGGTTGCTAAAGGTGGACAAAACCACATTACTTAATCCAAAATAGTAAAAATACGCCACTATACAAAACACTTGATTTGCGCAGTTTCGATTAAGAGTCATGCGGCTCGTCCGCTTAACTAGACATAACCCCTTTGGCATAATCCTTAAGGTCTAATAAAATGGGTGGTCCTAGGAACCCTAAAGGAGTTCACATGAGAGGGAACCTTGTGAATGAAACAGGAAAGTGTTCCACACTACCGACTTGTTTAGTACGCCTTTGTGAGATTAGAGTCAAAGATATCTGTATTGCGGCCTTAGTGAAAGTATAACTGAATGCATTTTGGTGTTCATTATACTAAAGGGGGTAAAGTAAAGCCGAAATACTCCTAAATTAGTCAGTGGGAATATTTGGGTAAATTGAGCTCACCATAGATATATTATGACACCTAGAGAGAGAACCACCTAGGAAGCTTGCCGACTTGGAGCCATTGTTTTTGTCTTAGATAGTGTACTTGAGTACTCTCACAAAGTGACAACTTTGTTAGATTTAAACTCTTTTTTTTTCGAACAAGGGAAAGAATCTATTAAAGTTGAAACTATGTGACATTTCATCACAAAATCTACTTAGTGTCATTTTGTTCTAGTTTTTCACTTGTCCTAAGACAAGGTGAAACTCTACCAAAATAATACCAAGTTTATTTCAACACCATTTGGTCTACACCTTTGTTTTCTTGATTGCCCATTTTTTGACAAAAGGAAACAACATATACTAGATACCACTAGATATCATGTGTCCACCACTTTTGTATTCTACTTGCGCAACTAGGTTACAATGACAGAGCGCAAGTGTCAAAGTGTGCATGGTACTTAATTATGATCTATTATGCCCCTTTTTCAAAACCCATATTTTAGACTTATTATAATCGTAGTTAGGTGATTCCATCCTTGTATTCTTTTGATTTGTTACGTTGCCCACATTGTAGCCATACAATTGAGATATTTACGCTTATTTCCATCAGGAATTAGTTTAAATATCTATATTGTAGAGTTACGTTGTTCGCACGCTTAGCAAATTCTTGTTATACTTAGACATAGTTTTTACATCCTAACTTTTTCTTGAGTTTTGTGAGTGTTGAGGATACATTTCTAGCATCTTTATAACATCATTTTGACACTAAAAATATTGCTTTCCTGAAATCTTGGTTCACGTGTCCAAATAGTGTCGTTACGCTGCTCACATTGTTATCATCCATTTTACAAGACTTAGACTTTGTTAGTGTTTAGAAACTAGTTTTTAGTATATCTTGTTAGAAGATTTCATCAACATTTCCTTATCATTTAGGCCTTATTTGTTGCAAACTTGACCTAACCGGTAAAATTGTGTTGTCGCTTATTTGGTTTCAAACCTATATAGGAAAATCTTGAGGAATAAACTATTTGGTGTGACTAAATTTTGAGCGTTATATATCATTGTCTTATTCAAGATAGGCTTGTGTCATATACTACCTTGCTAGATTGAGTTAAGTGTTTATTCTTTGGTTTTTAGGTCACATCGAAGCTAGTGGATTTATGGCTATTCTATAGTCATCATTCTTTTTTATAACATTAACATCATTACGTTGTCAAAATTTAACTGAGGCATTTTTTAAAACCTTAGTGGAAGTATGTCACATTGTTCTTCCTTTTTAAATTATGCCTACTACGAGAATGGGATCCCGAAGATTAGAAGCCAATATATTTTGAGGTGACAAACCTCTTTTATAGGATAATCTCATGGTTGACCATAGTGGTGGAGAAGAAGATTCTCCTCGTATGAATCTAGAACATCATCCTGCCAATTTTGATGATTACATTTTCCAAAAAAACATGAAGTTCTTATGCATGTTATGGAACTAGGTGCTAAGTTTCCTTTAACAATAGACCCTTCTCTCATTGCCTTAATGATTCGTGGAGAAGAGGAAGTAGACCGACCTCATTGTATTGTCAATGAAATTTTAAATCCAGTCATGCCTCTACTTCTATACCACATAATAATGAGGAAGTACCATTTGAAAATGATGGAGTTACAGGATACCTATTAGTAGAATACATTGTGAAGACAACGAGGAACATGTTCATCATACAAAACTTCCCCTAACAAAATCATCATGACATACCTATTTAAGAGGTGACATTAGAGAAATAGATCCAAGCCCTCACTCACCAATTGGCAAGTTTTTCATCTCATATAAAAAGGGAACAACCCAAAGTTTTGAAATAAGTCATACCAAAGGCAAAACATAAGGCTTCATTTCAAGAATTCCCAATAAACACTCCTCGACGAGAGGCACAAAGAGATCCTTATGAAGAGATTATCAAAACAAATAAGGGTGGGAATACACCTAGATTTAATCCTTCATATAGGCCTATGCCACCCACACAAGATCCACTTTTCAATCAAGAGTGATCAACAATGAAGAACACACTTCAAAGCGTTAAGAGGGCCAAATCGGAACAATAACAAGAAATATCAATTCATGAGTTATGTCCCTACCCTTTTGACAAATCCATCATGCAAGTACCTTTCCCAAGACACTTTGATTTTCCAAAATTTGACAAGTATAAAGGAAAAGGTGACCCACGTGACTGTACGCACCTGATTTTACATGTGCTACATTGTCAGAAAAATGGTTACAAAAGTACCCAATGATGATTCATGTCCTTTCGTAAGGTGTTTGAGTTCATAATCTCATTCACAGTGTATATTGTAGCCTAGATGTTTGTACTTAGTTGTTCCACACTTTCTTCCAGCTCCTCGCTCCTTTTTATGCATGTTTTGGCCTTTAGTGTCGTAACCACCACCCTGTTGGGTAGTGATTCTAAAACCGCCACCCGTGAAGGGTGGCAAATTCCTATGCATTTTTTATAGAACTCTTCATGTGTAATTTAGACACGCATGATTTCACTTAACTTGACTTCTAGGGTGCATTTGTGAACCAAATTGTCTAAAAATAGTCTTGTTTGCATGGTGTTCCTTCCCTCTTATATTTTTAAATAGATTTAATTAGTTTGAACTGCCTCTTCACATAATTATTTCGCACTCCCATGCTTCCTTGTGCATAAAGGCACATCCTAGCCAATTCCTATATATTCAATGTTTGTATTCAAGCAAAGGGCCTCGATTTTTTTGTGTATCTTGCATAGTATTGCTACCACAATCTTGCTAGAAATTGTATAGCCAAGCTCTGTTCACTTGTGTTATCTCTCTTCCACTTGCATTGTAACCAAACTTCCTTCAAGCTTCCATTGCTCATGCACCTTCTTTTCTCGATGTTGCCTTTGCATTCCCAATTCCTTGGATTCATATGGACACACAAAGAAAGAAAGGGTAAACTAAGGGAACAAATACATATACAACCAGATTTTCCAAAGATATTGCTTATCCAGGTTGGAATTATTTGTTTTTTTCTTAACTTATTCAAATTATCAATTCTAAATTATTCATTTCAAATCCATATCAAATAGAGTAGTAAATTGTTTCATTTCAATTAATCAAGCAATTGAAAATAGATCAAATCATTAGAAAGCTTTCTCTTTAACATTACCAGGGAAGTTGTAGGGAACAATAGCTCCTCTGGAGCTGTGATTTGTTCTCTACCTCTGAGGTAGGGTTAGGGGTTTTGGATTTAATTATTTTAGTTGTTTTAGGTCTAGATTTACATACTTGCATGGGTAATTAGCTACAACCGGTTGATTACTTGTATTTAATTTCATTTATTAGATTAGAAGCATTGTTTAAAATCCTAGAAAAGATCAAAAATATTTACTTTTTCTATATTAGTTTGGTTTCATTGTTTTGTTCAGATATGTTGTGAAAATACCAAAAACATAGTTTAAATTTCCTTTGATAGTTAGTTTTCTTTGTCAGATCAATTCAATTTCATTCTACATGACCATCAAAGGTCCACAACAAGAGAAAACATTTAGTTGTGATCCATTGGTCCCACAACCCAATGGATCTCAATTATTGACCGACATTGATACAATTTTACACTTAGTTCTACGCACACACTAGGTATTCTGAGAAGATAGAACAATTAAACACATTAAACATTGCAGTTGATCAAGCCTATGATTATTGGACTGCTCCTGGCAATAGGGCTTGATTACGCATATGACCATAAAAGACCACAACCTCCACGAGTTCACGGTTGTGATCCCTAGGTCCCACAACCCAACATGCCTGCTGACCAATTAAACATCAACACCGGTTTACGTGCACTAGTATTTAGATCATCGCCACTTCCACCCGACATTGTTGCACAACTTTCTATGTTGAACATAACATCCGATTAGGCTAAGGCTTTCTGACTAGACCAGAGAACCTCCCATAGACCATGTGGTTCCATTATGCCTCTCATTCTCACTTCCATGACCTTGTCTGAAATCTATACGAGAATCCACATGTCACTTTCCACGTGTTCCATAACCAGTATACAGAAATCTTGACAGAGCTCGATATTGACTAGAGCCTCCAAGTAGTCATTCTATCCGATCATTTCATCATGCCACTTCACATTAGGATGATTTTTTTCCTTAGACTTACAGATCCTAATATTGTGTTTTGAAGACATAAGGTTTCCTCATTAGCTTGTATATCATTATCACACACACATCCATTCCATTCTACACCAGGTTGTCTCAAGACATCGACCTTGGGAGGTTAGATGCAAAAGAAGGTCACGTGTTGATTTTATTTCGTACAAATTAGTGAACCCGACATGAAGAGCTAGTCTCTAAACATTTCCACTTTCTTCATCCATCTTCCTCTCTCCCATTATTCTATGGGTATTCTTATACCCCTCGAATATGTCGGGATATGATGAATACGATTTACCCATCTTGGGTTTCAATTCGTACAACTATCAAACAAGTAGACAAGAATGGTCACCTTCGCTCTCTACATGGGGAGATAAATATTCAACTACTCAGCTAAAATCTCTCTTCCTCGGGGAGCCAATGTTGGTTCCTTCGTATGGATTGAGGAGATTGACCAAATCACATGAAAACATCCACCTAAGCTCTCAAATTCAAAGCTCTAACAACATGACATTCACTGGGAGGTAGGTTCATCTCCTCAGGTTTTGTTTAGAAAACCCATTAGCATGCAATCTGACCAACTCCCACTCTCTAGATGAGGATTACTTAGCACGATACGCCAAAATCAAATAGTGCTTCTGAATATAAAATAGGCTTTTGACAGGTTGCAAGGACATGTTGATGTCTTGCTCCAAAACAATAACACTACCCCTCCAACAATGGAAAACATTTCCAACAAGGGGTGGAAAAATAATGAACAATTCATAGTAGGATATCATACTCCTCAACAACCTCCAAAATTTCAACAACAAGCAGCAAAGTAAAACACGATCCCATCAATGGGTAATGTCATCTCGGTGTTAGTGGACAAATTCAAAGAACTAGAAATTTCCCAAAACACTCAAAATTCATATGTCGGCAAGTAAGATTTCTCACTATCCATCGAGCTATGGGAAAATACCATCAGTATAGACTCCTCTAGATTATACGGGTGCTCCAAGCCCTAGATATTTGCTAATTAGGAAAGGCACCTTGGGTATGCCCCCACACCACATATGGATATCCACAATAGGCACCATTCGAAAGTGTGTTCTCAAATGCCATACCATCTAGAAATGCAACGTTCCCTAGGCTTTGTGCCTTCAAATCCATATCAAAACAATCAACCCCTTACATACACATGTATTCTAAATCACCATAGGGGATATGTACACTTACCCAAGTCATATGGTCAACCACATGGGATGCCTTATGCCCCAATAAATGTAATGTATACGCTGCACCATTTCAACAACCAATGCAACCTCCACCTCCCCAACAAGGATCTTCAATGGTTGAAACATACAATGGGGACCTATTCTGAATATCTTAAGGAGCCTCTAGACTTCTCCATATAGAATATCATGCTTCCAAGACCCTTTCCTGATCTTCCAAAGTTCAAAGGGGAGGGAGATCCTAATGCACATATCAAATCTTACGCAATGGCCATTCGAGAGTCTATTCCTGTGGGATGCAGTTGTTACAAATATTTTCCTAAGACATTAGAAGGTATCACTCTTGATTGGTATTACAAGATACCGAAAGGCTTTGATACATTCCTTTAAGCAACTCATGTTAGAGTTTATTAAGGCTTTTGATATGAACAAACTTCTAAGAACATGAATCATAGAATTCCTTCATATCAAACAAGAGCACAATGAGTCTACTTCCCATTTCATTCAAAGGTGGCGGAAGTCCTTCTATTCCTTTGCAAGCTCCAAACATGGATCAGATGAAGCTTTGTGATCTATTCCTTCACTCCCTTAATAGGGAAACAAAGGAAGAAGTCCAAAATTCCGCTAAGGAGCTACGAAGAGGTACTAGAGGGTGCTCTCTCGAATTGATCAAGAAACCATAGATAATGGTCGTAAGACCTACAAAACAAATGGGAGGTTAGTCACTCCTAACCAAGGTAACTCTGGTTACTCCCAACAATGCGAACAATAATCAGGGACCAAAGTTCCTTAACAAGAATCATGGGGTTACAACTAATGGATGGTGTTACCGATCATCCAAAGAAACCCAATGTTGTTAGCTCTCCCAATACAAACACTACCAACAACAACAACAATAATATGAATGGAAATAATCAAAGAAACAATAACTTTTTTCCTTCAATCAACATTATGGATTTTAATCATCCTCAACAACAACAACAACCTCAACAACCAAGACAAGTGTAGACCCAAGGCCCTAGTCAATACCCAAGTGGGTATCCAAACCAATTCTAAAATCAAGGGCAGGGGTTCCCAAATTTTAATTATAAAATCAACAATTGAACAATGATCGAATTTCAAACAACAACAAAATGCAAAACCAAAGACCTCAGATTACTATCTTGATTTGTATTGCGGTTTTCATAGGGTCCAGGCATGACGCTAGAACATGTCATGATTGCAAAAATTTCTACAACATTTTCCCAAAGATCAGAGACAAACTCTTTGTAGACATGTTTCTGGAAAACCCAACAACACCAACACAAAACACCTATGCAGGACCAGTTTCTCCTCAAAACACACCATGAGGATATTTAATGATCCTCTCCCTACACACCCAAAATATGGTAGAATAGATCCCAATGGTTCAAACAAAGGGATTGTGATAGAACCAATGATCATGAAGCCTCAACTTCATCAAACCCATAGGTGGCACCTCCTTTGGATGGTCGCCAACAAACAAAAATTGTGGGGTTGGTAGAATTAGACATCGAACCTTAGATTAACGCTGCCACAAGAACTAAGGATTATTCATCACAATTGATACCTATTTACCCACCAATAGTAGAGGACATCCAACAAACACTTTCCAAACCAGTAGGAGCATACGACTTAATCAATGACTTAACAAAGACCTTTTCTCACATTTCCTTCTTAGATCTCTGTGAAGAACTCCCTTGCTCATAGAGCTTCTTTGTTAGAAGCATTGGGTCTTGGTCATTTGATCAATGTTACTCCTCCTCTAGAAGTGCAAGTAAACCATATAGAATTTGATGTCTACCCTCCCCTGGACCGCTAGAGGGATGTTGGGTTTGTGTTCAACATAAGAAAATGCCAACGATGCTGAAATTACACATAGAGGTGACCCAACCTTGCATTTGCAAGTATGGATCTATAATAACTATGTTAAATGAGTGATGGTGATGATGGGGTGGTAGTTAATATAGTCCCCTTCACTTTCCTCAAAAACTAGGATATGGAGAAAAAATTGTTCCTCAACACAAAATACACTAAGGGGTTATGATAGCCTCAAAGAAACTTCAATAGGGACCATAGTGTTACCAGTTACCTTAGGACCCAAGACGGTTCTCACTAAATTCTATATTATAGATCGGAAACCAACTATAATATGATTCTCGGCCATCCATGGATACATCACATGAAGGCGATCCCCTCCACATTGTTTCAGAGAAGTAGATTCCTACACTTAGGGAAGGTCTTCGTGGCACAAGGTGACCCAAAACCTTTTGATATACACCTAGAAAATTTGAAGAAGAGACTAGAGTCCATTTTGAGTTTGAGCTTCCAACAAATCAACTTAACAAACCAGTTGGTTCAAAACCAAAAAAAATCTGGTGCCCACAACAGAGTTAGAAGTCACAGGCTTGATCAAGGGAATTCCAACGGTCAAGGATGAAACCGTCATTATAGAGATAATGTCATTAGGAACCACAAAAAATATTGTCAAGTTATTGGAGAAGGATCTACCTATTCTCCTTCCATTTTATTCTATGGGTATAGGACATGCCCTAGACTCGGCTCTCTTCCAACAGATGAAGTTTGTATGGTGGAAGTAACAAGAGGAAAAGGAAGAAGATACGAAGAATGATCCAACATCCATTTTTCTCTAAGAATTTTTGACTCTCCATTTTGATGGAGCCAAATGTCATTTTAAAGATCGGGCGTAGTGTGATCCTTACTTCTCTCGAGGGAAAGGTTATGTCATTTTCCTTCAAGTTAAACTTTGAGTGTACAAATAATGGAGGGCTTAAGTATGAAGCCCTCCTTTTTGGTATCATTATAGCCAAAAGGATGGGTGTTGGTAATATTAGAGTGCTAGGTGATTCACAACTAGTCACAAATCAAGTGTCTAAGGTATACGAGACTAGATCTAAGCATCTGCAACTCTACAAAACAACAATGCTTAATCTAACAAAGGGGTTTGACTTCATATCGATCGAAGCAATTCCATGAGAACAAACCTTCTCACAGATTCTATAGCAACTTCTTGATTCTCACTTCACTCCAAATAGTGAGTTGGAAGATACAAATTTCACAGTATCAATTCATGTTAAACCTTTGGTTCATAAAATACCGATAACCCCAATGTTGACATACATAGAAGCCGAGAATGAGTCTATCATCTCATACCATGTTGAAAATGATGAAGCAACTCTTGGGTATTTAAATGCTTACATGAATTACACCTTGCTCATCACAAGGTTGACTTCTCCTTATCCCACATTCTTCTTCCTACTTTGGAAATCCCATGATAGAGTCTTCTCTAGGAAGGTCTTGAAATTTATGAGGTAGGAGAAGAGGGGGATTTAGAGTTACCTCTAGCCCCGACCTGAGTTTGAGGAAGGAAATGCCTCCTTAATCAAGGGAACAATTGATATAAACATTGGGATGGAGGAAGAACCAAGAATCTTGAAGCTAGGGTCTCTCTAACTCTAGAAGAGATAGAAATACACACGTAATTCTCAAAGAACACTCAAAATATTTCACGTTTAATTACATGGAGATGATGGGAATTTCTCCTGATGTTGCATCCATAACCTCATCATCACCAAGCTAGATGCCAAACCAATTAAAAAAAATCAAGGCCTATGAAGCCAAAGGTGGCTCTCATGGTGAAAGAAGAAGTGATGAAACTCTTACAAGTAGGGTTCATCAAACCGGTTGACTATTCCCAATGGGTATCCAATATCGTTCATGTTCTCAAAAAGAATGGGAAGATCCATATTTGTATTGACTTTCGAGACATTAACAAAGCATGTCCCAAGGATGATTTCCTTTTCCCTCCATTGATGTTATTGTTGATGTGATAGCTGGTTATGAGTTGTTGTCTCTCATGGATGGGTTTTCAGGATATAACCAAATTAGGATTTCAGGAGATCGCATCACTCCTTGGGGAACCTATTACTATGTGTCATGTCATTTGGGCTAAAGAATGTTGGAGCAACTTACCAATGCTCCATGATGTATATTTTCCATGATCTTATCCACAAGATTGTGGAGTCTTACGTTGATGACCTCCTAGCCAAAGCTAGAAAATGGTGTGATCACCCAAGGTGCTTCGTATCATTCTCTCTTGGTTAATCAAATACGTCACGCTACTAAATCCATAAAAATGCATATTCGGTGTAACAAGAGGTAATTTGTTGGGATACATCATATCTTCATGAGGGATTGATGTAGATCCAACCAAAATCTGAGTCAATACTAGAGATGACCCCACCATCAAACAAATCTGGTGTAAGGTATTTTCTTGGGAAACTTGGTGCAATCCAAAGGTTTATCCCTGATCTAACCTTTTTATTCATCCAATCAACAATTTATTAAATAAGGATTGTTGCATTGATTGGAAAAGAGTGTAATGAGGTGTTTGAATCAGTAAAATGATTCTTACTTTCACCACCTACACTTATGCCTCCTAAGTTAGACCGACCCCTCATTCTATATTCAAGGGCAACAAGATGTCTCACTAGCCTACATGTTAGCTCAGAAGATGATGATAAATGTGAACATGTAATTTATTTCATCAGTCAAACATTGCTTGATTATGAGACACATTACACACAGGTAGAAAAGGAGTGCCTAGCTATAGTGTTTGCAACAAAGTGATTGAGACATTATATGTTGAACTAGAAACAAGGGTGATCATCAAAACTGATCATTTACAACTTATCTAATTCAAGGTTCATATCTAAAAGGGTTGGGTACTTTATAACGCTAATGGGTGAATTTGAATTACCTTCATTAATCAAAAGTTTATAAAAGGACAAGTTATTATGGATTGGTTAGTTGATAACCCAATGGATGGAGGTGACCTAGTTGATTTAGATTTTCCAGATGAGTGTGTATACCATGTAGAGATCAAGCCCCCAATCACTACATGCCCTTGGTACACTAACATAATCAATTTCATTGTGGACAAGGCATACCCCGAAGGGGCTACATCTCAACAAAGGAGACACACATTATAGCCACTAAGTACATGATTCTAGAACAAGTTCTCTATCGCATAGATACTTTGATGGAATGTTATTAAGATGTGTTGATGAAGAAGAATCTGAGAAGATTCTTTATGAATCACATAGTGGAGTATGTGGAGGTCACTTCGGAGGCCACGCCACTACTCAAAAGATACATCGGATGGGCTACTTCTAGCCCATGTTAGAACATGATGTAGTAGAATTTGTGCATGTAAGTGCCATAAATGCCAAGAGTTCTCCCATGAGATCCACATACCGGCACAAGCTCTGCAAATGATTGTGACACCATGGCCCTTTTCCACGTGGGGTCTAGATTTGATAGGGAATTTTTCTCCCTCATCAACAATGGCCATAACTTTATAATCATGGCCACAAAGTATTTCACAAAGTGGGTAGAGGCCATGCCTCTTACCACCATACTAAGTTTCCATAATCGCTAAGTTCATTTTGAACCAAATCATTTATAGGTATGGTGTCCCATAGGTCATTATCTCTGATAATGGCACATCTTTCAAGAATGATGAGGTACATGAATTATGTGAGAAATTCAAGATAAATCATCACACGGCCTCTCTTTATTACCCTCAAGCCAATGGATAGGCTTGAGGCAACAAAAAACATTTGAAATCCATTCTCCTTAAAATGGTTAAGGAGAACAAACGTGATTGGCATTTAAAGTTATACCCAACCTTGTGGGCCTATCAAATGTCAATAAGAATGTCGACAGGGAAACCCCTTTTCATTAGTATTCGTGGTACAAAGTAGTTCTACCACTCAAAGTCAAAATACCTAGTCTCGCATCTCATTATAGGGAATTTTGGGAGAAGAAGCCTATCGAGAGGCATGACTCTCTCAATTAGAAAGCCTTGATGAGGCTAGGCTCAATGTCAAACAATGACACAGAGCTTATGCTGACCAGATGGATGTGCTAGTAGTATAACAAGAGGGTTTATGAACATGAAATATATGAGGGAGATCTGGTATTAAGACTTGATATCCGAGATAGACAAAAAGACTAGGTGAAGGTAGGAAGTTCAGGCCCAGGTGGTTGGGTCCCATATCGAGTAATGGAAGACTACAAAAATGGGGCATTTCACCTATGTACACTAGAAGGTGAAGAGTTTAGTGAATCCGTCAACTCTCTTCACCTAAAGAGGTATTACACATGATTCACCTACATTTCCACATGTACATTATTACATCCACATTACATTTTCATCTGCTTCTCCATTTCATAAATTTGTAATCAAGGGACTTATTCTCATAAAATTTCTAAAACTTCTGAAAATATTGGAAAAATTTCAAATCATATCTCTTCAAATCTTCATGGTATCACCAATTATTTCCAAATCATCTCATCAATTCAAACAAGAAAAGACAAGCTTTGACATTAACCATACCAAGGCTTGCATACTTGGTTCTACTCATAGTTTCTTCTAGATTAGGTGTCTTTTCCTACATGGTTTGTTCTAGAAGCTTCATGGTGTCACATCTATCCCATATACATCTCTTTGAAATAAGAACATTCTAAACATTTTTCCTAGATAAACATGTCAACTACAAATCAATGAAAATTTTATTTTTACACATTTCTTTTCCCTACCAACCTTCAGTGTTGAGCCTACATCTCTTACTAGTGGCGTAGGGTTGGGAAAGGAGAGAAGTTCCCTTACTCACCTATGCCTTTTCCATGGTGATAAGCCCATGCTTCCTACTAGTAGCATGGGGCAAGGTGTAGGGGGTCTCTTTGATAAATTAGAAAGTTAAAAGCAGTTCATTCAAATACAGTGAAATCATAAATCAAAACAAAGTGAGTTAGATGTCCAAAATTCCAAAAAGAGTTTAAAACCTCAAAACCAGATTTTGTCAACCAAGTGGCCATCTACGGATCTAAGTCTAGATAAACTAGAAAGCAATTCACATTTTAAGCTATGTAGCAAACTTGTGTAGAGTCAGGTGGTAGGTTCTCAATTTGGTTTTTGTCAAATCCTTGTCTCTCTCTCATCATTACCATTCAACAAATCTTTGTGACTTGCGCCCCTCCTAGCTCTTGGTGTTGAGCCCTCGCATCTTACTAGTTGTGGGGTTAGGAGTGGGGAAAGTTCAATCTTTCTATCACATCACTTTATCACCACATTTTTCCAAAACAATACGAAGTATCAAAATTGTTTAGAGAAACTAAAGTTTAACATTACAATGTGTTTGCATTATCATATATCAACATTACAAAATACAAAAAAATCATTATCTTTGTAGCATTCATATCCATTGCATACATTCTAAAAAGCATACAAAAGTAGAAATTTCTAAACATCTAGAGTACACATATGAAATAAACCATGAAGAAGTCAACTCAAATACAATGAATTACCAAACCAAAAAGAAGAGTCTATATATATCATAATAAATTGAGTTTGTGTACAATGCCATCACGCTAGGCATGGTCAAAATGCTCGCAATGAGCCCGAGATATACAAAAAAATCATATAATTGCCCGAAAAAATGGCAAACTAAGAAATAAAGGCCCAATGGCCTATTAATCCCTATGGGATCCCTGAGATGGTGCATGGCCGCATCCAAGACTCCTACTGTAGCTACTACAATGATGAGATGCACCGAATGGTGGGAGTGCTCATGGAAGCACCACTGGTTATGGTCTCACTACAAGAGTGAATCTTCCTCATCAATCACTTGCTCAATCTCATACATACCCACCACACGAGTACGGAGAGAATTCATGACCTCTGCTGCCCTCCAGATGGGTGTAAACACATCAATGTGTCTTCTACCTATAGTGGTTGTCATGTGTCCTCAGTTAGCTCATCT
Organism: Taxus wallichiana var. yunnanensis; assembly: GCA_018340775.1. Classification (NCBI taxonomy): domain Eukaryota; kingdom Viridiplantae; phylum Streptophyta; class Pinopsida; order Cupressales; family Taxaceae; genus Taxus; species Taxus wallichiana. Next base: position 450,124,471 of record CM031239.1, read on the forward strand.
CGGGTCTTCCTCGAGGGGATCAACAAGGTGTCCACACACACCCGATGAATAAGCTCTCGCACTCCTACGCATAATCACACTGCAAGCAAAAAAGAAAAAAATGAACGGTGAGTCAAAAAGCTACAAAAAAAAAAAAAAAGAAATACCAACTAACATTTCCAGCTAATAAGGTCAAGAGAGAGGATCAACATACTCGATCTCCAGCATCCATGTAGGGTCAATGGTATTGTTATTGTTGTCAATGGTGGTTACAGGCCTCCCAAAACTAGATAGTGAGATGATGTCCCATCACGGATTCATCATCTCCTCCCTCATCTCGAGGAAGTGGTCCTCGAGACAAGTGTCTCCTCATCCATGCGCCTCCTCCTACTCCACACTCTTAGAACATCTTGAGTATCATGCCACTCAGATCACTCTCCTCCTCCATGTGAGCTCCTATGTGAGCCTCACCACCCATCCCCACCTAACCTCTCATCATGTCATCTCCTCTCCAACCGAGCTCCTCCCTAGTCTCATCTCTCTTATATACTCCTCAAAGTCGAGTTCACATCAATAGGCTCATCCTCCTCCCCACTTGTGTGAGGGTGTGGCCTCAATCTAGAGTAAGGGTGCATGAGGGGCACCATCCATCTATCATGAACCACTCACCTAACTACAATAGGCACCCCTGGAGTCACCATTGTCTAACCTGGATCTCCTCTAGGGCCTTTCCAGGCCTCCTTGATGGTCATGTACACAGGTGCCACTAGGGGAAGAATATCAATGTATGGAAGATAAACTACCGAGGAACTCAGCCAAAGGGGTGAATCTCAACCTTCCTCGTCTTATCAACTAACTAACTAATAGGTGGCAAGATATCACTTGTGGTCCCATCCTATGTCCCACAATCTCCATATCATGGTATGGACTATCCACCATGTCTGTTGTGGTCAAAGAGGGCACTAGGCTGATGTGGCACTCTAAGAACTGACATCATCATCCATCTAGCTACCTTGATGGTCCCTAGGTCCCATATCGGCACTCCTCCCATAGGGGATGATCCGCTCATATACCCAACTCATGACCAATGTGGGGTGACTCAAAGACTTCCCTATAACCTAAAATTCAATATAAGTCATGGTAGGTGCTCCCAAGGATATCTACCCCCAAGCATAGATATGACCATGTGACTCAATCTATGAAATGATGGGAGCCCAACAATATAATTAGTGTATCACCTCCCTTTCCCTGATCAACCGAGGCCAAAATACCCATGATGGCCTTGTGAATAATAGGGATGGGAGTAGTAGAGATCAAACCTTCATCCCCTTCTTTGAACCAAAGGAAACCATGACATCCCCCATATAGGTGGCCCACTGAGTCATCATGGGCCTAGATCCCGTTGTCTCTCAAATTCAACCTCCTCCCAAGTATCAGAACTCCAAGTATATGATACACGTCCTCTAGTGTGATAGTCCACTCACCCTCGACACTAAAAACTAGAAATGTTCCGTCTCGCATCCCAATAAGAGAACAAGTCACATAAGTATGTGACTGGAAGGAGTAACATGGGGCACCCGTGCAATCCTCCATATGCCCACTCTCTAAAGAGTATCTATCTCATCTTGAGTTAATGATCCAAAATCATTGGGAGCCAATCACACTCCCTCTCATGACTCCAACAGATATACTCTTCCTTCTTCTACATCCACCAAAACACAGAAAAGAGCAAGTTAGTGACATATTTCAAGAAACAAGCTCATCAAAAACATGAAAAACATCAAAAATTCAAAAAAATTAAGTTAGCAAGTTTTATTTTATGTCATTTTTGTCACTGACGATGTAGGGGAGGTTTTCATCGCCACCTAATACAAGTGGTGGTTTTGTGACCACCACCCTATCGCTCAAGGTGGCAGTCCTTAACCTGATTTCCATATGGATTTGTGACCCTAAAAATTCCAAAAAATGCAAAAATACACCATTTTGAATGAAATAAAAGACTACCCTATAGGCACCCCCCTAGACTCATTTAAAATAAGAAATTTTAAAAATAACCCTCCTAGGAAAATATTTTGACATTTTTACATTTTAGGTTTAAAAACAAACAAGTGAGAAAAACTAACCTTAGACCACGTGGGTCGATCTTCTAGTCATGGAGGCATGATCACTATCTCACAACGAATGTTTTGACTATCCTTTCAATGAAAATGGTCACCGTAGGTCTAGAGCTCAAAAATCACCAAGTCGATATGCGCAAATGAATTGAAAATGGGTTTATTTTGATATATATATATATATATATATATATATATATGTTATAACTTCATTTTGAGTGCATGTGTTCATAGGATGGGAGTGCTAGTGAGAGGTAAGTTCTTATCCCCACACAAATGGTAAGTCCTCTTGTCATTTTAATTTAGAGTTTATTTTTCAATATTTTATCTATCTACTTGAGTCTTCTTTTCATTTTGTAGGTAGCAGGAGTTTGGATGGTGACATTTCAACACACTAGCAAGTTTAAAAAATTCTAACTCCCCATTTTGAGAACACCATACTTAGGACTCTATGTTTTATGCCTCTTCATGGCTAAGACACTTCTCCGAGGGGGCAATATGTACGCACCTATTTTGCATGTGCTACATTGTCGAAAATGGTTACAAAAGTCCCCAATGATGATTCATGTCCTTTTAGAAGGTGTTCGAGTTCCTAAGCTCATTCATAGTATATATTTGTAGCCTAGATGCTTGTACTTAGCTTTTCCATGCTTTTTCTTCCAGCTTCCCGCTTCTTTTTATGCATGTTTTGGCCTTTAGTGTAAAACCGCCACCCGCCTAGGGAAACGGCGGTCCCTAGCATGTAGGGTAGTCCTGTTTTTTCCATAACTCTTCATGTGTAATTTTAACATGTGTGATTTCACTTAACTTGACTTCTAGGGTGTGTTTGTGAACCAAATTTCCTAAAAATAGTCTTGTTTGCATGGTATTCCTTCCCTCTTCTATTTTTAAATAGATTTAATTAGTTTGAACTACCTCTTCACCCAATGATTTGGCACTCCAAGGCTTCCTTGTGCATGAAGGCACATCCTAGCCAATTCCTATATATTCAATGCTTGTATTCAAGCAAAGGGCCTGAGAATTTTGTGTATCTTACATAGTATTACTACCACAATCTTGTTAAATTGCATAACCAAGCTCTGTTCACTTGTGTTATCTCTCTTCTACTTGCATTGCAACCTAGACTACCTTCAAGCTTCCATTGCTCAAGTGCCTTCTCCTGCTGTTCCTTTGCATTCCTAATTCCTTGGACTCATATGGACACACAGAGAAAGAAAGGATAAACTAGAGGGCAAAAACAATACAACCATATTTTCCAAAGCTCTTGCTTATCCAGGTTGGAATTATTTGTTTGTTTCTTCATTTATTCAAGTTATCAATTCTAAATTATTCATTTCAAATCCATATCAAATAGAGTAGTAAATTTTTCATTTCAATTAATCAAGCAATTACAAATAGATCAAATCATTAGAAAGCTTGCTCTTTACATTATTACCGGGAAGTTGTGGGGAACAATAGCTCTTCTAGAGTATGATTTGTTCTCTACCTCTGAGGTAGGGTTAAGGGTTTTGATTAAATTAGTTTAGTTGTTTTAGATCTAGATTCACATACTTGCACAAGTAATTAACTACAACCGGTTGATTACTTGTATTTAATTTCATTTATTAGATTAGAAGTATTGTTTAAAATCCCAGAAAAGATCAAAAATATTTACTTTTGCTAGATTAGTTTGCTTTCATTGTTTTGTTTAGATATACTATGAAAATACCAAAAACATAGTTTAAATTTCCTTTGATAGTTAGTTTTCTTTGTCAAATCAATTCAATTCCATTCTGCATGACCATCAAAGGTCCACAACAAGAGAAAATGTTCGGTTGTGATCCATTGGTCCCACAACCCAACGGACTGAATTGTTGACTGACATTGATACATGTTTACACTTGTTAGTTTTACGCACACCTGTTAGGTATTCTGAGAAGATATAATAATTAAACACATTAAACATTACAACTGATCAAGCCTACGATTATTGGAATGCTCTTGAAATGAGGCTTGATTATGCATATGACCATACAAAGACCATAACCTCCACGAGTTCATGGTTGTGATCCCTAGGTCCCATAACCCAATGGGCCTGCTGACCAATTAAACATCGACACTAGTTTACGTGCACTGGTATTTAGATCATCACCACTTCCACTTGACATTGTTGCACAACTTTTCATGTTGAACATAACAACCGATCAGGCTAAGGCTTTTGGACTAGACCGGAGAACCTCCCATAGACCTTGTGGTTCCATTACACCTCTCGTTCTCACTTCCATGAACTTGTCTAGAAATCTATATGAGGCATCCGCATGTCACTTTTCACGTGTTCCACAACCAACGATAGAATCTCGAGTAGAGCTCGATATTGACCTGAGCCTCCGAGCCGCCATTCTATCTCGACCATTCCATTATGCCACTTCAATGTTAGGATGAATTTCTTTGCCTTAAACTCGTAGATCTCGATATTGTGTGTTGAAGAAATAAGGTTTCCTCATTAGCTTGTATATCATTATCACACACACATCCATTCCATTCTATACCTACAGTTGTCCCAACATGACCTTTGGAGGTCGTGTGTGAAGAAGGTCACGTGTTGATTTTCTTTTCGTATAATGACCATATTAAAGATTTTTTATATGGCATGTCAAGAGGTGGCATTCAACGATAATTATCTTATACGCCTCTTTTCTCGCAAAGTTTAGGAGCAACAAAGTTAGAATGGTTTGTGCACATCCCTAGGGGATCCATATCAACATGGCTGTAACTAGCAAAGTTTCGTATGACACTTCTCTTTTAATATAGAAAATGATGTCACCATGTTGGATCTCCAGAATGTATACAACGAAATAACAAAATCTTCAAGGCATTTTTACAATGATGGAGAGGATTAGCTAGTTGCTTTCCTCGATCCATACCCAAAAAATGTTGATAGCCATATTTGGTCCCAACCTCCATCTAGACATAATGTTCCATTTGCAAATGCATTGTGGTAACATGTTCGAAGAGGTCATCGAAAAATGGAGTCAAATTGAAAAATCATTGTTAGTTAGGGGGACTCTAAAACCTATCTCCCATGATCATAACGATTCTAAATCTAGCGATAAACAAAATTTGGTCCTAACGTAAACAAAAATGTCATTAGTGATGGAATAGTAGATTTTAAGTGAGTAAAAGCCATTCTAATCATGCACCCTTAAATATTGCAAAAGGCAATCCACCTACAAAGTATAAATGTCGTACTTTCACACCTCTATCTAAATCAATATCATCCATATTAAAATAGTTAGAGGCCATTAACATGGTTAAATACCCTGAAACACAACCCTATGGAGATGACACACCTAAGCCTTCATGGTTTAGAGATAATGAATTCGTGACTTTCACCGTGTAAAGGGTCATAAAACTGACAAGTGTTTAAGATTAGAACACTACATTCAAGACCTATTTGAGACCTATTTGATAGTGGTGATATAGAAGTAGACTCCATCGCCATGGCCAAATCCCCAAATGCAAAATTAGGGATCTTCAAAGAACCTTTTCCCCATCATGATGAAAGGAAAATCCGATCTGGGGACAATCATCTCAGAATAAGAATGTTAATTTTGTTTCCAACAAAGACCATTTTGATACCTTGATAGGTTGTGTTGATCCACTTGTCGAGAAAATTAATACGATTAGGATTAAAACAAGAGAATGCATCGTGGAAACATGACGGGCTCTCCTTTTATCTCCGAACCTACTCCCCATCCTCAAGAGATTCATTATGATGTATTAGATCAACTAAAGAAGACTACAACAAAGATTTCAATCTTAGACCTCCTAAATATCTCTAACGTCCATAAAGACATACTTTGCAAAAACTTACAAGGATCGTGGAGTATATATTGATGTTGACCCTACACATTTACAAGCTATGGTATCGCAAATCGCTCCATGTAATACATAAAACCTTTAGTCCACAAGCCTTAATCAAAATCCTCCCATAACCTACCCTTACATATTGAGGTAATAATCAAGCGTAAGAAGGTCAAGAGAGTGCTTGTGGATGGCAGATCGGGTCTCAATATTTGTACTCTTAAACTAGTTCATCAACTAGGCTACATAGAAGTTGATTTGGAAACAAAGGTTATCACCATAAAAGTGTATGACAATGAAGAGTGACAATCAGCTGGAATGATCGCTTTCTCATTTGAGGTAGGTCCCATAACACATGATACAAAGTTTGACATATTGATATGGAACTCCCCTTACAATATCTTGCCGGGCCTGCACCATGGATTCATGCCATGCAAGTCGTGTCATCTACGTATCATCAATGTTTAAAGTTGTAGTATGAGGGACAAACACTTACTATACAAGGGGATCCCCAACCATTTGCTCATTATAGAGCATTGTCAGGTTACTTTCCCACTATCTATGAGTGTCCCTCTACAAAATTGTTATCCCTGTTCATTCAAGGCCCTCGCTTCACGAGTGGATCCAAACACCCTGACTCCCAGTGATAATGATACGACTACATTGGAATCTCCTTTTTCTACATGGGAGATGAAGGTCATAAACAATGGTTGTGGAGAGTATAATCTTTAGCAAGCCCTTATGATTCAAAACATTCCTCTATCAGCCCAAGCACATGGTAGACCATGCTACAAATTCCAAAGATCAAGGGAGAATTTCCCTTTCGATAATTTCATTTCAGGTGGCTTGCTAGAAGATGAAGAATCCTCAATGACATTATATTTCATCCTCAAGATGATGAAATGGATTTATGTTACAAGTCATCTAGGTATGTTATTCCAAATAGAATCATGCTTACTATGAGATATCAAGGATGTGGTTGTGGCCACTATGAGTAAGGCCCGTTAGAATATCTTCCAATATAGTGTCATATACTAGGGTAAATCAGGTGTAGGCATCCATTTGTATGAGTCTCACCCTTAGTAAATGAGTATGCATCTTTTTAGAGTGAGGATAGTTTTTCTTAAAATGAAAGTGAAACAGATTCCCGAATGTAGTCTTTACGAAGACCTCACCTCTATGAACCTATTCTCTAACATGGCTATCCTTACCATAACCCTTTTCATACCCTCTTTCACCCTTATAACCCATACATTAACTCTCATCTACCCATCACTTGTGAATTGGGATCAACAACAACACATACCTATTGCCAATGTGTTTTAGAACGATGAGGCTATTGGTGAGTTCTTGGGCATCAGAGATAACATTCCAAGAAATGATCACAAAAAGGGGTTATCCATTCATCTTAAATGGATGTGCGTACTTTGAGAGGAGGTAGAATTATGTGGACACTTAAGTAAAAAAGTGAGCAAGGGAAAAATTTCCAAAGAAAAGCCTTGCATGAAATAAAAAGGGGAAGTCCTATAGTGAAAACCTCTTTGAGGCACTTGTGGACAAACAAGTAAAACAACCTATGGAAAAATAGTGTACCCATATAAAGATGATGATCACCTCCCTGAACCAATTTTTGTAGAGGAGGATCTCAATCTCCCTCCCGATCCTACGTGCATGGGGGATGAGTCAAAGCTACTAGTGGAAGATATGATAGATGTTAACATTGACACAAAGGAGATGTCGAGATAGTTAAGTTGGGAGCTTCACTCTCAACCAAAGAACAAAAACATTTACATGACTCTTGAGAGAGTATGCAGACATCTTCACTTGGTCTTATGTTGACATGTCAGGACTTGATCCTACATTAGTGGTACACAACCTATTTGTGCATCCAGATGCCAAGCCCATCAAACAAAAGCTCAGAAGATGCATCCCCATGTTGCCTTACTGGTAAAGGCAGAGCTAGAAAATTTATTAGAAGTAGGCTTCATCAGGCCTATCGACTACTCAGAGTGGATTTCTAATGTACCCATTTAGAAAAATCCAGTCAGTATTAGAGTGTGTACCGATTTTAGAGATATAAATAAATCTTGTCCAAAAGGATGATTTTCCTCTTCCTAATATCGACATGATTGTCGATTCTACTACTGGTTATGAGATGTTGTCACTCATGGATGGTTTCTCAGGTTATAATCAGATAAAAATTACAGAAGAAGATCAACACAAGATGACTTTCACAACCCCTTATGGGGAACATTCTATTACCAAGTCATGCCCTTTGGCCTTAAAAATGCAGGTGCTACATATCAAAGGGTGATGATTGTAATCTTCCATGATATGATAAGTGACATTATGGAAGATTACATAGATGATATACTAGCTAAATCTAGAACTCAAGGAGCACCCAAAATTTTACATGGCATATCTTTCAGTGTCTAAGGGACTACAAAGTTCGCCTTAACCCAAGAAATGTGTCTTCGGTGTGCTATCTGGGAAATTACTAGGATTCATTGTGTCAAGGAGAGGAATAGAGGTGGACCTTACAAAGGTCATGCTATCATAGAAATGCCTCCTCCTAAGAATATTAGACAACTACGTAGCTTACAAGGGAAAATTCAGCCATCAGAAGGTTTATTTCACAACTAGCAGAAAAGTGTCATACATTCACACATCTTCTTAAGAAAGATGTTAATTTTAACTAGGGGCCAAAAACAACAATGATTTTTGCTTTACTAAAATAATACTTGGCTAAACCCCCATTCTCATGCCACCTACGGTAGGAGAACCCTTGTTTCTATACATCTCTGCTACACATTTCACAATTGGGGCAACTATTGGCCCAATATGATAAAGAACAAAGAGAAAAAGTTGTATACTACTTGAGTAGGACATCTAGTAGCATATGAGCTCAATTATCCACAGATTGAGAAGGCTTTCCTTTCCATAGTGTTTATTTTCCAAAAGCTACACCACTATATGCTCAACAACAAAATCAAGCTTATTTCAAAGATCGATCCTTTAAAATACTTATTGTCAAAACCTTCCTTAACTAGAAAGATGGCTAATTGGATCATCTTATTGAGTGAGTTTGACATTGAGTACGTTCATCAAAAGTTAGTAAAAGGACAAGTCTTAGCAGATCAGCTAGCAGAAGCTCCACTGCTAGTACACGAACCCTTGAGTCTAGAATTACCAGATGCATCTATCATGTACCTTGAAGAATCTATCATTTGGAAACTATACTTTGATGGCTCCTTTACCTTTCATGGTTCAGTGTCCAGTTGTGTTTGTTAATCACTCCCATGGGAGACTTGATTCCTCAAGCATTCCAGCTTGGGTTCCCATGCATGAATAATATAGTGGAGTATGAAGCTCTCATTGTAGGGATGAAGCTAGCCATCAAGTGGGATATCAGATAAGTCAATTGCATTGGTGATTCAATGCTCATTATCAAACAAGTCACAGATGAATACAAGGTAAAGACAAGAAGCTTCTCCCATACAAGAGGATGGTGGATTCTTTGAAAGAATACTTTGAGTAGATAACATTTGAGAAAATACCAAGAGCACAAAAAAAGTAGTTGATGTTATGGCTATAGTGGGATCCATGCTAAGTATTCCACCAGGGTAGAATGATACGATGTTCTTTGTTGAAAACCTAAGAACGCCGACATATGACATACCAGACTCTTGTTTGGTGTGTGAATTTGTTGGTCCCTTTTCACCATGGTACACTGAAATATTTAATTACCTTCATGATGGAACCTTTCCCACTAACATTTCCCATGTTGAAAAATGCACCTCATCCAACGTATAGCCCACTTATACCCTACTTGGGGGCACCCTCTTCCGCCGAGGCTACGACAGGAATTTGTTGCAATGTTTAAGTTTAGATGAATCTATCCAAGAAATCAAAGAGGTGCACAAAGGAATCTATGGGGCTCATACTAATGGGATCATTCTTGCAAAGAAAATTCTCAGGGTAGGCTATTATTGGCCTACCATGGAGCATGATTGTTGTTAACATGTGAAGAAGTGCGTGGATTGTCAAAAGTATGGAAACTTGATACATGCACCGACACAATCCTTACAACCAATCACGACACCTCCATTCTCAAAGTGGGGTCTCGATCTAATAGGGAAACTTAATCATGTCTCCTCGATGGCCATAAGTTCATTATAACTGCCATGGAGTACTTTACAAAATGGGTAGAGGTTGTTCCTCTTACCTATATAGAAGGTCCCCAAATATCTAAATTTATAATGAATCATATCATCTGTCGATATGGTATCCCCTCTACTTTATTATCACTGATAATGGTAAGTCATTCAAGAATAAAATTGTGAAAGCACTCTACAAATGCTTTCAAATCTCCCTTAAGTTCTCGACCCCTATTACCCTCAAGGTAATGGGCAAGCCGAGGCTTCCAATAAAACCCTAATTCACATTATGGAGAATATGGTGAACAAGATAGGTCATGATTGGCATTTACAAATTCACCCTGCCCTCTTGGGCATTTAGAACATCTATCCACACCCCATAGGTGTAACTCCATACTCCTTAGTATTCGGCATTAAAGTCATACTACCTTTAGAGATCGAGATCCCTTCTTTGCATTGAGCTAAGGGACTACCTAAATGAAGAGGAGGACTACATAGTAGCTCGACTGGAAGAGTTGAGCTATTAGATGAGAAAATACTTCACTGCTCTCAATCACCTTAAAGTGTATCAGGATCGAGTGCGGTGAAGCTACAATAAAAGGGTCATACCTCATCAATTTGAGGTAGGGGACATGGTGTTAAAAGAGAATCAAAAGAACACCAATAAGGACCGTGAAAAGAAAGGGAAATTTGAACCCAATTGGCTGGGACCATATGTTGTGGTTACCAAGTTTGGTTCAGGTGCCTATAAGCTAGCCCATGCAGATGGCCAAGAGCTTCGAGAACCCATGAACACAATGCATCTTAAGTGCTTCTATGCTTAAGTATGGGGTCTCTAAAAATATCAAGAAAAAAAAAAAGTATAAAATAGAAAAAGAAAAGATAAATAAATAAGTGCATCCAATAGTGAAAACCACACAATGGTGGCACTTTGGACAAGTCCTTTGGTGAAAACCGGTTTCGAAACCAAGGGAGGGTCCATTGTTCACAAGCATTTCAGGTTTAGAGTATGAAACTTTTCCTAAGTTGGTCTTTACCTTCATCTGAGTCCCTTGTGAGCCTATCCTTCTTTTCCCTAATCCGAGCTAATCTAACCTTTTGAGTGTAGAGAATTTAACTTTGAATGAGCCCATCTCACGTTGGGGAAACTTTCACATGTCACTTCTGGCACATAACATGTGGCATTTTTCCCTTGTACATCCCATCTAATGTTGGGGGCATCCACATTTCTTCATTTCCTTGCACGTTCGCTTGGAAAATTGTTGAGAAAACAAAAAAATTTCGTATAACTTTTGAAAATCCCAAAACATACAGATATGTTCCTTGAAAAACCAAAACATTCAAATACGTTTCATAGAAAACTCCAAAACAATAGAAAATTGTCTTAGAGATAAAACCAAAAATAGTGAAAAACATCCAAAATATCCCACAAAAACAAAGTAGTAGTTTGCTTACTTTTAGTTGTTGGTTTGTATGGTTTTTAGTTGCATTATTTTCATGTTGTATGCTTTAAATTGAATTCACTTGTTTACTTAGATTGAATGTTACTTTAATCTAGTTCATTACTTTGAGTTCATTTTATATTGCATGCTTGTAAATAAATGTGTTTTTTGATTAGATTTGTTTAACTTGTGCTTGTTAATTTTTACTTGTACATTATGTTATCATTTCATCATCATATCACATATATCCATCACATCTATACATCATATATCAAAAATGCTAAGTCTACATCACGCATGTATGCTAAAAGCTAATCATCAAAGTACCGTATCACAATGGGGCAAGAGGGTTACGCATGATCACAAATCTATCCCCCCACACCAATATCAAAAATATAAACATGTTTTACTCAAAGTATCTCATCAAACATACAAGTATGATATCAGCTAAGGCTATCTCATAATCTAACATGTGATATAAACATAAAGAAACAAATTAAGCATGATATCTCATAAACAACATGTGATACATCGATAATCCATCTATCATCATATATCATCAAAAATATAAATGTCCATATACATCTGATATAACAAGTCATCATGGGCATCTATGAAAAAAAAACAACTTCATCACGAGGCATGATAAAAAACAATACATATACATCCATATAAAAGTATGCCTTCATCATGAGGTGGTACACCAAAAGAAAGTAGTACATCTGTACATCAATAAGAGATCAACCATGACTCTCACCCATGCCGAGGCTGCCTAGTCCCAGTATGCTGCTAGATGGGGGGGGGATCGAGGTGCTACACGTAAAAAGGTGTTTCAGTCATCATGTCGAACTAATCAAAGCCGAACTACATCATGTTGAAATGACATGGGCTGAACTACGACCCATGCTACTCGAAGCCTCATGTCTCAAGGACCCTCTACGGATCACACTGATCATGATGGTCTATGAGATCTGGATCGTGACCTACTGCCTACTATATGACTATACTCAGAACTCTCCACTCATTATCCGAACAAACATGCATGTAGTACTACATCCTATAATAGGTGGCCTCACCTACTACAGTAGCATTGTGCCCAATCATCAACTACATCCTTAAAGATGTGTGTCTTTTAAAGTGTATCACACTCTACCCTCATGCTAGCTAGCTCTATCCATATCTATGATCGATCTCGCTATATATCATCTGCTATCCCGATCTCTACTACATCAAGCATGATCCCTCTCTCACTTATAGATGATCTCACTCTTTCTATAGCTGGTCTCACTTTTTTATAGCTGATCTCACTTTTCTCGTAGCTATAGGCTATCTACTATCACTCCTTAGTCTCTCGCTAAGGCCAGTAATCTCTCTCTCCTCTAGCCTCGTAGGCTCTCTCTATCATCACTCGCTTATCTCTTGCTCCTCTCTCTCTCTCGTAAGGGCTTCAGCTATCTCTCTATGCTATCACTCCGATCTCGCTTTGTCTCTCGGAGATTTAAGATCTCGCTCTCTGGCTCCTCTCGATCTCGCTCTATGTATAAGTCCCCTATCTGCAGTGGCACATCTCTCTCAAAAATGCTAATCTCTCTCAACTACCTTATTATCTTGTAAGGTATGTCACCTATGTAAGCCATATCCTACATGTATATCCAGTATAATTTGTATATCCTGGTATATCCTATGTATCTCTATATACCTATCTGTATATCTTGTATATCATCTATATATCCTATCTGCATATAACCTATGCATCCTACATATCTTGTATCCTCCTCCATATCCTCATCATCCTAGGCCATATCATCTCTATATCCTATGGTGGACTATGTCATGCACTCACATGAAGGGGTGATAAAGGTGTCCGGAGATGGATCCTCATCTATAATCTCATCATGCCAATCACTCCATGTGGTCATCCACTACTATGTGTCTAATATATGTTATTGCTACATGTTGATAAAGGTCCCCATGGTATCAACTAGTACCCCATGTATGTGTACTGTCTATTCCTATGCTTGTGCCTTTACCTACTGGATCTAGATCTTATTCCTCCTGTGTCACTACATCCAATACCTCATGGGGAATAGTCAATCTACATGGCAACACTAGTGCATACCATGCTACATAGTCTAGTGTAGTCCTCGGATCTACTATTATGCACCCATTATACCCAAGGCTGTGGGGCTACCTGTGAAAATCTCGTATGAGCTCAGTCCACCCTAATCAGGGTCCCATATCAAAAATCTCTCTATACCGATGTGCATACCACATCTCATTACCAAGAATCCCCTAGATGAGACCAAATCTGATGACATTGGACCCGGTCCACCCTGTACCACTCTAAGATGTGGCTCCTACTCCCAATGATAAAATGGTCTATTATGGCTTTCCTCAACTCATCTCACATCATGCGGCCACTGATATAGCCTATATGGCCACCATGTGATCATATGGGGTCTATAACTCATCAAAAATCACCGATAGTAGTCTTTGTCCCCCCACTATGGCTGCGAATATCATCTCCATCTAGAAACCCATCCCATGAGAGAAGGCTCTCCAAGAACCTAAGCTCTCAATGCTCCTAAAAGACATCTAATAACAATATGGTCCCAAGCCTAGATCTATAATAAAGTAGCAGGGCCCAATGTCCTCTTGCCCATGATAGGTTATCAAGTGCAAATCAAAATATAAGTGAGCCAGTATACACTCCTCTAATAGTAAACTCTCTCCCCCAAATCAATGCATGGATCACTCTAATAAGACCTAGGGAGAATCATGCACCAATCTTGTCAGGAAACAACACGCCACTGACAAGAGCTAATAAGTATACGAGGACCCATCCTAGCCATGGATCATATATGCATCTCCTAACCATAAACATATACACATACCTTGGGGGATATCATTCAATCCAAATATCATGGTTTCATATGTCTCAACTATCCGCCTCATAATTTCAATCGTGGGTGACCATCGTAGGTAATCCAAACGACCTCAATCGAACTCAAGATCCACCAAACATCCTCTAGTGTAACACTCATCTCACCGGTAGGGAGTTAGAATTCTGAATCTCACTCCACCATCTCTCATACTAAGGTTGTGAAAACTATGATCAAAAAAGTCTAGTGATATGTGGCATATCTTCTATATATGATAAACCTGTCACCTCTAGGGTGATCTCTAAGAAAATCCAGTGGGATTTCCAAAAGCTAAGTCGCCTCACTAGGTAATCAAGCCGTGTATGCCACTCACCATGTGTCCCTAACATCCAAGTACATCTGCAAGCCAATCAAGTCAATTATTATAATCTGTCTTCTATTCTACCATGTAATTTCTTCTAAAAAGTCTAGTTTATCATGTTATTCTTCTATTCCATCATTAAATTTCTCTATAATTCACCTTTTTCTTCTACGTAGGGTTTGCTAAAAACTAAGTTTTTTCCTAAAAAATTTTAAAATTTTTTTGCCATGTAAGTTTGCTGTGTGCACCAAAGACCATGTTCTCAAGACATGGGCACCTGTGTGCACAGTGCCATATTCTCATCAAAATATAGGCTCATGCAAAATGCATGCGCCATGCAAAAAGCCTGTAAAAAAAATAAAAATAAAAAAATAAAAAAGCATAAAAACATAGGCACCCAGTGCACCCATGTTGATCAAAAAATCAAAAAAATAAAAAAAGGCTAGGCCAATATAGCACAGCAAGCACCCATGTTGCCAAAAATTCAAAATATCAAAAAAGAGGGCTCAAACACAGCACAACAAGCGCCCATGATGCAAAAAATCAAAAAATGAAAAAGGGGCTCAACACAGCCCAGCCTATGTGCCATGCCTCAAAAATGTCAAAAATAAAAAAGCTGAGCCAAAGCATAGGCACCCATCCACCCATGCTGAAAAAAAATGCAAAAAATCAAAAAATGAGCCAACATAGGTGCCCAGTGCCCACCCATGTTTGGCAAAAAAAGTCAAAAAAAAAAAAAAATGAGCCAACATAGGCACCAGTTGGCAAACAAAAAATGTCAAAAATAAAAAAAATGCCAACATGCCCAATGCTGGCGCCCATGTTGCCAAAAATAAAATCTCAAAAAATAAAAAAGAAGCTACAAAGCACTCAGCCCATGCTGCCAAAAAAATGCATCAAACACAAGTAGCATAGGCATGCCCCCTAGTTTTTCCCTAAATTTAACCTAAAATACATATTTTTAGCTAAATATTCAAAAAATTGAATTACCAGGGTAAAAGGGAGAACTATGTGTACTTGTGGTCCATCCACTGGAAGTCTCAGTAGTCCCTCACGAGGTCCACATGGTGCCTTCGATTCACTATCCTCGCCATTTCCTCCCGTAGGTCAGAGCTCAATTCAATAGTCAAATGGTAAGCAAATGTGGTAAAATAACTTGTCCGTGGTGGCTTATATGCTCATTTCTACCTCCCATGGTGTGTTTCTCACTCCCAAAGTGCCTCGAGACCACCGTATTTCTTCTAAAATTCCTCTAACACTTGTCGTGATGATTATTTTTAAAAATAATTATTTTCAACGTTTTTGCTATTGGGGGCATATATTTTTTTTCCCGATGGCCTTTTCTACTACCCGGGGCATTTTTTTGCCTTGTGGTCACTTTTAACATTGTCTCACACTTCTTTATTTCTTTATAATATTTTCTTCCATAAAAATAAAATTAAAAAAAAAAATAAAAAAATCAAAAAATTTTATTAAAAAAAAAATCAAATAAAAAAATCCAAAAATTGTAAAAATTTAAAATTTTACAAAAAAATGGTAAACAACATATATACAGCTAAAGCCTATGTCAATTGCATTATCCTCGAACATTGAAATATGTCTTACAAAAGCATCTTTCTATGTTTTTTTGTTTATTCTGGTCTCAAATGACTTGTGGATCATCATGATCTACCTCCATTAACAAAAGCTCACTACATGTTATGTCATGGTACTCCCATGCAACAAGTGAGTTGTCGGACTGTGTCATAGCATAAAGATTTTCCATGGGACTACTTGTCATCCTCTTTTTCCCCGCATGTATTTTCTTGGGGCACCATTTTTAACCCTTTTCATTACAACACGAACATTCAGAACTACATCTTGATAACAAAAACATTGGTGCAACTGTCTTAAACGTTGTTTGTTTGAGTGTGTGTGATTGTATTGGTTTCTCTATTAGGTTAGTTGGTTTACTTTCTCATATTGCATTGCATTATGTATGTTGCATTGAGTTAGATATCATTTTACTTTCTCTCGTATTCGCATTGCATTATGTATGTTGCATGGAGTTACTATTAGAATGGAACAAATGTTAGTAATTTAGCTTTTCATGTTATCTTACATTTTTGTTCATTTCAATAAAGGCCATGATGTAGACCTAGGGGCAAAATGATATAAACAGGTTGCTTATGGAAAGGTTGGATGCAAAGGTTGGGCTTGTCCTATATTTCTCCATTAATCATTTCTTCTCCATTATCATTTATTACCATTACTAATTTTTCTTCCAAATCACCCGGGCAATAAACAACCACGTTTATCCCTATCCTTATTCATTCTCAATACCTAAGGGTTTCACGCCCATTTTAACCTATTTTCTTCTATCCATTTCAATCATATTTTCATCATCGATTGACTTCTTCTATCACCCACATCGACACTCGAGGGGGCATCCTTCATCCTCCATTAATTTTTCTTCAAAAATTTACTTGCTTATGTTTGTCTACTATATTTGAAGTGAATTCACTAACTTCACCTCAAACAGGGGCAAATGTAGACACCTAAATTCCACTTTTGTAATCTTATTGCCAAAACACACACAAATCACTCTCATTCTTCCCAATTCCATTATAATTAGTGATTTTCACTAATTAACTAATGTTTCTTATCACTTTGGTTGGTTAACAAGCACTTCATTGATCACCAAACCTCTTTCGCATTCAGATGCCACTTTATGGTGAATCGTAAGTCAAAATCCTCTTCAAAACAAACAATTAGCATTTATAAGCTAATTAAGCCTATTTTTCCCTTGATTTGGTCAATATACCCTAGTATTGACTCAAACCCCTCTTCCAACCACTCAAAATCACCCCATTCACCTCCACAATGTCTCAACAAGCTTCAAAATCTTATCCTAGCCTCCTAGTTGACCCTAAGCGGTCGATTAAGGCTCCACACCTCTTAATCACTTGGTAATTCACTAATTGTGATTAGCAAGGCCTAATCATGATTAGAATTCTAATCTAATTTGGGGCTTTTAGTCCCACATGCACCAAAATACAAGTTTCTCCCAAAAGGAAAACTATAAAAGAGTGCACCTCATTCCTTTATACTTTACACCATGCTTTGATTTGCATCTCATATAATACATATGATTTCATAAGCCAAGTTTAATCTTTTCTAAAACCTTCAACAAGGTTAGTAGATGAATAATCTAAAGTGACTTAACAAGTCATTTTCACCATTGAGGTCATTTCACCAAACTACCCAGCTTTGTTAATAGGATTCCCGAAAAGAGTTAATATACTACCTGAAACACTCAGTATTTTAAAGTATGGTTTTTAAGGAAGATTCGCAAACCACAACCACGAGATTTTTCTTTAATATTATTTCTCTCCCATCAGTACTTTAGTGTGATCAATTTGAAACACACATAAGAAGACAATTTTCAGTAATGGGTAACAACAAATCACCACCGAATATTTCAATAATTTGAAATACACCCAGAGAACGATTTTCAGTAATGGGTAACACAAATTACCACATAATCATTTAATAATTCAAACACACATAGGGGAACAATTTTCACTAATGGGTAACAACAAATCGCCATAGAATCATTCCATAAATGTCCAACTATGTAAAAATGAAAATACCACGATTAGGGAACTAAATCATGCATTTGAATGTCTAAAATTCCAAACTAGAATACTAAGCCATATAATACCACTTGTTACTGGATGAATGCAAAAAGAGCAAAGGGTGGAGATCCATGTCTAGGAATTCCTTGGCGCTCCCTCTGCTACTTTCTCTTGAATCCTTTCGCAATACGACTTCAAAGTTAACCAAACCGACACAATAAGAATAAGCGAAGGATAACAATGGAAAAAAATCACATAAACATGCATATTAGTGGAGTCACTATGCAAATTCCAAGGGACATTAATGTATTTAATGTTGCACTTATTCTTCCACTACCCATTCTTCCTCTAAGTTTGGTTAGTATCATGTGAGTAAAGCCATGATTAATTTCATGACTAATTTTTACCCATGCATGGTCAATCGTCCATCACCAACTCTCACGCCTCCATCAAATAAATCCACCTCTTTTAAATTTCACTCCACCACTACACCAATTCATTAAATGTTCCCTTTTAATTAATTAATGATTTTGTTTTAGTTTATTTTCCTTTTTATTATTTTATTTATTGATCACCGTTAATTTACATCTATTTAGTTTACTCCATTTATCTTTAAAAGAACTCATTATATTCATTCATTCATTATTATTATTATTATTATTATGTTATTTTCAAACAATATCTTACTCTATACAATTTATGTATTATATACAAGTATAAGAATGTTAGTATGATTACTATCCAACCAAAACGGTTAAGGGAGATAGATTACCCTAAGTTATGGATGACATTCGACACCCAGAGAGGTATCATTGTCCTGTGTAGGTTGCACCAATAACCAAGAACTAACTTGTGCCCTGAAAGGATCTTGAATCATCTCATATAACTTATGTAAAATACGGATGAGATCTGATACCTCATAACTTGTTCGAGGAAAAGGTGAACTACGCTCCCGAATATACTGATGGCTAGGTGCGGAGGTGGTACCCGCACCTCAATGATTGGGAGCAATGGATCGGGATTACACAATCCACCATCCACTATTCATTCGTGTATGCATGCCTTCACCCACCATTTACTCATATGAAAAATAAATGTCATCATATGGTAAAGTCATATAATGTTTTTAGTTCCTTATCAAGTTTACTTCTAAATCGAGTCGGGGCCTTTATGTCATGTCGTTAAATATATATATCTTATCTAGTTGTTTATTTCAAATGTGTAGGTATATGTGTTTAGTTTCCAAATTACAAATCATAGTCTAATTTTTGTAAGTCCAAGATACATTGAGTAATGTTCTTTGAGTCTATTCTTATCAAAGGAAAAGTCGTAAAAAAGTGTCTTGTTGTTTTAATCATTTTGTCTAAATTAAATCTTTTGTTAGTATTGTCATTGTGTTGTCAATTCAACTAGTGCATATCGCTATAAGTGTTAAAACAAAGGAGTATTTGCGCTTTATAGTCAATTTTCAATTGTTGTTCGGTCGTTGTTGAAAAATATTGTAATAACAAAAAAATTACCTCGCATTTCAACTGGGCGCACTATTAGGTGGAATCTAACATCCTTCGACATGCAATTGATCCTAAAATTCACTATCCGATGAGTTAGCAATAGATCGTAGGAGGAAGTAGGAATCGTAGGTTGGAGGTTGATCAACGACCTCTCGTTAGTCACCACCAATGGGGGACACAAATATTTGGTGAAATTTTTCAATGTGTGATTGTTTTGAATTGTGTGTGGTGTGCAAGTGTCCTTGTTTATGAATAAATATAAATTCCACATTGAGGGGGAACATAATACCAATGTTCCATTTCCATTATAAAATATTTTTGTGTATGAGTAGAATTTTCTATGTCATCCCCTGAGGTGAGATATTGATGAGAGTTGATGAAAGTACTGCACATCATGATGTGGTTATTGGTAAGCCACTTGCAAAACCATCATTTGTGGTTTGTGGTAAACCACTTGTAAAACCACCACTTTTGGTTGTTGGTAAACCACTTGTAAAACCACCTTTTTGGTTGTTGGTTAGCCATATGCAAAACCATCATTGAGGTTTGTGGTTGTCTTGTGAAAATCACCAAATCATGAAATTAGGTGCAGGTATGAGATTGATGTTTTCCCCATGTTCGCACTGAGGGGGGAATGTTAGGAAATCAAATAGTGTTCATATTTACAATGGGCAATTACTTTAGTAATTATTAATTTAATAATTACCTTTGGTAATTATATTGTTATAGCAATATTATTTGCTATTGTTACATGTGATTATGCTAGTTTTTAATCATATTTACTAGGAATTTGTTTTGGTTATTTCCTTGACTATATAATAGCCAATGTATTATTCAAATAATATAGGAGAATTTTTAATTATGTTTTAAGCTTTACAACTGATCTAAATCTGCAACCACCACCTAAAAAAATGGAGAATTGTGTTTCCCATCTATCTTATCAACACCTAAGCAAGCTAAATACATGTGTAGAAAAAAACTATGCAATGGAATTAAAAACTTACACAAAAAAAATTGCAGTAAAACATAGTATATTCGTATGAGGAGAACAAGACGAAAGTAAGGAAAGGTGTCATGAATTGATTGGGCACTTCAAGGCAAGGATAATATGTCACAAGTGGATAAACCATTGTGCAAGGCCCATAAGGTGAGGCTTACAAGTGATTTATGGCTTTGAAAGGTCACTTGCGTTCCATAAAACCTCTATGACAAAATGCAGAAACCATGACTTAAGACATTAGTCGACGATTGGTAGTACATCGTTATATGCTGCAAATTTCAAGCACAATTGAGTAGTAAGGAAGAAGGAGAAAAGGAGAAGAGGAGGTGTGCGAGGATAAAATGTTAACACTTCAAGGCAAAAGGAGGATGGTGGAATTCATGGCCTCTGATAGTAATTCATGGCCTATGAAGTAAAGAAACTAATATTTTTCCACCCGCAAATTAGAAACTTCGATAACTTTGCAAAAAGAGACATGGGTTATCAAAGCACAAGATAATAAAAATGGAAAAAGGACTCATTTTGACCAGCAATTACCTTATCATTTACACCCTCATATTCATGCTTTTATAGTCTCCTATGGCATCACCTTGTTATCATCTTACAATCACCTTTGTATCCACTTACGACACACTTATAACTCTACCAAATCACATTTTAGTAGCTCCAAATTCTTCCTCTATTCCTCAAAACCTCCTTTTAGGAACCCGTTATGAGGCATTACCCAACGTTAATGACACCAACCATGGTTGATACCATTTGGATTTTATTTATGATAGAAGACTAGCATCGACCATGGTAGATGTCGTCAACTAGAGGGAAATACATTGCCTAATTATGTTCCCTATTGATAGGAAAATTTTGAGTACATTTATCATCACATCTTCATTGTTCATTTTATTTGTTTGTGCTTTCCAAACTACTCTTAAAGGTCTTGAAGTTAGTCTTTCTTATTATTTGGGGTCTTCTATTAGAGTATTGTGTTCTTAGGATTCTCAAGAATAAGAGCTACACTTTTCATGACCTACCCATGGAGTATCCAATAAGTAGATTTTCTAGGTCTTCTTCCTACAAGGTGTTAACTAACCATGGGGGAATTTAATGCATCAATTCTTTATGCACAAAGGTAAATATCTCTAACCTCTCATTTCCTTTATATTATTTCGGTTTTATTGATTTTTATATGGGTATAAATGCATAGTTTAGAATAGAGTATATATTCTTAATATATTGTATTAATATCTAAATTGGTCCTTAATTTACCATATTTCCTTTGGGTTTTACAACCTATTGATCCTTACAATTCATTTTTACAACTCTCACATAAGTATCTCTATCTTGTTTACAACCTTTACAACCAATCTACAATCAAGTTTTTGGTAGAGAGACGTCACTTCCTATTTAAGACTTAGGCTTTGGAACCCTACATCTTAGATAGAGTGTGAATCATCACCTTCTATATCCATGACATTAAAAACTGGTATTCTAACCTTAGAATGGTCTCCTTCTTATCCTAATATATATACCGAGAAGAGAAAGATGGTATTCTATTAGACCATTTTTATCTTTCATGCAAACCCTACTTTAAGAAAAAGGATCAATGGAAGCATTATGTGGTTGAGCCTTTCAAGTTGTTATAACATTTACCTCATAATAAATCAACATATAAGAATCCAAGTGCATCACTATATGGATATAGAGCCATGTTGTCAATTGGAAGGGAATCAACACATAAAGCATCACATATAAACCATATTTTAACAATCTATGTCATAAGCTAGAAAAGGTACATGCACTTATTGATAAACATTCACATGACAACCATATTGCCATGCCTAATGCTATATAGAAACTATAAACCCTCCATGTCTACAATATCATGGAAATGCATGCCACATATAAATTACATCTACCTTTGAGAAATGGAAAGAGACAAAAACGTACATAATGTACACAAGGAAGAAGGAACATAGCTTAGTAAATCCAACATTGTCCTTGCAAGAAAAAGCCTAATGATAAGGCACAATCTAAGAAAAGAGTTAATAAAAATTCTTGATGCAATCAAATCTTTATAAAATCAAACCCTTAGAAGATACAAATATAAAACCCTAAGGGGAAGCCCTAGATATGTATTCAAGTATCGGGGTCACTAATTTGTTTTAACTATTTTGAACACAAATGCCTAAATGTATTAAAACAATACTAAATCAAAACCTAACCTATATATAAAAATACAACAATTAAAGGTGCAAAATGTGCAAAAAGGGACATACCAATTGAAAATAAACTATAAAAATTGAATTGAAAATTTTTAAGAAGAATTTACACCTTAATAAGACATACCTGATTGATAATCTAATTTGGAAATGCCAAGAGAAGACTCAAAATCCAAACCGAGAAGGAAATTTAAGGATTTGGCCATATTCTAAGGCTTTAGACCATAAAACACGATGTATGACCAAGAATAACGTTGTTTAGTGGTTAATGTCATTAAAAAAACACCACTAGTGGTATTGTCGATGTTCGTGGCTCTACATGCTTCTTCTTCCAATTTCACACAATAATGCTAGAATGTCTTCTCGTTGGCAATTTGGCTCCAAAACCCTAACAAATCCACCAATAAGGGTAAAAATGTGAAGTGTTATTAGGAAAAACCACCCAATCTTAGGGTTGGTTTACATATCAAGTTAGGAATCATATTTCATGTAGTTGTATGCACAAAATATCATCTCTCCTAAGATGAGAGAGGCCTCGAGGATTTATCTAGCCCTTAGAGAATGAAACAAGACATGAGTGTCATGTAATCCTTCTTTTAGTACAACCACACAAAATAAGTAGATATTTAGAAATAACAAATTAAGATAAATAGTTACCTATTAAAGAAAAACGTTCCTTTTATGCTTGTGTTACTTTGTATTAAAATGCCATTGGGGGCTCAAAAGTATCTACATGATTTTGAAATTCAAATTACAAACCTATTGGAACACAAAGCCTACCCAAAACTCTATAGAAAACCAATAGTTATAGTGACCCCAAACCCACATGACTAGAAACAACGAAAGACAATCACTCCCACATGCTATTAGTTGTCAAATGACCACAAATGAAGGAAGTCAAAAACATAAAGGAGAGAGGAAATACAAAATAGGGAAATACATGGCCATGCAAAGAGGAAGAGGGAGATAAAAACATAAGAGAATGTGTCACTAAGAGCCTAATATGAATCGATGGACCATATGCACAAAGGCACGCTAAAAACATTGCAATAACAAGGCTTGTACCAAAATTAGGTGTCTATACATTTATACAATGATCATTATTGATTTAAAAAATACTATTAATAAATGTTATAAAAATCCACGAGCATTGTGGTTCAACTATAGTGCATGAAGCTTACACTTTTCTTAGCTACATAGTTGAGACATAAACCCACTAGACCATGATCCTTATGCCAATGGAGGTGATGCCACAATAGAAGTGACCTTCCTATTAATGTAATGGTCAATTGATTGATGAATGCACATGTTTTCTTGCACGAACTTCCCCTCCTCCTCTATATCTTCATAAACCAAAAAAATGTGTTCAACTATCTATAGATACATGCCTTGCTATCTCAAGTCGGATATACCTTTTTATCGCATCCCACAACTATTTCTACAAGTATAAAATCAGATCCATTCAAAAATAATTTCACACATGGATCAATAACAACATATAAACCTAATAGACCATGATCCTTATACCCATATGACGATGACCTTGACCCTCAAATTAACAAAATAATTAATTAGTTATCTCATCCTTTCATTTACCCTTTGTTAAAAACCCCCAAAAAAACCAAACATCAATGCACTCATAAATGAAATGAAATGAAATATTTTTAATGACATCCACGAGACCAAGCAATCTAAGGGACCAAGAGCCGCAACACTAAGAAACTTTCAAGTTTCTTTTGATGTCGGATCTTCTACTATGAATCTTGACTAGGAAGCCAACCGTTTTGTGGATCCTTTCCTTGTCAAATAACTCATTTAGGTTGCCCACCTTCAAATCATATTGTAAACGAATATCCTCATATGTTGCACATTCCAAAACGAAGTGTCATTCAGTTTCAACCACCCCTTTACTACGTAGAAAATACAAGTTCTTTCTTCCCAATTTTCCTTAGGACTGTCCATCTACTAGTCTCACACCTAAGATGATGTGATTTGGTCCTC
Source organism: Taxus wallichiana var. yunnanensis (assembly GCA_018340775.1). Taxonomy (NCBI): domain Eukaryota; kingdom Viridiplantae; phylum Streptophyta; class Pinopsida; order Cupressales; family Taxaceae; genus Taxus; species Taxus wallichiana. The sequence goes on from CM031239.1 coordinate 450,149,594, forward strand.
AACTGAGCCACTAACATCCTAGCCTTACCCTTAAGAGCAGCCTATAGATACATTTTTTCCCATGCTCCCATGTGGGGTTGAACTCTTTAACATAGTACACTTTTTTTCGACCAATTTGTTTTGTCCACATGGCAGTATTGAATTTATCTAAGAAAAACTTTTTTATATTTCTGCATTTGTGTTAGGACAATCTCGCAACTTAATATATTCATCCACTTGTTGTTTTGCTTCATCTACGTCTTCTTCCTACGATCCAACTCCTCCTCGATGACCATTTTGGGACAGCAATGGTTATCTATGTTTTCAAATTTTTTAATAACGTATCAATTGGGTTAATGTTGATGCCTCCATCGGGAAAGTCCCTATTTCAGCCAAAAGGATCTCATACAAAATTGTTGCTTTGACTTTGATGCTACTAGTGATTAGATGCTTTTGGATTCTCTCTAGTTGTCTCCACTTGTGATTTGACATACTACTCCCCCATACTTCACACCCATAGAGGACAATTAGCATGACCAACAAACCGAAGAGGGTTTTCTTGGTTTTCCAATCCCATAATTCCGCTTTCTTGCACCTGTCCTGAAGTAGGTAAGATGCTCTCCACCCTCCTTGAATCCTTTTCGCTCTACAAGTCTCCTAATTGAGCCTATTATGGAAAAAAATTCCAAGGTATTTGTACTCTTCCACTATTTCTAGTGGGCTTCTTTCAAAATAAATGTAACCTATTGCTTCTTCCTTTTTAAGGAAAAAATCATGACTTTGGTCTTGCTAGTGTTCACTTGCATCCCAACCTCCTAGCAAAAGAGTTCTAAGGCCCTCAAATGTTCTCTTAAACCATGGACAATTTTTTTGCAATTAGAATAAGGTCATCTGCATATAAAAGTAGCTTCACCACATAGCCCGCCATGTTGGATACCACCCCCATCTATTTTGTTTAACCATTCCTCAAGTTTATCTATGTATAAACCAAACAAAGTAGGAGATAGAGGACATCCCTGTTTAACTCCAATGTCACTACCAAAACATTCAAACATGCCCTTGCTAGTTCTGATTTTAGCTTTAACTTGCTCATAAAGTTTATGCACTACAACTCTATACTCATCAGAATCCCAAGTTCCTCCATTCTATTCCATAGTTTTTCCCTAGACATTGTGTCAAAGGCTTTTTTAAAGTCAACAAAGCAACAAAATACTTCCTCCCCTTGTGTGTCCCAGACTTTTTCAATCAAATGTCTAAGAGTGATGTAGTGATCAATGGTGGAATGCTTTGGTCTAAAGCTTATCTTGCCCTTTAGCTCTTTTCCCTCTCTCGCCCAACTACTAATTCTTCGCTCTACCAAGCTCCCAAAAAGTTTTCCAAGAAGAGGGTTGACCATAATAGTGTGGTAGTTAGAAGGATTATTGACATCACCACTTTTGTAGAGAGGGATAACTACGCTAGTTGTCCATTATGTCGAAAGTCATCTTGTGTGATGTTGTTAAAAACTCTTGTGATGTGTGGAGCAAGGGGTTCAACTCCCCATTTTAGAAATTCGCTCGCACTGCTTATGTCTTGCGCCTTACCCCCTGCCAGTTTCTTTATACCTTGTTTGATATCTTCCATTGAGAAGAGCTTGATTGACGTGTTAATTATGGGAGGTTTATCTTTCTTGTGTTCGCTCATAGAGGAGCTTCACATAATCTATCCATTGACCATCTGTGATATTATTCTCTATTTGTTTTCTCTTTTGTTGTAACTCTCTCCAAAAGCCTTTGGGGTTGTGTTTACTCAGAGATATTAATTCTTTCCTTCTTGAGAGTACATAGCTCTCTTTTTTGGCTTTTATCAAGTATTCATATTCTTTCTTGCTTTATTTGTAGTTCTCATTCTCTTTGAGGGAATTTTTTTGCAGTCTTGCATTTATCGGCGTACCATGAATAAATCGGGAAGGTATTTGCAACCCCCTTCCTAGGTCGGGACCTCTTGCAAGCCTTTAACGCCTTGTGGATTAAAGGGATCAACATACTACTACATATATGAACACTCTCTTCATTGTTTTCTTTGCTCCTTATGTAATTTTTTGTCACCTGAAGTTGTTTAAGTGCCGCAGTGAAGAGCTCCTGATTTTTTTGATTCAAGAGGATTTTCCTTGAGATTGAGCCATCTTTTGTATGTGTTGGGCATGTCCACCTTGTTGTTTGTTTGTGGGAAAGCCAAACTTCACAAGAAGTGACATATGATCAGATTTTAGCTCCCTAGGACAATCCCCAATATCGAACTCCAATATCCTAGAAATAGAATTCTGAGAACAAATTACATAGTCCACCACACTTTGCCCATTGTATGTTTTACATGTGATACCTCCTGACCTTGGCCACATTCTCATGCCATTACAAATGACCATGCCATACAAGCTACATAGCCCTAATAGTTCTGCTCTAAAGTGTGTCACACTCCCATTCCCATCTTGTGAATCTCTTTTCCAAAGTTGGTCCCCACTTTCTTCAAGCCATAGTGGATTTTTATCCCCTCTTTCCTCACTCTTCAACTAAAAGTATCTATTGTTTGCTTTCTTTGCATTGAAATCACCTTAAAGCAGCATAAGGAGCTTCATTATCCAGATTTTTCTTCTAGCAGGTCTTTGAGCCTTTTGGGGCAAAGTTAAACGCCGGCCAACCTGATTGTTACTTAACTATCTGTTATTTTCACCAATGACGGAAAGAAAGAATGAACATATATATACACCAAGTACTCGGCAACACTCGGCGATCTGTTAAAAGAGAGAAACTTTTGTCGAGGGATGAGTATTTTGCCCCTCATTTCTTAGGCACTAAAAACAAATGCTGATGGGCACTTTCAATATTCGTCGATACTGCTACGGCTTGAAACACCTTCCACGGCGTTTTGAAGCGAGTCATTTACTCGAGGATTTAGGCAAGTTTGGTAAGGATTCAGTTTCTTTCTTGTATTTTTATGCCCATGTTTTTCACTAGAATTTTTGTTCCGTGTTCAATCATCATCAAACGACGACTTGGCTAAACCCAGTTCATTCAAGATGATTTCTTTTTGGGCTAGGCAGAAAATGATTTTATTGTACATGTTCACATTATTTACATAATACTGAAGACCACACTACCTCTGAATCAAGATCAAGTAGACTATATTGTATTGTTTATCAAGGAAAAGCAAACTTACCCTCAAGATTACAAAGGGCCAGCCACAGATTTCCATCATTGCAGCAACTTGTGATCATCACAATTCCAACAAACCTTCTGGGAAAAACCAGATACCAGGTCCATATTTCCCCAGAGAGCTACCCAAAAGAAACAGCTAGCAAGAATGAATAACAACATTGAATTGTATTATGCAACCACATAGAAACTTCAGTTACTGCCACCATCGTTTGTGCATTTGATTTAATTTTGATTTTGAGTCGGCGAGTCTCAAAGCTCATGCACAAACGTGTACTAATTAGGGCTCCTGATTCTAAAGCGGAATGATTTCAAAGTGCGTCTGCCGAGAAATTCTGTAGAAGGGGCTACTAACTGGTTGCTAGAGGCCAGGCGATCATAGTGATCTAAAGATTAAACCCAATTGCAGGAGGAATCAGGCACGTGTGACACGCCTCTAGCTAGCACGAGTCAGGAAAATTAACAAAGGTCTTAGCTGATTGGCAACAGGTCCATATTCTTACCGCCTTTTATAATTTACGCTGCATCCCTCTGTATAACCAGCTCCTTCTCCAGGCACATGCATGTCTCTCAAAGAATCTTCTTGAATTTCATATTCTTATCTTCCAGAGTGTAAACACATCTTCCCATTTGGCCACAATTACTACTTGCTCTGTATTGGTAGACTTTTCTCCTGAAAAGAACGAGGCTTTCTGAATTAACACTTTCCTCGGTGGTAATGCTACCCTTCTCCTTACCTGTAGTATTTTTGCTTTGTCCGTGTGCTGCTCCGCCATCATTTGTCCTAGCCAGCTTATTTATCTCTTTCTTCACCTCCCAGCAATTAGAGTCTATCTTATCAAGAATTACTTATTTCACCAATGTTTTAAGTGCCTGCTTGATAACAAGCTTCGCATCTTCTTGTATGCCCCAGATCATCACACGCATCTTTGATCCTCAACTCCTCATCATACACAGAGCTACTCCATTCCTCCCCTTGTACCTTGCAAGCATGCAGTACTCTTCTCTTCTTAGGAGCAAACACTGTGTTGTTGCTCCAAACTTTTAGACGCTTCTTCTGCTGACAGACTGCAGCTTTTACTCGCCATTCATCTCCTTACTGCTTTTTACAGTTTTCCCTCTTCAAACCACATCCAAAATAGTATCCTCACAAACTGTATTTAGAAACCCAACACAGATATATTACTACTGCAACATTTCTTCTTTCTCAATTTGTATAAGCTCATTTGAAGATGAGAAAGAGCTCCCTATAAACTTGTCTCTTCCCCTCATAAGAAAGCTATAGAAATAAAAAAACTAGTGGCATTAATTTCCTGCCACTAGTTAAAATGGTGATAAACGTTGTCACTTGACACCATCACTGTAATCCCAAACTTAACACCCACACCTCTGTTGATAATGGATGGAAGCACAACTGACAATGATCACTGGAAATCAGGAAAATCTCTCCTCCAGTACTATTCAACATACCTGATAAGTGCTATCAGAAAAGGTAACAGACTACTGAGAGGGAGAAGATGTCCTCAAATCTAGTTTTCCACTTATGTCATTCTCAAGAAATTTACCATTAACTGTCATTATTATCTCTATTGTTCACCATGTCAGGCTTCAGCCTCTTAACATATCTTTGTCCCTATATTCAAGTCAACCACCACATTTATTTGCCACATTCTGAGATGGCAGAAAATAATACTTCAAAACAAATCTCTTTTTTTATTAATGTCCTCGATCAACGATCTGCAAACTTTTGATAGCAGTTGCTAAATTGCAATTTTCAGAATCAAAGGTACTGTCCTTCAATTCTACTTCAAATGACAGTTTTGAATGCTTGTAAGGGCTTGAATTAGTGTAGTGAGTTGTTGGAATCATAAAACAGAACTTGCAGCAATGAATTATGAATGAAAAGAATCATGAACAGAAAACAGGAAAGATTGACGATTGACACAAAAGATTTTCAACCTGGAAACACCAGTGTGGGGAAAACCAGGTGGAAGTGGCAATAGCTTAATTTTCCCTTTTTTATTCCGCCAAAGACAGTTTTCAAAGAGCACGGTAGAAAAAATACAGCAATTTACCTGCTGTTTGCTCACTCAGTCCATACTTTGCACCTTTCTTTCTCCCTTTACACCCTTGCTTGCATTTGGATTCATGTCTCCTATTTATCATGTTTTGGAAGTTTCCTTTAATGCGATAAAGGATTTCCAAAGGAATTATGAAGCAAAACTGTTATTCTGCCGTTACATTGCCTGTTTTGTTTTTGCATGTAGAACTGCCACTTTCAGCTAGACAGAACCACTGGGCAGTTGCATAACCACCACCCTGTTCGTCATATTACAAGAATTACTCACTTCTGAGCACTGCTTCTGATTCTTCTTGCTGGATCTATGGTTGGTTGGTGAAGAGTTGTTTTTCCTGTAACATTATCCTTATGGATCATACTTCCATTGTAGGAGGCTTTGGGAGGATTTTGATCCCACAAAAGTTTAGTTGTTGAGGATACGTGTTAAGAGTTATCCCACTTTCTCCTTGAGGTACCATTTTGCTTGCCTTCTCGTCGTACCCTTGATGCTGATCTGCCAAGACTCTTGTGGCCCTCTTCTAGTCTCTTTGACTTTTTGCTGCAATACTACATCCTTCTCCAAATCTCCTTGTGCATCCAAGACAGTCTTCTATAGAGGGTAGCAATTGTCCCTCCTCTTCTTCATCCAACATGGATGGCTACTATAGTCTATAGGTGCAAGCTCCCACAATTTACCATCGAGTGCATCCACATGAATGGGGGTAAATCAAGCTTGAAAGCATTCTCTCCGACCTGCTCCAAGATGGTGAATGGCCTATACCTTAGAGCTTTGAGCTTCCTAGCTTACCCGTGAAGCCTCTTCTTGCTGAAATACAGCCACATCTTGTCTCTACTTGGAGCATGTTCTCCTTTCAGTATTGAACATGTCTAGTCTTGTGCTTGCTTCAAACTTCTCCAACTATTCTTTCACCTTGAGATGGATTTCTTTATTCCTCTTAATGAATTCAATTGATATTGTCACTTTGAATCTAAGTCTTTCTCTTCTCTCCACTGTCCCATTGCAACATCAAGTGGGTTGGTAGGCAAATAACCCAAACATGCCTTAAAATGTGACTTGTTAGTGGATGTTTGTATTACCCTATAGTATGAGTGTTGGGTCTACGCCAAAGACTATCCCAAGTCCTTGGATGCTTGCTGTTATAGACCATTTTCAATTATTCCAAAGTCCTAATCACAACTTTTGTTTGGCCATCGGTTTGAGGATGGAAATTTGTGTTTCTTTGGAGTTAGGTATTCACCTTGCTCCACAAGGTGATCCAAAACTTCCCAAAAATATAGAACCTCTATTTGATACAATGGACTTAGGAAAAACAAAGTGTACCAAAACATTAGAAAGGAACAATTCAGCTGCTTTATGCCCTTTTATTTTTAATTTCTTGATGAAATATAGATATTGTTTTAAATAAAAATATTACAGACTTTTCATAAAAAACATAGATGGTATGAAAGCACACCTCAAAGTCTATCACACTAGGCCAACAGTTAAAGGGCTCATGAAAGAAAAAACTTGAAAGTGGGCCAAACGATCGACCACCAGATCAACAAAGCATTATAAAACAAGAATGTAAGCCACCATTACAAAGGGTCCAGTGGTAGGTGGAGGATCCCAGTCATCCGGTTTGCCCCAACCAACATCTGGTAGGTTCTCTCCATTAAATAAGGATCCCATCTGACATATGCATTGTTCATTGCCTCCATGTTATCTTTAGTTTCTACTTGAGTGTTTTTGGGTCAAAGATTTCTAGAGTCATGTGTGGAAACCTGTCAAGGCGAAGAGGAGCCCAATAGCTTCATTGCATTGGATTAGGCAAGTGTCTTGGTGGGAGAGACCAGCTAGAACAACTATGAGAGTGGTGGCGAGAGTGACTTCTTCCATGACTCGCTTGCGCGGGGTTCTATCCCTTGGAGGCAAAGGAGGCACATGGGCAACATTGTAGGTAGCATTGTCACAGTGCTCCAACAAGGTCAGGAGATGGGCAATTCCCAAAATCCATCTTGTTAGCCTGAACTTGAGCATACATAAAAACAATTGAGATAAGATTGCCTTGTTACAAGTTGAAATCAAAGTATCCACTATAGGGTTCATATAAATAGCTGAATTTATTTCTTTCCGAGAGTGCAAAGAAAAGAATTTCCACGTAGAATGTATGCCAAGTCCATGGGTAACTTGTAGGTAACATAGGCCAGTCACCAAGGAGAATGTTTTGTTAACTGAATGGTTTCGACAAAAACGCTTGAAAAATCATGGATCCATGTCCAAGTCAGTTGACCTTTGTTGCAGAACAAGAATACATGCTTTAAGGTTGTAGAGTGGCTGTAAAATGGACAATTGGGTTGTGGAGTGCCTAGACACATAAGGCGACCACCCAAAGGCAATCCGTGATAGAGAATACACTTGACAATGTGTGCGAGGTTGGGCTCAAGCTGGCCTTCCAAACAAATTGGAATCTCCTATTCTAAATGTGAGCGAAAAACTAGAGAGGTCATAGCTAATTGAGCTTGACAATCTTTAAAGCAGCTAAGGCGAGAGCCAAACATATCCCATTTTCGGAGAATAATGGAGAAAGGGGGTTTCAACTTACCATTTCCAATCCTTCCACCATGGGTGGTTAAAGGATGCTATAATTTTCTCAGAGCATTTCTATTGGTCCCCTGTCAGTAACCTCCTAAAAGGACTCTTGGTCATTGTTGTTCAAATGAAATAAAGCTCTAGTTTCAAACCAAGAGAGCCAATCCTGGAGGTCTTGGAAAAAAAATTCTCGCATTGAGCGCATGCCTCTTCTAAAAAGCCTCAAGGGCATGAACCCAGGGCACCTTCGCAAAAAGAACATCTTGAAAATTGATGACAAGAGACCACCACAAAGATTGGTTGTTGATAGGTGACTATCATTGAACCCATCGTCATTCCAAAATAGGAATGGTTTGATCATCTCCCATACTTTCCAAATGCTTTTGCTCCATATGACCCAACCTTCATTGGGGCACGTAGGATAACAAGGTTTTGAAATCCTAAACACTTCCAAGTTGTTCAACTGTAGGAGAACCCTCGTAAATACAATCAAAGCAAATTTTTCCAAGCCTCGTTTCCTTCAATACTACAAATAATCCATTTCGCACACAAAGCGGTGCCTTGATGGTGAACGCCAAGAATACCCAAGCCACATGCCTCCTTCGGGAGACAATAATACTTCCAAGCTACTTGGTGAAAAACCCTTCCCATGCACGAAACTGACCTTGAGAAAATCTGAGTAGTTTCTCAAGTTTTTGGTATGAAGTTTTGGATGGGACCCAACAAGACGATTAGTACACACAAGTTGCAGTAATGAGAACCTTATAGCAAATTTAAAATTAACTTGCTAAAGAAAGTGGCTTAGTGATCCAAAGATGAAAGTTTTTTCTCTACAATATCATGACATATTGCCATAGATGTGAAGGGGTAGCTTGAAAAATAGAAGGGATACCAAGAAATCGAAGAATTTCGCCACGTTGAATCCATTTCCAAGCACAATTATGCAACCAAGTTTGGGACGGGGGTGTTGAAACACATTAAGTCTTTGAATACTAGAACTCGAGGCACGATAGAAAATATCAAGACTCTGCATAGTGTGTTTGATGTATTCTTATTCAATAAGGGTAAGGAAGGAGTCATCAATAAAATGACCATTATCAAGTTGAGAAGAAGCTTTGTAGGAAGAGAGATTCACTTGACAAGCCCTTGAGCCATTGCATTATCCAACATGTAACCAAGCCCTTATGCAACAAGAACATAAAGCACAAGGGTGAGATGGGGCTTGTTGCATAGAGCGGAACAAACCAAATTGTTTCAAGCGCATTGTATTGACCAAGAGACATGCCGAGGCATCAACACAAAACATCTTAAACGATCCGGTAAATTGGGGCCAAATCCTAATGCTTGTAACATGACAAGGATAAAGAGAGGCCATTTTATGGGATGATAGGTTTTCTCAAAGTCAATTTTAATGAATGCTTGTCGATTAACCTATGTGCCCACTCCATGCCAAACTGTGATGATGTTCTTCTCTAATATATATTTGCTTTAAATAAATCTTGTTTGCTTAGGTCTAATAATTGTAGGAAGAAGATTGCGGATGTTGAGAGTGAGGTCCTGGGCAATAATCTTGTATGAGACATTGAGCAATGTGATGGGCCCCAATTACATATCTATTTAGGATTGCTCGACTAAGGTATGAGCTTGGTATGCCCTTTGTTAATAACTTGGCCAAGGGTTTTGGTGTGTTAGGCTTCCCAATAGATATAATAAAGGTCCTCTTCAATGGTGAACCCAATCTCTTTGTAAAATTTGCTGGACCATCGCAACCAGGAACTTTGTCACTAGACTTATGTGTGACAACTTCGTAATCAATGGAAGTAATTGATCTCTAGCTCATTGAGAGTAGGAAAGCTTGCACAAGACTATCAAAAGATACTACTGGAGACCCTAATCTTTTTCGAGAGAAGAATCTTGAGCTCTAAAAACTTATTGATAATGGTGAACAAAGGCTTGTACCATAGTCGACAAGTCAGTAAACTGTTGTCCAGCCTCCTAATGACTTTGATTTGTTGAACCAAGTGCTTGGACTTAAGCTGTTGGAAGAAGTCCTTCAAACTTGTTCACCATCTTCTGCAATCTAGGTTTGATTTGAGCACCTTGAGTGCTATAAGCATTTGCAATCTAGATGCATTGCCTAAGCTTTGTAACTTGTAGTTAGTCTTCATGGAAAAGGTTTCCCATTCCAAGGTAGCCATTGTGGGGCTCATCTCAGAGGTGGTGCCCAAATAAGACGTGGTGAATTTTGAAAGAATGAATAGAAAGTAGAAGGCACACTGAGATATGTGTGTATCTGTTATTGTATTATGTTGAAAGGAGTTACAATATTGTTTGGGTGGTTTATAACTGATCATTAGTTAATAAGTAACTAATGTATAACAAATAGATACTAATATATTTAGTAACCCCCTAATGATTAGAAAACACGAACACTAAAAGAATGAAGAGAAACTGGAAGGCACATTAAGATATGTGTGAGTTTGTCATTTTATTATGTTGAAAGGAGTTACAATGTGGTTGGGGTAGTTTATAACTGATCATTAGTTAATAACTAATGTTTTTGCAAATAGATATTAATATGTTTAATACCTTCCCGTGATGACTAAACTGGAGACAACAAGTTTGTCCCAAAATTTTACAAATACAATAGAACCAAGAAGTTTAGTCATTAACTCTGCAAACTACACCCAATATATTAGCCCGAAATTTGCAGTTTGCCGTTTGCTGCTGTACAATGTATGAGCATTGGTTGAGACAACAAAAAATAAATTTGGTTATATGGACATAAGATATATTAGGATGTTTGCCAATTGTCTGTAGAATGATTCATTGACTGATGATGAATCATCATTGGCTGATAATTTCAGCCTAACTTCCATAGTTTTGAAACCAAAATCTTGGAGATTCTGGTCAAATGTAATATACCAGGTTTGTGGAGCCTAGTGAAGTCCATACAAGGACTTAACTAATTTGCAAGCAAGATGATTACAACCAGGTATCTGAAAATCTTTAGGCTGCACCAAGTAAACCTCCCCATTCAAATCTTTGATGAGAAACAATTGAAATGTGACAAACTTTGCAGTATTCGTCGCGTCTCTTCCCTCCTGCAGTGAAAAACCTTTTACAATAAGACCCGCCTTGTACATGTCCAAGGTACCACTGGCTTTTATTGTTGACTGTATGCACCCATTTTTATCAAATGGATAATTCCACTAAAAGATTTGGGGTGATTCCCCCAACTTTAGATTAACAACCTTGTCTCTGGTCCTTTGAGCCAGTGCCTCTGATTGAGCTGATTTTCTTGCCATATCACTATATGTCTCTTGCGCATTTTGGATAGTGCAGTCACCGTCCACAATTCTTTGAGTGAATTTCCTTGCCAGCTCACCATTTGCCTCCCATGCGTCCCGTAATCCGGGCATCTCTTCTACCCGCACATGAAGCATTTCAAAATCCTGCACATCCTCGTAAAGTGAATATTCACTCAAGTAGTGCATGTAAGTTGATTGAGTAGGTTCAACAAGCCTATAAAGAATTTCATCCTTTAGCACTTCCCGTATCGTGGAGTATCCCTCCACACATGCATTTAAGTTGATTGTAGCAGAGAGTCAACAATTTTGTACTAGCCACCTTACTCAATGCCTAGGGCAATTACCCGTTCTTGTTTCACATCCGAAGCACTACACTGCTTCCCAAAAAATTTACAACAATGATGGGATTTTCTGTTAAGTAACCAATAGACTTAAAATTCTTATGCGTGCTAGGAACATACCTTCTTCCTTACAATGAACTGTACATAATTCATCACTATACAAATATCCTCTATCCCTCCACCGCAAGTGACTCTCCAAGTAATAAAACTGAATTAGAAATTGTAGTAAATGTTACATATAGTCCCTACAACATGAATAATGTCTGGATGCACTCGAAATCAATGAACCAACAATTAGTAGCACTATCAATTGAACATGATGTTGTGAGAGCATATTCTTCCTTAGGATCTCGTTCATCTGCAATTGTTGCCACATTTGCCTCATCTCATGGCTTTTTGTTGTGTTGGAAAAGATTATACTACTACTTCCAACAATCCTTTTTTGATATATGCCCAACTTTATGAAAGTAATGCTCAATTGTTTGTGCACTCGCTTGCACTCCTTTTGTAGCAAATAAGAATTTACTTGATCAAACGTTAGGGTTTGGCTTTCCATCATTGAATGTAGAGCCTTCATATATTTTATATGAGGGTGGCAAATTATTCAAAACAAGTACACCATTTCGTCATCATCCACCTTTTGTTGATAAGATCGAGCGGGTCTTAGAGAGCTTTCATTTATAGAAGATGTTCAAGAGGAACTCACCCTCATGCATCTTTGTTGAAAACCAAAATTCTTTAGGTACAAAACCCAACTTTTCTTTGAAGTTTGATACTTGTTCTTCAGATTAGTCCAAACACACTTACCTTAGTCAATCCGGATCTTGGGTATCAAATCATTTGACATAGATAATTTCAACAACAACATAGCCTCCTTATGACGCTTGATATAATTTGCAAAATTTGCAATATGCCTTCATTGCGAGAATTATTTATTATAATACAAGGCTTATAATTAGTGTTTAGTTAATATTAGTTACGTGTCGACTAATAAATGGTCAGAATCGCTTCACCATTTTGTAACCATCTCTCGATAATATAATGACAAACACACAATGATAATGTGTGCATTGCATGGCTACACTTTGTTTGTTCTTTGTACATTTTATTCTTTCTCTCGCCACATATTTTAAGATTGGTATCAGAGAGGGGAAAGCAAGGAGAAAGAGAAGGGAAGAAGTTCAAACCAGTCTTGTTAGGGCACAAAGAGCAAAAGACTAGTTTGAACGCTAGATGCAAGAGCAATATCGTAGGGCAACAAACAATAATGCGGAGTAGAAAAAGCATCATCAAAAAGAGCAAAAACGATTCAATTTCAGTTCGAGGGCACTGACAACGAACATAACCACAAAATATAGTTGATGTCATTGCAAAGGTGCAAAAAAACCCATTCGAGGGTATAATTTTGGCTATTTTTTCAAACGAATTGTAGGGCATTTCAAAGTGCTAGGGCACAAAAATAGGAATTTGCCATTTTTGAAGATTTTTTTGGGGCTGTTCGTGCAGTTAGGGCACAAAAATAAGACATTTTCAAGGCAAAATGTGACAGGTAGAATGCAGCAGAGAAAAACGTGATTTAGGGCATGTTTTTTGCAGAAAACACAATCCAAAATCACAAGGAAGAGGAAAAAATGTGATTTTCGAAGGTAGCTAGTGCAAAACAAAGAAATACAATCATGCATTTCCATATTTGCAATTTTTCAAGGGTCATTTGCTGCTAGGGCACATAATTTGTCAATTTTCAGACATAACCAAAGGATCTAGGGCATAAACCTACTTGGTAAAGTTTCCTTTTTTGCTTTAAAAAATAAAAGATCAATTTTTAAAATCTTGCAACATTAATTTTCCAGTCCTTAACATGTTGGGAAAGGGTTATTTTCTAGAGGTATTTTGTTAGAGAATGGAAATTCCACTAGACAAATATTTTGGCCTCAACTTTCATACTTGGAAAGTAAAATTCAAATGAAAGACAAATCAAATGAAGTTAATGTAGCCATTGTTGAAAATCCACTAGATGCTGAAAGTGATGAACTCACTGATAGAGAATACGTATTTTAAAAGAAGCCTCACACTTTGAAAATAATAAGGGATCCAGTGTAAGTAAAACTCGATATGGATGGTCGCTAGATAATTCGGGAGTTTGTGGATCTCAGGAATTTACCCTTACGAGGCAACTTGATGTAGCACTATAGGAGTAACTCAATATGGATGGTTGTCCAACAATTCGGGAGATTTTGTAATTCAGGAGTTTGGGGAGGTGGAATCGAGGAACTTTAGAATTCAACTCGGGAATTACACCTTTATGAGGGTTAGGGAGGCAACTTGATGGAGTTCTACCTGATCAAAGCATTGTGTTCAAAGAGGAAACTTTTGAAGAATGTGTGATCTTATTTGATTCTATTACCTTAATCTTTTGTCAGTATGTTCTATAGTGTAAGCCTTAAGAGGGGGTATTAGAATATAAGGCTTATAATTAGGTTTTAGTTAATATTAGTTAAGTGTCAACTAATAAACGGTTGTAGAATAACTTCAATAATTTTGTAACCATCTCTCGTATTATAAAATGACGGACACACAATGATAATGTGTGCATTCCAGTTGCTCTTCAATTGTTCTTTGTACATTCTATTCTCTCTCTCCACATATTCTAACATTATTTTATCGCAATCCCAATACTTTGATTGTCAAAATTTTGTGACTCTAGACTTTGGAGCTATGGCCAACTAACATCCGCACCTCTGGAAAAACCAAGGTTTGAGTAGTAGCCACACCACACAAAGTTCTGTGCAAAATAATGCCTATGAATTGCAAATTGATCTTCATAGTGAAAAATAATCGATACTAACTCAAAATCGTAATTGTGATTATTTGTCTTGGAAAATCATGAAACATACCTTAGCTCATAGTTTGTATACTCATATTCGGTAAATATTTGACAAACCCAAAAAAAATTGACTCAACAAAAACTCGACAAGACTCGGCGAATATTCAACAACTTAAAAAAATGGAAAATCCTTTAAAAAACATAAATATTATGTAAAATATAGCTACAAAATGTATAAAATGAGTCTCAGTAAAATGTTGGGTAAGTGTTTTCAATTAGATTTGATACAAATACAGTACAAAATCGCATCATTATGTGAATACAACAACCAATCGATAAGTGTTATGAATTTATGATGATTGTCGTTGAAACTTATCTCCATGAATTACATACTATGCAAGCTACAATTTAGAATAATTTACATTTTCCTCTTCCTCGTTCTAGAGAAATATTGGGAGAGGGTCTAGTGCCTCTACTAGTCCCCACATTATTACGACCGCCGCTCCTCCTAGAAGGTTGTGATTGCAACTCCACCTTAGTAGTAAATGAAAATGGCTCCTTTGATGCATGGTTGATGTCATCTTCAAAGATGTCATTCAATCCAATATTTCCTTGTGCTTTGCTTTTCCCTCCATAGTTTTCCACTTGAAAGCAACAATCTTGTCCTATGTGAACGGGGAGATTTCCTCTTTTTGCCAAATGTAGTCATTATATGGATCAATCTCATCCAAATCAATAGGCTCTTGCAATGTGGCCTCCACCTTTCTTGTGCGAAGCGAGATATTGTATTGCACAAAAACCAAGTGATTGAGGTATTTTTGTAATGTCGCCTTTTCGAATGAGCTAGATTTAAGACCTTTGGCCCTTTTGTCTACCCGACGGCCAAAGGAGGTATCAGGGTGACTAAGTTTTATTATTTTATTATATTGTGCAAATATTTTTAAAATAATATTATAAGTTGCACATATAATAAATAATAAAGCTTATTATTAAAATAAAATGCCAATGTCAAAATACAATTAATTTTAATTGTATTAAGGGGAAAAATGCGACTTGCTTTTGGGATAAAAAATAGGGAAGTGTGACAATTGGCCCATAAGGAAAAATGTGACCAGCCTGGGAGAAGGAAATAATATCATTGGCTGATTTTGGAGGTGCTTTTGGGCTGTTTTTCTTTTATATGAGCAAGTCGACTTGCTTGGGGATATCCAAAATTTTATTATCAAATTTTCATTGCAAAGAGCCTCAAGCTTTTGTAAGAAATTCCAAGGACGAAAACCCTTGTGGATTTATCTCTTGCGGACGAAAACCCCAAGGGATTGAGAGGGGATTTCACTCAGAAATTTCCAGCGGTTATAATCAGATTTCCAGTTAATTTCAGCAGTGCTTTTTGGAGGTATTTTTAGAGATTTATTGCAGCAGTTGGGTCAACTCATTTGTGGGACTGTTTTGGCATCATTATAGAGGTATTTCCTTCTAAAAATTATTGTCAGACATCTCCAAATATTTATGAAACAAAGGGCTGTATTTTCCTAATTTTTCCAAGTCAATTTAAGAGGGTTTCCAGGCAATTTATGTTCAGTTTCAGATCTGGTTCTTTCCAAGTTATTTGGCTGCAATTAATATTGATTTTTACATAATTTGAGCTCTAAAATTATTTGCAATCACCTGGAAAAAAAAACATAATTTTTGAGTGTGGTTTGTGTGGAGATCCATCAAAAACCCTAGTCGCTTTGGCTAGGAAAAATAAATTTTGCCCTAGTTTGCTGGTCAAGGGTTTCAACAATACTATTTCTTCATTTGCAAGTCACTAAAATCTGATTTAGGGCAAAGAATATTATTTGGGATCTTTCATTTGTTAGTCAACTTGTTGCACTTCTTCGTGTGAATGACCTCAAACAAACTCTAGTTGTGCTCACATCCGGAAGTGCTAAAAGATTGAGATAAAATAATGGCTTCAAAAAAACTCCGATTGCGCTCACATCTAGAAGCACCGCAAGGTTGAGATAAAACTACGAGGGTCACTTTTGAAGATGTGGGGTATTTCCTCCCCAATCTTCCCACCAAGAATCTACAAACAAGATAATCAAAAGTTTATAAGTAATTAATAATTTTAAATTTGTAACTTGTAACATATAAGTAAACATTCTAATTTTTGTTACTCGGTAATTGGGTGGTTCTCCTCGGATAGCTAACGTCAAAGAAAAGAGCCTCCTCCTAAGCATGCTTGTAATTTTGTAGCTCTAAAATAATGAGGTCCTCGCCTCAACCTCTAGTATCATCCTCTCAATGCATGTTGAGAGGCCCTCCATAACCTCCTTGTTAACATCTGTGAAGCCATCGAAGAAGAAAAACTTGGGGTTGAGGTAGTACCTTGTTGCATGAATAGGTTGGAGTTGATTGTTCCACCTCTAGTTAATTATCTCCCAAAAGGGACCAAATCTAGCTTTATCCCCCCCATAATAATTTTGGATGACCTCTTTAGCCCTATCCATGGCCTCATAGATGTATCCCATCGTGTTTTTCTCCTAATGAACCAAGTGCAAATCCCTCACCAATGACTCCGACACCTACACACCAATCAAACTTTAAAGTTAAAAACTTACAAATAAAGTAAATAACAATACATTTTAAAAATGAAAATAAAGGAATCGACTTGAAATTTAAATTGAAGTTTTAAGTTACCTTAATAATCTCTACAACTCTCTTTGGAAAGGCATCATCAAAAACTGTCTTTGCAGTCCTTTCTCTATCAACTTTCTTTGAATATTGTGAGTCTAGCCATGCTTGACTCACAAACATTTGCTTCAACGATGTCAACAAACTAGAAATACTTTGCGGTGTCGGGAAGTTAGTAGCAAACCTCACGACACCCGATCACAAAAAGTTTTTTCCCTTAGTGTGTTATCTCATCAAACCGAAAATCCAAGGGTGATTATATATGTATTTGGTTATATTTCTTGCATCTTTTATAATCGGTCTCACCCAATCAATTTTGTTTGTCCTCCAAAAGAAGGTCAAGTTAATGCATCGCACAAGGAGTCTAAAAGGGTAATGGACGACTCTCCCGTAGTAGTCTCCCAATCACCATATATGTTGCATTCTTAGTAATGACAACTTGTAAAACATTTTAGATACCCACCTCTAAGGCAACCACCTCCAACATAAGACTCACCTTTTTTGCATTTTTTATTATCTTAGAGGCATCAATCGACCTCAAAAATACGATCTCACCATTTGAAACCGCTAAAAATGGATGATGATGTGGTTCCTTCCATCTATCCACCCATATATAAAAATGGTGAATCCATATTTCTGCCATCGCTTTTTTTTAATCTTCCAAGATTGATGTTGCATTTCTGAATCGCACTTGGAGCAATTTCCCATTCAAGTCTTTTGGAGAGGGTGCCTTGTACTCTTTCCTTACAATCACAATGTTGTCACCAAATACTCATAGTATGGGTTCTTTGCCACATAGAAATTCGCACATGCCTTATCTCGCTTCTTTGTGCGCATTGTTGTTCCACCGTAACTTGCAGCGAAAGTTGTGCCTTAGGTGTGTTTTTAGCTACAAAAAACTATATATCCCTTTCCTTGAATTCGATCAGCCAAATGTGAGTCTTTTACTTCGTATTTGTATACCGAGAGTAGAACCCACAATCATTGTTGGATCGTCGTCCTCCGATTCCTCTCGCTATTCTAAGTCTAATGTCTGTTCTATGGCTGCTTGCATCCTTGCCCTCTAGTTCTCGTTTAACTCTACCAACTTTGCTTCCATCTCTCGTTTTGCCTTTTCTCAGTAACATTGAGACATACCACAATGTCGTGGTAAATAATAGATGTAAGATGTTACTTTAGGCGATTGATGCCTCTAGAAAACATTTTCCCACAAAAATTGCGAACTACAGTCCGCTGAACCGCTCCATGCACAATATACTTCTAAGCAACGGTACATGCATGCATAAACGGGAATTGTTCGTGCTAAGCTATTGATTCGAACTCGATGCTGAACTAGATGCTGACCCAAATACCATTGTATGTTAAGTAATAATCTACAACACCGTGCAAGTTTAAATTTTTAAAAACCGTAAAAATGTTAAGAACAACTTTATAAAACCGTTTAAAAATTTAAAAATAGTAAATTTAATTAAAAAACAACATTAAAAAACTATTTTAAAAAACATTGGCATTATGACCTTGTTAGGAATATATTAGTGCTTACATATATTTTGTATGGATTAGTAGTTACATTGAGGTAAATTAATATTTACTTGTGTGTAGTTTACCGTATAGTTCATGTAGTAAGCCAGTAATATTTTAGGTTAGTTGGTTAGTCGTATATATTGTTATAACAAACAATATATATGCATATGTTATTTGTTAGTATGTCTTCCTTGTTTTTCTATTGTCATGGCCATATAATAGCCTACATATTGTTTTCAATATAGAGGAATAGTATTATTATTGTGTGTTCTAGTTTGTGCAATTCTGCTGATCCAACTTGATTTGGTATCAGAGCGAGTTCTCTTCAATGGAAGAATTTTGCTATTAATTATTTCCAGGGGCAACTCAAATGTGAATTTTCCCTTGTTAATGAATTTCATTGATATACGTTTATGCCTGTGTTTACAATTGTTTAATTTGTTGAAAGAAGAAGCACGGTAGTAGCTACATCGGATCAAGTTTTTCTTTACTATACAAGTCCCAGATTTGTGCAAGGAGAATGCATCCAGAGTGAGTGCAACTTTCCCTCATGTGGATGGTGTTAGAATACAAGCATTCGTTGTCAAAACATTACTGTTATTTACAGAGAATATTAAAATTGCATCAACAGTCTTAGATCAAGATGTCTGCGCACCTACGGTGCATTTTTCACTCATCAGATCTATATCAAAACTTAGCATATTGATAGGATTCATGGGTGCATTAAATGTGAATCAAAGCCTTTGTGCTTTCGCCCTGCAAAAAGTCTATGCAACATCGTTTCTGCCAGGTGTCTCTTTCAAACTGATGGTGCACTACAAGATATTTGTGCAGATTAACATTGGTTCTTCCTCGCTTGACATTCCAATCTTTTACAGTTGGCATTTGTGTCTTCAGAATTCAAATTGTAAGCACGTGGCCTCTAGTGGCTTTGACACTTCTCTGCATTAAATTCCAGGGTGTTCCTTTCTTGACTGCATACATTATTTAGCCTCATTGTGCATTGAGATCTGTGAGAAGTTCTCCTTTCACAGCAATAAGCGTTGGGTGCTTCAACATCACTCCTCAACACCTCGTATGCCTTGAAAGCTCTTGGTCACCATACACGGAGCCCATTCCAGTCATTGGCGACCTCGTTGAACAACGTAGGTATAATTAATGCTTTAATACAATGTTCTTTCTTTGAACAAAGTCAATACTGACTCTATTGGGAACTCGAGCTCGACTCCAACTTCCTTTGCACATGGTTTTGTTTTGTCTTTTATAAATTGTTATTAGGTGATTATTAGGATTTGTCATAGTGAGAGTCGTTCTATAAAATGTCTTTCTTTTCATGTGTTTGAGTCTAGATTTATTTGTGAGTCGATTTTAATTTAGAAATTAGTTTTTGTTATCTAAAATTATTAAATATTATTTTAGATAATTTTGAGTCTCTATTGTATTTAGATTACATTTTATGTTTTAGTCAAAATATAATGTCTTTTTGTCTTGTGTCATATGATTCTCCCACCGCTTTGTATAATTAATAGTCTTGTCAAAGTCATAAGTTCTCAATCTATATTGTTCTTTCTTATCAATTGTCGGTGTGAAAATCAAGAGTTGATTTGAGTCAAGTTCAAAATAAAAAATGAGTCATAAGTTAAAAGTCATTTTTCATCAATAAAGTGTATTGAGTCATGTTGTCAAAAGTCAAATAATTTGTTTGTAGAAGGACGCATTATCCGGTGTTCCCGATGTCTTGAGTCAAATATGTCGATATGGAAAAATGACATTCTTTTGATCCTCAAAGCCAAATCAATTGAGTAAGCAACAAACTGGAGGACGGAGGCATCAAAGGTTGGAGGTTGATCAACGACCTCTTGTCAGTTGCCAACGATGTGGCCGCACATATGGTTTGGTGGCATTTTTTCAGAGTGTGTTTCATTTGTTGTGTTCCCGATTTGTTTGGTTTGTTTGAATAAGTGGAAATTTCACATTGTGGGGGGGAACATGACACCAATGTTCCATTTCCAATTTCTTTTTTAGTTTGTAATGTGTGAGCACAATTCCTATGTAATCCCCTGATGGAAGAATGTGATGAGAGCTGATGATAATATTGTAGCATCATGATATTATGGTTGTTGGTTATCCATTTTGAAAACCATCTCAAAGGTTTGTTGGTTATCCTGAAAACAAAACCATCTTTTGTGGTTGTTGGTTTACCACTTGAAAAACCATCCCGGAGGTTGTTGGCTATCCTGAAAACAAAACCATCCAGATCATGAGCAAGCGTCAAGGTGGCACGTTGCAGTACAAGACAAGTTTTTCCCATGTTTGCACTAAGGGGGGAATGTTAGGAATAAATTAGTGCTTACATATATTTTGTATGGATTAGTATTTACATTGAGGTAAATTACTATTTACCGTGTGTAGTTTACCATATAGTTAATACGGTAAGCTAGTAATATTTTAGGTTAGTTGGTTAGTCTTATATATTGTTATAACAAACAATATATCCATCTTTAATTTTTAGTCCTCACGAAAATAGCATCCCTAATGTACAAGTAAGGACTTCCAAATACCGCATCAAATGTATCAAGTGGAATCACATATGCTTCAATCTCATCAACATATTGTGGGTTAATAGTAAATTTAAATCTACACTACATGGTTACTTGAATCAACACCCTTCTTCACCTAACCCAATGGATATGGATGAGGATGATCAGAAGTTTTCAAACCAAGTCTTTTAACAACTTCATCCAAAATCAAATTAGATTGTGAGCCAATATCAACAAGTGCATTTACCTTTGTTTCTTTATTTTGATTTTGATTTGAAAAAGTGTCCTCATCTCCTCTCTTTTGTTCCTTGCCAGCATCATTGATATTGGCGCAACCCAATTTTTCATCAACATCATAACTGGCCTCATCTCCACCTTTGATTGTTCTTTCAAAGATACCATGGAATTCTTAGCGCCCTCCATGGTACAATTCTTGGGATGCAATTCCAGATGCAACTTCCAACATTTTGCATCAATATGCCCATCTCTTAACACAGTGACTGCACTGATTCTTTGGATACTTATAAACGTAAAAGCAGAGGCATTTTTCCTACCTTTCCACTTACCCTCTGTGTAGGGTTTGGATGGCTGATTTTGATTTTTCTTGGAGTGATTTGCTGGCTGTTTTTGTTTTGAGTATTCCCTTTTTCATTTCCTCTTTTCTTCCTCAACGTGGTATGCTTGCATATGCACCTCATCAAGGTCTTAAGGCTTACCAGAGATGACTCGTCTCCTTATGTGTAAATTGAGACCTCCCATGTACTTGGTCAAGTTGTCTTCATCCAAGTCCAAGGCCATCAACATGTCTTGTCTAGGGAATTCTGCTGTGTAGACTTGAACACTTTGACCACTTCCTTACCTGAAATATTGCCACTTATGTTCTGATTAGTTTTGTGCCCAATAGGATAAAATTCTTATGCAACAATTCTTTGAATTCATCCCACCTAGTTACAACTGGACTCTACATAACTTTCCCACCAAATTAGCGTATGCCCTTCCATTTTGAGAAGTGCAAAAGAGATCTTCTGTGTCTCACTGACATTATGCTCACTAAAATAAACCTCCATTTCCATCAACCATTTTGTAGCCATTCAACCTTTACTTGCTTGTCCAAAGCTTTAATTTCAACTTTGAAAGTAGAATGATCGGATGATTTTACCTTACCTTTACCTTTGTTTTTTGGAGGCTGCTCATCCTTACCCATGAGTTCTTCCTTCTCACCTTCACGGGACTCTTCTTCTTTTATGCAAAACTTCTTGGATAGAGTATGAACCGTCATGTCCATGTATCCATAGTTCCTAGCCATGAGTTTTTGTTGCTTGGTGATAATATCTTGAGACTTTGGCACACTTTCCACACTTGTCTCTGATCACTGTCATACAAATCAGCCAAATCACTGTCACACAAATCAACCACAAACTATCCACAATACCCAAAGATTAAACTTGCTCTTGTACCAAAATGATCTATAAACTCGTAAGTGCAGTTTTTAAATTGGAAATCACATAATCACAAGATCTTGTCCTACTTGAATTCTACTTCAAACAATAGTTTTGAATGCTTATTAGCGCTTGAACTATAATAATGAGTTGTTGAAACATACAATAAAACTCGCAACAATGAATTATAAATGAAAACTACCATGAACAAGCAAGAAACAAGAATGACAGTCAGAAGTTTTTTTAACCTGGAAACCCTTATAAACCCTTATGTGGGAAAACCAGCTGTAAGTGGCAATATCTCACCTCGCATTTCTTCTTCTGGCCAAAGACAATTTACAAAGAGTGTGATAAAACAAATAAAACAATCACCCTGATGTTCGTTTTCTCATCTCATTCTCTGCACCTTTCTTCTTCTCTCTACAATCAACTGAAATCACTAAATTTGACTCTCACACACTCTTGCTTACAATTGGATGCTTATCTCCTATTTATCATGCTTTGGAAGTGTTTTTTCGTGCACTTAGGTCTCCCAACGAAAAACTGAAGAGACAGGGCCCCTGCTGCTTTTAGCAGGATGGAACCGTCGGTGCAGTTGTGGAACCCGCGGGGTGGTTACATAATTAGCCCCATGCCTTATCCGGCAGTTTCATTACGTTACAAAAAATACCATAGCTACCTAGGACTACGGAGCGTGTGGTCTGGGTTTCTGGGATGGCAAAAATGTCTTGGAATTTGGGGATGGCTATTAAAGTAATATATAAATTATAAATGTTAAATATATACAAATAAATTACTAGTAGCAGTCTGTGACAGTCTATCCACATTTGTGCACGGAAATTTCTGTATTCATATATCATTTTTATTATTGTTATTTGTAATACAGTACAGTCGGGTTATAGGTAAATGTTTTGATCTACACCTTACTGCTTTTATCATCTACACAGCCTTTGTCATCATATAAAATTATACATACATTATTTATCAAGTAATTGGAGCTTCCACAATGAATTTTAATTAGATTTATACAAACCAACTTTTTTCAATTTGAAATGAATGGCTTCCAAAAACAATCTTACACTACTAGAGTACATTGGGGCCTTCCCAAAGTCATTTCATTTCATTTTTATTCGAGTGCAACTCAATGGTGCAAATAGATTGAGACCATTCATTACCAAACATTGGGAAATTGGCGGAGAAGGTGATTGATTCTTTAATTAATGTGGAACCCTTAAATGGGTGAAACTATGTGACAAATTAAAAACACTTGTACAAACTCCATGTATGATGGACCATCACATGAAGAAAGTCAAACAACATGAGTGAAGCTGCCACAATCTGATTCCTAACTGGCGAATCCCGAGGATGATTGAGAACATTGATGATACTATTGTCTCTATCTCTTAAGTTTTTGCTTGTGTTTTAAGCAATTGAGGTTATCATCTCTGATTGTTGTCTCTTGTATCACCAATCCAATCTAACAATAGAGAAATTTTTACCAACTTGATGGCATCCATGCCCTTGCTTCTATCCAGTTGTTTGTTGGAGTTCAGATTGTTGTGCATAAACAATAAATCCTTTTAGTGCCAACCAATTGTGCTTCTTGAATGCATTTGGTCAAATTTATTCCAATTATGTTTGCACCAGCTAGCAGTGTAGTCTTGGTTTGGTTCAAGACTTAGATAGCAAGCCTTGAATCTTTCTTGCCAAAGTTTTCCCACCTTACAATCAATATATACCTATGTTCCACCAAGTTTCCGAGACAAGGACGGCAGGGGACGGGGGGACGTGTTTCCGGGACGAATTTTTTTTAAGGCCTTTTTGTAGGGGACAGCAAGGGACGGCTATTAAAAAATAAGGAAATTTTTTAAAATTATAGGAAATTTCAAATATTCATATGATAACATTGGTAAAGCATTCATCACACACATTATAGAACATTAATACATAAAATTAGAGTTGAATTGAGATTTCACATAAGATTTAACCTTAAAAATATAGGAAATTTCAAATATTCATATGATAAGTATAACACATTGATAAACTTAAAGTTATATATAATTTGCATGATTATGCTTTGTTTCGTGCTGAAACACCTAATGTTCCTCCAAACATTGCAAAACTTCAGGTAAGTTGGTTGTGTTCCAATTTCAATCTCGGATTGAGAAGATATTTTTGAATTAAAAACAAATATCATCATCACTATTCAGCTTTATTTGTTAAAACATAATTAAATAATGTAGGAGGGAGCATAATTGAGGATGCTACTCAAGTCTATAGTTGTAGGCAAATTGTTCCGTGTAAAGCTTTGGGTTCCTAAGAAAATGCTGTTTGACTTTCTTGAGTAATAGCATGAATGCTAATATCTACTTGTGCAGCAACACTTAATGATGATACTCCACTTTCTTCATAAATGTAACATGAATGGGCTGTTTGTTTCTGACTGCCTATGCTTTTTGCTTGCCTCAATGTGGGAAATTGATTGTTACAATCTACTTTTTTGCTTAATAGTAAGTCACAAGGAAAATTGTGTACATTAATGTAGTCTATTGATTGACATGGCTACTCAGGTAATGAGAAATGAGTCAAATGAGCTTCTTTTTTTGTTTGATGTTTAGTTTAGGTTTAGGACACTTAGAAATGGAAGTGGGGGTTCTTGTGGGCCCCACATTACTCTAATTTTTATTAAAATTGTGTTTAAAAAAAAAAACGTTTTTTGAGGTTGTTGACGCAGGGACATCCAGCTGTTCCTGGACTTACAGGGGACGTGTGGACGCGTCCTCTGCCGTTTCCTGCGGATTTTTCAAGTCCCCGGGATGTTTCCGAAAATTTCTAGATTTTGGGGATGGGGAGGGGATGTTTTCTACCCGTCCCCGAGGTTCTGAACATCCCGGGCACAGGGATGAGCTCAAAAACCCAGGGACGCATCCCCGTAGAACATAGATATACCTTATGGCAAAAATTAGTAATTAAAATTAGAAATGGGAAATTAAACCAATATTCTTATTCAAGAACACAAAAATGAAGCAATCTAAATATTACAAAATTTGAACAGGATTCAAATTGAACGAAAATGACTTCGGTTGGATGTCTGGCTCTAGTTGTCAAACCATGATTGAACCATATTACACTTCTGTAGTTGTCAATATGTAGAATCGAGAGTAGTTTTGATCTGGAAACATCCTTTGAATGCATTGGATTACACATCTGATTTCTTTCCTTCCTTACACAGTTGTCCCTAGAAGCTTTTCTTAAAACATTTGTGGACCTTGGACGCTTAAAATCATTAATGGTACTCTTTTCATAAACATTGTTGGTTTAGGTCACCAATAAATCACATGCCAAGGTTTGTGAAACTGAATTTGCAATCTGGAGACAATAATTTCTCATAGAGGCATGTATTTATTCTCTCTAAATGTTGTTCAAATGGCTTCCTTGCTTATATCCATGGCCTCATATGTGTGACCAATTGCTTTTTCTTTCCTCCATCCACCATCATAAGGAAATTCACCAAGGTCATTAAAACCATGATCGCCTCCTTCCAAAAAGGATCATTGTAGACTAGTGCCCCTGTTATGAACCTTTCTCTATGGGCAAAAACATCAATAAGACTATGAACGTATATACATCCTTCTTAGCCAAACATTCTTCAATGGAGAGATTTGATCCAAATGGCATCTTGGGACGTTGGATTCAGCTCTATCACAGCGATTGATCAATGTGTTCTGGAGTTGTCTTTGTTGGTGTTATAAAAGAGACCACCCTGCCTGTAACAGTGTAATCTCCACAATACAAGCTCTCACCCAGGCAGTGGCTTGATGTCATGTTGCCACCGGTCCTTTTGTGCGTCTTGGAACTGAATTTTCTCAAGGAGTGGAACATGGAATACTGTGAATTCAAGAGTCGAGAAGAGTGCAGCACTTGTTTTGTTTGAGGATGTTGGTCACACGTTTCATATGGTTTGTCCTCTCTCTCAACTGATCCACAAGCTATTTTCAAGGATGTTGGTCATGCATTACAAATGCCTAGTCCTCACTCGCAACTGATCCACTAGTGGACAAAGGATTTATTCGCTAACAAGTGTACTTTTTTGGGCAAAGTTTGTGATTCTTGAGCTTACAAATGATAAGTTTAACTTGCATTTTTAATAATTGAAGTTGTTAAAAATAATCAAGTCCTCTTAATTGCATTATTTTCCACGTTTTGACATATAATGGCCTGAATGTATGCACCTAGATCTCTGCATAATGTTTATTCTTTTAACAATCTGTGAAGTGAGTAGTTGAAGCTTTCCATGAGTAAAATCCCAAAAAAAAACCATCTAATCTTTGAATTATTTATAGAATGATAAAAATTTGATAAGTCAAATGTTCAGTTCTTGCCATAACACGAAACTAGGTCATGTTGAAAATGAATATTTAACAAAATATACACGGTTTAGGCAATTCTTCAACATTCAAAGAAAACAAATAAAAGTTGATGCCTAAGATGTATAACACACGCCATTAGGACCAAGGGGACCATTCACCACTGTGATGGACATTCAAGCTCATGAGAGATGGGTTCTTGGGAATCATTTAAGGAATGGGTCATAGAGTATTAAATACTCTTCATGGTTAGTCCTGAAGAACGATATCAAATAATATCAACTGTGGAACGTCATATGCATAACATATGACAGGTCATTAACATCTCATGACATCAATGAACCAGAGACCTTAACCTATGAGAAAAGGGATCTAGCTATGGCCAAACATTTATTTGAAATTAGTAAAATGGAAACTGACCAATAACAAGTCAAGATTATCATGAGAAAATTGTTCTGCCAATCAGATGTTGCAATCTGTGTATGGACTTAAAAATATCAAACCACGGACTTCAAAATAATTCCTACAGATTTATTTCATTAAGTAACATTGTTAGGAAAGACAATTAAGCAAACTTTCTCCTTTTAACTTCAGCTTTTACAGATTTCACATGAAGAAAATACAGAGAGAGTATTAAGGAAACTGTCAGCTTTTATACCCATTTTATCAATTCTTCTGCTTATCAAACCGTAATTATATGTCAAAATACAGAAGTTTCACTTTTTCCTCATTATGACAACCAATGCACATGAGTTCTACCAGCTTAATGTTTTCAAAGGAAAAGTACACTTTGTAGTCTGTACTATATCCATTCTGAAAAAAAGATGCAGTCCGAGTGTTGGTTTATGATTTGTATTATCAGTTTTATTCAATTCATGTTTGATTGCATTCTTGGTTTTCTATCAGTGTTCTTAAGCAGCTGTCTTGTGACAGAGAGAAATCATCTGAAGTATATTGCCCAACATAAACAATATTCCATTTCAGCTGTACCTACAAATACACATCATGATTTTGATCAAAGGAAGTTGCAAAATGATCTAAATGGCCATAAAAGAGAAAAAAATTGTTGAAGCAGATTTTACTGTAGATTTAGGACGATGGTCTACCAAGAGCAGTCCTGTTAAGGAAGAAATCCCAAGACACATTGGTTCCAAAAGACGTCTTGAAATACATATGAAAACATATGTTAAGCAGCAATACTATGACGGAAGTTCCATTGTCTTCTAGCAAATGTGATAGCAAAACCAGAAGTTCTCCAAATGGCTAATGAAAGTATAAGACTTGGCTCTAATCTTACAACACCAGAAACAAACGAATTGTCTGCTGTTGGTGATAGTAATGATAATGCTATCTGTGTCAGTTCTATAGCAAGGCAGCTGGTTGATGGAGATTTTGATGTAAAGTCTAATACCCAAGAACTTTTTTTACTGACAAATGAATGCAAACCCTTGGTGCTTCCCAATTTAAAATTGAAACTTGTACAAGAAGCAATTAGAATGGCTTTGGAGGTTGTTTACAAGCCACGTTTTCCAAAATTTCACATAGTTGCAGAAGTGCAAGGGGTCAGCATTCAGCTCTAAAGTACATTCAAAATCAGATTCGTAATCCAGATTGGTGGTTCAGCATTTCTGTACAAAATAAACTTGATACCCCAATCTTTATGAAGTTAATAGCAACAATGAAAGAAAGTATCCAGGATGATAGCATGTACAAACTTCTGGGTCAAATGTTTGAGGCAAATGTCCTGAATGTAGAATTTGGTGGTTTTCCAAAGGGCCAAGGATGTCCACAAGAAGGTATTCTTTCTTCAGTTCTAATGAATATCTACTTGGACCTTTTTGACCAAGAATTTTATAAAATTTGTCTGCGCTATGAAGCATTGGATCAAGGGTCTAATTGTGAGCGTAAGATGAATTCACTACATCAAGTGCAACATTCTTCCAAGCTTCGGCAGTGGCTCCGTAATAAAATGAAAGAACAATCTGAGGGAACCGTTGTAGCGACTGAAAATTGCCTAAAATTACATGCATGCAGATATATGGATGAAATATTTGTTGCCATTTCAGGTTCTAAAGAACTTGCCATTGAAGTTAAAGATAGGATTATCACATTCTTGGAGAACATCCTTAATTTGGAGATGGACCACTCCAAAACACTAGTTCAAAATGCAGCTTCGGAAGGGATTCAATTTCTTGGCATGGATATTCAGAGAGTTCCTCTATCTGAGTTGCAATCTAAGACAGAATCTGTTAGGGTTGTTCACAAGCTAAGCAGCAAAATTGACCAATTTTCCCAACAAATGGAATTGCATTGGGAAGCATGGACAAGGAGATTAGGAAAGAAATGGCTGGCTCATGCAATGAAGAAAATCAAGGAGGCTGATGCTGGTAAACCTGGGGTGACGGAGGATCTAAGTGAATATCGAAAGCCTGGAATGAAACCGGATCATTGGTTCCAGGAGATGCTGATTATTTGGATACAGGACTTGGATAAACAATTTCAGAAGAATGAACATAGAAACTCATGGCTTAGAAAAGTGTCTGAGAAAGATCTTTTGTCCGAGCTCATTATCAATTCAGAATTACCACAAGACCTAAGGGAGTCATATTGTCGGTTTCAGGAGAAGGTTGAGGAGTATCTGACTTCAGAATCTATTACCATGAACTCACTGAGAGAAAGCATTGAAAAACCCAAGAATGAAACTGATAATAGCAAGTGTTCAAAAGAAATGAGAATTGTAGTGAATGCCCCAATTATTAGTATCATGAACAATCTCATCCGTCTTGGGCTTTTAGACAGAAAAAGACATCCACAGTGTTTGCATGCAATTATTTCTTTAGAAGATTCACTGATTATATATTGGTATACAGGTCTTGCCAAGAGATGGATAAATTCTTTCTTTTGCTGCAGAAATTTCTCAGTTGTCAAAGATATCATCACTGAAAATTTTAAAAGTTCATGTGTTCTAACCTTAACTGAAAAGAACAAGACGTCATATGCTGAGATTCTGAATCGATTTGCTGAAGAACTCTGTGCCATACCTTCTCACGAAGAAACAGAAACAGGAACTCCATTTAAACCTGATACCAGTGATAGCACATCCTTTGGAAATAGTTCATGGCTTCTATCGGTCAGTAAATCTTATTGTCAATCTACTAAATGTTCTATTGCATGCTGCAGTAGCAAAACTACAAAGGTGTATTTCATATATAAAAATAAGAACGAGTATAATTCCAGTTTGAAGGATAGAATATGCACAACGGGTTTCAATAGACTCCATCCAAGCTTTGAAAGAAAATATATACCCATGTGCATAGAGCACGTAAAAGACTTGTACTTGGGCAAAATCACACTTCAAAATATTGATTTCACGTTTGCCCCATTTTCAGAAAGATCATAGCAAGTGCACGAGTATTATATGTTTTGTGTTTGGGGTATGATTTTTCTTGTTTTGGATGATGTTCTTGGTTGTATCCTAAATAATGATTTCCTCAGTTGTTACTTGTACTGGATTGTCTTACATGAATAATCAACGTGTCAAGATATTGATGAATTCACCGTGATTAGTTGTATTGGGGTCAAACACATCATCATCATCACTGTGCTTTCCTCAAAAATATGCTCAATGAGGTTTCTGTTTTCATGCTAATCACGTAATTTAGGTATTAAAATGTATACTTTTAGAATCTTTATCCGCACTTAGATTGTGGCTATAAGGTTGTTGACTAATTTTTATAGTTTTACGGAGAGGCAACTCGTAATTATTTGTATATCTTTTGAAAGTTCCATTTGAAACCACTGGTTAATGTTTTGTGATGTTGTATGGGACCAATGGGACTGCAACTTATTTACAAAAAGGTGCTTTGCGACTCTGAATAAGGGATCGATAGCTTTGGAAAGATAATGTTATATTTCTCAACAAATGCTAAGTTTAATAATAGCACTTCAAGGTTTCAAGGCTTGTAAAGCATGATATGTTTGTTTTGCGGGACAAAAATGTTGGATACGATCAAAAGTCGAATAGTGTATATATATATATCACTACACTCTCAATGAGATTCTTGCACTTTTGTAGAAAGCATGGAAATCAACTTGATACAATGCATACAAGGCATTCCTAATTCGAGATAAAATCTTGCCTAAAGAGTTAGGTTTATGTGTATTATATTAGTACACTCTCAACGAGTTCCAGAAAATTGTATTAATAATTTACGTGCACTTTTGTAGAAGGCATTGAATTTAATCAATGTATAAAGCTATTTAGTATTTAGCTTCATTGGTTTAGCAGTCGAGAAATACCAGAAATGAATGTATAAAATAACATTTGAATCATAGTTCCCAAATTTGTAGTTTTGTATATCAAAATGAGGATTATATGGTGTTATACAAAATTCACATTTTATTTTTTTCCTTTTTGCTTATAAAGCGGCCCTCCCATCCTCCCTCTCCTTTCCATCCTCCTCCTCCTCTCATTACATCAATTTAGCACAATCTCTATATGCATTATATGTATATACTTTACAATTTAATTTATGATGTTACACAAAACATGGGTCTCATACCTAATTTTTTATGGGAGAGAGAACAAGTCAACAAGGCTGGAGAAGAGGGACGAGTAGGGTAAATGTTAGAGGAGCATGCTCAATAAGAAGTTGGTTGGAGACTAAAAATTCCAAGTATATTATTGAATAAGAGACAAATTGGTAAAATATATAAATTCAAGAAAACAATAAAATCCGTTCAAAATAAAGATTGAATTTTAACTTGCCCATCTTTGAATGTTTGTCATTCTCAAAGTATGTTCATCCCAATAATTGAGTGCCGTCGAGTCCAAGTTCCTCTAATCATTATTGGATACACTCACATAAAAGAAAAGAATATTGTCATGAATATATACAAAGAAATAAGGAGCAAATGTTTTTTTATTAAAGGTAAAAAATGGGTTTTTGAAAGGGCCCAAATTCGTATACAACGAAAAACCATAGATAGTTCAATGCAATCTCAAACAAAACTCAACATCCAATAACTAGCAACAAGCCGTAAACAAACCAACCACAAACCTCCAAACTCCTAAAAAACATAACAAGGCTTCTAAAAAACCCAATAGACAACGCCGACACATAGAAGAATTAACCTTTATGCTTCTTGTGTTTTCCTAACTGATACACTAGACTTCTTTACAACAAGATTTGAAAGATTAAAAATACATTTTTATAATTTAATCTTTTGAGATGGTATCTTTGAGCTTCATTTTCCTCTGGATGTAATCCTTCTAACCTCGTAATGGGCTGCTTGCTTCCTTCTTGGAAGACCTCTACAATTGGTCCGAGGTCCCCCTTCCTTCCTGCTGGTTAGGATCCTCCCTCGAAGGATCTCTAGCTCAACCCACGGTTGATAAGGATGAGATTCTTCCTTCTTTTGAATTGATTCTTTACCTAGCATTTTTATGCTCTTCCCCAAACATAAGGGAGATGTCTAACCACTTATTTTCTTTTTTCATCTCGATTGTGGTTGCTTGCATTGGGACATTTCCTCCTAAGGTGATCCATTTGTTGACATTCATAACAACAATTAATGGGATTCTCATAGTCTAGTAGTTGGATCCATTTTCCTTCACTTGACACAAAGGTTATCCTATGAGGATTTGGAACTATCACATCCATCAAGATCGCTATTCTAGCTTTACTCATGTTGATTGTCAAGTCAAGTTCCCCTTAGTTTTCTCATCCATGTACAAGCATTGACCAATAGTAGTCTCCCTATTTTAATGAATTTACGTTCTCCCTAAAACTCTTTAGGAAGAGCATAGAGATTGACCCATACAAAAATAATGTGTTTTATGTGAGGGTTAAAACCTCTCAACCAAGGTTTTATAAAAATGCTTTTGTGATTCATGAACCAATTAGATATGTAATTCATGACATAGTTTCTAACTTCTAGGCTAGACAAGGATACAACAAAGAAGTTCTTAGAAGGAAGGTAATAAGGACTTGTTCACCAACCCAAAGGGTTCTAATTTCATTCCTTATGTTGCACGCCTAAATTTTCCCCTTACAAGTCTTACGTGCGCAAGACTTTTCTACTTATGTGCACTACAAATTCTTGCAATGTCCGTCGTAGGCTTATCACGCCAAACTTATTCTTAGTGCACTCACTAGAGGCATGAGGAAAAGACCATTGTTGTCGGTTTTGATATGAATGATGAAGTGTTATCAAGTTTCCACTTACTCAAGTTAGCAATTAAATTAGTGCAAAAACAATAATATCCATGCACGTAAATATAGAATAACAAATTTAACCTACATATTACTCAAGGCACACACACAAAATAGTCATAAAAACTTGCATTCAATTAATGTATTGTTTCAATGTTCTCCATTACATTTGAATAATATCTAGGTAGTAACTTTGCATCCATACATCAAACACCACTTACACCGAAAGGCTATTATTCAAAAGCTTCACACAAACTCACTAATCAACCCAATAATCAATTGTTCGACCCTTACATTAACCCTTCAAGGGATATATAGAGGAGATCTTGACCTTCATGACAAATCACCATTCCGGCCCTGAGACATGTTTACAAGATCTTAACACTAAGTCAAGAGGGTGGCACATATGAAAAATGACACCATTCCTTCTCCTCGTCCATAACTTGGGGGTCTTGGTTCCTCGGGGACTCCACCCCCTTAATGAACCACCTCTTTCTAGTTGTAGCGTGCCAACTCTGCCTCATTAATGAAGTACCTTTGCCTCGTTGTAGCGCACCATCGATCTTCACTTGAACATTTACGTGGGTCAAGATAGAAAATGACTTTCCTATGCTCCTCTTAATTGGAGTTTTCAACCGGTTCTTGCGCGCGAGTCTTGTTCGAGTGTATCTTGGTTCCTTTGTGTGTGCGAGCATTATAGACCTTTGTTGAAATCCTAAGTGTCAACATATAGTCTTTATTTAAGCCTTCCGCATGCACATGTTTGGGTTCCTTTGTACTGTGAAGGTGTGCACCATCAAAACTTGGCTAGTAGCAAAAGGTGCACACACACCATAAAAAAAGTGCCTTGTGCACTGAGGGAAGAAATACTTAGTTAAAAATTCTATTTTGGCTTTGACAAATGTGGGGCCCATTAAAAATTCTATTTTGGCTTTGACAAATGTGGGGCCCAACATTACCCACATTAGCTCGATTGCCCACCCTCGGGTAACCCTTTTTCAATCTCTTCAAAAAATACCATAACCTCTTGACATAATTGGTCCTCGAGCCCCTTTTGTTTGTCGAGCACAATCTAAAGTATTTTGCTAAGCTTTTCCAACCACTCACCCAAGTCTTTCAAGGCCTTAATACTCTTTTTGGGATCTCGTGCCTTAACCCGCATTGATTGTATGGCTTTTGCTACCTAATTATTAACATTATCAAGTGTGCCCTTGTAATTTCCCCTTTCCGAGAAATAAATGATTCTAGGTACCTAAAGCCTATTTTTATTTCCCGTAGGCTAAGGGGAATTAATAAGGGAAATAAATAATAATTATTATTTTTAAGTGGTCCAAGTTACTTTATATTTTAATTGGAAAATGACACTTAAAATTAAATTATTATTTAGTGGGGCCAAAAGCAGAAGTGAATGCATGGGATTAAAGCTTATATTTTTAATATGGGGCGCCAACTTTGGATATGTCAAAAAAAGTAATATTTAATTACTATTTAACATGCACAAAACCCTAAAGGTGGTGCCACCCTTGGAGAAGGCATTTAAAAATCATAAAATCAACTTTGGGGGTTTCATTATCATTCATCTTGGAACAAAGAATCCATTAAACAATAACGTAGAAAAATATTCCAACTTAATGAGAAGAAACATGCAAACACATGTAACCATATAAGGATCATGAAATGATAACATGGATTAACACAAAGTTCAATCAAGGATTCTCATTCCATTTCGGTAGGCACAAAGTCCTTGTTTCCTTAAAAAAATCCATATGCTAGGTTGAGTATAAAGAGAGAGTGTGGAGGAAAATATTTATGCAAGAAATAAAAGAAATCAACATGTTAGAGAGCAAAATTCGATCCTTTGGAATGAAGAGGCCTTTCCAATATATACTCTCTTTGTGTGACTCTTCGCATTCCTATGTGAATTTTACTATTATGGATTTAAAATAAGTTAAATTTCCTTTTTTAAGAAAATCACTTTTACAATAGAGGAATATTAAAGCGCCTCGAGTAAATAAGATGAAAACATAAAGAGTGCACCCCAATGAAGAAATAGAAATCACTTATGTGAACCAAGTCACTTTTACAAAAGAAGTGAATTCTACATGAGATAGAAGTAGTTGGTGAAGAATCAAGAAGAGGATGGAAAAAGAGACTATCATACGGATGGAGATATAGAAGATGTAGACCCCTGGATATGTTGCACTTGAAGAACCTTGACATTTTACATATGCAATTGAAAGCATGTGACCACATCCTTGACTTCACCTTCACGCGGAATCATAGTGTTTTCCAAAACATCAACCCATGAATCTGTTGCTTCCAAGATTTTCTTACCTTGTCCAAACAAGTTCGGAAGCTCCTTGGTTGCTTCAGAAACAATGTTATAAATCCTAGCCATCTTATTCATTGAATCCACACAAACATTTTGAGGATGAAATTGTTGATCCTTGATATTCCTCACAAACTTCACGTTGAGTTCTTTCAGTTGCTCCTATTTTTGGATTGTCATTAAGTTTTTCAAAGAGTGAACATTGGGAATCAAGTCACCCTACTGAGGAATTTCAGCATCATCTACCTCCATATAATGCCTTTGATATTTAGTTTCATTGTCTTAATATACTCGTGCACTTTGATGATTTCATGTATGAATTTGCATTCACTTATCAAAACACTCTCAACCCATGATTTTGTAACCCTTCCCTACTTGTTGGATCCTCTAATTTCTTCCACGGTGTTTTGATCAAGGCTACTAATGGAAGAGATGTCTCGGGCTGGAGAAGAAGTAGAAGCATTCGGGTTCAAAAATGTCTAGATATAAGAAGAAATAAAATTAACATGCTCTTCAAATTGTTCCTGAGTTTGTTTTCCTTTCTCCGCCCTTTTGATCATCTTTGCAACCGATTCTCTCAAGTTGTCCACATCACTTTGATGAGTAGATTCTACAACAAGGATTCTGCTTAGATCATAATTAGTAAAGAGTCATTTCTTCCTCGGGCCTTTCGACATGTGGTTGTGCCACTTCTACAAATCTCTAGAAGCATCGGTTACCAACCCTAAAGTAGTCTTTGATTTCTTTACCATCTTGTTCTATTTTAGGAGCTCCACTACTACATCAAAATTTGGATTGACGGATTTTACAATTGTCCCCTAATTTTCTTCTATCAACGATGAGGTCCAAGAGAAAGATGGATGGGGAGAGGAAGAGGAAGGTGACAACGTCTGTAGTGGTATAGGAGAAGGATGATAGGAAGGATGAATATGTGAAGAGAGATGAATGACTAGCGATGGTAAGTCAGAAAGAGGGGGATTCCCACGAGGAAAATTCACAGGAAACAAGAAATATTGATGGATATATTCCTTAGGAACAACAAGGATGTCATTCCTCGGACATGTAACAATTTCTCCTGGCTCAGGGAAGTAGCAGAGTTCCTTCTTACATGCAATTTGGAGATCAAGAAAATGTGGGACTTCTCAGGTGTAATGAGCTCTTGAGGAGAACTTGATGTTGCAGCATATGCTTTTGAACCCTTAATATAGACTTTGGTGTGGGAAGGCCCCTCACCAGCTTTCGAGTTAATGTTTTTACTTCTGGAAGTGACTTCTAATAGTTTGTTAAGGAACCACTTCTTAGATCTTTTCAGTACTATAGATGTGCGGTCCATGATGTCACATTCCTCCCTAACAAACCAATCGATAGGATTCAGATTCAGATTTTGCACATAGTTCATGAATTATGGATTAATCAAGTCACTTCCATCAACTATCAATCCTTTGGTTATCTAAATTCGTTAATTTTCTCAATAGTCATTCTCATATAATATCATTGGCGAACCTCGAGATCATCAAAGCATTCATCCCAAAAAGTCTTCAATTTCAAGTTGATGAGTGTTAATGCAAGTAATTCAAATGTTATTCTTGAAAAAAATTACTCTTAGAGTTAGCTCTTTGGGAATTAGAATGCAAAATTTTTAGGGAGCATGGTAGACTCAATATTCAAAGCATCCGAGGAATTCTTACAATAATAAATGTTGATCTTGATAGGAAAGTTTACACCTTTGTTTTTCTCTCTTTCAAACTAACACGGATAATATCGAATTACCTACAAAGCTCGACTAGAACTAACTTATCACTAACATACCTACGAAGCTTATATGGCTATCAATCAAATCCACCAACCCATATATATGTGAATGTCCTGAACTCGGATGAAA
This sequence comes from Taxus wallichiana var. yunnanensis, assembly GCA_018340775.1. Lineage (NCBI taxonomy): Eukaryota > Viridiplantae > Streptophyta > Pinopsida > Cupressales > Taxaceae > Taxus > Taxus wallichiana. The sequence continues at coordinate 450,186,864 of CM031239.1, forward strand.
TAACTCTCCTACATATTGACAAGACTTACAACATCCTTGGATATCCTCTATGTAGTGTTTCCCTCCAATGATTTGACTACAAACAAAGTGAGAGCATTGTTGACCCATTTAAAATGTTGCAAACTTCCCTCATGAATTATTTGAGGGTAACAATCATACACTCTCCCATTTTCACCCATCTCTCCTTTGGTGGACAATCCCATCCAAATTTTGATTATAGTAATAGAGTACATGAGATACAAAGCCATGTAGAACTCGCTTATAGAGGCCACACCCAAAAAGGCATTATGTAGGTTGTCGCTAATAATCGGGAACCAATCAATTTGTTGTGATCCTTCAAAATGACATACATGAATTGGGCCATCCATGGCTTTAATTCCTTTGTTGCATATTCTCCCATGACTTGACTCAAGAGAACAATCATATCTAAGAGGTCCTCGAAAATTTTACTCCTACTAGGGTTTTAGGAAGCTTAGATGGTCCTTTCACTTGTACCTTCAACCAAGAGCAAGATAACATGTTTTGGATCTTATAATCTTGATTATTCATTTAGCTAAGGCATCCACCTTAGTTAAAAAAAAGGAGCTCTTCCTTCTCTATATTCTAAAAATGATGCCAATATGAATTGGATCCAACAGGGCTAGTAGTGTGCCATTGGTTTCTTTGATTTCTCGGCTAATAGGGTCATAGTGGTTTGAGCATGCTAAGACAAGGTCCGTACACTAAATGGATAGAGGGAATCATGCATCTCAATACAATCCGCTATCGAAGATTATATTTGTTGTCTAGTCTTGTTACCATATGTCATACTTATTCATAGGTCATTGAAATTAATGAAGTCTACATTGTTATCTTCGATATTAGGCAAGTCAGTGATAAAAATGGAGATAGGTTCATATCCATAGCATTTGAAATTCATGATGAAAATGGAGAGGATAAAAGTGATAAGAATGTGTCTTAAAGAAGAATGATACCAAGGAAGTGACAAAACAATTAGTTTTTAGAGGAAAACACCTTAAAATCCTTCATAGGTGGAAAAAATAAATCTAGGAACAATATAAAATAAGGAAGACATAAAATTGAATTTGTCTGCGGAGAGGAGTGTCTAGACAAATGTTTAAGTGTTTTGGCCCCAGGATCACCGGAAAAGAGCAAATGAACTTTGAGCAAAACTAGGGCAAACAAGACATTTCAGTAGCAATATTACCATGGATATTAACTAATAAATCATGTAATTACTGACCATGAGTGATAGATCAACTTAAAGGAATTTTGTAGCGAGATGAGTTGTGCAAATTTTCAAGGGTTTTGACCATGGAATCTCTGGGAGTGAGCAAAAATTGTTTTTGCAAGCTAGGGCATGGAGCTGGTTTTCATGGATTCATGGAGCGAAAAATGAATTTCCTTTTGTTCTAAAATGATGTTGGGATGTTGATCAAGGCTTTACGTCTTGCCCTTGCCCGGTAGTCCCGTAGCGGGTGCTTTCGGACGTTTTCCAGGTTCGGAAGGAACCGCCATAGTAACCACCACGTGCGTTTCATTATCTCCTATCTCATCCTTGACTGCTTCTCATGAGGTCGCACCGGGAGCTAGTGCTTGCTATCCAAAAATTGCTCCATGGATCTCATCCGAAATGTTTGATGCCTCTCGGGGCTTCTTTGGCGACCGTGAAGTCACCGGACCGATTTAAAACTCCTTGTTTTGGACGGAAGACAAGTGGCAAGCCATGACTTGAAGTTCAAAGTGCACTTTTGAGTGGGAGGAGGAAGTTGGAGTGCAAAATCTCACTTTTGGCATGGAGGAGGAACAAATTAAGTTACAAAGTGCACATGAGGGAGGTTATATGAACTAAAATGTTCCAAGAATGCACTTTTGCCCTCACTTAGGAGCCAAAGTACACTTTTGAAGCTCGTAAGGAACTAATAAGTACACAAGTGTAAAGTCAACATAAAAATAGAACATGAGAGGCTACGTGGGTTGCAAAAGTGCATTTTTGGCATGACTTAAGCACCAAAACGAACATCCAACATCAAACTAGAACAAAACAAGGTGCAAAAGCACATTTTGAGTTGATTCCAAGAACTAGAAGTTCCAAAAGCACATTTTTAGTCCTTCGCATGAACCTGAATAGTGAATTTATCTTTCCTGAACCAAAAGTGGGACTTCGAGGTGGTATAATATATTATTTTGATTTTAAAACACTCAAAAACTCCATTTCAACAATTCCCAAGAGTGAAAGTTCTTTCATTTTGATTTTTAGTCAAAAACCCAAAAATTACGAAGATGACCATGAGAAGGTTGTGGATGGTTTTGGCTACCAAGAAAAAAATTAAAAAGACCAAGATCAAAAACAAAGTTGGGGTCATGTGGGTAACTCCAAGATATTTCATTTAATCGCTTGTGGGGTTTCCGGATCCACCCTGAGCTCTTGAAACCTTCCATATAATTTTGCTTCTTCATTTGGACCAATATAGCTTAATGCTTGAAAGGTTGTGCCTTATAGGGCCTATTTCATTCTTTGAACCATACTTACATGAAGTAAAATTCTAAACCTTTGAACGTCTGCAATCAAGATCCCCGAAACCACCCGAAACTCAATTGACACTTGCCCAAAATTTGACACTTGCGAAAGGGAGAAAATTGATAATGTTGAGTAAGTTTCTTGGAGAGTGACAATAAAGAATTTGGGTGTTATCGATCAAAATAGATACCAACATTTATGAGTAGTTGATTTTAAATTAATTAGATCATAATAATATCTTGTTGTGCAAACCTTTACATCCTCTTTATTGTTTTGCACTTCCATAACTTTTATTAAATTAGGGTGTAAACAATACCATGTTCTTGCGGAATTACAAGGGTGTGTTCTTTGTAGTGAGGTAAAAAAAACATGATATGTTGTTTTAGTCCCACATCCTTGCAAAAATATTTACAATGGAGCTTGATAACTCTAATAATTTTGAAAGCATGTCTAAAATAAATATGGATTGAAAAAAATTACAAGTTGTCCCCTCAAGGTAGAAGACGAATATGAAAATGAAAGTAATGCACATCTTAAACTAATGCACAAGGAACCCTAATATCAATCTTTTCCCATGCATTTTCCAAATATCTACACGAAAGAAATCTATAACCTTAAGCATTTTCTTCCAAGATATAAAGTGATCGTTGAGACCTCCCTACATCTTCGTCTTTGCGGAGAAGAGCTATACTTTCCTCTTGTAATAAGGTGTGTCATGTTGAGTCTTTCTTTATACACCTTCAAGTGATCAATGGCATTTTAGATTCTATTTTTCTTCTCCTAAAATATTTTCTTACATATTGTCATAAATATGAGGAAAATGGTTCCTTTTTTATTTGTTGCCAAAGAACTTTTCATATTTTATTGAACATGTTTTTATTTTTTATTTTATTTTTCCTTCTTTCCATTCCTTTCCTATACAAAAGATTTAGTGGTGTTTTTTTAGATAGATAAATGCTTTTGACCGGAGCTATGAACTGGAGTACATTCAGCCAAGATATAGCATTTAAGCTCAACAATTAGCAAACTAGATCCACCACACTTGAACACACTTCTAGCGCAGACAATCTTGAACCAAAATCCACCTCTATTAAATCAGTTTATTAGTCGCGCCACCTTAGACATTACCACCCCGAACGGGATCATGCCTAAGTGGGATTTGAACCTAGGTGGAGCCGGATACAACCATCTATCTTAACCACTCCACCCAAACCCCATCGACGATTTTGTGGTGTTGTTTCACCTTATATTTTTACTAAGTTTATTTATCCACTTTTCAATCCATTTATTTTCCTACAAAGTCATTGTAAATTTCTTTCCAAATGACCCATCTATTACTCTCTTCTTTTTCTTTGTGTGGATTTATTTTTCCCTTTTGAGTCGCTCTCATGTAGTTCAATTGACTCTTGTTCAAATTGGAAAAGCAATATAGAAGAAATAATATATTGTGAAGGGAATAATGATATTTAGTAGGTCACTAATAGATGGTTTCATTCCATAAAAATATTATATAAAAATGAATTTCATGGTGTGATACACTTGAGAAGTCATCACTAATTTAAATCATATTTGAAGTCTCATACCATATTATTTCTTTCATTTTTCTAAATATGATTTCACTTTTGTTCATATTCCTTCCAAAATACAAAATAATAACAATGTAGAGTAGGTCCTTTTTAATAGTCTATATTTAAGTAAAAACATGCGCACTATAAATAAATATAAGTAGTATCATATGATATTATTACTTTTGTTTTACTAAGTATGGTTTAGATTTCTTTAATATTCCATCAAAATACAAAACAATAATGATTTTTACTAGGTTTTTTCTAATGGTATTTTAAAAATATACACTTTGTAATATAAATATAAGTTAAATCAAGATTTGTAATATTCTATTGCAATATTAATAGAAATTATTTGAAATCTTAAATCTAATTGCTTGTTCTATGCTCTTTTGAAATTATAGAAAATACTTTTTCATTAAAAGATGATGGGATTGAGATAATTTTTCTAGCATGTAATTTTGTTGAAAGCACAAATTTCTAATTTCAAGTGCAATTTTCGGTATAATAACAAGCAAAAATAAGGAAATATATATAACTAACCTAATTTTAAATTAGCTTTACAAAGTGATTTCCAATCATTATACATAGTTTGTCATAACCTTATGAAAAGATACGAGTAATACTCGCCAAAAAAATTATTGTTTCATCTCCAATATGGAAAATAGTTACTGACGCTAGCATGTTGTGTCTATTAACACTTAATTGGGGTCATACCAACAAACAAAATTCATACCTTGAGAATCTCACTATCGTCAAAACTAAATATAATATTAAGTGGTGGGTAATTTTCATTCAATTATATATTTATGTTGCACCTATTTTTCATAACAATTTGATAATAGAGACTTCAAACCTTTGCAATCCATGTCATGATTAATAATAACATAATTATGGAAAAATTACATTGAAATGGATTTGAGTCGGTTTTATGCATGGATGCATATCTCCCAAAAGATAGGCATCTTGAATGTCCCCTGAAACATCCCTTCTTTAGGGGATATTGCATGCCCCCAAACCGACCCTCCCTTGAATTTCTTGACCCCAAAAAAATATATGTCTATTTTAGAGTTTAAATAGTTAAATATTAGTTCTTCAATATAACTATTTGAAATACATCAATATACATCTATATAAAGATGTGTATCTTGAATTTGTCACATAGTATTTCTTGTTGAAGGGTTTTGTATTAATTAACTCAATCATCTTCTCAGTAAAATTTTTGACATCTAGTAATAGATGGTCTTAATCTAAATGCACCAAATAACTCAATCATATTCTCTGTAAATTTTCTAATGTCTAGTAATGGATGGTCTCAACCTAGCTACACCATTGTGTTAGGCTCAAATAAACTTGAAAATGAAATAAATTTGAGGACCTCCTGTACTCTTGTTATGTAAGCTTGTTTTTGAAACTGCTCATTTGTATTTAAAAACAAGTTTGTATGTGCAAATCTAACCACAATTCACTTTAGAAGCTTCAATCAATTAACAAATCCTATATGCATAATTTTATACAATAAAAAATGTTGTGCAGATGATAAAATAAGTCATAGATTAAAATGTTTATTCATAACCCGATATTATTATATTGCTTATTCATAATAAGAATCAAAAGTTATATATGAATCTGAAAAATTAAAATGTAAATGCGGATAATGCACAATCACATATTTTTATTTATAAGTTTTTATTAACATATTTGTATATTTTTAACATTTATAATTTTGTATATTATTTTAATATGCATCCCACTATCGTCTCCAAATTCTAGAAGAAAAAAATCATCCCATAAACTCGTCCCTACATCCCATAGTTTTTGGTAACTATGATTTGAATCAACATTTCTAGCCACACTTTATGACACATCATCACTACTGGATCTCCTTCAACAAATAAATCCATATAGTGATTTGATTTGATTTGATGTTAGTTATTTTCATCTCAAGATGACCTCTGTAGGGATAGTCATTACCCTTAAAGAAATTTATTTGCTTTGATATAATTGGAATTCATAGCCATTCCATGACAACTTTCATCATTGTTTCCAACCAAGATCCTTTGCATATAAGCCAAAGAAAACATACTAGACAAGCATTATGCTCCTTGTTGTGTCCAAATTTGAGTATATAAGAAGCCACAAAGTACAATTTGTTCGCTTTGGTTAGATCGGGGTCTATATCTAGCCCTTAATATGATAAAACATCAATTATGTGTCTTATTTTGTTATTTTTATCATAGATGATCTCATTTTAGTTATGGATGCCAATTGTCCTCAATATCTGGGTTAGACAAAGGACATGTATGCTTTGAATTTAGTCCAAAACTTATTATAAGATTCTACGATAAAAAAGACGAAGGGAAAATTTTGAGCTATAGCAAATGTTGATGAAAAGATGAGCGGGTTGTGGATTAAGGGAAGGAAATTTCTAGAAAGAATAGAGATAATAATATCAAAGAGTTTTGGACCTATGGTATCCAAGTTGGGAGTTTGAGGACTTTACTTAATAGCTTTTGATCTATATTGGTTAGAATAATACAAAGGGTAAACCAAGAGATTTGATTAAAGAATTGGTTATTGAACATGATCCGGGAAAGCATTTTTATTATGGGTTAAAGGGCAATACTAGGGATATATCTATTCTTTTCGATATTTTGAGAATAATATGTAATGCACGATTGATTCCAAAGGCATTATCAAAGCTTGTTTTGAAGAAAATATGAAGAAAACAGAAGACATGTATGGATCTTTGTGGGAAGTCCTAGAGATAAAATATCATTTTACATATGGTTGGGCTTCGAAGCATTTGGCATTTACCTCTAAGGGAAATGATTTGACAAATTTCCCTTCATGACATGTCAAAAGGCTGGTGATTCCTCAATATTTGGTCAAAGAGGGATGTAACAACCTAGAGTCTTTGGCGATATTATGCAAACTTCCAAAGAATGTCTTAGAAAGGAAGGTATCTTGAATCTTTTCTTCAAAGAAATTGTTAAGGGTTTCACATATCTAACCTCAAATATGTAGTTAAAGGATGGTTTGTGGTAAAATTTCAATGCTCATAGGATCTGATTAGATACATTTTCAAAATTAATCCTAAGAGTGGAAAAATATCCATGTTCAACCTTAAAAATCAAATTTCATGAAGTTTGAAGTAGCTAGTATAATGGAAGTTTGCTAGATCAAACTATACTCATTACACATGGAGTGTTGGCGAAGGAGGTACTTCAAATGATTAGTGATGCTTTGGTAGGTTTTTGTCAACTTGATCTAAGATCCCTAGGTATTGATGTTAGTTTTGTGTGAATGTATATTAAATTGAAAGAAAAGGGACAGTTCCCTAAAGTCACAATTTTAAATATAAATGGGAAAGAGCTTGTTCAACCAATTGAGTATGAGGATGGGGAGGTCATTTTGAACAAAATGGGTTTGGAAAAGAAATAGATTAACATGTATTGAAGTGGAAAATCCTATGATATAGGGGTGTATAACCCCATTTCATCTCCCCTGAATAATTATTGCTTTATTATTTTTTGGGAATTGTGCTTAGGATAAGTTAAGTTTTTGGAGCACGTGAGAAGTTTAAATCGATTGTTATTATTAAGCATCTTAATGACAAATGCTCTTGGAAAGGATGGGGAATGGTGAGATAACTATATAAAATATTTTGCATGATACAAAGGTATTTCATGAAGACTATTCTAATGATAGTGTAATTTCAATTCAAACATTAGGCTATGAAAGAGGTTGAGTTGTAGCTTTTAAATTGATATTATTTTTACAGATGCGAGAGCATTATGTGTCCTATAATAAAATGGGAAGAAGAGAAGTGAGCCAATAATGCATAATGCTTTGAGGACAACCCATTTGAAATATTTCACATATCAAGGTGGTTTACTTTCTTTGAGATGTTGAATGGGTTTAATGTGGCGGTCACCATGATATTTGCAGAGTCTCGACAAAAAATAGTGGTAATGGTAAAAGGGATAAGAATGTAGGTGATAGTGTCTTATTTTTCCAAGGGGAACGGATACTGGAAATAGGGGAAAGGTGATTTAAGGTAAAAACAATAATTGAAAAAGTTTTTGTAGGATATTTTAGCCAAAGGAAAGAGTTGTAAGAAAAAGAAATGAATTTTTAGAGATTTTGTTTCGTGGTTATGGCCCCAAGCTTATGCCTTGATAGTTATGTAAAGACATATGGAGGACAATTTTCCTACATGTTCGGCCATTGTTTAAGGTTGTTAGTTCATTTATGACAAAGAAGGTGCATTAATGTGTCGTTCTTCATGCTTTAACTATTAAACAAATAGTTGCAAAAGTACATAAGTGATTTCACTTTTTGTGAATTTCCTATTCCATTCCCTTTTAATATTTAAATGTGTTTCTAATTAACATACATTAAAAGGAAGAAAAATGCAATAGGAGGATACTCTGATTTAATTAACTTCCAACATTAATTTCTTAAATTAGAATAACACTTTACAAAGTGACTATTGATCTAGGAACTATCAAAATACAAAGGAGGGATTGTAATTTGTTGGTTATGTATAGATCTGGGAGGTTTTGAGTGATCTGAGTACATGAACAAATTGATCTTAGATTGAGAGTGCTTTATTGTTGAACTGACACTTGAAACTATGTTAGGTCAAAACCATACAACTAGGTCTAAACCATATGTTTGGTCATGACCCTTCTATATGGTCTTAGACTTACTTGGATTTTGGGTCAACAACTTTTTGTGTGCCACACCTACCTAGAAATGATTGTCATTGTGTGTCGATATTCTTCACTCTCCTTTGGAATGGCATCTGTAACTCTAATCAAACCCTCAAACCCTCATAGTGCAAGATATAGTTCCTAAAAAACAAAGCTAGGTGGGTTGTGGGCATTCATGTGCACCGCTGATGTTATCACTACTCTGAAAAGGGCTAAAACCGTAATTGCTCTTCTAGCATGTGATATCTACCATATTCCAATCAAACTTTGACAAATCCTTTCTTGAGTTTCACACTTGCTCAAATACTTGGGAAGGGTCACTTTGCTTGCTTGTGGAGAGAAGATGGAGACTCTTGGACCTAGTAGGTGACTTCAAACCTATAGAGAGTACTCCCTAATGGATGTGCATGAGTTATTTCACATTTTTGGGAGCTTGAGGTGCCTTTTGTGCTTTCTTTTACATGAGGAGCTCTTGAAAGTGCCAGGACCCTAAATGAGGTATGATTGACTTGCTTATATAGGCTTTTGATGGTTATTATGTCATGAAAGGATAACTAAGAGGAAACATTAGTCCATATGAAGACGATGTAATTGAAATTTTTAGTGCACAATGTTTCAATCCAAAACAATACACTAGGGTCAAGTTGTAGATTTTGACAAACCAACCAAAGCCGACATTTTTGACCTAGGAGGAAAAAGTTAACTTTGACTTCATAGAGCTAGAGATAGATGTTTCTAGGTATGTTTTGTGCAATTAAACCTCAAAAAATGATAACAAAAAGTCATGCAAAGATAAACAAGTGACCAAAGAGCTACTTAGGGTGTGATAAGAAAGAGTGGGAAGGGTGTATTTGTGCATGTAAGTGTGCAATGTCAAGACTAGCACGGTTAAAGAATAGATTTCCAAATTTCAATGTCTACATTTTTCCCCTTTTAAGTATGAAATGAGAATTGCATGCTTAAAGGAAAAGATACATGAGTGTGTAGACACACTTTTTCTTTGATCGCCATAACTTTGTTTTGCAGTGTCTCATTGTGTTGGTGTTGGCAGGATCCAAAATGAAACTTGCAACATAAAGTGTAGTCAATGCCCAAGATAAGAAACTAAAATTTAACTCAAAATATAAAATAAAAGTACTTGTAAAGAAATGTGCAACAATAAATGTCAAAAGAGATGCAAAACATGGGAGGAATACACGTGTTTGTCTTGTGGAGAGAATGTGTTCTTGTTCTTTTGATTTGGAGATTCTAAACTTTGTTATCAGTCCCTAATTGTGTTGAGGACAGGTCGATGTGCTAGGTGTACCAACCCAACACACGAATGTTGAAAATAAGATCCAAAAAGAGGATATGAAGCACCCCTGATAAGGAGGATGATCGTGTATCAAATTAATTTAACAACTCTAATATCTTTCCCGTAATTGTAAAGAGGATAGGAAAGCCTTTCCAAAAAGAACTTAGTTGCCTCATGTCTTCCATAACCCTACAGACCATACCGCTACAAACAAATATAAGCCCAATTTTTTTAACTTGAGACACATAGTAGAAAAGATAAATAAGTGCCCCCATACTCTTCCCATGTGTCATATTATTGAGTAGAAGTTGAATAGAACGAGTGGAGAAAGGATATTCATGTCCCCAATGTGTCCAAAACCGGAAGTGAAACTAAATATCATGGAGAAGGAGAGAATGAAACACTTCATGCCCCCTGAAACTATGCCAAACTGAGTCAATATGAATATGAAACCACATAAGAATGTTGTAATAATGATGATAAATATGAAAATGTTGAAAAATCTAGAGAAATTGCCCCCTGGGAAAAACCATATGGTAGGGTCATAATTGTCCATATGGTCCTAACCAGTTGTACCTTTTGACCATTTGTAGATTTTGATAAAATTTTGTGCCTAAGTCTGATTATGAGACATTCTTACACACTCCTACATATGCTTATGCCTAGAAGGATACATGTGTATGTTGGAAATGTAGAATGAAATCCCAAATGTTTTCCCCCTCTTTTAAGGTGTGTTCGATGAAGAAGTTGAGCACGTGGCTCAAAATAAAATATAGAAACTGATAGCTAAGTGTCTAAGAATCTATATATACCCTCTGAAATGATTTATGTGGTGGCCACCAAGAATAAATTGCACCTACAAAGGGGATTTACATAGTAGAAACTATGACACAAAATAATAACAAGAACAAGAAGCGCGATAAAAAGAATAATGTTAATGCAACAAAACATTAGTAACAATAAGAGAAGATGATGTGTTAGTAGAAAAAAGTGCATACAATGTAGAAATAAGTGCAAAACATGTTAAGCAATGTCACACAAAAAGGTAAAAATGTCTGCAAGATAATCAAATCTTGTAGGCCCGTAAACAAGAGATACACGAGGAATTACACAACAAACATGGGACACCCATGGTGTCGCAAGACAATCAAGGTCCTTAGGCCACAATCAAAGTAGGAAGCAAACATACACACACAACTAGCAATCATGGATGAAAAAAATCATAACAAGATGTGATGTAAAGCATATGATATATGATATATAAAAGAGATAACAATAATTGTAAGTGTTACACAAGACACATGTGTTAGTCTTGTTAGTTTGAAAGATAGAAAATACATAAGATATATATGTAATCAAGTGTAATGAGGAAATAAAGGAACTATAATGGAAATATAACACTTGGATGTAGTATGTGAAAGGATGATGCCCTCAAAAGTTAGTAATCTAGGTAAAGGGTAGGCTAACACCTATCATCATGTATCTCTTTGTGTATGTCATGCATCATACTTAATATACCATGTGAATGCATGCGTGTAAAGAAAAATGTTATCTATCAAACAAAATTCATAAACAACATATATAATATCAGGTGCAAACAAAGCATGTTATGAAAACAAGTCATGATTTTGTAATTTTTCAAATAGGTGAATACTTATTTGTTTTAGGCCCTCCATGAGGGAATTTATGAAAATATATTCTCCAAAGAGAAGGAAGGGTGATGCAAAAATTCCCCCATGGAGGGGAATATATATAAATGATGCAACAAAAATATGGGAAGCAAGATTTCCTCCCTATGTGTGTGTGATGTTAGGTTCAACCGTAGAACCGCCCTCAATGGTCAAGTTAAACCTATAAACATAGTGTGTCATCATGAAACAAGGGGGGATAACATGAGAGCTATCCCAAGAAAATCCTATGAGGAGGTAAAGCAGCTACCAAAGATGGTTGAGTGTCATGCCTCAAATTTTTAATTATTATGTTGAGTAGTGAAGATTAAACTTGACGGGACGAAAGACCGGTAGAATCAAGGATCCTTGAATTCATGGGTGTAACTTTTAGGAAAAACCCTCATTCCTTTCTGATCCACTTATATATGGTTCTATATTTCTCCTATGTAGGAAGAGTATCAATGTGATAAACATTATTAGATGTGGAAGCATGTTCATCAAGTGTAACATTGCTGCAGGTCTATTGCATGGAGGAGGTGAAGTAGATCTATCTACATGTTGTGTCACATAAGAGATGATACATTTATCCTCTAATAACTTAATTTTATGATCTAATACATAACAATCATTGTCACAATGTCCATTAATACAATGGAAGTTGAAAAATGGATGACCCTTCTCACATTCAATCCTATGAGGAGGGAGATGATCATTAGATGGTAATTAAATCATCCTTTTGTTAAGTAATGTAAGTAATATTTCATGGGGCCTATCACAATCCTTATCAAAATATATGGGATTCCTCTTAAGAGGAGATGGTTGTCATACTCATTGCTAAGGATTAGGTCATGAAGAAGTATTGCCTTGACATAAAACCTTAACCTAATTATTATTGTGAGTATTATGATCATGTGCAATATAAAAGGTTATAACATCCACATCTCAAGTTGGGATTATTTTCTAGCATAACATATTCTTTTAAATCAAAGACACATGCACAAAGGTCGAAAAACAAATCATAAGTATCATAATGTAACCATACTTTGAGGGAAAATACAATTCCCCTAAAAAATATGAATTGCATTTCTAAATCACTAGGTTGATAGATAAGCAGATGTGTGTTGGTCTTAAAGTGTAAAATATGATTAGAAATATATTCATGTTCAACTTTGTTGGCAAAATAATTTTTCATGAGGGAAAATTAGGGGATTTTACCGATGCTTTGGGACAAGGTCCCTCTGCTTAGGAATGAAACAAATCCATTTATTGAAAACAAGGAAATATGTACACTACTCTAACCATTGTGGGTGGCCTTTCGATCGGGATCACACAAGAATACTCCACTAAACTCGTGTACATAAAGGAGGAGGAGGAAAGTTGTGTGTATGGAGAGGGGAGAAGTGAGAAGGGAATTTTATTCAACAAATAACAAGTTGAGTTCATTGACATAAAACCAAAATACTTCCAAGTTAATAATGAGAAGACACCAATATGCAAAGCAAGACAAACAACACAATCAACACAAAGTTTAACTGCATTATATTCATCAAAAGATTCATTCTTTCCCTAGTTGTGCAAGATTACAAAGCTCTATTGGAGTAGTAGTTGAGATGGAGAGGAAAATATAAGAAGATGAAATAGAATAATTGTAGTTTCTTGCTTGTAGTAAGACAATGGGAGCTATCAACCAAGAAAATATAACCCTTAGGAATGGAGAGAGCATTACAATATATAGCCAAATCTAGTGGCTCTTTGCATTCCCATGTGAATTTTCAAGTGTAATCCTCAACAAAGAAATAGAAAATTTAAGTGACTTAAGTCACTTTTTACAAAATTTTCTCCTCAATGAAGAAATATAATTCTAGAGAGAGAAAGAGAGGAGAATCTATTATCATGAAGAAGATCCACTCTTGATCCCGATGACCTCTGTAGTGATGCTCTAGTGATGGACTCTAGATGAAGAACTCGACCCCTCTGCACTGTGAGAAGCCTCCTTTTGAATGATCAACCATTATATCCCATCAGTGCTCCAAGAAGAGAGATGAGAAACACTTGATCAATAGACCATTGAAAATAATGAAGGATGTCTTCCCTCACTTGAAAAAACCTTCTGATCCCTAAACAATGTCATGCCTTCTTGATCAATCATTCACATGGAATGAACTTGGTGCACTTGGTGTGCAAAATGAGACAATTGCCCGCACAACCATGATCCATGATTCTGTCACCTTGAGAACATTGATGACCAATGAGATGTAAGACTAGATCCTTCTAACACAGAAGTGGAGGAAGGAGAGAGAGATTGAATGTAATTTCATTCACCTTATGATCAAACACCCCATATGAGATGAAGTGAAATGTCCTTCGGGACTAAAATGCACTCTGAGACCAAAATTGGGAACCAAGAGGGCTTCCCTTCCACCTGAGTCACAAATCAACTGTCAACCCTTTGCAAGCATGAATTTTTCCTTATCACTCCTATGAGGAAATATCTTAAGAGATGATCACCACATAGTGATAGGTGGAGATTTACAGATATTTCCAAATATGGCATGCTCACTCTAAGACACCTTACGTTTACCACATCCGGAAATGTGGGAATTTTCTTGCAAACTAAAGACTTGACCTCTGTGAAGACTGGAATCAATGAGACATGCAGGGGAGGAACATGTGTGACCATTTTGATCTCATTCTAAACACTTACTATTTTTAGTAATTTATACATGGGGGTCTATCTTTAGCAATTTTACCAATTTGTCATTTTTGAGTGTTTTGATCTTGGAGGAATGAACTAAGGTATTGAAAATCAACCATTTATTAGAATTAATTTTTTAGTAGTCTACCGGGTAGAGGATTACTAAAAATATAAATTGGTCTTCCGGGTGTCGGATCGAACAAAATTGGTCTCAAAAATTTATATTTTGCACCGGGATGTTTTGCTCCAATTTTCAAGAAATTTGGCTTGTTGAGTTTCCGTAGATATGAAAAAACATTATTTATGGTTGGAAAATTCATGTGGATGTAAAAATAGCTGAGTGAATCAATGAAGGCAAGTAAATACTCTTCTCAAAAGCATTTTTATGAGGAATCTATAGTCAAAATCACGTGGCAATCGAGTTTCGTTTGTAAGTTATGAGCAAAACAAGATTTTTATAACTAGGGCACACAAGGGAGTTTTTTTATGTTTGGAAATGATGGACCAGATTCCAAACCTCTTTAATGGATTCTAAAGAGTTATTTTATGTTTTTAATTGTGTTTTTGTGAAGTTTGAGCAAGGGTGAGTGATTTTCTATGGTGGAAGTGGAACAGGGGGAAGCATATGGGAAAGTGAAAGAACAAAGAAATGGAAGGTGGGAGGATGGAAGCCTCTTTGCACTTAGGAGCCCTTTTCGGGTGAAATTGCACATAACAAATGTTCCATGGGGATGGGGATGGAGAGAATAGATGGCATGCACATGCACACGTAGGAGTTTTACTATGTGTTTAACTTGATTTGACATACACACATCAAACTCCCTTGATAGGAGAATGACACACTAAAAATTGCACCTCATAAGTGCAAATAAGGTACAAGTTAGGTTTTAAAATGTGCCATGGAGGGAAAATTTGGGTCCACCTCAAATTATAACACTCACTTAAGTCATTTCATGCACTTTTTGTCTTCTTTTTATGTTTTTAATTTGAAAACTTCAACCAATATGAGAGATATGCACTTATGGGGTGAAATTACACCTAAATTTTTTTCCAATGGTGCAAAGGGACACCAAAACTTCACCCAACCATCCAAGTGAGGTTTCGGACCATGGTTTGCACCACTATATTGGTTCTCAAAATGTTTTCTTTGCCCCGAGTCAAAACTTATTTAATTTTGGCCATACAATATATGAATTTACATGTAAATAGGAAAATAAATGCAATTATCCTATTTATAAGTCCTCAAAATGAATTATCTAGAATATTTTACTTGTACCTTCAAATTTTTCTAAAGTGATGTGTCGATGAGTCGAGTGGTAAGAAGAGTTTTTAATGAAAATGAGCCAAAAAAACTTGTGGGTAATTGAAAATACCCTCATTTGAGATTTTTTAGGCTCCTAAATCTTCACATGGCGTGTAAAACATTTTTTGTTAGAGTAGGTATTTACCTTAGCTCATGTGTACCTAGGTACATTATTGTATTTACCCTCACCCACTTATGTGTGTGGATATTTCTTTTTATTTATTTAGATATGAGGAGATATTATCTAGTTGTTAGGTATAGTTCTTTCCTTGATCTATGGTATTGACTAGATCCTTGATGTCTAGTTCTCTCATAAATCTATGAACTTGACTAGTTCTTTGATTACTAGTTCTTTCCATGATTTATGGCTTGATCTATGACCTTGACTAGTTCTTAGATTGTTATTCCTTGCCTATATAAGCAAGGCCCATTCTCATTGTATTTCATTGAGTTTCATAATAATATATGATATTGTTGCTCATTTGTTTGCAAAGGTTTATGTAAAGTTATTATGCGAATTACTTTCATCTTATTGATCGTGATGTTTGATTAGCATCTATGTTCTTGGCTTGGTACGATCTGGTTATCGTTCCTTTTAATTTCAAGGAAGTTTCATCTTGTATAAGGACTCTTATGTTGCACTAATGGACATGTTTTCACCTTTTTATACTCCCATAATTCTTCCTTAATTATTGCACCATGAATTAGGATTTTTCATATTTCCAATTCCTAGGATATGAGCTCCCAAAAATTCATGATTCTCCTAAAACCTTTGTGAATAAGGTGACTAGCTCTTTTGGAAAATGCATTCCCTAGTGCTTCTTTAAAAAGACCCGGTTTTGCCAAATTTGTTCATGAACTCAATTTTCTTCACATAATCTTCCTAAAATGCCTATAAAAACTTAATCTCTCTCACACACAAATCTTGGATGATTTGAATCTTCCATAGAATCTTATGGAGGATGTTCACCAATGATTAAAAAAGACTACAAATAACCCTTTTGAAGCCTCCGGAGAGCTATTCTTTCTTAGATCTCAGTAGCTTCATGAACCAAGCTAGGTAAACTTATTTACACATGAAACACACTTTAAAATCATGTTATCATGTTCCTCTTAACCAAAATGAGGATGACATAGTTGAAATGTTGGCGAAGGAAAGGTTTACATTGACCAAGAAAGGGAATTTCAAGTGTGGGTTTGGTTGTCATGACCAAAATTTTAAATTTTTCATGCTAGACATTTAACATGACAACAATATTGATGCAAAGAATGAAAGTGATCATATGTATCCTTAGGTCCTCTACTATAATTGGAGTGACCTAAGAATACATCCTCAAGTTCTACAAAAGTACTTAAAGATCCACTAGGGAGATGAGTAAATCATAGAGAGCATTTCCAATAAGAATCCTAGATAAAACCTTAAACAA
Organism: Taxus wallichiana var. yunnanensis; assembly: GCA_018340775.1. NCBI lineage: Eukaryota > Viridiplantae > Streptophyta > Pinopsida > Cupressales > Taxaceae > Taxus > Taxus wallichiana. The sequence goes on from CM031239.1 coordinate 450,204,057, forward strand.
CAAGATATCATTATCATAACATGACCACTAGATAATGTTGAAGATGTAGGTATGGATCCGTAGTGCCATCAAAAAATTGGAATGAAGGCATGATAAAATCTCTAGGGAATGGTATTTGAAATATGCGACGTGGAATAGGATCACCAACAATAACATTATCATCATAGGCCTTACTTTCTAAAGTTAAAGTATGAACCTTGCATTGGATCTCACCTATGACATGCATAAGAGAAATAATCTCTTGAGTGGGTATAACATGAGCACTTATGGGTTCATTTAAAGGTTGCACTTTACCATTAAAATTAGCCATAAGAACACTAACATGCCTAGGAACATGATTGGGTGGTGATTTAGCCAAAGATGACCTATGCTTATTTTCATGAGTAGCGTTTAAAGGGGTGTCAATAATAGGCAATGCAATGACACTAGTAAATGTATCAACTCGTGGGATATTTTTAATTAATGGAATATCATCATGCTTGTCTTTGTTACCAACATCGTTACATACATTAATATCTATAAGTGGAAGAGAATAAGTACTAATAATAACATCACATTTTCTTGTAGGAGGAGAAGGAGAAACATAATGTGCATCATTCACAACATGATCTAGATTAAAAAAATTGCATGTAGGAGAAATGGAGGGAATAACACAAGAAATATCATTATTTTTACATTCAAATGGAATAATAGAAGTGCAATGGTTATTATAGGTGTTACAATCAAGCTCATTACTTTTTCATTCAAGAGAGGGAGTAGAAACACAATCATTGTTAGAGCATGCATTGGAACAAGAAACATCATGTATGTCATTATCATGGATATATGTGGAATGCATCATTTAATCTTCATAAACATATGGGATGTCATCAATCAACGTATAAATAGAAGTAAAATCATTGGTATGTGCACTAGAAACACTAACATCATCACTAGAGTCTAGGTCAGCTATAACATTGGGCTCATGGTCACTAGTCCAACTTATAAGACCATCCTTAGGGTCTTCATGAGTGACAAGAGGTGGGAAATGAGTGGGGTCATCCAGAAAGGTATCTCGAGGAGTAGTGGGAGGAGGTGATGTGTGGAAATGGGGAGGATGATCAGTGAATGGTTGACAAGCAGGATCTAAATCAGCATCAAAGACTACATCATCCCTAAGGGAGTGTGAAAATGGAGTAACATGATTTGCATCCTCATAAGTGGTATGGACCTAGTTAAAGGGATAGTAACCATTATGCCTCTACAAATCCTAAAAACAATCCATGATCACACACAAGAAAAAATTACACACAAACCAAACACTTTGCTACCCTAAGACAACACTAGGGTTTTAAAATCAGCATGCCTAACCTATAGAAACTTGGCAAGATCTTAGATTAGTTCAAGGATTCAATCTATCATGTTCACCAAATTATTTCACTTTTTGTGAATTTTCTATTTCATTCCCTTTTAAGATTTAAATTTGTTTCTAATTAACATACATAAAAAGGATGAAATAATGCAACAAGAGGCTATTCTAATTTAATTAACTTCTAACATTAATTTCCCAAATCAGAATAACGCTTTACAAAGTGACTATTGATCTAGGAACTATCAAAACACAAAGGATAGATTGCACTTAGCTCATTTTTTGTGGATATAGGAGGTTATAAGTGATCTAAGTATAAGAATGGGATAATCTTGGACTAAGGGTGGTTCGTTGCTGAAATTGGCACTGAAACTATACATGGTCAAAACCATACAACTAGGTTGGAACCATCTGTATGGTCATGACCCTTATGTACGGTCTTGGACCTACTTGGATTCTAGGTCTATAATTTTTGTGTGTCTCGCCTACCTGGAAATGAATTTCATTGTGTGTTGGTCTTCTTCACTCTCCTTTGGAATGGCTCTATAACTCTAATCAAACCCTCATAGTGCAAGATAGAATTCCTATAAAATAAAGTTAGGTGGGTTGTGGGCACACTTGTGCATCGCTGACATTTCCACTACTCGAAAATGGCTCAAACCGCATGTCATTCTCCTAGCATGTGATATCTACCATAGTGCAATCAAAATTTGAAAAAACATTCTTTGACAATACCTTGCTTGAGTTTCACACTTGCTCAAATACTTGGGAAGGGTCACTTTGCTTGCTTGTGGAGAGAAGATGAAGACTCTTGGACCTAATAGGTGACTTCAAACCTATAGAGAGTATTGCCCTAATGGATGTACATGAGTTATTTCATAGTTTTGGAGCTTGGCGTGCCTTTGTGCTAGCTTTTACACGAGTATCTCTTGAAAGTTCCGAACTCTAAATGAGGTATGATTTAGTTGCTTATATAAGCTTTTAATGGCTATTATGTCATGTAAGGCCAACCAAGAGGGAACATTAGTCCATATGAAGATGATGCAATTGAAATTTTTAGTGCACAATGTGTTGGTCCAAAACCATACACTAGGGTTGAGTTGTATATTTTGACAAACTAACCAAAGCCAACATTTTTGACCCGGGAGGAAAAGTTTAACTTTCACTTCACATAGCTATGGATAGATGTTTCTAGGTATGTTTTGTGTAATTAAACCTCATAAATTGATGACATAAATCCATGCAAAGATAAACAAGTGACCAAAGAGCTACTAGGGTGTGTTAAGCAAGAGTGGGGAGGGTGTATTTGTGCATGCAAGTGTGCAATGTCAAGACCAACAGTGTCAAAGGATAGATTTCCAAATTTGAGTGTCTACAATAAGGGAAAATTCTTATTTTTAGCACATCATGGGTTATTAATGCTTCATATAAAGGAGCGATTAGGAACATTGTGGATGCAATGGAAGGATTATTTTATGTTTCTATGAAGAAAACTCTAGGTCACTAAAATGGAATTTTTGAATAGCCTCAAAGTTTGGAGAAAAGGATCTAGAATCTACAAGATAGATGCTTCAAGGTTTAGCAAATTGTGGACAACAACGGTTTGGTAAGTGATGAGATAATAGGGTATCAATCACTAGAGGTGATGAATATGATGCTTTTGTAGATATAGGATCTTGTAAATGTATTTGGAGGCTACCTTGGAAATAATTGAGAGGTAGAAATGGATAATTATAAAATTAAATTACTGAAAAGGAGAAGGAAAATTTCCAAAGGAAAGAATAAAATGTGGTACGGGAAGCATTTTATGGGTGTTTAAGTAATTAGTTTTGTGTGGTGGGTTCTCTGGTGAATGAATTTGTTAACAATGAATTTCCCTCAATCATGTGCAAAAGTACTCTTGGAAAATTGGTCAAAGTTTATGTTGATTCAATAGTTCTAGGATTTGTCTACTCCCTTCAACACATATATAATTTTTTATGATGTAGTACATGAAAATTTCTACGACAAAGGTGCTTCTCATTTTGTTATATTCCTATGATAGGGTTGGGTTTCTCCCAATTTTCTTTAAAACAATGTTTTCTTTTTGGGTTGAATGTGACAATTTTTTAGAGATGATGGGAGTTTTACTTCTGTAATATAATTAGAGAGTATTATTTTTTTTTATTAATTTTGAGTGAGTTTACACTCTTGTCTTTATTTGTACAAAGCTTCATGTTGATTAATGAAAGGGTGAGGGACCCACTTTCTCTTCATTTTATGAGTTAGATATGTTTGGACCTTTCAAATATGCTTTAGTTAATATTCAAGTCCTCTTCAACATGTTAAATACTTCACATTCAAGGATCATAGAAAAATTAATTCATGAAAAAGGATTAGTGGATTAGTACAACTCCGGATGGGATTAGCAAACTCCATAGAAATTTCTACTAAACAAAAACTTGAATTAGCCTAGACATGTAGATCAAAATTACTAAAAGGAAGCTGAAAAATACAAAATGTGTGTGTGTGTATCCTTCCTACATCATTATGTCGATCTTTTGACTTCCATCCATTAAGGACTAGTTCTTCATCTTCCGAAGATCTTGCATAGTTGTCTGCAGGGAAATGTTTTTGTAGAATTAGAGAAAAAAATTGTTAACCAAGACCCAAAACCACAACTATTTCCACCAACTCTTCTCTTCCAATATATAATTCCTTATAATATTAAATGGAAGAAAAATTCACCTTATCTATAGGAAGTAGATGGACACCCCGTATGGGAGTCTTTACATATCCTAAATGACCAAATGTCTAATTTATTTCTAGCATACCATCCTACATGTTCAGGTATAAAATGAACCTTCAACAAAATACAAACATCAAAAATATATTTCCCATTACAATGTCCACTACCAAGAAAAAATTTATAATTTATGTAAAGATGTGAAAATGACCCATCAATCACGAGGAAAATTCAATGTTATAGTTAACACTATAAATAAGACTATTCGTCAAACAATTAGTGATTTAATTGTTATATCTAGTCAAGTCCAATCCATAAGTAAAGTTGTAAACCAGAACTATAATAGTTTGAGTGTTATCCATAAATCGACTTCATTCATTCCTCAATATATTGAGTCAAGCCTTAACATCTTGCATGTTTTAGGAGACAACCTTCTAAAGATCAAACATAAACGAACATTTTTTTGAACATTTGATTGCCTTAGAAAAAATTATATCCTTGTTAGAATAAGCGAAACAATAAAACCAATTTGTGAAACAATCTCAAGCCTCAAGTTATTATTTCATCGAAGAGTCCATTCCTTTGTAGTTTATCCCTATTTTTTGACCCAATAATGTTGAAAAATAAACCCGTTGTCATGAAAATGTGCAATGGGAAAATTCGATACACCAGTATGGAAATTTTCAAGTTTTACTTTTCCAAGACATCCCAGGTCTACCCGCCCTCAGCACCAGCCTTACCTAGTTAGTCCAATGAAACCCCAGTGGATGTAAAATAAATCCCCTAGGTGAATTAGGAAAGTCAAGTTAATCCCCTAGGTGATTTTAGGAGTTCTTGAAGATTGCAAATTTTGGTCAGTTGTGGGAAGGGCTACCACTGGCCTTCTCAGGACTGGTGCAACTCCTTGGAGCATAACATTGAATCCAAATCCAGAACAGAGATGAATCAAAGGTATAATAACATAAATGAAATGATATTGGAAGATTTAGAAAATATTTGGAGGTCTTGGGGAAAATTCATCAGAAACAAGGTTCACAGGCCTAGGTAGTGCACAGGGTCAAAAGAGCTACTGAACTTCGGGAAGTGATTCCAGGAGATCTCGATGGATTTAGGAGCTAAAAAAACATCGTCAGAAAGGGAATTTAAATATCTATAAGATGGTGAAATCATGTTTTTCACAACACTTTGGTGCAATAGGTTTATATCTAGTTTTTCCATGCTCAACCATGGAGCCAGAACAAAATTCCAATTTTTAGGGCCTAAATGGAGGAATCAAGAGATTTTAATCCCACCATTGGATTGGCCATTTTAAGTAAAATTAATATATAATTTTTCCAAAAAAATCCATTATGAGCTCAAGTTATCGCCGTTTCAAGTTTCCCTCAAGGTGAGCTTCCAGAAGTTAGTCAAATTTTAATGAGGACACGTGTCAGCTCTAGAGCCTAGTGCATTTTTATGTCCCTTTTATCCGTTAATAAAAGAGACATTAGGGACATTAAAATGTGCCTATCCCTATTTTGTCCTCTGGTCACACATAGAACCCTCTGCATCGCTAGTTTAGCCTCTAGGTGCTTGTCGGAGCCTATCCCTCGCCGCTCGGATAGTGACAAGTGGTGAAACCTGGTGTGATGTGAAATTTGATGACCCTTTCGTCCCTTAAGAATAGGGACATAAAGTACAGAAAATGCACCCACCCCTTGGGCCCTCGGGTCATCAATGTGACCCTATACAATGTAACTTTTTACTCTCTGGAGCTAGTTGAAGCCAATGCACAATTGGCGGATGCCCGCCAAGTGTAAGCTTCAAGTGCGATATGTAATTTGATGTCCCTTTCATCCCTTAATATTGACAGACATAGGGGATAGTAAAATGCACCCAGCCCCGGTATGCCTCCCGGTTCTTCATACGACTAACTTCCAAATTTCGTAATTTTCTCAAGTTTTTTTAGCCCTAATGCTCAACTCACAAATTTTGTACAAGGGTTGCGTGGAGGTGCGATGTCAAATTTGATGTCCATTTCATCTCTTAATTCTTAAGGGACATTATAGAAATAAAAATGCACCCCACCCCTGGTATGCATTTATAAATCTCTTTAAAGTTGGCACTTACCTTTATTTCCCTATTTTTCTTCTTCATAGCTCATGTACTTGCCATAACTATGTTCATGCTCACACCCAGTCCACCATGGCTACTTTGAACCAGCTCAACCATGGCCACCAAACCCTCCACTCCATGAAAATACATATATTTCAGAGGAATGATTAATCAAAAGAGTCAAATAAACAAAGAATGGAGAATAAGAACAAATAAATTCATCTAAAAACCCCCATTGTCATGAGATGAAGATTTGGATATATCTTACAAACCAAATGGACGAAATGAAAAACCATTTTTTGCAGCATTCTTCATTTTCAGAGTCCAAAAAAACCTATGCAGCAGATTTCCAATCCGCAACATAGATTTTTCACAGCAAAAAAATCTCCCTCTTGGCCCAACGAAGACAAAAGTTGAATTTCCCATCAAACTAGCAATCGGTTTGAAGAGAAAATTCACCGATGGAACGAGAAACAAAAACCCATATCAAAAATATGTTTTTTTATCACAAATGGAGAAGAAAACAATACTTGCAATTTTCAAGCTCTGTTAATGGTTGCCATGTCCAGAACTGCCACCAGGTGAAAATTTTGAGATTTTAAAATCTCACGAACCAGTGATCGGGAAAACCTAAGATTTCATAGGGGTGACATTTGGAAAAACCCATATAAGAAAAATTCATTCTTCTATGATCTGACCACCATAAGCTCACTTTCTAAAAATAGTAAGTCTTCTACATTGTAGATTGTTATTTTGGGTAATTCACCAATTAAGGAAGTTGTGAAGAAGGCGGTAAACACAGAAGAGGCATCGCAGGAAAAATTCATTGAAGTGGTCATCTTAGTCCATGATTGACACTTACTAAAAATAGTAAGTGGTCCCACAAGCACCCTTTAAAAGTATCAAACTGATCCAAAAGGTGAGAGGAACACAGGGAGAAAAGGAATTCGAGTTACCATATCCAATTGAGGTTTAAAGGAGCTGATTTTTCATACTTACTAAAAATAGTAAGTTACATTTTCAGAAATAGTAAGTGATGAGGAATCATGAAGTACAAATGGACATAACGAGAAGATGGAATAGCCTTTTGCTTCTAAGTATGAGATAGAAGAAAATGATATCTCATATATGGACTTCAATGATCTAAAGGCTTGCATGACAACCAAGGAAAGAGGGAATATTGAAGATCAAGTATTCACAATTGGATTACTCACATTTTAGTTAGTCTTGGCCTACTCACACCACTATGAGCCTGAAACATGAACAATTCAAGATGACAATGATATGGTAATGATGATCATTAATCCTAGAACCATCTCACTCACTCTACAAATTCTGACATCACCTAACATGGTCGTCATCTTAAAAGAAAGGGTTGTGCATGAGTGGGAAAATATGGATGCATACGTGCAAGGGATTATACTAGGATCATGAATGAAGACATGGAGAAAATGACAACAATGTTGAAAACACTTTCAAGATGTGAGTTTCGGGAAGAATACTTAGATGCAATCACTCTCCTCAATAAGGTGATGGGAGAAGCAAACACGAGAGACTTCCAATATTGGATGGGCCTTTTCATCTTGACAGTGACTGAAGGAAAGAAAAGAATTGACTAGGGGAAGATCATCAGTGACAATCTGCATTTACAACTACTTCAGTGCCCATGACAAAGAATTTCCACATGACTTCTTACATGGTATATTTGATCGCTAGCTCAAGATCATTCAAGGGATTATACCTCACACAAAACATTGCTGCTAAGGTGTCAACATTCGAGAAGCTCCCGCAGTTGGTAATGGAGGAAAGTCACAAGCACTTCACCCACGTGAATGATGCATTCATGATGTACATGGTCTGAAACTTGGAGGGTGATTTGGAGGAAAGGATGTCGCCACAAGTGGCATCCTTAATCAAAAAATATGGCTCTTATTTCATACAATTCTTGACTTTCTCCTACTTATGAGTTTCCAGCTTTGACCAAGCTCCACTAAGGTTGCCCAAGTACCTTAGTGACCAAATTTTACTATTTGAGCTCTACAGCGGTTCATATAGGTAAACAACAGACTTAGGAGCAAGAAGAAGAAGTTGATTTCATTCCCCATCTCTCTCGGGGTATTCATATGTAAGAATGTGAATGATGCATCTCATCTGGAGGTTCCTTCCCACATTTGACCCTACATTCCTATGTTATCGTGCCCAATTTTGACATTCGAGATGATCTTGACTCTTTCCACATTCCAGACTTGCGCCATGATCCGTAAATCAAGGACTATTGGGCCAACTGTGTTGATGAATTTGAAGTACGAGAAAAATATCATATGAGGATGACATCAATGAAATTATGAAATTCTAGCTCTCTTGGTATGAAGATATTTTATAGGATGATGGGACAGAAATGTATGATCTTGAGTATGCGGTGGTCAAGGTTTCTCCATTGCCTCAAGTCAACTGGCACATTCATGAGTCAGGGGATATAAAGGAATGAACTGAGAAGGTGGTCAAGAGAATGAGGGATTGGTTCCAGAGAAAGAGATCCATGATCATCCAATCACGAGGTATCCCCACAAGTTAGAAACAAGCCTCTCGGTAGTCATCGTCAAAAGCCATGGAAGTTACTTCAAGTTCAAGGAACTATGGAGCAATTTCTAAATAAAGATCCATAGAATTGGATACTTCTTCTCATGGAAAGTCACCAAAGAGAGCCAAGGATAGAAGAAGGCTCAATTGCAACAATGCAAGAGGAAGACCTAGTTGCGAAAGTGCAAGATGAAGATCATGTGGTGAAGCACAAGCGAAGGAGAGCACATAGTTCAAGACCCAATATTCGAACCACCACAGGAGGCCTCACCTCTTGTCAACACTAATAATTCCCTCATTCAATATATTCCTCCTCTTCCAGAGCAGGGAACGATTGGTGTAACTATCATAGAGATTGAATCCGATGAAATGTTCTCATGGACACGAGAAACAATAGTACCTGATATTCACACTGTTTAACAAGTGGTGGCCTTTGATTTATCACCAATTTCCTCATTATCTAAGGGAAAGAAAAGGAAGTTCACACACATAGCCTCACGATTCTATAGCAGAGAAATAGGAAATCAATATATTGAAGTAGTCCGACCGAAGGTGATTAAGCTAGAGGACGAAATGACATCGGCTGATTTTGAGATGAGCACAATTTGACTAGGGCTGACTACTCATTAAGGGGATTTCCACATGTATCATCAATCTTCCACTCGTATGGTGGTAAGGATAAAATAATATAAGAAGAAGATCAATGAGCTAAAACTACGGTGTGAACTCGCCGTCCCCATGTGCAACATCTAGTAGATCCAAATGCCTCGGAAATTCCCATTGAAGAAGTTGCACCCATCAGCAACTTCAATCCAGAATCTATCAAGATGACGTATGAGCTCATGATGCAAGGGCGAGATAATAATGAATGGATCAGTTCAATTTCTAAAAAGGGAAAGTCAGTGCTCCAAGAGGCATTCAAACTCTTTGCCTACATGTGTGTTATGGTCATTATGTGCGATTTCACTAATGCCTCAAGGTTTTGGTGTAATGGTTCGTTACATTTGGTATTAGAGCAACCACCTAGGTTCAAGTCCCAACATAGGTGGCTACGCCAACATTGCAATGTTCACCCGGGGCTCGTATAGGGTAGGGTGAGATCCTACTATACAGTGTGCAAATCTAGCCCGGGTCCAGTGGGAAGTGTGGTGGGATGTTTGGTCCTCATGTGTGAATTTATCTAATGCCTCAAGGTTTAGGTGTAATGGTTCATTGTAATGTATGCAACTATAAATAGGACACGGGAACTTAAAGAATATTTGGAGAAAGAAAGGGATTACTGGGAACCTCTGTGTCCAGTAGTGAATGAAATGAGCAACACCTACCCTCAGGAGTTGATTAACAAGAAAAAATTTGGCACTTCTTCTTAATACTTATCATGTGTATGGGAAAGGGCCTTGGAAATCATATTTGAAGCAATCAATCGGGCCATCACCGAGTTGGATGAAAAAGAGGAACAAGCATACAAGTTGCAGGATAATATTAATCATCAAATTCATAAACTTGGAGTGCATGTAATGGGAGAAGACACAAATGTTGATGAGTTGATTGGTCCATTCAGGGATTATATTAAGAAAGAGGTGAGAAATCCATTATCCTTCAATAAGGATACCCTGAAGTTCCTCTCAGAGATTCGGGCCACCATTGCACTCATTGCGAGAAAGCATCCATCATGGTTCAAAAAATGCAAAGATATGAACGGTGTGTCTAATGGATGGACATAGACTCTAAGTTGTGTTTGCATTCCTCATGCTGACAAAGTGGAACATGCAGTAGCTCATTTCAGCCTGGAATTTTGAGATTCCTTCTTCTTATTCCTTCTCTCTCTCTCTCTCTCTCTCTCTTCCCTCGCAACGTTCTCTTTCTTTAATGTTCTAGTTTCACGTTGGGGTTTGCACTTTTTGATATGTCTTTAAGTGACTTTAGAAACATGATGTAGCATTTAAATCCCCTTGTTTTTATAAAAGGGACTTAATATTTGATAGGAATATAAACAACCTAAAGTCAAAAATATGGCATATGAAAAGTCACCTAGAAGATGAAGAGTTGTTTCTCTTCTATAAATTATAACAAGCTCCTCATTTGAGGGTCTTCTTAGACTTCTTAGTTTTTTTGTGAATTCATGAGAGAGATATCCTTCTGAAGAATCAAAGAGTTAGCATATTCTTCCATTTTCACATATTCTCAAATGTCTTCCATTTTCATATTATGTACAATTTATGCTTGAGCATCAACACAAGAAGAAGGATTTTCTAACCTTTTTTACCAAGGGGTTTATTAATACTTTGTGCTCATTAAATTCTAATTGGTCTTGTTGTTGTTTGCAATATTATTTCTTTCTAATTTTAATGCATGTGTTGAAACTTCTAATTTATGTATCCAAGAATATGATTTTATACTTACAACATTAGTTCTCTTATCTAATATTCTCACTCCCTTTCACGCTCTCCTAAAAATTCCTCCCTAACAAATCATTGTTAGCTTTGCCACAAGGTCAATGGAGTGCCCTTGTTGGATCCCCGACCACAAGGCCAACTGGATAAAACTCACCTTACTCACACATGCATATACGGAAGTTACACCGTTTAAGTAGAGGGACTTAGATTCCCAGAGCGTTGGCAAGAAACCCATAAAATTTTCCCCAACAAATTTTCTCGCCAATAGTTTTTGGCACCCACCATGGGACAGATTTAGCAGCATCTACACCTAAAAAGACCTTGAAATATACAAAAAAAAGAAAAAAAAAATCTAGAATTTGAATAGGCCCACAAGCCTTATGCCTTCAAACCATGGCTATTCCGAGAAATCCTCTTGTTGAAATACATGAGTTGATATTCCATATTCAAGAGCATATTACTTTAGATTTGTGAGAGGCTGTTTAGCATAACAGTGCAAAGAGTCAACCACTACTTCATTTCCACGAGAATACTTGACCTTGGAGAAGAATGCATTGCTGAATTAGAGAGACAAACACAGATTTAAGCACCGTAAAAAAGAGCATAAATTTTCAAGCTGGCGGATAGAAGATACACCCAACAACAGAGACAAGGAGGAAAAACCGATCCCATTTTTGAAGAACTTTAAAGAAGACAAGAGCTGCTCAGAAATCAAAGGTATCCCCTTCTTCATGTATCAAGTCACATTGGAATTCCAAGCATTATCAATCCATTAGACATTGAGTTTCCATACATCAACAAGAATCTTGAATATTTCACTGATGTAGAGACCAAGAAGAAGCTAGAGAAAGAGAAGTAAGAGTTGAAGTAGAAATAAGAGCTCAAATTGAAGAGATTGAAAGAGCTCAAGACGAAGCAGACGAAAGAGCATCGGTTGAAGTCGTAGCCTTAGAAAGGTTGGAAGCTAGAATCTGAAACATAATGGTGGATCGTGATCATGAAAATGCAGAGCCAAATATACCATGGGGTGGAAACACCGGCCCACTTACCCTTACTCAACCACTTCATGAGCTACCAAAATTCTCAAGGAAAAACTTTCAAAATTCAGAGGGGACGGTTCTCAACTCCCCGATGAACATGTAATAACATTCATCACTTCTTTTGGTGTTTTGGGTGTGGAGCATGAAGATGTATCACTCTATATATTTGTGGAATCACTTCAAGAGAAGGTTGTTGAATGGTTCTACATGTTTTCCCGAGGTCTATCACCTACTGGGAAGATATAAGAAGTGCACTTGAACATAGGTTAAAATCCATGAAAGACTATCATGATCTCTTAGTTCGGTTGGTACAAATGAAGAACGATGCTTCAATCAATCGAGAGACTTCATCGCAGAATATAACAAGATGATAAGGAGAATTCCTGAAGATTTCATTCCTCTCAATTTTTTGAAAAGATTCTTCATCAGAGTTCTTTGCCACATCAAAGTGGGTTTCTTCCTCGAGAAGATCCCACCTAGAAATATGAGAGAAGCACATAACTTTGCGATCAAGATGGAAGATGATCTGATCTTATTTGGCAAAGTGAAAGGCTCAAATGGAAAGTAAAAGGGTCGAGTTCGAGCTCGGTTGTCACAAACCCAATGTTCTAGAAAAGGGCCGATGACTTAATTGCTATGAAGAAATAACTATCTCATATCACGATGCAGAATACTCCAAGGAATCTAAATCCTCCCAATAGACCGAGGATCACCCCACCTCCTCACTAGTTAGCTCTCAAAGAACCACCAATCAATGTCGCTTATGATACCAACGAGCCGAGAGGAAGAAGCGGAGATGGAAGATGTGGGTTATGATGATAACTATCTCAAAGTTGAATAAGTTTACGGTGATACGTAAAATGGCCTAATTGAGTATGTTGATGGAGATGAAGATGACAATGATGAAGAATCCCTAAGATTCTCATGTGTAGTTTTCACTCATGCACAATCCAAGAAAGGATCCTCATTCTCAACGGTTGTGATGAAGGAAAAGAAAAAGAAAGAAGATCCTCCTATGGAAATTCCTCAAAACAAAATCATCAACATAGGATTGCGCCACTACCACCTTCATGGATTCAACTAAAGAGAAACCAGACCCACTGGTTAGCAAGGATCACATTGCCACACCAAGTAAGTCCCCTAATCCTTCTCATATTCCTAAAGTTGCTAAAAATAATTCTTCTTCAAATGTTATTCCTACAAAGTCATCTAAGGTTCCATCAAAAGCTACATCCCTATCTCCTTCCAAGCCTTCTCATGAAAGAAAATCCAACTCCCAAAATGGAAAAAACTTCACCATGTAAATATTTTGTTGTCCCGGGAACCTCAATCTTACCCACCATGACTCCATTTGATTTTGTTGAACATGCAAGCAAAACCAAAGTCTAGATCACAAAGCTAGAATATTTATAGACGCACCCCACTTAATTTAATAGGTTTTTTGATGTAGTTCATGGTTATAGCTCTATAGAATCAAATGCAAATTCCAAAGGTCTACTTCCCACACCATCCACACCACCTTCACAAAACATGCTAGCCCTCAGTGCCTCCAAAACAAACAAAGTTGAGCCTTTTTACTTATCACTTCTCATCAAAGGCTTTCAACTCAATAATTACATCATAGATTCTGGAGCCTCAGATAATGTGATGCCAGTCAAAGTTACAAATTCTCTAGGCCTCACCTTGACCTAAGAAAATGGCTCATGTTATTCTATGGAATCCAAAAAGTTCCATTGATAGGAAGAATCAAGGATGCACAAGTAGCACTAGTTAATTTTCCAGAGAAGAAGGTACTTCTCACCATCCTAGTGGTAGACATTCTAGTATCCTTTGAGATGCTAATTGAGTGAAGCTTCTACGAGAGATTTGGGTGGAGAGATAAAAATGGATTGGTCATCATAAACTATTCCAGTAAAAGGTTAAATGAAGAAATTGCTACCAGTAAGGAAGATGAAGTACACGATACAAAAATATGATGATCCAAAGGCAAACATTCTATTTCAAGATAACGGACTACGAAACTACTTCCTCACATCAAAAAAAGATGATAATTTTCCACTTCTTATGGAAGAGGAAGAAGATCAAATCTAGACAATAAAATTTGATGATAGTCACTTTAAATCAAGTTTGAGAGTAGGTGTGGTGTTTTTCTCTCCTTCTGGCGAAGTGTACTCATTTTCCTACGAGCTATAGTTTGATAATACAAATGACATGGTAGATTATGAAGCTCTCCTCTTGGGCATTATCTTAGCAAAAGATATGGGGATCAAAAAATTGAAATCTAGGGTGATGCAAAGGTGATAGTAAAGCAAGTTTGGAAGCAATATCATGTGAAAAATCCAAGACTCCGTCATTAAATAAACAGGGTATGCGACTGCATTGAATCTTTTGATGCATTTTCAATCTAGTATGTTCTATGAGAACAAAATGAAAAGGATGATTCCCTTGCAGTGTCAGCTTCCCTAGTGACACCCCATCCTTTCTTTGCAAAGATAAAGTGACCATTGAGATGGTGTTCAGACCCAGTGTGCCCGATAATGTAAATCACTGGAAATTATTCAACGATGACAATCAAATCTTGGATTTCCTAGAACAAAGAGATAATTTCAATAATCTCTTCTTTGAAGGAAGTGATAATCCACACAAGGAAGCGGTAGCCGAAGAGGAGAAAGAAGGAATTGAAGGAATTGATGAAGAGGGAGTGATCAAATTAAAGGGAAACAAGATTCCTAAAGGCCTAGTTTCTCTAGAGGACCTCTTTGATAAGCATGACATATTAGTTCAAGAGAAAGCAAAACAATCTTCCTGTGCCCAACCGGTTTTGAAAAAGAAAACATTGGAACTCCGGTGAACCCATGAATGGTCAATATTAGAAAGTGTTGTTTTCCTGAAGAAAAGAAAAGGTTTTGGCGTTTCTCAAGAAATATTCAAATTTTTGGCCTACTCTTATGATGAGCTCAAATCCTTCCAACCGAAGGAAATGCATCACTCAATTCCCTTGAAGTCGGATGCCAAACCATTTAGGAAAAAACAAAGGCCATACAACCCGAAGATAGTGGACACCATCAAGGAGGAAGTGATGAAGATGCTCAATGCAAGGATCATCTTTCCCATACATCATTCCACGTGGGTGGTGAACATTATGCCAGTGCGGAAGAAGAATGGTGAAATAAGAATATGTTCGGATTTACACAACTTGAACTAGGAATCACTGAAAGATAATTACCCCCTCTCGGTAGTGGATCACATTTTGCATATGGTCACCAGATTTGAAATGCTCTTATTGTTCAATAGATTCTCGAGGTCTAATCAAATCAAGGTAGTAGAGGAGGATCACACCACGACAACTTTCACAACACCTTGGGGTACTTTTTCATACAACATAATGCCTTTTGGTATGATCAATGTAGGAGCTATGTTTTAACCAATTGGCCCTTTCTTTTCCTATCAAACCCTCATGGTTGATCAACAGCCCATACCAATTGATTTCCTTTAGAACGAAGGAGCAATCATGGCCTTTATAGGGGCACACAAAGATATCCCTCTAACAAATTATGAGAAAGGATTCTCTTTAGACTTTGATGCGTCTGCATATTGTGAGGAAAAGGTTGATTCCTTTTATCAAGAAACATAGGAAAATCCTCGAGATCATGCAACTTGATCCTCTTATTATTCTTCCATCTTCACATTTTTCATTATGTGATGAAACTTTTAGGTCTTACATTGATCCATGGCCTATCTTCTCATCACCAAATCACTCTTTGTCTATCACAATCTCTTATGGGGTCAATTCCAAGTATTCCTTCATCTTCATCTAGGTGTGGGTCACCTTCTAGTAGCCCTCCCTCTATTATTTGTGGGACATTTTCGAGTATTCCACTATCTTTTATTCTTGGGGCACGTCCAACTAGCCCTTTTTCTTCTATGTATGGGTCACCCTCGGGTAGTCCATCATCTTCTATTCTTAGGCCACATCCTAGTAGCCCATCATCTTACATCTATGGGTTGTGTCCTAGCATCCCTTCTTCTTCTATTCTTGGGCCACATCCTAGTAGCCCTTCATCTTCTATTCATGGCTCACCTTCTGGTAGCCCCTCTTCTTCAATTCTCGGACCATGTCCTTTTTATCATCACATTATTCTTCTATCAATGATTGTGGCAAGCCCACCATCATTCCTCACATTCCTCCCATCAATTCTAAACATCCACATTCTTCTCCCACTTCTCAGGATCAGACAAGTCACGCATTAGCTTATAAGAAACCTAGACAAGTTCTTTATCAAGCTAAGATCAAAACTTCGAAGAGATATAATGCTCCCAACAACTCAAACAATTATAAAATTCAAAGTCAAACGCGATTCCAGAATGCACAACAACATACCCATCAAATATGGTGCAAAGTGTAGAAACCTATGGATAGTAGAACTCAAGCTCCCACATACAAAATTTGTGTTTCAAAACAAATCACAATCATTTGTTGAGTGTGAGCTCACCATGATCATCAAGATCGGGGATAATATTACACTTGATAAGAAAACACGCTTAGTCTCTCTTATCAAGGAAATCGTGAACATCGTTGTTGGATCCTATCACATAGAGTGACATGTTTCGTTCCGATAACCATAAAAAAAAAAAAATCATAAAATAGTTCAAAAATACAAAAAAATGAGAAAACATTAAAACATTACAAAAACAAAATCAAAGGTACAAATATCAAACATTGCAATCAAGTATTGCGTACACATGGATGTTCTTTCTTCCATTTCTTTCATATTCCTCTACAATTCATCCACCATTTTCATCCCTTCGATGATATTTTGGTTAGCTTATTTCGTACACATTTTGTGACATTTATCTCTATGGTATCCGTTTGACCTTGGTCTTTCATAACCTTAGTAAATTAAAGAACGACTAACCTCTTAGAGATCCTATCACTATCTACATATAATAAACTTCTTTAGGAATAATTTTTGGGTGTATTTGTTGACACTAGACAATGTCGTCATCACAATCACTTCCACATCCTTCCATCAAGCCATCAGTGGTTCTTAACCCCTTGTTAAACAAGAGAGTTGAAATAAGTTTTCAGGAAGCAAAAGAATCAAAATCAATCAATCAAAAAGCAAAAGCTAAAAGTAAAAGCAAATTGATATATAACTCTCTCTTGGGGTATTTCCAATAATCTCTACCGGGATATGGATGCCTGACTGGAAGTAGAGAAATGTTGTGATTAGAATCAAATGCATCTCCATTGGGGCTATGGACACCTGGCTCGCAGCAGAGCAATGTATAGATCTCCTTCCATAATCCATTCAAAAATCACCTTTCAAACTAAATCATTCCTACACATTGGCTAGTTTCTTCACTTATTGTCTATCAACTCTTTCCTTCAAGAGGTAATTCATTTCCATGTGCACACATGAGATCTCGATGAGTAAACAAGATTAGTATGTTACTAAGTGTTACTTTTTGGACCTTGTTCAAACTCTTGCTTTAGCGCATGTCTTGTCTCGTGATTTGTGCCTTGAGCTAATCACTTTTTCATCGACCTCCTTCTAAATATTTTCATAGCATCCTTTGTTCTTTAAAAATCATTTAGAACATCCATGTGTATCAGATGTCCTCTTTGCCATGTTTTCAAGCACCTTTGTCCCCTTTTAATAAGACAATTTTCTAATTTTTTTATCTTGTGTGTTTATTGGCCAGCTACTTACGCTTAGGGCATCCTTGCTCCCTCATGATTGAACCTATTTTATATTTTCCTTGATCCCCCTTCAGCGTGTGAAGAGTTTTCCTTTGAATACTCCCACCTAATCGCTGGGGAATTTTCATATCTTCACTTTCTTGCGCATATGCATGACATTCTGCCCTTGTACATCCCATCTATCAC
Organism: Taxus wallichiana var. yunnanensis; assembly: GCA_018340775.1. Lineage (NCBI taxonomy): Eukaryota > Viridiplantae > Streptophyta > Pinopsida > Cupressales > Taxaceae > Taxus > Taxus wallichiana. The sequence goes on from CM031239.1 coordinate 450,222,130, forward strand.
TGGGAATCCATGCTTCTTTGTCTTCCTATACATAGTTTCAGAAAACTTTCAAAATAAAAAATATTCAAATATGTTTCTAAAAAATCAAAAACAATAAAAATCATCCTACAAAACATCACTCTTTGGTTCTCACCTATTCTTGTGCGCGAATTGTGGATCATCTTGATCTACCTCCATTAACAAAGTTGGTTTGCTTACTATGTCTGTACTCTGGGGCACAATGAGTTGCTTAGTATTGTTTCATAGTGCACGATTGTTTTTCATAGGACCCAAGTGTCCTCCATTATTCCCCTTGCATGTATCCTTTCTTGGGGCACCATATTTTAACCCTTTTCGTTAATTCGCATAGGTCGAAATCAAAGCTTGATAACAAAAACATTGTATTATGTTTCTCTGTTAGGTTAGCTTGTTTACTTTCTTGTATTGCATTGCATTATATATGTTGCAAGGAGTTAGGCACATTTTAATTTCTCGTATTGCATTGCATTATGTATGTTGCAAGGAGTTGGGCATATTTTACTTTCTCATATTGTATTGCATTTTATATGTTGCATGTAGTTGGTATTTTCAAAAATGGACAATTGTTCATATTATGGCTTTTCATGTCGTTCTACACTTTTTCCGTATGCGTATATTTTTAATAAGGACTAATGAAGTGCATCTTTGGAAATATGATGACATAGAAGTTGTTTTTAATACAATGGATGAAAGATCATTCCTTTCTCGCCATCTTCATTTTTCCTCTATATCATTCTCCTGTCAACTTTATTCTTCTAATTCACTTGGGGCATCCTCCCCTACCCATTCTTCTATCCATTTCTCTCACCTTTTCGATCATCGATCGCCTTCTTTCATCACCCCATTGACACTTAAGGGGTCATCTCTCACTTCTACTAATTTTTCTTCTACCCCTTCAAAATTTTACATGTCTACTATCTTTGAAGTGGTGTCACTTACGCCACCCCAAAGAGGGGCAAATGTATACACCTATAATTTAGCTCGAGCAATTTAAATACTTAAATTGCGCTAATTATACCCTTTCTTATAAATTGATCACATATCGTTAATATCACACATTTTCTCTACTATCATCGTTAATTAATTACATTATGTTATTTAATTAACTCTTATATCCAACAATGACACCAATTAATGACCTTTCGTTAATCACTCCCCTTTGTATCTAGTTTATAATTAATTAAGCTCCCTTTCTATCTAGATTAATTAATTATTTCTAATTAATTAATACCCCATTCTATCTAGTTTAATTAATTAATTCTCTCTTCTAATTAATCAATAAATCATCATTTATTTGATTAAAATCCTCTCATAACATAAATCATAATAACTATTCCTCTAAAAAACTTTTATAAACTTACACACCTATTAATTAATCACTTTGGTTAATTAATAAACCCCCTCAAACCCCGGGAGTCACTAGAGGACAAATTAAACTCTCCTAAAGCAAACTCAACCTCTTCTAAACCGTGCTTATCCATAACAAACCTAGCTTTTCTATTATCTCATATGTAATAGGATGTAAAGCTTCTTCAAACCATTGGGTTATAAAGGAACCCTCCTCCAACCTTTCTATTTACACCTAAATGAGCATAGAGCCTATACTATAGCCATTTTATCATCTTAGAGTATTCTTCCATTAGAGGAGCTAGCTATCTTCATTTTTTGCATTCATCCATCCAAATTTTGAAGTTATATGGAGATATGTCAAATGGTCTTGTAGCCATGGATTGACAAGAATCCATTCTTGAAAAGCTTGGGATTCAAGCATACAATCAACCCTTTTGATTGCTAAGGATCTAAATAGGTTATTTCATTAGCATTCAATTAGAGATAGAGGTTAATTTGTTTAGCATGTTAGTTTGAATCTTCATTTCATGTTCTAATGTGAATATGTAAATATATTAGTTGTGTTTAATCTCTAAGAATGATGGTATATTGATCTAGTTAGCATTGTATTGAAGCTATTAGGTGTTAGCTTTTCATTGCATTGTTAACTAATCCATATACACATAAGTGATCAACAAAGCACCATAGACACAAAGTTCTCTGAAATACACCTTTTATTCAATCCCCAGCTTTCACAGAAATTACATCAAAGGATCCAACACAAAGTCTGGAAAAATCAAGAATGCTCTAGCTACAAAAACATCTGCTAAACAAGTTTTGATCCTCTAACTCGTAGGCTCTTCCCCTATTTATAGTGCATAGAGGGAAAATACAAATAGGAAGCTTTCAATGAGTTTCCTCATGTGGAAGCTATGAAAAAGGGAAGCAATGCAATGATATTTTCCCTAGACTTTCTCTTTGCATGACATGCATGCTTTACAACTGAAAATAGAACCTTCTATTTTGCATGTCTACCACCTATTTCCAAGTAATTGACTTCTTCCAGTAACTTGAAGTAACAGATTTTAAACCAATCACTCTTAAATTTTACAATTTAATTGATTATTCAATTACTTTGTTGGAAAAAATAAGAGAAAGAAGAAGAAAGAAAAGAAGTTATTCCAGTTGGAACATTCTTCATTTTGTTCTTCTTCCATACTCTGCATGTTGATCCAACATGCATTGTACCTCTGCTTCATCTACTTTAGCAATGAATGATATGAATGATAGCTTGTCCTAAACCTGAGAAACTCTTTCTCCCACATGGTTGACTCTTTTCCTTTGATTCTCACCAAACTGGATCTGGCATCATCATAGATTTTTACCAAATTTATTCACCTGAATCTATTTCCTCTAAGCAGCTGACTATGATTAGCTTGTAGGTGTTTCCTCTAACCTGTCTTCCCCTTTTATCCTTGAAGCTATTGTAATTCATCTCCAGTATGTGCACAAGTGAAATGTTTTCTGTAAACAATTCAGAAAAAAATCATCACCCTTTTATTTTTAATTGCATATGAGCAATTCTAAATTCTGGAAAGTATTCCAGGTGAAGGAAAATATGAGTGAACTCAACATGGGCTTAATTGGAAGATTGTGAGCACATGTAAAAGGTTTTGAAAGGGATTTTTCATTAAATTTATCGATCGCATGGACTTGGGAATGTAAATAGATGCGTTGAAACTAGATGATAAAGATGTTTGTAATTTTGAAGACTCGGCTTTGCATTCCCACGCAATTATTTTAATTGGCTTTTTCCTTTAGAAAATGGTGTTAAAACATGGAAGACAAGATATTAGGAATCAACAATTTGATTTTAATTGGCTGCTTTGGGAAATTGCATGGAACTTGGGAGACAAGGTTTCTTGCAATGAGAAGACTCCACCATGAAAAATTATGACTTGCCTTTAATTACTTCCATTTTAAAATCTGCGCAGATAATTGGAAGGGGCGGCATGCTTGCAAGGAGAAGGAAAGAAAAATAAAACCACAATTTGCACTTAAGCAATTGCCCCTTGGAAAATTGCGTTAAAACAAGAAGCAGTTGCTTCTAATTTTCATGATGACTTTAAGTGACTTTTTCTTTTTTTTAAAAGAATTGTGTGAATTCCAAGGGAGGAGGATTGTGTGGAATTCCAAGGTGGAGGATGCTTTTAAAATAGAAGACAGCAGGTTGGCGTTTCACGATAATCACTTAAGTTTTTTTGCCTTTATTTTAATAATTGTGTTGATTTTGCATAAGAAGGATTGTGTGGAATTTCAAGGTGGAGGATTCTTTTAAAATAGAAGACAACTGACCGGTGTTTCACGATAATCACTTAAAGGAAAAGTGCGTGAATTTTAGAAGGGAAAACTACTTTATTTCAAGTGGAAGACAAAGACATGGAAATCCATGATTTGGCTTTAAGTGACTTCGATTCAAAAAGTGCATGGAAATAAAGAAGACAAGCTGCTCCAAATTCACGACAAACATAAGTAATTGCCCCTCTTTTATGAATTTCATGGAATTCCAAGGTGGAGGATTATTCACAAAAGAAGACAAGACACTGGAAAACCACGATTTGCACTTTAATGACTTTGCATTGGCTCCTTAGGAAAATTGCGCTAATTTCCAAAGTGAAGGCCACATTCAAAAAGAAGACAAGATACCAAAAACCATGACTTAGCTAAAAACTTAACTTTTGATTAATTACATGGAAATTAAAGGATGAGGGAGGCTTTATTTATGACCTTGCACGAGAGAAATCACTCATTTTTAGAAATTCGACTTGCTTCCAACATGTTGTGTTGAAAACCAACACTTCATAACTAATTTCACCTCTATCGAGGCCATAGATAACTTCTAAAACCCTAGGCACAGGAACTGGTTAGGTAGAACAAAATAAAAGGCCAAGGGAAATTTCCATACAAATTACAGAGAAAAACCAAAACCAAACACAAAAGAAATAAATAAAAATGAAATACCTGACAGAAGTTGCAGACAATTGCTTGAAAATAACTCGCCAATTAGCTAGTCTGTAAAAACTCTTCCTCGGATGAATGCTCCACTTAGAGATGAAAGTAATACTAGTGTGGTAACAATGATGGGGTGAAGTGGTTTATATAACCCAAAATTCACTAATTTTAGCCCAATCTATTTTTAAAAGAACTTTATTTATTTAATAAATAAAACGCTTTCAGAAAAAGTCTGGTGAAGGAATTGAGTGAGCTTTGGCATGTGGGTATTTGTCAAATTTGGATTTTATGACTCTCTAGGGATACCTTAGAGCAATGAAAACAACTCTAGGAAAAATAAAACACAAAACATGATTTGTTACTTGAAAAGAACTAAAAATTTAAAAGGGGTAGTCCCAAATTTCAGGGTGAAATCTTGGGGACACCAAGATGATGGAACAAAATGTATGATCCTCGGTATACAGCAGTAAGGTTTCTCCATTACCTCAAGTCAACTGAAAAGTTCACAATTCGAGGGATATAAAGGAATGAACTGAGAAGGTGGTCAGAAGAATGAGGGATTGGTTCCAGAGAAAGAGAGCCATGATCATCCAATCACAAGGTATCCCACAAGTCAGAAACAATCCTCTCAGCAGACATCATCCAAAGTTGTGGAATTTACTTCAAGTTCAAGGAACTCTAGAGAAAGTTATAAACAAACATCCATATAATTGGAGACTTCTTCTCATGAAAATTTACCAAAGAGAGCCAGGACAGAAGAAGGTTCAATTGTAATAATGCAAGAGGAAGACCTGGTTGCGAAAGTGCAAGAACAAGATCTAGTGGCAAAAGCACAAGTAGAGGGAGAGCATGTATTTGAAGACCCCATCTTCGAACCACCGCCACATGATGTGTCACCTCTTGTCGACACTTATAGCACCCTCATTGAAGATATGTATCCTCTTCTATAGTAGGGAATGATTGGTTTCCCCCATATAGAGCCCGAACCTGATGAAATGTTCGCATGGATGTAGGAAACAATAGTGCCTGATACTCGCATGGTTCAACAAGTGGTGGCCTCTGATTTATTAACAATTGCCTCATTGGCTAAGGGAAAGAAAAGGAAGTTCATACACATGGCCTCATGATTCTACAAGGAGAAATAGGAAATCAATATATTGAAGTAGTCCAATTGAAGGTGATTAAGTCAGTGGATGAAATGACACCGGATGATTATGAGATGAGCACAATTCAACTAGGATTGGCTACTCATGAAGGGGATTTGCACATATTTCAGCAATTTTCCACTCATATGGTGGTAAGGAATAAAGAATATAAGAATATAGATGAGGTAAAAGAACAAGTGCGAACTCTGTCATCCTATGTACAACATCTAGTAGATCCAAATGCCATGGTAATCCCCATCAAATAAGTTGCAACCATTAGTAGCTTCACTCCAGAATCTATCAAGAGGATACATGAGCTTGCAATGCGGGGTGAGCTAATAATGAATGGATTAGTTAAATTTCCGAAAGGGAAATTCAATTCTCTAAGAGACAGTCAAACTCTTCGCCTACATGTGTGCAATTGCAAATAGGACACGGTAACTTAAAGAAGATTTGGAGAAAGAAAGGGATTATTGGGAACCTATGGGTCTAGTAGTGAATGAAATGAGCAACACTCACCCTTAGGAGTTGATTAACAAGAAATTTTTGGCACTTCTTCTGAATACTTTTTACGTGTATGGGAAAGGGCCTTAGTAATTAGATTTGAAGCAATCAATCGGGACATCACTGAGTTGGACGAAAAAGAGGAACAAGCATACAAGTTGCAAGATAGTATTAATTGTCAAATTCAAAACTTAGAGTACTTACAATGGGAGAAGACACAACTGCTGATGATTTTATTGGTCCATTTGAGGAATATGTTAAGAAAGAGGTAGGCAATCCATTATCCTTCAATAAGGATACCATGGAGTTCCTCTCAAGAGATTCGGGCCACCATTACACTCATTGTAGAGAAACATCCATCATGGTTCGGAAAATGCAAAGATATCAACGATGTGTCTAATGGGTGGACAGAGACTCTAAGTTGTGTTTGCATTCCTCGTGCCGACAAATTCAAACCTGCAGAGCTCATTTCAACAAGGAATATGGAGAAATGGAGATCTCCTCAAGAAGGGAGATGGAGACCGGTCAGGAAGCGAGATCGGATCCACTGGAGCGGCTCATTATTCTACATAATTCTCTCTTCCTTCTTCCTTCTCTTCTCTCTCTCTCTCTCTCTCTCTCTCTCTCTCTCTCTCTCTCTCTCTCTTCTCTTCCCTCCCAATGTTCTCTTTCTTCAATGTTCTAATTTCGCATTGGGGTTTGCACTTTTGATATGTCTTTAAGTGAATTTAGAAACATGATGTAACATTTAAGTCGCCTTGTTTTTATAAAAGGGACTTAATATTTGATAGGAATATGAACAACCTAAAGTAAAAATATGGCATATGAAAGGTCACCGAGAAGATGAAGAGTTGTTTCTCTTCTATAAATTATAACAAGCTCCTCATTTGAGGGTCTTCTTAGACTTCTTAGTTGTTTTTTATGAATTCATGAGAGAGAGATCCTTGTGAAGAATCAAAGAGTTAGCAAATTTTTCCATTTTCCCATATTCTCAAATGTCTTCCATTCTCATACTATGTACAAATTCTGCTTGAGCATCAATACAAGAAGGATTTTCTAGCCTTTTTTGACTAAGGGGTTTATTAATACTTTGTGATCATTAAATTCTAATTGGTCTTGTTTGTAATATTGTTTCTTCCTAATTTTAATACATGTGATGAAACTTCTAACTGATATATGTAAGAATTTGATTTTCTACTTGCAGCATTAGTTCTCTTATCTAATATTCTCACTCACTTTCCCGCTCTCCTATCAAATCATTGCTAGCTTTTCCGCAGGATCAATGGAGTGCCCCTGTTGGATCCCCAACCACAAGGCCAACCCGAATAAAACTCACCTTACCCACGCATGCATATATGAAAGCTACACTGTTTAAGTAGAGGGACTTTGATTCCCGTGAGCGTTGGCATAAACCCATAAATTTGGCCCCAACAAATTTTCTCACCAACAAAACCAAAATCGATGAATTCATTCTTTAACCATGATGATATAGTCTTCCACTCCCATAAACCATTTGTATCTCAATATTAGTGATGTTATTCATGCATTAAATGAGATGATCTCCTAGTGCAATACTATGAATACCTTAGATATCATTGCTAATATTAATCGATCACACCCATGCTACTTTTATTGTCAAATATTTTTGGGGTATTAATCTACATTGGTGGAATTCTATGAAACCTCAACATTGTGAGTTTATGGTGTTTAACTAGGTATATCAAATGTTAACATTGTATCAAATACTCAACAATGCATTTGTCCCTCCGTAAAATAACAAAAAAATGAAACAATAGATGGTTATCCAAAATGAAGTTGAGTGATATTTCTTGATTTGAACCCTATGCCTTGTAATATATAAATATGCTTTATGACGGTAAATTCTTATTGACCAACACCAAATTTTTGGTTGACCAATCAAAAGTGTAGACACCTGTAGTTTGATCGACCCAATATTATTCTTAATATTGCACTAACTATTCTACTCCTTGCAAATTGACGACACTCACAATTAGATCTATCCAACTCCCCTTTTATTAGGAAATAAGGGATAAAATATGCGAAACAATTCCTCACATAATCGTAAGAGTAGAAACTAATATGCGAAAATATTACTGATTTAAAATAAAAAGAACACAACATAAAGAGACAGTATTTAACGTGGTTCACCCAATTTGGGGTACGCCCACCAAGAATCACTTGCTCAAATTTTATTATAAGCCACCACTCTCTCAATACAATACACATATCTGTTTAGAGCTATGCTCAAAAAACTCTACAGAATTCAAACTAGAATTGACACACATATACAATGTTACATCAACCCTACCATATGCACAAAACCACATAAATAGACAATTACTTAAGCAGTTTTACAATACCGTGGGTATCAAAACCATGGGCCAAAATTGTCCCATAAACCTATGGGTCAAAAATCCTACCCATATGAGAAGAGCATGTTTCCCAAAATATCGGGCACATTTTTAGGCCAAAAAAAATCTCGGGGTTGCGCCCCAGACCCCCGCTCGAGGCCCGACCCGGCCCCGAACCCCTGTGAGACAACCGTGGAAAGTATACAATACTTTTAGGGTACAATCTTCAACAATTTCACACATAAAAACAGGCTCCATAACATAACACCTTTTACAACATTCTTTTAGACGTATTCCTCGTATAATCAATTAAGCATGCTAATATAGCCTCGTATTGACTAAACCCTTTTCTTATCCTCTTCTAGACTGCTTTTATTAGCTTCCTGGCCTACCAATCCATTTCACTGGATTGATTAGACCTCTCTAAACCCTCTCCAACTCCTAATTCCTCTCTAAACAGGATTAACTAGCCTAACCTAGTTTAGCTAGTCTTAGTCATGTTTTAACCTTTTCTAAAGCTAAAAGTGACTTTTGGACTATCCTTTTGTCCCACATGCACCAAAACCTTTCCATTCTTGGAAATGAAAACCTATAAATACCCCACTACCCCAAGTCTTTTCTAAGAACACTTCCCTCTCTAGGCTAAACTATAGTATTATTGCTAGGATTAGAGAGCTTTTCTTCATTTGTCATATTAAGCTAATATTGCTTTGCTTTGCTATTCCCATTCAAGTTTGAGTAAATGGAAGAAACCATGTGGCTCTTTAGCCATTAATGGTGAGCTTCCATTCTCACAATCATAAACTGATTGCTTAGAATCTAACTAGGTTCATTTGTAAAGCTTTTAAGAGTAGAGGATAACTAGACATGTTAAATTTATTTGTTTCCTTTAAGATTAATACATACAAAGTAATGAATCTTGGTTTATCTCTTATCTGATGGTCCATTAAATTGTTTGTTTAAAGCTTTGAAGCCTCTTGAGTGTTCTTGCCCCATTTTCATAGCTTTTGCAAATTATTTCCTTGTTCACATTTGGCACGCCCAATGGGACCTAATCCATAGCCCTTTTTAAGTCTTTTCTAGGCTTTACATGTCTATTTCTAACCACTTTTATGCTTTCCAGGGTTAAAAATCTTGTCTTTTAACATATTTCACATTTTAAATGGGGTAAATCTTCCTTTTGCTAAAGCATTTAATGGGTAGAAGCTAGAAATAGGATTTAATAGTTGAAATCTAACTTGTTTACTTCTTTAAATTTTTCATTTTCATGAATTTTGAGGTTTCTATTGGGATACGCGTAGGTGTCTTGGAATAATGTGCATCCATCAAAATAGGCACGCACACATTGAGTTGGTCGCACATCCGTTTGTTTGTACTTTGAGCTATCAGTGCTTTTACAAAGGGATGTTTATCCATTAAACCCCACGCGCATTCTTTAGCCTACAAGTGCATCCACTTGTTTGGATGCACAGATGTCATGTATATACTATGTTGATCTTCCTTTTTACCTTGCACGCACATTCATTTTCTTAGACGCGCATCCATTGAAACCATAGCGCATACGTTTTCTACCCGCAGTGTCAAACCCCACAATCATATTTTGTTTGCACACATATCCATTGATAGGGGCACATATCCGCCGGTTGGGATGTGCATGCATCGTCGATAGGTAGGTGCACGTGTCTCTGTTGAAAGTTAAAATTTATCACAAGTTGTAAGATCAAAATTTCTAGTTTTTGCTAACTTGTTTGTAACTTGTTTGTTTATAGGTTTTTGGTTTTGTTTTGACTAACTTAGTTAAGTGTTTCATTTTTTAGTTGATAGAGGTTTTCAAAGTGTGTATGCTCTTCCCTCGCGCCTTATAAGCAATCTTGGGAACTAAAAATGCTTCTAAAACCTTCTTATTGCTTTCAAAACACTTTATTTATGCTTCATAATGGATTAATCTTCAAAAGTTGGTTAAAACGAATTCATTTTTGTAACTTACTTGAAGTATTTTCCATTACTTATTTATAGTTGAGTTTTTCGTGTTGTGTATACTCTTCCTTGCACCTTTTTGGTGACCTTGGGAATCAAAAACAACTCGTAAACTCTCTTTTCATTGTGATATCTTTTAGAAAATTAATAACCTTTTGCGTATAGGACTAAAATTGTGTGTCGAAGGATTAGAGGCTAAGACAATACTACTAACAGTTTGATACAGTTGCCAAATAACATGCTACTTAAAACCACATTAAGCTAAAAAAGATTAAAAAAACACACCACAAACATAACATTGTATTGTAGGTTTCGGAAAAGGGTACGTCCCTATCCACTCAACTAGAACATAACCCCTTTGGCATAACACCTTAAGCTATAACAATGGGGGTGGTTCTAGGAACCCTAAAGTAATCCACCGCTGTGTAACCTCGTGGATGAAATAGGAAGCACTCCACTTACCCACTTGACTAGTCATACATTGTGAGTTTAGAGTCAATGTTGTCTGTATTGTGACCCCAGTGACGATATAATTAAACACACTAGTTGCTCATTATATCAAAAGGAGGTAAAGTAAAGCCAAGATAAACCAAGATTATTCATTGCGACTTTCTTGGCAAATCAAGCTCACATTAGACAAGTTGTTGATACCTAGTTGAGTGAACTATTTAGGAAAGCCATTTTGTTAAGGAGCCCACTTTGCTAGTCCATTATCACTTCTTATCAAACCATCATGAAGTGATAACTTGCTTGAATCAAAGCCTTGTTTTTCGAACACGGTAATGAATCCACTTAAGTTAGATCTAAGTGTGTCTCATCAAAAAATTAAAAATGTATCACTTCACTTGGTTTCTTTCTCACCTTCGAACGAGGCAAAAATCTACCCAAGTGTTGTTGAGTTTATTTTCATTTTTGATCTATACCTTTGCATTCTTGTTGCCCATTTGGGACAGGAGAAGGAAAATTTTTAGGAGTGTTGTCATAGATAGTGTTCACCACTTTTTTTTCCATTTATGCTCATCCATGTTTGTGGTTGAGTTGTTAAACGTCTAAAGTGCATGGATACGTCCTTATATCTTTGATAGCCACATGATCTTGATTTCAGGATCATCTTCATAGCTAGGATTTCATTTCATCACTATTTCCCCTTTGAGTTGTTACTTATGCTTGTATTTTAGCCATACAATTGTGATACTTACATATTTTTTCATCTTTTGAGAACTTGATATAAGTTTCCTTATTATATCGTTACGTTGCTCATGAACTAGCAACTTCTTGCTATACTTGTATTTAGTTTCAATCCCAACATCATCTAAGGCCTTTTGAGAGTGTTGATACTTTGCATTGTTCATATTGTGATAGCATCATCTTGATACTAACACCTTGTTTTTCCAAAGCTTGGTTAACATGTCAGGGTAGTGTTGTTACGTTATTCACATTTGTAACTTCCATTATCAAAGACTTAGATTTTGTCACCTTTTTGAACTAGTCATAGTATATCTCGTGGAGAGATCATGTCAGTAAAACTTTGGTGCTTAGATCTTGTTGATATTTCAACTCGACCTAGGTATTGATAGGGTATTGTCATTATCTGATTTGTGTGCCTATCGTTGAAATCATAACTTAAGTTATAAAGTGTTTTAAAACAGTTTGAGTGTTTAACTACTAGAGCATTTACATGATTTTTTCCATTACAAATAACATTTGCATATTTTGCGTACTTAGGACATCTTTCAAGATAGTGGGACTTTAAACGACTCATATGACATACACCTAGGATTCGTATAACATGATACATTTAGACAAAACCTAGTGTCGACTTAGACTAAGTGATGCCTAGAATCACAAAAATGACATCTAAATCATATGATCGGGACTTAGAAGAAAAACCTTTTGCATCGTACCCATTCACTAGACAAAAGTTAAAACCTCTCTTTTCAAAAAGTCAAACACATAGAAATTTTGGTTAATCATAGCGAAGAAGAGTTTTATTTTTCCGAGGAACAACACAAGTTAGACCTAGTTCACTTCAACGAGCTCCTTTATTATAACAAAGATCAAGTACTTGCAAGAGTTCTTGAGTTAGGAGCCAAGCTTCCATAAGAGCACAAAGCGGTGATTAAAACATTAACCATGAAATGGAAGAGCAACCACGACCATCCCTCATAGACATGGATAACCCCTTTGATACAGGGTATGCTTCCACTTTGGGAAACATCACAAAAATGTTGAAGATGACCCATCAAAACCAACAAGTGATTCGCAAAGACCTTACTTTAAGGCTTCACACAAAGTAAAAGTTGAACATGAGTGCAAGGACTCACCGCCTCCTAGGTTTGACGAAGAAGATGATCCCTTAATCAAAGAAGAGATCATCCAAAGATAGATATTGAAACTTAGTCAAAATCTAGAAAAATTAGGCTCTTTGAGTAAGAATGTGCATAAAGATAGACTTAAAACAAAATCAGGTGAGTTTCACATGGATCCATATGATGACATAACTTTCAAAGTTGCTAAAGTGAATAGACGATATCACCCACAAAGGAACAAATCATTCAACAAGAGTTGCAATCGATGAATAATACACTTACTACTCTACAAGAGAGCAACGTAGGACACAGTAGAAAATACTTATACGAAGAGCTATGTCCTTACCCCTTTGATAAGGATATGTTGTGACAACCATTTCTAAAACATTTCAATATCCCCAAATTCAACAAGTATAAAAGTAAATGTTATCCTCGTAATCATATCAAATGCTTCTATATGGCTTTCCAGAAGTCACTTATAGCGATAAATACTTGATACGTCTATTTCCTCACAACCTAGGAGTAGAGGCATTAGAATGGTTCTTCAGTATACCTAAGGGATCGATCACGACATGGCCCGCACTTGCTGAAAAGTTTGTGTGACATTTCTCTTTCAACATGGAGAGTGATATCACCATGAATGACCTTTACAACACTAAACAAAAACCTAATGAAACATTTGTAGGTTTCTTACAACAATGGTGAGGATTGGCGAGTTGTTTCCCTTGTGTCCTTCTAAAAAAAGAATTAGTAAGCATATTCGTCCCCAATTTGAACCCAGAAATATCCTTTCACTTACAAATGCACTACAACTCTAACTTTAAAGAAGTTATAGAGAAAGGCAATTAGATCGAAAAGGATCTTATTGCGAAGGGGAAACTCAAACCCGTTACAAAGGACAAACATGAAACAAAACCCATAGATAAACCAAATTTCTTCAATAAGAACAAAAATGTTGTTGGCGATGGCATCACAAACTCCAAGAGAGTCCAAGTTGTACAAACTGGTCCACTTTTAAAGCTTTCACAAGGACCTCGCCCAAAGGCACCTACAAAACACACGTTTACACCTCTAACTGAATCACTATCTGCTATACTTAAATAGTTAGATGTCATGAACATGGTGCAATACCCAACCATGATAGTACCATATCTAGAAGATGCACCTAAACCAAGTTGGTTCAAAGAGCATGAATACTGTGATTTTCATCGTGTCAAAGGACACAAAACTGATAGATGCCTAAGGTTGCGGCATTATATACAAGACCTCATCAAAGAGGGTAAAATCACAGTAGATTCACCACTCGATTCAAGACAAGGTCCTAACAAGAAAATGGGTATATTCAAAGAACCCTTTCCTAACCATGGAGATAAAAATAACAAGAAGTCGATCAAGCAAGTGTCTAATAACTATAGATACACTTCCTACACTTACCCGACCAATGATAAACCATTTGACTCCTTATAGGTTGTATTCATTCATCTAATGAACATGTGAACACCATTAGGATATTAGAGAAAAGTTGTGTTATAGGTATGCGATGTGCTCATTTGGTAATACCAAATCCCCTACCCATTCCGTGAAAGGTCAATATAACTTGATAGAATAGTTATAGAAACTCCAACTAGAATCTCGATCCTAGATCTCCTTAAGATCTCTACTGCTCATAAGAACATATTGTATAAAACGCTTCAAATTTCAGGAGTCTCCATAGAAGTAGATCCCGCACACTTGCAAGAAATGGTCACACACCTTGATTCTAATGATCATATCACCTTTGATTGAAAATCAATCCCACGTAATAACCTAGAGCACAACTTACCCTTATATATAGAGGTTAGTTACTCATCGTAAGATAAAAGAGTGCTTGTGGACGGTGGGTCGAGTCTAAATATCTCACATTGAAACTGGTAAAATAGCTAGGTCATTCAGAAATAGATTTGGGTGCTAAACTATTACAATCACAACCTATGATAATGAGGAGTGAGAATCAATGTATTATAGTGGTTCCATGGAAGTAGGGCCAACATATCATGATACAACATTCCATGTCCTTGACTTGGATCTTCCTTACAACATGCTCTTGGGACACCCATGGATCCATGCCATGCAAGCCATTCCCTCCACCTTCCATTAGTGTATCAAGTTGTGCCATGGAGGATAAATAATCACCATTCTAGGTGATCCAGAACCATTCACACATTGTAGAGCACTGCATAGATTTTCACGTGTAGCATATGAATGTCCTTCGGTAGATATTGTTGTTCCCTTAAAAATTAAGGCTATGAAAGAACGTATAGATCTAGATGCACTCACTCCTTGTAATCATAACTTTCCATCATTGGTCAATCCCTTCACATCATGGGAGGCAACGTCTCAAAGTATGGTCCAGATGATCAATTCACTCTTCAATAGGCCTTATTAATATCGACCTCTCAGTATCACCCAAGACACATGGAAAACCATACTTCTAATTCAAAGCACTAGAGATAGATTCCTGAACCATTGGAGAAGTTTATTCCTAGTGGTCTCTATTTGAGGAAAAGATGTTAGAAGATCCCACTAGGAGGGTACCTAAAGGTACCATGGCATCATGTCATCAAGCTCCACAAGTATATTAAAGGCCACCACATGATGTATGTCATGGGTTATAATGGGTTTGGATGTGGTATAAATGCACAAGGAAGGCTAGAACCCATTCATATTCCTCATTTTAAATCAAACAAACATGACCTTGGAATTAAGACCCATGATGATCCACCTTCTAAAATAGATTCCACCTCTTCAAAATGTGAGGATGGTTCATCTCATTCAGACAGTGATGCAGATTCCTAATGTAGCCTATATGAGGATCTTACCTCCACTAACCTATTTCCTAATTCAGTTGTTTTTACCTTGTCTAAATTTGATACCCCATCCAATTTCCAAGTTACCCTAGTATATCCCAAACTTTTAGATTGGGATCAACAACTTCATGCTCCAATCAATTTCTTTGAAAATGATGAGGCATTTGCATAAATTCATGGGACTCAGGGATTCTATTCCAAATGGGGATCATAAGAAAGGTTTTCCATCAAACTATATTATTGCGCATACTTTAGAGAAGAAGCAGAGATGTGTGGACACTTGAATAAAAAGGTCATAAGAAAGGGAAAAATGATTCGAGATAAGCCTTGCAGGAAAAACAAGCATAAGTCTTCCAGGTGAAAGATTTTTGAGGCCCTGGTAGACAAACAAAAAGAAGAAATCATAGACAAAGTGGAGTATCCTTATAAAGATGATCTCACACTACCTATGGAAGTTGATCTTACTCTTCCCCCTGATCTAACACGGATGGAAGATGCTTATAAGATGCTTTTTGAAGAGATGATTAGTGTTAACATTGGTTCAAAAGAGGATCCTCGAATGATAAAGTTAGGAGCTTCACTCTCATCCCAAGAATAGAATGTTTTTGTGGCATTGTTATAAGAATATGCAAATATATTTGTGTGGTCATACATAGATATGCCAGTTTAGATCCAAAATTAGTCATGCACAACCTTGTTGTGCACCTGAGACACTAAACCCATCAAGTAGAAATTGAGAAAGATGCATCCAAGATTGCACTATTTGTTAAAGAAGAACTAGAAAAGTTATTAGTAGCAGATTTCATTAAACCCATCAACTATTCGGATTGGATATCTAATATAGTCCCAGTTCAAAAGAATTCAGTCGGTATTAGAATTTGAGACATCAACATTAATAAAGCGAGTCCCAAAGACGAATTCCCTCTACCTAATATTGACATGATTGTCGACTCCACTATTGGTTATGAAATTTTATCCTTAATGGATGGCTTTTCAGGTTATAACCAAATCAAGATTGCAGAGGAAGATCAACACAAGATAACTTTCATCACCCCATGGGGGACATTTTGCTACAAAGTCATGCCTTTCAGACTCAAGAATGTTGGGCTACCTATCAACGTGCAATGATGGTCATCTTCCATGACATGATGAATGACATCATGGAAGATTATGTTGATGATATCTTAGCAAAATCCAAAACCAAAGGAGAGCACCTGAAGTGCTAAGACGTATTTTCTAAATCTCCCAAGATTATAAGGTTCGTTTGAATCCCAAGAAAGTGTGTCTTTGGCGTCCTATCAGAAATATCTTGGGTTTCATCATTTCACAGAGAGGGATAGAGGTGGATCCCTACAAAGGTTACAGCTATCACAAAGATGCCTCCACCTACAAATCTCAAATAACTACGAAGTTTACAAGGAAAATTTAGGCAATCCGTCATTTTATTTCACAACTTACGGATAAGTGCCACCCATTTACACATCTACTAAAAAGGATGTTACCTTCAATTGGGGACCAAATTGTCAAAAGGAATTTAAATTTCTTAAGAAATACCTTATCAACCCACTTGTTCTCATGCCACCTACCCTAGAAAACCTCTCCTGTTTGTATATTTCAGCCACCCAATTTTCTATTAGTGCATTGCTTTCCCAATATAACCTTGACCACAAAGAAAGGGTGGTTTACTACCTCATCACACCTTAATTTCCTATGAGTTGAATTATCCATAGATTGAAAAGGCATGCCTGGCAGTATCTTTACCTTTTAGAAACTTCATCATTACCTCCTTAACAAAAAACCAAGTTAATATCCAAAGTTGACCCTCTCAAGTACCTCTTATCCAAACCCACCCTTACAGGACAAATGGTTAATTGGATCATTCTCCTTAGTGAATTTGATATTGATTTTGTTAACCAAATCCTTGAAAGGATAAATATTGGCCGATTAGTTGGCTGAAGCTCCCCTACCAGGAATGGAACCATTGTGTCTAAACCTTTCAGATGCATCCATGATGATGTATATCGAAGATTTTGTCATGTGGCAAGTCCACTTTGATGGATCATTCACATTTCATGGATTAGGAGCTGGAGTGGTGCTCATCACTCCCACATGAGAAGTTATTCCACAAGCATTTCATTTGGGATTCCCTTGTACTAATAACATTACAGAGTATGAGGTGCTCATTGTTGGCCTTAAGTTAGCTATCACTTGGAATATCTAGACAACTACGAGTCATTGGTGACTCCCAACTAATCATTAAACAAGTTAATGATGAGTATAAGGTCAAAGATGAAAAGCTCATTCCATATAAGAAATTGGTTGAGACCTTGAAGGAGTATTTTGTGTAGATTGTTTTTTAACAACGACCAAGATCACACAACAAGTCCGTGGATGCTATGGCTACAATTGGGTCTCTTTTATGCATTCCACCTTAGGTAAATAAAATTTCGTTCTTTGTAGATCATTTATGAGTGCCTATATATGACATGCCAAAATCTTGTTTGGCATGTGAAGTTGTTGGTCCTTTATCACCCTAGTATGATCCTATATTTAACTACCTACAAGATGGCACATTTCCCCCAAACATTACCCATACCGAAAAAAAGCCCTTATCCACCATATATCCCATTACACCCTCCTAGGAGGTACCCTCTATCATCGTGGCTATGATGGGAATTTGCTACATTGTTTGGATGTTACCAAGTCAATCCACGTTATTAAAGAAGTGCATGGAGGCATTTGTGGAGTGCATACTAGTGGTATGGTCTTGCTAAGAAAATCTTGAGAGTAGGCTATTATTGGCCTACCATGGAAGCATATTGTTGTAACTTCATCAAGAAGTGTGAACTATGTCAAAAATATGGTAACTTGATACATGCGCACAGCACACGCTTTACATCCCATCACAACACTTGGTCATTTTCTAAATGGGGACTTGATCTCATAGGGAAGCTCCATCCTACTTCCTTCAGATGGCCATACCCACATTATCACTGCCATTGAGTACTTTACTAAATGGGTAGAGGATGTCCTCTCACTTATGTAACTAGTGCACAATTTCCAAATTCATCATGAATCACCTCATTTGCCATTATGACATCCCTTCCACCATTGTCATAGATAATGGTAAATTATTTTAAAAAAATAGTCAAATCAATATGTCAACACTTTTAGAAATCCAACTCAATTGGTCCACCCCTATTACCCTCAAGGTAATGGACAAGTTAAAGCCACCAATAAAACTCTTGTACGAATCATGGAGAAAATGGTTAGTAAGATTGGTTGTAATTGGCACTTGTAAATACATCCCGCCCTCTGGGCCTATCAAACCTCCATCCACACTCCTACTAGTGTGACCCCATATTCCTTAGTCTATGGCACTAAAGCCATCATACCCTTGGAAGTGGAGCTTCCCTCCCTGAGAATATCTCTCCGGACTATCTTGATAAAGATGAAGACTATAGAGTTTCTCGACTAGTAGAGTTAGAGTTGTTGGATGAGAAGTGTATGAGAGTGCTCAATCACTTGAAGGTTTATCATAAACCAAGTGTCAAGAGGATATAACAAATGGATCATTCATCATGAATTTGATGTAGGTGATCTTGTTCTAAAAGAAAACTAGAGAAATATTGTTAAGGACAGAGAAAAGAAAGGCAAATTTGAGGCTAACTGGTTAGGGCCATTATGTGGTGGTTGCTAAATATGGATCAGGAGCATATAAACTTGCACATTCAGATGGTGAAGAGCTTCCAGAACCCATGAACACCATGCATCTCAAGTGGTTCTACACTTAAGCATGGTGTAAATATCATAAAATACCTAAAAAGTAGAAAAGAAAAGAAAAAGAAAAAAAGCAAAAAAATAAAAAATCAAGAAAACAATAAAGAAAAAATAGGTCATCCAAGTGTGAAAACCACGTTCACAATTGTGGCACATTGGGCAAGTCCTTGAGTGAAAATCAGTTTCTGGTGCTTAAGGAGGATTTGTTGTTCACAAGCTACTCTTACATCTTGGATGAGTAACTCTCACTTCTATCTAGGATTGGTTTCCCTTATCAGGTCTAGGAACCCTACTAAATCTATCTTGCAAAGTCATGATCTAGCTCATCTATTCTTATATCTATGTGAAGGAATCACCTTTGTATATCTAAATTATTCCTATTTCATCTAACATACACACGTGGGGCATCCATGTTTCTTATTCCCATCATTGTCCACATTTCTTTCAAAACATTTTAAATATTAGAAAATACAAAAACATGCAAAAAGGATATACAAAAATCTAAACATTCAAAATATCCCCTTCTACGGATGGAGCTACACAAACTTCATAACATTGTCTTAAGGAAACCACGAAAACAATGTGAACAATAGCCTTGAAAATTGTCTTCCAAGGACACCAAAAACATTAGAAAATGAATCAAAATTGTCCCACAAAAATAAGTAGTGGTTAGATTACTTTTAGTTGTCGGTTTGTAGAGTTTTGATTGCTTTATCCTTTCATGTTGTATGATTTAGATTGAAGTCATTTGTTTAACTTAGGTTTAAATTCATTTTAAAATCTATTGTGTTACATTGAATTCATTTTAATCTTTCATACTTGTACAAATTGGTGTTTTTATCATTGCTTGTGTGCATTTATTAAAGTTCATTTACTTGCTTAGATTGAGTATTGATTTGATCTATTATTAAGCATGTTTAGATTCATTCTTATCTACATATGGTTATGTTGTTTGTTTTTGTATATTTTTTTGGTGTTGTTTTATATGCATATATTTTTTAGTTTTGTTAACTTTTTCTTGTGTGTTTGTTCGTTCATACAAATTATTTGTTATCACATCTATCATCTATCATTCATCACATATAACATCATCAAATCATATATACAAAAATGCTAAGTTTTACATCAAACATGTATGCTAAGCTAATCATCACATATTGTATCATCAATGGGGCAAGAGGATTGCGCATGATCACAAATCTATCCCCCCCCACCAATATCATCAATATCATCCCGTATACTAATCTACCAAGTATCTCATGTAAAAAACATATGATATCATCTAAAGGATATATCATCAATCTAAAACATGTGGTACATCATCAACATTTATCATGATACATACATGTGAAATAAAATCATATAACATCATGATATATTCACCACATCCATAAACATGAGTCATCATCATAAGACATATAAAAACATGACGAAATATAATATCGAATGTCCATATATACATGTAAAATGTCTGTCTCAAAAATGGATATACATCATCGATACAAAATCTTCCATCAAAAGGGCATGAATCATATTGAAGCCTTCATAAGAGGCATATAATAAAAATGGTACATCCGTACATACATCAATCAAAATCAGCCTTCATAAGAGGCATACATACATATAAATGGTGCATCATATACAAAATGTATCATCCATGGCTCTCCCCCTCTCTAGATTGTCAGGTCTCAGGTGTTGAAAAGGGAGGGCTTTACTGTTGTTGATGGGATGTTCCAGGCTCTAGGTGCACCACCTTGTTGAACAGTATGGGCTATTCTGCTAATCTAATCGATCATCCTAACCTCCATGACCTAGATCCTATGCTACTCACATCAAGCTGATCAAAAGGAGTCACTCTTTGTCCCTCTAACACTACTCGATAATAGGTGGCCTTGTAATAGGAGGCCTCATCACTAGCTCTCATGATATCATCTATCATCTCAGTCGACCAAAAGTTGTTGCTTCTGAATAGTGTAATCTCGCTCACATGTAACCCTTCCTATGTCCACCTCCGAGCTTGTCTTAGTATGGCAACATGTTGATCTCTATTTGATGTAATGGTATAGACTTGGGCTAGTTCCCGATCTCTCTAAATAGTAATGGCCTTGCACTTTGAGCCTCGTACCTAATCCCACCGTGTAATGGTGGCATGATGAGTATGTGTCTAGGCCTGATGTAATAAGCTCAAAATATGAGCACCCCACTGTTAGCTAACTATTGAATCTCCACCCTAATGCTGAGCTCCACGGTCTCTAGCCCCATATCCACCATAAGTGGCCTAAGTTTTTGCTCGGTCTCTCTCTCGCCACCTGTAATGAATCTACAATCTGACTGTTCCCTATTGTAATCCCTCTCACCACCACCACGGAGCACCACCGCATGAGGAGGACCCTATTATACCATTGGATGTACTAGTTGTATTGGAATATGCACTACATTTGAATCCCAACAGGCAAGCGTAGTTTGAGCCTCGGGCACCTATCTCTGCTCTAGCCTCAGCCCATGTCTATGTGGTTGATGTGGTGGAGGACCCTATCCCCCACCCCCATCATGACACTAACCATCAAATGGATCATCTTCATCATCCCCATCATCCTCATCACCCTCATCACCACTTAGGAGGTCCCATTGGAGGTGTTCTCTCCTCCTGCATCCCAAGTTTCTCTTGAAATCCTCAATCATGAGGTAATACTCAGTATCATACCATGGCCCATACTCTATTATACACCATGGATCTTTGGTCTTCCTCAAAGGTACCCACTAAACTGGCACCATCTGCAAATAGTTAGTCATAGCTCTATCCATAGTAATATGTGGCCCCATATCAAAATACTCTTGGGCCCTGTGATCATACCACATATCCTTGTGTGGAACATCTGTATAGTGCCAAACTATCTCTCGACACGATAAACTCTATAAAACCTCGCATGTAGTTGTGGGCTGCCAAACATAAAGTCTTCAACTATCGCTATGCTCATCTCTACAACATCCTCAGGCCACTGGAAGTGTCTGTATGGCCTCCATACTATCGTGGCATGTTGTAGCTCATCAAATTTTTGGAAATAGTGGTAAGTATCTCCCATGTTCGGCCACACATCATCATTGGCCGAACCCAACCCATAGTAGAAGGCTCCTCTGGAGCACAAACTCTCAAAACACCTATGGGATGACCAATGAAATATGGTCCCACACCCAAATCTATAACAAACGGGTTGGACCTACCATCTTCTGACGGTAGTATGTAATCAAGTGAAGGTCCCAATATAAATGTGCCAGTATGCACTAGCCCCAAAATATCACTCACCATCAATCAATCATATCACTCCGATGAGATAAGGTAGAAATGAAGCTCTAGTCTTTTCAGGGATTAAAATGCCACTAACAAAGGCCATCAAATATACTATAATTGGATCCAGCTCAGGTTCTATTATACACTGAGATAATATGACTATCATACCTCGACAAGTATGTCCAAATCTCCAAACAAATCTAGAATACAAAAATCAATATTAGGTTGATGGCTCGTATATTGAATCAACTCACCTTGGATGGGGACTCACATGATGTGTCATACATCCTCCAAATTGATGGTGATCTTGCTTAGTAGGGAGTCGAAACACTGACTCTCATTGTGCCACCTCTTAGCTAAGGTTATCAGGAGGTCGTGATCCAGAGTAATCTATGGCATATCAGCCACGTAGGCTAACCTAGTAACATATAGTAAGATATCTAATATCTTCCTATCTCCTCGTCAAACTATGCCTCTATTGTAGCTAGGTGACCATACCTCTCTCTAGGGTATGAAGGACGGGTGATCATCTCTGCAAAAATAACAATACACTTGTTAAGGTTATTTTTATAAATATCCTTCTATTATTCTTCTAAGCATGCTAATTTCTACTTTCTTCTACAAAAATCTAGCAGATATTCCTCTC
The DNA here is from genome assembly GCA_018340775.1 of Taxus wallichiana var. yunnanensis. Taxonomy (NCBI): domain Eukaryota; kingdom Viridiplantae; phylum Streptophyta; class Pinopsida; order Cupressales; family Taxaceae; genus Taxus; species Taxus wallichiana. The sequence goes on from CM031239.1 coordinate 450,245,357, forward strand.
GACTTCTCCAATTTTTCTTCAAAATTGACTAAGTATTTCTTCCAAAGCACATGTGCACCCCAATGGACACATGTGCCCTGTCAATGCATGCGCACCCAAGCACATGTGTGCCTCTACCGACATGTGTGCAAACATGCCAATGCATACGCACGCTAAATAGCTTCCTAATCTACCTTGTCATACACCCCTCCCACACATACGTGTCTAGTATGACACACACTCGTATGGTTTGATGAGTGCACATGTGCGCTACCATCTTATTCCCGCTCTCTAAAAATCTAACTCTCCTAATGCATATTTCACGCCTGATAGGCACCTACACGTGCCCTTTAACGCGTGCTTGTGCGCGTATATGATTTCTTCCCCCTAATGCATATGTTTCCCCTAACAAGAAAGGATAGAAGTGCGTGTAACCACTTTTCAACACGTACGTGTATGTGTACCCATCTTTTCACATACGCACGTGCATATGCATTGTTTTACCTCCTAATCTACCCTTAAAATGCTATAAAAATTACATTAAATGCGAAAATTAACCCCAAAGGATAAAGCACTATAAAGGTTCCATCTGTCTCATCCTGCCCTACTCTCGGATGTGGTCCACTTCGTTTGACCATCCTGGAATTCTTGTCATCTTCTTCGGTTCACAAAGCACTCATTTTTATTGAAAATCATTAAGGGCTCCGCATTAAATGAATTAATCATGATTGATTTACTCCCCCGAGTGGGGTATATATTTTGACTGTCACACGATGCCCTCTCACCCATTTGGCCAAGACATTCCATTTGCCCACCGTGGTCATTCTAACACTTCTTCTATTCACATGTTGAAAGAATTATTTTTTATTAAATGATTTTTTAATTAAATTTTCACTATGTTGGGGCACTATTTACCACATAGTGCTCATTTTTTCACCTTGGGCATTTTCACATGATTTTAGGTGATCTTCCATTTCCTAAATTATTTTGATCGATCAAAAATTTAAAAATTAAAAAATCATTCAAAACTCTAAAAAATCGTAAAACTTCAAAAAATGGACTAAAATTGATAACAAGCTCATTTGTAGCTTAAATCAGTGTCTCTTGCGTGGCTTTTATCTCGTATCTTGCTGAAATTTTTCACTTGTTTAAAATACAACTCACGGATCACCTACCTCTACAATCATTAACAAAAGCTATGTTTCTTACTTCATCTATACTTGGGGCATAATGAGTTTCCTGGTATTGTTTCATCATGCACACTGCTTTTTCATTGGACCCAAATGTCCTTTGTTCTTTCCCTTGCATGTACAATTTTCTTGGGGCATCATTTCTACCCTTGTCGTTTATCACAAACATTTGGGACTAAATCTCGATAACAAAATATTTGTGTAACTCTCTTAAATGTTGTTGGTTTGAGTGTGTGTGTGTGTGTGTGTGTTGTACTTATTTCCCTATTAGATCAGCTTGTTTACTTCTCGTATTGCATTGCATTTTGTATGTTGCATGGAGTTGGTAGTTTCAGCAATGGATAATTGTTTGTATTATGGATTTTCATGTCATTCTACACTTTTATCATATGCTTATATTTTAATAAAGACCAATGATGAAGATTCTTAGCAATTTGATGTAAAAAAAATTGTCTTATGTAAAGCAACATCGCAGATAGCTCAATATCTCCCCCTTATTATTTTCTTCTTTCTCCCGCCTTCATTCTCTCATCTTCTTTTTTACTATTTCTTTTTTTATCATCGATCAACCTCTTTCATCGCCCTATCGACACTCGAGGGGGCATCCTTCACCCTACTAATTTTTCTTCCACTCCAAAAAAATTTGTAGTCATTTGTGTTTGTCTACTTTCTTTGAAGTGGCGTAGCTTACGCCACCCCAAAGAGGGGAAATGTAGACACTTGTAGTTTGATCGACCAATATTATTCTTGATATTATACTAACCATTATACTCCTTACAAATTGACGACACACCGTCAATTAGACCTATCTAACTCCCTTTTATGACATTCTTTTGGACGTATTCCTCTTATAATCAATTAAGCATGCTAATATAGCCTCATATTGACTAAACCCTTTTCTTATCCTCTTCTAGACTACTTTTTTAGCTTCCTAGCCTACCAATCCATTTCATTGGATTGATTAGACCTCTCAAAACCATCTCCAACTCCTAATTCCTCTCTAAACAGGATTAACTAGCCTAACCTAGTTTAGCTAGTCCTAATCATGTTTTAACCTTTTCTAAATCTAAAAGTGACTTTTGGACTATCCTTTTGTCCCACATGCACCAAAACCTTTCCATTCTTGGAAATGAAAACCTATAAATATCCCAATACCCCAAGTGTTTTTCTAAGAACACTTCCCTTCTCTAGGCTAAACAATAGTATTATTACTAGGAGTAGAGCTTTTCTTCATTTTTCTATTGAGCTAATATTGCGTTGCTTTACTATTTCCATTCAAGTTTGAGTAAATGGAAGAAATCATGTGGCTCTTTAGCCATTAATGGAGAACTTCCATTCTTACAATCATAAATTGATTGCTTAGAATCTAACTAGGTTCATTTGTAAAGTTTTCAAGAGTAGAGGATAACTATCCATGTTAGATTTACTTGTTTCCTTCAAGATTAATGCATGCAAAGTAATGAATCCTTGTTTATCTCTTATCTGATGGTCCATTGAACTATTTGTTTAAATCTTTGGGGCCTCTTGAGTGTTCTTACCCCATTTTCATAGCTTTTACAAATTGTTTCCTTGTTCACAAAAAGTTTTAGGCCTAGATTTTTGTCTACTTGAATGGAGCGAAGTACCAGGAAATCAAGTTTCTCATGAACCACACATGACTTTATTTTCTTACAATCATGCATGTAAAATCTCTCCCTACGTCCAATCATGCACATATCTCTCACTTCCAAATGTGTAGCCACCACATGCGTACATACACTCCTTGTGACCTCGGTCACATGTCCATTACATCCTACCCCCACAAATTCTCTTCTCTACTTTCTCCGACTTCTTCTTTTAACCACCACAAACACTTGCATACCCAACCATCCCGAGGTATTTGCCTACCTCATTCTCAACCTATGTGGCCACACCTCACGTAAACCTTTTGTCCCTTTATTTGTGTTACATGCATGTTTCCTCTTTTGATTTATCCCATCACATTCATACCCCACCCAAGTATCGCTCTCTACTCACCTCGATGTAAACCCAAGTTTTGTACTCCCTCCTTCATAATTTACCCTAGTTATACTTTTTGCTCCATTTTCACATAGTGTGTGTAGCCTTCACCTTGTTGTTCCTTTTTCCATCTCATAAAATATTAGTTGTGCATGCATGAATTATCCCCTTTCCTCCTCACTTATCCCTCCACATACATGTGCCCCATCTCATAGCTTACTCTTATTCCTTTGCATACATGCACATAGCCTCCACCTCACTACCACATTTTTTCCTTCATCTACGTGCACCTTCCATGATCTCTCCTCCTTTCCGCATTCCTCACCTTGATTCCTCCCCCGTGTGATCTTTTTCCCACCATAAACCATACTCTCACACACCTCTTCATCTCACCTACACATAAATAAAATTACCTTATTGTGTGCATTATCACCACTTATGTATTTGCACGCTTACCTCCAATACTTTTGTGCACCCACATCCTTACATGTTTTATTTTGACACACCCTACAATTTTCTCCATGAATCACTTGCATTAATCCCCACATGTGATTTACTTCACAGCTTTGTTGTGACCTTTCACCCCAATGAACCTTTTCATGTGCACGCCTGAAGCCACCTATCGCTGCCTCATACACCACTTTTGCACAACAAGTTTCATCCAAACTAGAGTTTGTTTTCCACCTCCACACACACAAGGAATTATTTTTGGGTGAAAATGTAAAAAAAAATGTTATACAGGCCACGAAAGGCTCAAAATTTTCATATTTTTGGGAGAATTTCCCTCAAATCATATGGTGGCACCACCCTCAACCCTATTAGTGACTACCACCCCAGTAACCCCACTTTTGGAATTCAAATCACACAAAAATATGTGTAAAAATGTGTGCCATGAAGGTAGTGAACTATTGGAGTAATCATGACACTAGTACAACATTCCCAATACAAAGAATCAACATGAAATTTCTCATTATGTTTCGAGTATTAAGAATTCAAGAAGATGAAAGCAATATGAAAATGTACAACAAAGGTTCAGTTCAAAATTCATAGAAAAACTTATTTTAAATAGTTCTATTTGAAGTTACTTATTAGAAATAGAATGTAACTTAAATGAGCTTCCTTTTTAATGAATGAGAAGTTGAAAGGCCTCCCTCATTTTTCTTTTATCCAGTAATTTATTAGTAGGAGGGAAGTTGAAAGGTAACAAAATAGGGGTTACTTATTTTGTTATAAATATGAGTTATTTTTATGTAATAGAATATCTTATATGTTGTTCAAAAAAATTCCCATTGAAAGATAACATATGAATTTTTCAAGAAAAACTTTAAAAGTCATTTTTCTTAACACTAAAAAAAAAAAAACTTCTCTCCTTTAAGAAATTCACCAAAATTGTAAATTTTGCCCCTTTGTGAGTGTTAACTTGTAAATGGTCTTGTGTGAGTTATGTGTACTTTCAGGTGTTCTGTGTGTAGTCATAGAAATTTTAAGATTCTACTTCACATTGGTATACTCATAGTTAGATTATGGGAGCATAGGATATCTCCTGGGAACAAAAATCGTTCTAGTGTTTGTTACTAAGTACAAGGTGTTTGGTCCCGAGAGAAGAGTGATCGGTACACAGGGATTGTGGGAGCTCCATATGAATTTAAAATCTCTACAAAGTTAAATGAAGGCTCGTTGAATCCCATACATAATCTAAGCATTATTTTTATCCTAAATATCTCAATCTTCCACGAAAATCAAAACCATATGTTGCTTCCTTGTGGTCATTTTGGTCATTTTGGTCATTTGTAGATTTTGGCCTAAAACTCAAAATGGAAGCATTTTCAGGATTTCAAATTTATGGGAATGGATTTTTGTCCCTTTTCTAGTTAAAATGATATATTATACCTCCATGAAACTCCCATTTCTGATCCGAGATGAGAAAAGTTATTATTCGTGTTCTAATTGTGAGTTGGGAATGCACTTTTGAACTTCTAGTTCCCAAAACCACCCCTAGGTCTACTTTTTAACTTCCCATGTTCTAAATTTTTGTTGAAAGTCTACTTTTTCACTATTCATGTGCTTAAGTTACCCTTCCCATGCACTTTTGGAGTGTTGTGCATTGTTCATGTTCTATTTTTAAGTTAGGGATGCACTTTTACTAGTCGTTATTCTTACGAACCCCATAAAGTGTGATTTCATTGTTCTAATTTTTGTTGGTAATGTGGTTTCACTATTCATTGTTCACATTCACCATGAAAAGTGCACTTTGGAACTTTAATTTTTTCCCATACACTCCTCCAAGTTCATTTTTACACTAAGTATTCTTATGAACCTCATAACATGTGCTTTTGCACTCATATGTTCCCAACGTCATCATAATGCGCACTTTAGGTCATGTGCTTGTGCACTTAGCTTGTTCCTCCCAAAATCACTTTCAAAATAATTTAAATCACCTATCATCCTCCCAAAATAATTTTTAAAATCACAACTTGGGAAAGTGTAGCCATTTTGCTCCATAACTCCACGAAAACTAGCTCCATCCCTAGTTTGCCGAACACCGTTTTGCTCATTCCAAGAGATTCCATGGACCAAATTGCTTGAAAATTTGACCAAATTATCTCCTTCCAAAATAATTTTATTTTATTTTATTCCTATCTTGATTGTTGAGATGGACTATTCCATTTGTTATGATCAAATTTGTGTCGCAATCGAACTCCTTTAAAATAACTTGTTTTGTCCCTTTGTGACCACAAACTCTTTTGCATTTTCTTGTTGATCCCAATGGTGAAACTCTCTCAAATTTGGAGCACAAATTAATTTACCATATATATTTAATTTAAATCCATTCTTATTATATTAAATTGATTATTTCATTTGTGGCGACCGCATTTGTGTTTTAGTGAAATACCATTGAAAATATTTGAAAAGGAAGAAAACCCATTTTGTAAACTCTCCCAAGTGTCAATTCACTTCTCAAACATTCCAACTCAAATTCCTACAAAAATTAAGCTCAAATTCTCTCGCTACATACCTCTCCCAATGTTGAGCTCTGAATTTCTTGATCTCATGGCTATCTTAACTTGAAGTAGAGAGCACAGGGAGATTGTTGAATGTGACACATCTAAGTGGATCAATTAAAGGATTCCATGAATGAAAACCATCAAAAAATAATTTCCAATATTTCATAAAACTTGAGAAGGTGGTAATAGATCATGTTTGTGACATGATCTTATTTGTGTAGTCTAATATATTCACCATTGTTTTCAGAGATAGAGAGTTGAAAGAGAACTTTTGAGGCATGACCAAAGATGATCATTCTGGATAATATGTGGAGCATTATTTTTGAGTCCAAGAAATGGCATGTTATGATCAGGGAAGAAACTAAGAAATATCCTATTCATTTACAACATTCATCTCCATGGTGAAGGAAGAGCATAATTCCATCCTGGATCACTTTCACTAGAATGCATCTTCTCTCTCTTCTTTTCTTTCTCTAACTTTTTTAAAAGTGAATTAAGTCACTTAGATTTTGTATTTATTCATTGAGGTTTTTCTTTTCTAATTTTGACTTATTCACTTTAAGTGACTTCATATTCTTTCATTGTAAAAGTAATTTTCTCAAAATAAGGAAAAGTGTCTTATTTTTAATCGAATATGAAAAGTCACATGGGAATGTGAAAAGGCATGTAAAAGGGCTATATATTGGAATGGATTCTCTATTCTAATGGGGTCAGATTTGGATCTCCTTAGCATGCTCTATTCACCCATTTTATCATAATAATTTTATTTGTTTTCTCTGTTGATACTCGATTGAGCACATTGCAAGTTTTGTAAAGTTAAGGGATTTATACCTACTTAAACGAAAAGAGAATCATTGGTTGAACGATGTGCCAATTTTTGTTAGTTTTTCAATTTGATTACATATGTTTGCATGTTTATTATAATTGAGTTGGAAAATTGTTTTGAGTTATTGGTTAATGAAATATGTATTTCTCTCATTGGCATAACTCTCCTCTTACTTTTCCCCTTCTTTTCTTATACTTTTCTCCTCTCCTACTTGCAAATTATTCCCTCTTTAATCTATTGTTGTAATTCAATAAAGGTGTTCTTTCACATTCCTTGGTCTTTGACCACCCCCTAGAGGTTAGAATTAGTGTATATAATTTCTAGTTTTCAATAGATTGGAGGGTAGGAGCCACCCTATTCAAAGTGGCGAAGGAACCTAGACTCATGAGCATTGACAAAGCCCATATTTTATCCCCGAAAAAATATTTCACCAACAGAAAATTTGTATTCATTTCAACATCAAGAAATACAACAAAAAAATGTACAGAATTTTGTGTTGAATATTCTTTGGCGATGGTATTCTCTCTTATGTTCGAATATGTCTTTCTTGTGTCTCCTTTCACGTAGTGCATAATTTCAGCATTTAATCATCAATATTTTATATGTTCTCCTTGCAAACTAGAATATGATTTGCATTTAATTATTTAAAATGCAATTTTTTCCTCTCTCCCTCTCATTCCTTTGTTCCTTCTCACTTCTCATCCGATATTCCTTTCTTTGAAGGTAGAATCCCAACCCCCCATGTGATAATTTAGTGTAAATATTATACACATTCTTTCTTGTTTGGCTTTGGTTTTCAATAAAGAGCACATCCCCTTATAATAGAAGGAATTTGTCTTACACACTATTGCCAAGGTGTTATATTTTGTATCTGTTGGACCCACGGAATATTGACCACGTATACGAGACGCGTAGGCACATAATGTCCCAGTTATGGAATGGCGCGCAAGGTAAAAGTGAGCAAGAGAAGGGTCTAAGGAAGCACGTAGCATGAGCGACGCACGAAAGTATTGGGACTTAGTCAGTTTGGATGTCTGGAGTAGAACACATGAAAAGCATGACCCGGTTGCGCGTGGATAAGATGCGAGCCTGGTGACAAATTAGCCCAGGAAGGAGCATGTCTGGGATGGAATCTTCTAGAAGAACATCATGGGACAAAGTGGAAAGCTTGGGCCTGGAGAAGCATGCTCGTATGGAGGACCACATTCGGACACTTGGCACCGATTTGAGGGCGGTGGAGGCGAGTTGGCGGTCCTAAGAAATCTATAAATACAAGCACCAGTGAGAGACAGAGATATACCTAGAAAGTGAGCGGAGCTCTGCAGAAAATACTGCGAGGACTCTATCAGTGAATGGTTATATTCGGGAGAGAATGCATTAGGCTTAGGGGTTGTAAATTTTCTTTTGGGTAGCTTAGTTACATTAAGTCCAGTGCAATGCATGACTACGGTCTACTTCTCTGTGACCCTCTGTAATGGTTCCATGGATGTAATAAGGTTACCTGTTATAATATATACATGAATATCAATGATTCGATGCATATTTCTCTCTTATGAGTTCTCTTTCCTTTCATGCTAAGTATGAATGCTTGTATGTTTCTTTCTGTCACAATACATGTTATGGATTCTGTTAAGCACTCGATCTAAAATGACTGCAAGGATCTAGAGGCCGTTCTGAGCCCTATGGTTCTTGTATGTCTTAAACTCCCTTTGAAATCTCTTACACAAATCATAGATGATGTTTCCCACTAAACTCACATAAAAGAGAGACTTGGTACCCACGTGTGCCTCGGGTGAGCGCTCAGCTTTCTTGGGTGATAGGCCGGTGTGCATGGGGTTCCTTTCTTTTGTGATAGGAGTAAAAATGACTACATCTTGGTTCTCATTGCGGAACTCTTTTCAAAGTTATAGTGGGATTTAGCATACATCATGATCCATGTAATGAGTAATGATAGAGTAGTTAACATTGGAAAATGTTAAATCATGGTTCAAGAGCACAAAGGATGAATTTGCTTAGAGATTCAGGGATCGACTGAGTTTAATACACAAATATGGGTAAAAGAGAATCTCTACCACAATCAGTATGAAACTTTTTTCTCTTGCTTCCTGTGGAATTGTATGAATGGCTCTCACCTACACATCTAGATCAAATGGCATTATAGATTACATGTTTGAATCCGTGAAGAATACCAAAGGCTATAGGATGCAGATCTGATGTGGACCCATGTTGTGGATCATTGGTGGAAAGGAGTATTGGCTAGCTACACTGAGTACGCCATTTCCACATATTCTTGTCTGGAGGTTGCTGAGTTTGAGTTTCTGAGGGAGCCCAGAGGATCATTTCTATGTGTTGTCCCTCTGGCTTTAAAGATCTTGATGATTACCGAGTTTAGATGCTTTCCCAATGGTGAATAAACCAGCCTAAGAATTGGGCGAGGAAACTAGGGTGGAGGAAGATGGCAGATGTTGTGGTAGAGAAAGAAAGGGAGGAGAGATGACTCAAGTATGGTGAAGCACATGAAAGGGAGATTGCTAAATGACACGAGGTTGCATGTGTGATGGATGTATGGCGGCAGACGTTATGGGAAGGATTTGAGGTTCACACTGAGGACGTGGAGCCCGAGTAAGATGTGCAACCTCATCTAGGTAAGCATGTGACGTAAACCCTTTGGCTTCTAATGAGAGTTCGTCGCAGTAGAAAGAAGAATCTTTGGCGTGTATCCGAACCCAACTAGTGATGGGACCACTGGCGCTTGGTTTTCCAAATCAAGGGGATAATATTGCTAATCTAGTTGGCTACATTAGAGGTGATCGTTCTACGCCCAGGAGGTATAATTTCTTGTTTGGGACTTCTATGGGTGCAAACACCAGCTCGGTGTTAGGACTTTTTAGGCAAGGTATAGGCACACAAGCATTTGGTCTCACATCTAGGAGTGGCACGGGGTATACTATTGGCAGTGGGGCATTGTTGTAGACCATAGGCACGCAACTCAGTAGAACTATGGGAACCCTTGGCATGACCACTTCGGCCCACTGGGCCCGGTGGATCTGGTGGTTTAGGAGGAGTAGGAGCTAGTGGGTCTAGTGGATTTGGTGGTTCAAGGCCTAGTGGATCTCGGTGGTTTAGGACTCAGTGGACTGGCAGATCAGAAGTGAAGGGAACACAGGTGGAAACCAAGGATCTCTGGAGAGGATAATTTAGACCCCAACCACCCCCACAAGTTTTCTTTGAAATGTCTCTACATTTGCACGATTATAGAGGAATTGAGGATGGTACTTTTACATGTTCACAAGTGTGAACTGCTATGGCGCGTGAAGGGTGGCACAACCCTGAAACAGAAGGTTAGTCACTTTGCAACCACGTTGTAAGGGCGCGTGCATAACGGTATAGGAAGTATGACCCTCATCGACAAGAGTGGTCTATACCGCCTTAAAGAATACATTCTTGGCAGAGTTCCACATTCATGAGTTTGAGTAGAAGAGCATCAACGCTTTGAAGGAGATTCAGTAAGGAATGGCAGAGAGTGTGTGGGAGTATGATGTGCACTTTAAAACTCTCTTGTTTAAATTATCATATGATATTCACCCTTCACAACATGCTCAGTGGTTTGTTGGAGGATTGATCACCCCTTTTAGAAGGGTCGTATCCCATAAAACTTTTACAAACCCGCGTGAGGCATTGGAAGTTTCCCGTGTGGCCGAGGTCGTTGGTAGTGTTGATACTAGCGTTAGCCCATTCTTGGAGGCTCAAATTGCTGTTATGGCCAAGCAGTTGGAAAAATTGTCTGTGAACTCAGCCCATGAGACTCGTAGTGGTTTGTGGTGCACAAATTGTGAAATAGAGGGGCACGTTAAGGATAATTTCCCAGGAAGGACAAGGGCGCTACAATGATCGTATTAAGAAGGCGGATATACGTGGATGCCTCAAGTAACACGGACGTAGGTTTGGAGCCTATCTTGGTAACAACGAGGGTAGAAGCCGCCGCAGAAGAGAGGTACCAAGAGGCCGAAGAACTTGGTTTCAAGGAGGAGGTCATTCATGGAAAATATCTAGACCCCACGCATCAAAAGGAGATATATCAGACACCATGGATGTTATTCGAAGCTTACAAGGGGAAATCCAATTGTCTAAAGGAGCAATCCAGAGGGAGGAACAAGGAAGTAGAATCAAGGTGCAAAAGGATGCCTTAGATGAGGTTAATGAGGTGTGTAAAATGCTAAGGCAAGAGAATATCATTTCCTTGTTAGGATCATGGTTGAGAGAGAAGGTACCACTCACCAGAGGAGAGTGCGAGAGATAGGTCTTACACGTGAACCTTCCCCCTCACAGCCTCAATTACGACAAGGAGATTACATTAAATGCAATTGTATATGAATATCTCCTCGTAATATCCTCATTGACACAAGTGCGGAGGTTAATGTTCTAACTTTAAATGCATGACATCATATGGGAAGACTTGTGTTACAACCATCTTCGAATGTGCCGTATATGGCAAACAAGACTAAGGCAATGCCCATCGGTGTCTTAAAGGATACAAATTACTATCCAGGGAGCCAAGTTTACTAGGGACTTTGAAGTCTTAGCGCTCGGCGAGGTGGACAATTTCCCGGCACTACTTGGGTGCCCTTGGTGTTACAAGAATAATGCAGACCTTTGATTCAACAAAGGGTACATCACTTCGAGAACAAGGAGGAACGGGTAATTATACCCCTAGGCGATGGGAATTTGACACCCTATATTGAACCATTAGGGAAGAAGTTCTGAATAGGATATATGTGTGCTCAATCGAGACCCCGAGATGATACACCCTACTAATGGGGTTATCCAAATTTGAAGATGCTCGATCGTTGAATGATACCACCAATATGGCATGTGACAATTAGGCACATGGGATTTATTAATTGATGGGATGGCAATTGAGAGGGTCAGTGACCAAGGTAACGAAGGCGTGTATGGTTAGGCTCCTTGGAGGAAAAGACCTACCCAAGTATTCAAGAGGAGCCTTCCCGAGATCTTTCGTAGGAGGTGAAAGCCTAGTGGAAGGATGAGAGGGAACGAAGGGGATGTTAAGTTATGTCTTGCTCGGCACAACAGTTATGCGGTGGTGGGCCACACATCAGGAGAGCCTTTTAGAGTGGCACGAGGTAAGAATTGCTCTCTCTGTCAAATTTTCTAGGAGCAATGTACCCACAATCATCAAGGATTACCATGGGAAGAAGTCTGCCTCTTTCCATATCTAGGAGTGGGAATGGGTCTCAAGAGAAAGCGCGCAGAAGATTTTCCACCATCCCTGTGGGTGCACAAGTTGTATTCTACATTATAGGGTCACGCGTGCACATGGTATATTCATTCGAAGACATGCCGCCAGACAAGAAATTGGCAAGAGCTTGTGGTTGACCTTATTCAAACCTTTGAGTATCAGAGTACCAAACCATTGGTTGATAAGGCCTTACAGGGTATCAAGCACCTTATCATGGGGGATAGTGTCGGGATGGAAGATAAGTTGCTAGAATTACTAGGTGAACTAAGATTAGGGGCGCACTTTTAAGAAGAAGTAGAGGAAACAAAAGATTTATAACTTGAGTGTGCGTGTTTGGAAAAAGAAAAGGGAAAGTTGGTGTATGTGATTGATGGAGAGGAATCGAAAAGCTTAGATGTTAGCCATTCTGTAGGACGTGGGAGGTAATGGACGGTGCATATACTCACGCACGTGCCTACCATGAGCCCTTAAAGATGAAGAAAGTTAACATCGGTTCAGGAGAAGAACCTAAGGAAGCTATTATTGGAGATTACTGGTCGGAGAAGGAAGTATCTAAGATCATTGATCTACTGTGTAAATTTGAGGATTTATTCCCACGTGGGTACCATGAGCTCAAAGGTGTTCACCATTCCTTGGGGGAGATGAAGATAAAACTGAAGGATAGTGCGCGCCCGGTTAGGAAAAGGCCCTACCGGATGAATCCCAATTTGCGCGTGAAGGTTAAGGAGGAGATAGACAAAATGATAGCTTCTGGGATCATTGAGGTAGTGGAAGAATCAGAGTGGATAAGTCTGATGGTAATCAACATCAATAAGGATGGGCGGATTAGGATCTGTGTGGATTATAGGGAGCTGAATGCAGTTTGTGTCATTGATCCCTTTCCAACCCCTTTCACTGAAGAAATTTTGGAAGGAGTCATTGGGCACGAAATCTATTCCTTTACTGATGGATTCTCAAAGTACCACCAAGTCTGGATTGCAAAGGAGGACTAGGAGAAGACAACTTTCACCACCGAGTGGGGAAGTTTTGCATATACGGTCATGCCCTTTGGGTTAAAGAATGTGCCTATTTTTTTCGTGCATAGTGGTGAAAGCATTCTAGGACTTCATCCATAAGTTTCTTCATGTCTATTTGGATGATTGGACAGTGTATGGTCTAGTTAAAGACCATTGTGACAATTTAAGGTTAATGTTTGAGAGGTGTAGGCAGTTGAGGATATCCCTCAACATTAAGAAGTGTGTGTTTGCTACACCCTTTGGGACTTTATTGGGGCATATCATATGTAAGGAGGGATTGCTGGTAGATCCTGCTAAGGTTGCAATTATTGTGGGATTAGGGGAGCCTATTAGCCAGAGCACAGTGCAGTGCGGATTCCTTGGGCATACGGGCTATTACAGAAAATTTATTAAGGGATATGTCAAGATCACCGCGCCTTTAGAGGAGTTGCTTAGACATAAAGTGCCTTCCATTGGGGAGAGGCGCAGCAGAGGGTGTTTGATACATTAAAAGATAGGCTTGTCACCACACCTATATTACGTTTTCCTTCTTGGGATAAGCCCTTTCATGTCCATGTAGATGCCCCAGGACCACCATTAGAGCAAAGGCTTGCACAACTAGGTGAGGGGGTTGTTGATCATCCTCTGTGTTTTACAAGCAGGAAGTTGACACCAGTAGAGTAGAATTATACCATAACTAAGTGCAAGGCATTGTCAATGATCGATGCACTTTTCAAGTTTGACAACAAGATCTCTGTTGGCAACACCCTTTGTGTTTTACACCGATCACATGGCATTAAAGTATTTGGTGAACAAGCATGTTCTACAAGGGCGCATATGTTGGTGGGTGTTGTTGTTTCAAGAATTTGAATTCACCATTGTAGTGAAGCCTAGAAAAAGTAATTGTGGGCCTGATCATCTATCAAGAATTGATTCAAGGGAGGACATGCAGAGTATTGAGGAAACAATGCCAAGTGCGCAACTTTTTAGGTCAGCAGCGCGTGCACCCTCGACTTGGAAGATATTGTAGTATTTTTGAAGGAAGGTGTGGCACCGAAAGGAATGAAGACTTTAGAGAAAAAGTAGTTGGCCATACGCATCGCACCCTACATGTTAATCAACGGAGACTTATACAAGTTTGGACGAGATGAAGTTTTGCGCAGGTGTGTATTAGAGCATGAGCACCTAGCCATCATGGAGGAGGCACACAAAGGAAGTGTGGGTGGACATTATGTAGGTGATGCCACTACACGTAAAATATTAATGGCAGGTTTGTGGTGGGAAACCCTGTACAAGGATTGTAAAGACTATTGTAAAGTGTGTGACCATTGTTAGTGCATTGGCAAACTAGGGAGGAGAGATGAAATGCCTTTACGCCCTATCCCTAGTGCAAAGCCTTTTGAAAAGTGGGCAATAAACTTTGTAGGACCTATTGCACCAACGACAGACGTAGGAATGGGTCACGTTATGTCATCACTTGCATGGATTATCTAACAAGGTGGGTAGAGGCAGCTCTGACTAAAGATTACACAAAGCAGACCACAAGCAGCAAGGTTCTTGTGGGAGAACATTATCACAAGGTATGGATGCCCGTTGAGTTTGACCAGTGATAGGGGTACGCATTTCTTGAATGAGACCGTGAGGATCTTGTTATCAAAGTTCATGGTAGCTCATCATAAGACTACGCCCTATCACCCACAAGTAAATGGAACCGTGGAAGCATTCAAAAATATTGAGTCATACCCTGACCAAAATTTGTGATGTTAGAAGACAAGATTGGGATGACAAAGTATTAGCAGTATTGTGGGCTTATAGGACAATGTATAAAAGGCTGAACAAAGCCACACCTTTTTAGTTTGTGTTTGGCACGGAAGTTGTTTTGCTAGTTGAATTTATGTTGCCTTCTCTATGAATAGCACGTGTAGGAGGGTTAGCTGATGAACAAGCACTGGAAGAAAGAATTGATGAGTTAATGAAGTTGGATGAGAGACGATCACTCACTAGGTGGAGCCAAACAAGTAGAAAAAGCAAAGCATAAGGCTTGGCATGATCGCCACATTAGAAACAAGAAGTTTGAGGTTAGGTAGATGGTGTTATTATATGATTCTAAGTTTTTATCAGTAGATCAAGAATTTTGCGCATACTCCGTCCAAGTTAATGCACCAAACTAAACACAAAAACCCCGAAAAACTCCAATGAAATCGATACTGATGGATAAGATCCAAGATGTAGATGGATAAGGGAGCCGATGTAGATAAGACGGCGCACACGAGCAATTTTGCACAAAGAGATCCAAGTAACCTGCGAGACACCGATGCTTGACAGAAAAAGACCACGTTAAAAGATATTTAGGTGGACTACCCGAGAAGCGGATCCGGGAAGCGATAGGCTCCCTCGGCGGATGTCAGTCCACGTTTTCAATTAAGTAAAGAAGTATACATGATAAAAGATGTACGTACAAGACTAGATTTTCTGATCAACGTAATAAACAGAATCTAAACAGCAGGCATAAAGCAACAGAAAACAGGGAACTGTGCACAACAAAGTTGGATTTGTATTACCTGCGTCTTTTTACCTACCTGTAGTAAAATCGACGTCGATTATGTAGAATCGGTGTCGACTATTTAAAATCGGCGTCGACTGATGTAAATCGGCGTCGACTGATATAGATCGGCGTCGATCCGAGACAAAGTGTGAGAAGATTTGGAAATCGTAGCGAAGGCCGATCGTCAACATATCCGGATCTGTGGAAGCCGAAGAGATACTAGCAAGACTCCACCCGTGTTGGGTGCAGGAACAGAGTCATCAGAAGATCAATGGAGACGTGTGATATTGATGTGATAAGAGCAGAGTAACGGTGCTCCTCTCAGGGATTGATTTGGACAAGATCCGCTCTCATTCGATAGATAATGTTCACACTTGATGCTAAAAGATCTCTCGTTCTCTCTCTTACAATCAAGCGCCTCTCGTGTCACAATCTCTCTCTCTCTCTCTGTTTTTTGTCCTCGTGTCCTCCCGTAATCGAGTTTTGGGCTTCCATTTATAATCGGCACCGCTCCAAAAATCGGCGCGACCGAGTACGGCCGGCGCCGATCACGAATAGACTCCCGAGACGGCCAAAATGAACGATTTCTGGAAAGATAAGAGTTATCCCTCCACCTCAAATACGGGAAATATCCCGCTTTGGGAGGAGGAGAAATAGGGGTGATACATGGATAGGATAAATATGGGGTAGATAAGTGGTTAGGATACATGTGAAGAGGTGTAATTAAATAGTTAATATTTAATTACTCATGGGTAAAACATAATGGGGTGAATTAAACTTAGGATAAGTGTTTAAATCACAAATTGAATAATATCCCAAGGGGATAGTGGTGATATAAACGTGCCCCAGGTTACCTGAGAGAGCAAACGCGCACGAGGGACACCAAATTGGATAATCAATTTTAGGTGTCTACATTTTGCCCCTTTTTGTCAAGTAACTTGCGATAAGCAAGGTTATGAGACAAAAACAAGGAGATGGAAGAAGGGAAGAAAAAGTGATGATGTGATCCCCCTCAAACTAGGGATGGGATGGGTGATAGAACAAACGATCCCAAGTTTGAAAAAAGGTAGATGAAAACGCGGGATGCCCCAGCAGGATGTCTGGAGTAGATCTGATCATTGATGATGTACAAACATGAATAAAGAGGCAGCAACCTAAGGAACTCACATTGGTAGGGCAGACTAGACGGTCTCCTCATGAGACGACGTTAGTACCTACGGACCCATGAGTGTAAGGAGGGCTACAAAATAGTTAGCATCTAAAGAGAGACACATTGGTAGGGACAACCAGACGGTCTGCAAAGGACGACATTAGTGCCTATAGACCCATTAACTCTAAGCTACCAAAAAAGTATGAGTGCCCCATGCAAAGGGAACAAACTCGAAATGGACGGTGATATCAAAAATATGTGCCAAAAGGCAACATTCAGCGCACAATAATGACCAGATAAATAAGCCAAGCATCAACACTATGGCAAAGAGATATGGAAAATCGGCGGCGATTATACTAATCGGCGCCGATCTAAATAAACGGCGCCGACCCAAAATAGTCGGCGCCGACCGTTCAAAGCACATATAAATATGTGAACGGAAAACGTGAACGATTTATTTACATCGTGACGATCGATTCAGAGAGAGTCAAAGATTGGATTTGAGTACCATGGAAGCCTCTCCGGAGCGCGATCGAAGCGGAGGAGGACGCGACCTGGAGTAAGTGGTTCTTCTTGAATTCGTCATTTTACTTTTGCTTTATATTTTTTTAATTTCTATTTTGCCCGGTGGGAGGCCAGGGTGTTTTTTTACATCCGGCCTATCAATCGGCGCCGATTGGTAGAATCGACGCCGATGTGATGTAAGTGGCACCGATTGACATTAATCGGCGTCGACTAAAAGTAAACGACGTTGATTGTATTTAATCGACGCCGATTATATAGACTTGTGAATAGATTTTTAAAAATTTTGTTTTGGATGTTCGGATTTGGGCAAATATGAGGCTAATATTGCTCTTGATGTCGTGGATGCAGGCACGAGAGGTTCTACACATGAGGGATGCTATTCCCGAGTTACTAGAGACTATTCTCCCTAACGTGACTGACGCAGATTGGCGGCATTTAGAGTTAGCCGGGCTCGGGGGCTTTAGGTACTACAGACAAGTGCCGCGAGATGTAGAGTTGATGCGAGCACTAGTGCGACGATGGGATAGCCAGACGTGCACTTTTTGGTTCAGGACGGGTGAGATGACCATCACCCATGAGGATATATACAGGATTTTGAGACTGCCGATCACTGGGGACCCGATAGAGATTACACCACGAGAGCAGCAGCAGAGGGCCCTAGTTCGATTGTATGGAGATAGGGCGGATGATTCAGAGATAGTGTCCGGCAAAGCGGATAGCCTCGCAATATGCATGTGATAGTCCTAGAGCAGATGGATAGTTTTGATTCGATGGCGATATCCTATTTTACTCGCGTATTCAGGAGGCGGGAGATTCCCACTATTATTATTAGATTGCAAGCAGTGACATCCTCGAGCCTGCAGGTGTGTTTGCTTTTGTTGATGCTTTGATAGCTCAGATATATCATGAGCTATGGATGTATACCACTGGCCGGAGGACAGGTATCGATGTTAGTTTTGTGCTCCATTGCTGGGCATATGAGCATATAGCAGTGATTAGGCCATCCGGGCTTCCTTGGATGCCAGCAGCAGTGGGAGCTATTGATTATGGATTCCGGCGATGGCGGGCCGATATGGCCTCTAGAGATATAGGGAGATCGGCGGATTGGTATACTGAGCGTTTCAGGATGCTGACACCGGAGAATGTTATCTAGAGACCATATCGGGTATTTCCGACATGGGCCGGTCGATGCTCACTGTGGCATTGATACGGAGCAGGTGGTTAGGGTCGCAAGCCCGATATGTGGGAGCGAGTCCCGCGATGCGGGTATTGAGACAGTTCGGCCTAGTACAGACAAAGGTCGACTACTTACAGGCCTTATAGGCAAGATAGCAGGAGACTGATCTGCTGATTTTGATCCCGGCAGATCCATTGAGAGAGGCCCCACCCTCCACAGATAGTGATGATGATGCCGGAGTAGGTGATGGTTATGCTGCATGGTATGCGACAGAGCTACCACGACACCTTCCGGCATCTATAGATGCCGACGAGGAGGATATGGCTACAGTGCTGGAGAGATTGGAGGGAGAGCACGCCACCCTGACGCAGACACACCAGGTGGCTCTCGAGGAGATCAGAGCTCTGACAGAGGAGAGGGATGCCCTGATTTTGGAGAGAGACACCGCTCACCAGAGGAGAGATACAAATGATCCAAAGAGTGAGGATCGCTACCTTCGACATAGTGAGGCCCTCATGGCCAAATATGGGGAGACAGGTACCATGTTAGAGTCTGGTACATAGGGCACGACCATAGGAGGAGCACCATCAAAGCCAGCACTAAAGCAAAGACTATTACGAGCACCTGGTACTGTGAGCTTGAGCACATATCGGTCTCTCCTTGTTGAGGTGAGATACTATGAGGATGCCCTAGCGCAAAGATGTCCCGATGTGCCACCGTACGGGCGAGGAGGAGATCGGCGATGGCCACAACGAGCGGGCATCGGGGGAGGAGCACCGGGAGAGACCAAGGTGGGCAGAGGCCTCCAAAGAACAGTGCGTCTAGCTCGATAGGCGGCGGCCAGGAGAGATAGCCTGGTCCAGAGGAGGGTGGAGGAGATAGTGCCCTCCACGCATCGATTTTACGATATACTGGATTGATATATTTTGTATCGGTGTAGTGATGTAGCCTCGATTGGAAGGCATTGTATAGATGGCTTGATTAAGAGCCACCCATTTTTTTGTTGTACAGACACTCATGTATATATATAGATTCATCATTGCCTTTGTCATATGATTGTTCTCCTGTTTTTAATTTTGATATACATGGATAGATGTAGCGTAATTGTGATGGATATCGACATATGCTGAGAGATGATAAATAGATGTGATTGGATGAACATAGACATAGAGGATAGATAGATGTGATGTAAATTGATGTGATTGATATGTGGATATAGATAGATATATGGATTTAATTTTGATGAAAAATGGATATAGATAGATGTAGTGTAACTTGGATGTACAAGTTTTTAGATATTTTGATGGATAGATGGATAGATGGGACTGATAGATTCGGTGTGTTTGAGATGTTAATTTAATTTTGATGAAAATAGATAGACAGATCCACATGTGTTGACAATACATGCTTTGATAGATAAGATGAAATTAGATAGATGATAAATTTTGATTAAATTAACATGTGAAATGTCAATTTAACTGGATGAATAACAAAGAATAATGGGGAATACTCTTTGCAAGAGCCAAGGATGTAATGAAAACGACCTTGACTAGAAATAAAGGAAATATACCCAGATAAGAAAAAAATGATAAGTTGGACTCCCAACCGACCATAAATAGAATCTGGATAGGAAACCAAAAGATCATGCATGCAAGGCCCTATATGAGGTTAAAATAAACCTGACACTAACTAGCCACAAACCAGATTTAGGAGGGAAACGGAAAGAGCAGTAAGTAGGTATCTTGTCGAAATTTACAAGGGACAGAATACATGTCCATACTGGGAAAATAGGATTCTCCATATGATCGACAAAAGGTCTTATATCTCAGCTTCATGATTTCTGGCAGAAAAGCAAACTGATCAATGCGGGAAGTTTGCTCGATATGGAAAGACTGATCAATACGGGAAGTCTTTCAGTGATGCTAAAAAAATGTATAAACTGACTGAAAGGCTGATCAATGCAAGAAGCCTTGAGTATTTCTTTGAGAAACAACCGTCCTTCAAGGGAGCGGTCTGTATTTTGAATTTTAATGATAGCCATCCTTCGAGGGCATGGTCTATATCTTTTGATTTATTTGATTGTATGGGTAGCTGTCCTTCAAGGGATCAGTCTATCCTCTTTTTTTTTTTTTTGAAAAGCTTTTTGGAAGAAGCTGAGTTTAGACCTAGATAGATCAGATAGAGGGGAAGAAAACGTATAAAGAGCATACACTCATGCCCCGAGTAGATCCGATTAAGATAAGCACTTGGGACAAATGAAATAGTGATTAAGGTGTTCCTACCATGAGGAGAAACATATCCATAAGAAAAATGCTATGAGTAGAGCCGCGATACTCATATTTAAGGTAAAAAAGACAATAGGCAGAGAACCACATAATTTCGAATCACCATGAAAGTATATGACTGGTTGTTAGACGGATGAAAGATCTGTCTTGCGAATAGACTTGTGTAAGATAGACTTTAACAGTAGAAGGGCCGTAGATGCAAGGCATTAAGAGGTTCTACTTCAGGTATACCATCCATGGAAGATAGACGATAAGCCCCAGACCCATATTTATGAGTAATAACGTACGGACCCATCCAGTTGGGAGAAAACTTACCACGCTGACTCCTTTCGAGTGTAGTGACATTTTGATTTTCTTTAAGAACAAGATCACCAATTTTGAAGTCACTTGAGCTGCAAGTGCTTTTATAAGCACGTTTGACACGCTTCAAGATAGACTTGATGATGTTCAAGAGCGTTGAGACGCCGCTCATCTAATAATTCAAGTTGTGGTAGACGATTTTGATGATAGTCCTCATCAGAGACAAATTCTCTAAGAGAAACACGGAGAGATGGGATTTGGACTTCCAAAGGAAGAACAAATTTCTGACTCCAAAGACAAGAGAGAAGGGAGTAGCACCAAGAGGAGTACGGATGCTAGTCCGATAAGCCCAGAGAGCAAAAGGGATATGTAAATGCCAATCCCTACCAAATGACTAGTTACCTTGCGAGGATATTACGCAAAGTTTTATTGAAGCTTCACTGACCATTAGCTTGAGGATAGTATGGAGAAGAAAAGCCGAGCTTGATATTGAAAGCGCGCAGGGTTCCGCAAATCAACGCTTCTTGAAAGACTTACCGTTATCTATGATGAGTTTGTGTGGAACACCAAAGCGACAAATGATGTGTTGATAGAGACAAAATCAACTATGGGTTTAGCTTTTGTTGAAGAAAGAGGGATAGCTTCCACCCACTTAGTAAAGTATTCAATGGCGTGAATGATAGAATGATGACGCTTTGTGAAGAACGGGATTGATGAGACCAATGAGATCAATACCCCATTGCGAAAAAGGCCACAAATCTACCGTAGGTCAGAAAGCTTGACTAGGGATATGTGTGAGATTGGAATGTTGTTAACACTTGACGCATTTCTTAGTGTATTCACAACAATCTCAATTAAGAGAAGGCCAATAATATCCTAAACGTAAGATGCGTTTAGCTACGGCTGCCCCACTAAAATGTCCACCACAGATACCGTCATGGACCTCCTGGATAGCTTTAGATGATTCAAGGGTTTTGAGGCACCGAAGCAAAATACCATCAAAGCCACGTTTGTAGAGGATCCCTCCTAGAATAGTATAGTGATTAGCGCGTAGGATAAAATATCTTCTACCATTGGGAGTCAGATCTGGAGGAAGCACCAAATGAGATAGATAATCAACGATCTATTGATACCACTCATCCCGAGTATGGGTCAGTGACAAGATGGATTGAAGTTAGTTGCCTAAGATGAGATGGTTGATCTAATCGTTGCACAGCCACATAAAGTCGCGAGTCCTCGGTAAAGGGTGGGATAAGCGAGGCTAACGAAGCCATTGTATCTGCGAATCGATTCGCAGTGCGAGGAATAGCTTGGATAGTGAATTTGTCGAAATATTAGAGTTGAACGAGAACGATATCATGATATTTTTGAAGGATATCATTCTTGCATTGATAGACACCCGTGACTTGATTAACGATGAGTTCAGAATCACCAAAGATGTCAATATGACGAGCGCTGAGATTAATGGCATTTTGAAGACCCAAGACAAGAGCTTCATATTCAGCCATATTATTGGTGCACTCAAAGTTCAATTTGTGTGCGACTGGGATAGGCGTACCCCAAGGAGGAATCATCACGAAACCTGCACCTCCCTCATGGCATTTGGATCCATCAAAGAAGAGCTTTACTTTACATGGGGACAGACCAAAATCAATTTGTTGGATATATTCATTGGGGAATTGAGCAACGAGGACTTGAGTGTCCGGGAGAGAAGCATCAACTAATTGATCTGCAATGACCTGACCCTTGATAGACTTTTGCGGGATAAACTCGAGATCAAATTCTGTCATAAGCATGAGCCAACGAGTGATACGATCATTGTGATAAGGCTTCGCATGAATTTTCTTGAGTAGATTGACACTTATGACAATGTAAGTTTTGTGATTAAGGAGGTAATGACGAAGCTTAGAAGTTGCGAAGAAGAGAGCACAACACAACTTTTCAGCTTCAAATAACGTGTTTCATACTCATGGAGGGTGCGACCGATGTAATAGATACTTGTTCTTTACCGCAAGCGTCCCGATGCGAGATCATGGCTCCCGAGCATGGTCACCAAAGAGATATAAAGATAGAAAGGCTCCCCCTCGCGTGGAGGTGTAAGCACGAGTGGAGAAAGAAGATAAGCTTTGAGATCATCGAAGGCCTTTTGGCAATGTTCATCCCATTCAAAATGAACATTCTTACGAGGAGGTGATGAAAAGGTTGACAGGTCCGACAATTGTGAGATAAAACAATGCACCGATCAAGACGCCCTCGGAGACTGGAGTTGCTTTAAGTTAGAAGGGGGAGGCATCTCAAGGATAGCTTTTATTTTTAAGGGTCTACTTCAATACCCCTAATGGAAATGATAAAACCTAAAATTTTACCAAAGGAGAACGCAAAACACGCACTTAGATGGATTTAGACGAAGACAAAAGCGAATAATCCTCTCAAAGAGAGGTGCAAGAATGAAAATATGATCCCGACGACATTTGGATTTTCCGAGGAGATCGTCGACGTAATCTTCCACAGTTTTGTGTAAGAGATCATGGAAGATGTAGGTCATCGCTCCGATAGGTTGCTCCAAATAGCGTTCTTAAGACCGAAAGGCATGACACGATAAAAAAGGTCCCCAAGGAGTTATGAAAGAAGTCTTATGTTGGTCTTCTAGTGCGATGAGAATTTGATTATAACTAAAAAACCATCCATAAGAGAAAGCATCTCATGACCCGCAGTTAAACCCACGAGTTGGTCGATATTAGGTAGAGGAAAATCATCTTTTGGACAAGCAAGATTAAGATCCCGGAAGTCGGTACAAATTCAAATTTTCCCAGTAGCTTTAGTTACTGGTACTACATTGGAAACCCATTGTGGATAATCGATGGGTTGGATGAAGTTAGCCGAGAGCAAGCGCTGCAATTCTTCTTTAACAAGAAGGGCTACTCTAGGGTGCATTTTACGTAATTTTTGTTTAACTGGTTTGATGTTGGGAAGAGTAATGATATTGTGGACCACAATATCGGGATCGAGTCCTGGCATATCCTCATATGCCCAAGCAAAAGCTTGAGGAAAGAAAAGTGGTAAAGTCTCCTAATTCCTGTGGATTAAGAGACTGGCCGACCTTAATGATGCGAGGGTCTTTAGAAGTCCCTATATTAAGGTCGACAGTGGCTTCGTTGAGAAGCGTAGACGTGTCAGAAGGAATGGTTTTAGGAAGATAGGAATCCTCTGCCCCCAGATAGGTGAGGACAGAATCATCATCCACACAGTGGATAGTGTTGATAGTAGGAGAGTCATCTCCAACTATTTCAGGGAAGATTAACGGTATGGAAGTGGACCTGTCGTTAGTCTTATAGGCTAGCGGCCCTAAGGAAATGGTATTGATAAAAAAAAAGTTAGACAGGATGGAAATGGCGTCATCCACATCGAGTGATGCTTTTGACTTAGCGGGAGAAGATGGTTCCTCAATAGGAAGAGGCTCATCGAGAACAAAGGATGTGATGGCTTTTGAAAGAGGTTTAAATCCTAAACCAAATTTTTGATGTGGCTTGAGAGTTGGAATGGATGCGAGGTCATGCACACCTTGTTCATATTTTCCTAAGCCAAAGCCCTTCCACGCGCATCGATATAAATAAGTTTTTGCAAATGTGGGATTCTGTAGACAATCGAACCCTGTTAAATAAGGTTTGGTCCTAGGAGGAGAATCTGGGCGATAGTGAGGCATGTCAAGACCACCGTAAATGAAATTAGTCTCATTGATTGGGCGGACTAATGGTGACGATGTGACCAAGACCTGGCTGGTATTCAGGTTGTTTGTCTGGTCTACCATACTCACTAGGTTTAAGATGGTTGTCAAAAGAAAGGAGAGGAAGCTCTCCTAGTGAGAAACGCTGCAATGTCTCTTCTAAATTTTGTACATCCGGTAGTTTGGTCATGCAGTATGGAAGAAAATGAGGCCCCGTCAGAGAATGCATTTTCCTTTAGAGGGGCAGACCCTGTGGTCATGTCACATTGTGCAGAAGGAAAAGGATCTCCTGGATGAGTATAGATTTTGCCCTCATATTGATATTTTAAGCATCGATGGAGGGTGGATGGGACACAAAGCATCAAGCGTGAATCCGTGGAGCGTCCGAGGATCATATTATAGTGGAATTTCCCTTCAACAATGTAAAAGAGTTCGTGAAGCAACTTCTTACCTACTCGAATGGGTAAGACCACAGTTCCTAAAGTAACTGCTAGCTGATCGTTAAATGATCGAAGGGCGAAAGGCGGGGGTGACACTACGTTCTTTGGTAACTTAAGTTGCTCGAATGTGTGCGAGGAGATGACGTTGAGTGTAGCACCACTGTCGATCATAATGCGTTTTAATGTAGTGTTGTCGATTTGGACTGTGATAAAGAGGGGAGCCTCCAAATCCTCTGAAGAAAGGGAAGGAATTTCCGAATCTTCAAAAGAAATGGTGGTTGATGGTCTATTCAATCCAACAATCATCTCGAAAGGCTGGGGCTCATTTGAATTCAACTCGATGCGACGCAGATTATCAATCGATCCTCGCAATGTCATGCGAGAGGATTGAATGAGGTCAAAAAGAGACATTTTGACCGAGCCTGGTGAGTTGTTTCATAACACTCTCCTCAACTGACACGGGAATTTGAGCCCGAGGTGCAGCACGAATAGAGACCCGAGGCCTTGGGGCTAATGAGGAAGGAGGAGATCCTTCGGGGGCTGCAGAAATGACAACCTGTGGTCGAGATGCTGTAGATGAGGATGGATTATCATACTGTTGGGTTCTAGTGGCGATATGAATTGTGTCGATTTGAGAAGGTGGAAGATCATTTGGAGTGTAATCACTAGAAGTAGAGGCCTGAGTGGATCGTTGGGGTTCAAATGGAGCTAAGATGACAGGAGGTGCTTGTTTCTCCTCCTCCAGCAAAAGATCACTTTCTTCCAAAAGGTTGTTGATGATAGATTGAAGAGCTTTACATCCCTCAGTATCATGACCCGGGGTACGGTGGTAAGCACAAATCAAATCAGAGTTAAACCAGGTAGGTTTAACTCCTTTAGGGTTATAGGGTTTAATCGGAGGAAGAGATATGGATGAAAATTGGATAAGTTGGTGAAGGATTTCGGTGTAGAACCCGGTAGACGAAGATGAGGACATAGATGATGAAGGTGCCTCTTTTACTTTAACAGATTGCCGAGGTAAAAGAACCTACATGTTAGGTTTGACAGTCTTTTTAGGGATCATCTTATTTTTTTGGACATCTGGAGGAGCAACCTTGGGCACTTGAGATGGAAGTAAGTGAGACATGATTGATTTTGGTGGAGGGGGAGCCCCTAAAATAGATTTTGAAGATGATGGAGATGTGACAAGTGTTGTGGTCTTCAGAGATAAGGGAGGCTGCTTGGTCGAAACTAATGATGATTTAGATGATGTCGATTTAGATGAGGGAGAAGCTTCCAAAGTAGGTGTAATCGGAGGAACATAGGGCGCCCTGGCTTTTGGTAATGAAGATGATGATTCTGATAAAAGAGGTGACGTCCTTTTAGTAGGTAAGTCCACTTTTCGGGGTGCTGGTGAAGAATGTGTTGTAGAAGAAGATGATGGTTTTGATAAGTGTGTAGAAGAAGACGCCTTCTCAGCGGACAAATCCAATCTTTTATGAGGCACAGAGAGAGATTTTTGTGGGAAAGCACCAAGAGTCTTGATGGTTCGAAATATGGGCTTTCCTTTTTCAGGAATGGTGACAATTTCAACCGCATAAGGTGATTGTAACCTTTTCGGGGGAAGCAAATGGGGAGGTACTGATGGCGCAACGTTAGATTCCGGTTGTCTCGGTCTAAGTTCAGGAACCGAGCGTATAGGTGTTGTGCTTGGTACTTCTTTAGATTTCCCTTAATAGGCAAAGTAGCATTAGTGATGGAAGAAGTGAGTGATGAAGAAGCGAGCCTCGCGAGGGGACTACTTCAAAGAATTATGGGTGAAACTACCGTAGGAAAGGAGACAGAAGAGTCAAAATCGAAGACGCTTCCATCGAAATCGGCACAATTATAGGTACGTTCACCAGGGCATAATCGCAAAGCAAAAATGGGAGAAACAGAAGTAGATGTATCCACGGTGGAAACTCGAAGGGATGTAATTTCCTCGAGCATTGAAAGAATGTCTGATGATGACACAGATGAGGATGATACGGTCTTGGGTATGGACGGGAGATCAGACAAAGAAGCAGAGAGAGGTGAATCCGTATCTAACAATGTTGGAATATTCAAAGACGGGCTATCTGAAGATGGTGGAATCCTAGCGATTAACGAAGCGGAATGAGGCTCTGATTCGGTCGATGTGTTTGCAAATGGCTTAGTTTTAGAAGAAGATTCTTCAATAGAGATGAAGCTGATAGTATGAGTGTTTGGTTTTTTAGACTCTGAAGCATCATGGTTCGGGGAATGATTGGGAAAAGGTTGTTTAAAGACATCCAATGGCTTGATTTGGGGGAGCATTTGGGTTATCCAGAATGAGCTCGCCTTTATCAATGAATTTCTGGACAAGATTTTTGAAGGTTTGACATCGCTCAATGTCATGACCTTTGGTTCTATGATAATGACAGAAGTCATTTTCTCTATACCAGAATGGACGTTCTTGGCTTTCATCAATATTCCTAATGGGAGGAAGTTCGATCATGTGAACTTCCAACATTTTTTTCAGGATAGAAGCATATGATTCCCCCAATGAAGCGAAAGATCGAGATGATGAGGTCCCTTTTCGAGAAGATGAGGAGTCTCTTCGTGGTGTTTGATTAGAAGTGGTATCGGCTCGTGGTGTTTTTAATACGATAGCGTTGGTGGATCCCTGATTCTTGTCTTTAGAAGTGGAAGGATTTGATTTGGTAAACCGAGAAAAATCTGGTTTAGATTTAGAGTGAAGTTTTAACTTCCCTTGTTCAATGGCGTGAGATTCAAGTTTGTGTGCCATCGTAAAGGCTTCTTCAAATGTATGAAAGGTTTGGATCCTTAAAGTGGAAGAAATATGATTAGCACAAGATCGAGTAAACAACTCGATTTGTTGGGATTGAGGAAGGGAGAAAGACAATTGGTTTATTATCCCTCTCCAACGAGCGACAAAGTCTCGCAATGACTCATCATCAATCGATTTAATGTTATAAAGATCCGTAATCAAGATCTTATGCGTAATATTTATTGAAAAGTTTTCCACAAACATCCGGGCCAATTGAGAGAAAGAAAACAAGGAATGTTGAGGAATGTTATTGTATCTAGCCTAAAGCAGACCTCGTTAGACACATAGGAAAAGTACGGAGCATAAGCTCCCGATCCTCGACTATGAGGTAGCAAGCATGTTCAATGCTCGCAGATGCTTTGCCGAGGGTCCTCCCGACCGTGAAATTTTGAAAATTTAGGAAGTTCCCATTGGGGAGGATAAGGCTTAAAGGCCACTGAGGGGTGAATGGGTTCATTACATACTTCTTCAAAGGAGTATGAAGGACGAGCCCCTTTGGTGGAGGCTTCCAAGTCTACGATTTTCTTGAGAAGAATTTGAACCACGCCAGATTGAGGAGGAGGCATACTGGCATGTCCTACATAAGAAGCAAATGGTGGATGTTGTTGAGGTGTCAACGAGGGATTCATTTGTTGATTGATGGGATGATAAGAGGAGTAACCAGCGCCGGGTAACACCGGTGGGGTATTTTTCGTGAAGGAGCCTGTGTATAGGCAGCCGTGAGATAATAAGTGGTTGAGAAAATGAAGGTTGGATGATGGACTGAGCTCGTGATCGGTGGACTCCTATGCTTGTTGATCAATCAGACAGATTGAGGAACATGGGTGCCGATTTGATTGGACATATTGGGGAACAAGACCTGAAAGAGGCTTTCTACTACCGGATTAGGTATTAAGGGCACCGATGCTAGAGGATGGGCGAAGGTCACTATTGCTGAACATTGGAAGAAGGACCCACTGAGGACGAGAAGTAGGAACCAACTGACTAGTCGGAGGGGGTTACTCATAAAGGGGTACTGACCCTGGGACACGATGGAGGGCATAGATGAATTAACAAAGAATATGCGGGTGCACAGACGCACTCATTATAAATAGAGCAGAGGACCTCTCAGAAGTAGGTTGTGGAATATTCGAGGTAACTGCGGTGTTAGGAATAGGTAAGACTATTTGAGAACTAGTCGATATGGTCGGTGGAAGAGAAAAAGGAGGCACAGGTGCACCACCCTTCTCCGTGGCTCGAGGCGAGAGAGATGATGCTAACTGTTCTACAAAATCCTGGGATGGTTCACGAGAATAATCATGCACTTGCTGGATTGGTGGTCCCTGATCAGATATTTGAATAGACTTGTGTACTAGGTAGTCCATGAGGGCTATCGGATTGCGATTGAGGAGCACCTGAAATTCAGGATCCCCGCGAGGAACATACTCGAGTCGGCGATGATATTTCGAAGGACTAGGGAAGCCGGACGTGATGGGGTTGCTTTGACTTGATAAAAAGATTATATGACCGTGATGGGGAACCAATTAACAAAGTGGTCCCGAGGAAGACCTGGGGGGTGCCAAAACATCCACACTAGTGGTGATCTCGGAGGAAGAAGGGGCTAATTGAGCCATTCTTCTAGATTGTAATCGAGTGATGACTGTCATAAACAAGAAGAAAAGAAGATTGACCTAACTAATGCACATACAATTCAAGCAGCATAGGTGATTATCTCTTTTAAGTTTTTATGCTTTTAAGAAAGAAAATATTAGGGAGGGCCTTTTAGAACAGGAACTACTCAGATAGCCAAACTAAGGATGGTTTGAGGGGTGTTTTGGTGAGGAGTCCCGAAGGCACTTCAGTAAAAGACCGGTACGTGGCTTGATATAGGGGCCTACCCCCGCACTTCACACACCGCTGCGATAAGGGAGTCTGCTTTGCCAATATATACCAGAACTTCCGTGAATTTATAGCGCGGCCCGAGTACCGCGTAGGCTCTTCCTCTTGGATGTCACTTCCAAGTAGGCGAGGCCAGGGAAAGAATTTTTGTTTAAATGCTTTATACCTAGTGATTTTGGCTTTGTGTGCAAGGGTGAAAAATAAAAATCAAATAGTGTCACTACCGATTTTGATCAATTTTCCAGCCTAATTAAAACTAGATGAAAAACATACAGCAAAAATGACAAAGAAAGAGTTCCTTTTAAGCACTTAAAAATGAAGTGTTTGATTTTGATGAAGACAAGTCAAACAGATTCTTTCCCAAATGCGATTAAATTCTTTTTAAGTACCAACAATTGAAATGTTCGGATGTGATAGACAACAAACAAAGAAATTTTTTTATTTTTTTTATTTTTTTTTTTTTTTGTATTATTATTTTTAGTTCCTAAAAAGGAGAAAACACCGTAAAAGAGAAATACCTGTAGATTTAGCTCTCCAAGGTGTGTGGACTTCAAAAAGTGCATTGTTGAGCTCTTCCCCTCGAACAATCCCACGAACAAGCAAAGTGCTCCGCAAGAAAAGGTTAAGCAAACACCAAACAAAATCCAGAAAGATATATCCTGGATAATGGTGAAACGGAAATTTCTATTTTAAGGAACTAGAAAAATTTCAAGGAAATAACAATTTCGCATAAAGAGCAAGATTAAAACGATGAAAGGAAATGCTCAAGCGTAATCTAGAAATCAGTGAAGAAAAAGAACAAAGCTCAAAAGTAGAAAAGAAATGAACTTACCAATAAGGGACTTTGGTTGGGTCCCACTGTGCATGCTGTAATGTAGATCAAGAATTTCGCGCTTGTTACCTGTCCAAGCTAATGCACCAAACTAAACACAAAAACCCTGAAAAACTCCAATGAAATCGATACCTGATGGATAAGATCCGAAGATGTAGACGGATAAGGGAGCCGATGTAGATAAGACGGCGCACACGAGCAATTTTGCACAGTAGATCCAAGTAACCTGCGAGACACCGATGCTTGACAGAAAAAGACCACGTTAAAAGATATTTAGGTGGACTGCCCGAGAAGCGGATCCGGGAAGCGATAGGCTCCCTCGGCGGATGTCAGTCCACGTTTTCAATTAAGTAAAGAAGTATACATGATAAAAGATGTACGTACAAGACTAGATTTTCTGATCAAAGTAATAAACAGAATCTAAACAACAGCATAAAGCAATAAAAACAGTGGAACTGTGGCACAAAAAAGTTGGATTTGTATTACCTGCGTCTTTTTACCTACCCGTAGTAAAATCGACGCCGATTATGTAGAATCGGCGTCGACTATTTAAAATCGGCGTCGACTGATGTAAATCGGCGTCGACTGATATAGATCGGCGTCGATCCGAGACAAAGTGTGAGAAGATTTGGAAATCGGAAAGCGAAGGCCAGATCGTCAACATCTGCTGGATCTGTGGAAGCCGAAGAGATACTAGCAAGACTCCACCCGTGTTGGGTGCAGGAACAGAGTCATCAGAAGATCAATGGAGACGTGTGATATTGATGTGATAAGGGCAGAGTAACGGTGCTCCTCTCAGGGATTGATTTGGACAAGATCCGCTCTCATTCGATAGATAATGTTCACACTTGATGCTAAAAGATCTCTCATTCTCTCTCTTACAATCTGCGTCTCTGTGTCACAATCTCTCTCTCTCTCTCTTTTTTGTCCTCGTGTCCTCCCAGAACTGAGTTTTGGGCTTCCATTTATAATCGGCACCGCTCCAAAATCGGCGTCGGCCGACCGAGTACGGCTGGCGCCGATCATCACGGAATAGACTCCCGAGACGGCCAAAATGAACGATTTCTGGAAAGATAAGAGTTATCCCTCCACCTCAAATACGGGAAATATCCCGCTTTGGGAGGAGGAGAAATAGGGGTGATACATGGATAGGATAAATATGGGGTAGATAAGTGGTTAGGATACATGTGAAGAGGTGTAATTAAATAGTTAATATTTAATTACTCACGGGTAAAACATAATGGGGTGAATTAAACTTAGGATAAGTGTTTAAATCACAAATCAATAATATCCCAAGGGAATAGTGGTGATATAAACGTGCCCCAGTTACCCGAGAGAGCAACGCGCACGAGGGACACCAAATTGATAATCAATTTTAGGTGTCTACATCTACGCCATCCTAGGAAGTCAAAGTCCATTGGTTGTGTCCTTACACAATCTCGGACATCCTTGATTTGGGCGCGTGCCAATTATAAGCGTTAGATGGTGCGAAGTTGCCTGGACACTTCAATGGGAGTAGGCTGAAGCCCTATTATAAATAAGTCTTCTTGGTGTTTGTAAATAAGGTAAATTTTCTAGTTAGTTTAGAATTTCCTTTATGCATTTTCCCTTTCTTGTGTTTCCTTTCGCGTTGTTGTTTTGTTTTGCGCCTTGGGCGCCGGTAACCTTATTACTATTTTGGAGAATTTGTGAGTGCGTAGAGGACCATGCATCGTTTTAAGTGTGGGGTGGAGAAATGTGAAGGAGCACATGATTAGAGTGCCAAGGAAGTTGTGTTGAAAATCCCATTGAATGGCCCGGTTGAAAGAGGTGTATGAAGAGAAAAGATGGAAGAAGAATGGTTGGTGCCAGGATAAAGCTACTTGTAGATCCCACGTACTAAGGAGGAGAAAGTGCATTTAAGCAACATGAGGTAGGCGAGAGCAAGAATCAGGATAGAAGAAGTGCCTTTGACGCGGGTTACGTGCGCACAAGAGTCTCTTGTCATGTTGGGTTAGTTGTGCGCCAAAAGGTTGGATTTTTGCGCAGGTTGGGCATGTGAGTGAAAGCACTGAAGATGGGATTTGTTTGAAAAATTTGCATTAAATGAAAAAAGTACGGTGGTAGGTGAAGTAGCATTTAATGTTCAAAAATATAAAAACTATAAGTAAAGGGTCGAGGCACTTTCATTTTCACTTTACAAAATAGAGAAAGAAGCAAGTTTTACAAACTAGGGTTTCCAGATTCAATCGAGCGAAGAACGATCTATGAGATTGAAGCGTGAGCAGCTAGTTTGAGTTTGCAGACTAGAAGGGGTTACACGGGCATGAAAAAAGTTGTAAGGAGGTGTCATCTTGTGGAATTTCTATCCCAGCTTAGGGTTCAACAAACTAGGGCATGGGTTCAAGATATTTTATATCACAGATTTGAGATCTGGAGGTTAGAAGAAGTGGAAGGACAGAGTATTAAGGAGGGAGTGAAATGATAAAAGACCCCGACAATGGCACCCAAGAAAGGAAAGGGCAAGGCCAAGGCCAAACAACAAGAACCCGATGTAAACACAAATGAAGAATGGTATGCGGAGATGTAATACCCAGATGGGGTGATGATGGGTAAGGAGTGGGAATCCCACCTGAGAAATGTGCCTGTAAGTGATTATAACCACCGAACAAACACGATCGAGAAGGAAATGGCACTAGAATTAGTGCGCCCCACGAGTAAACGAACACCAGAGGGCTTGCCAATCTATGATGATGATGTTAAGGTCAAGATGGGGAAGGCAGGGTTGTTGCAACTCTATGAGTTGCCCTATTTTGGAAAGCCAGAGTGCCTGTATCAATGGCTAATGTCGCGGGTACATGAAGATTACTTCCACTTTGTAGGGCGCAAGATGCATGTTACTCCTAAACTCATCTCTCACTTCACAGCCTCATATGTGAAGGAGACAACTTGGAGGATGACTTGAGTGATAAGGAGGCAATTCAGGAGACCATAAATGAATATGCCTGCAAGAAGGGGTCGAGGTACTATGAAATTTCAGACATCAAGGACCCCGTGATGAAAATGGTTGTGCATCTGGTAACAAAGCTGAATGGCTAGGAGAGATGGACCCAGGTCAATAAGCCTTGGTTACATGTTTGCAGAAAAATTATAGAAGGCACCATATACAACTTGTCTGCTTACATCATGGAGGATATTGTTAGTTGTGTGAAGGAGGGGGACAGAATCCTTTTCGGCAATGTCCTCCTGACCATCGTATTTTCAGAGATTGGAGTGCCTGATGCACTAGACAAGTTTTTATGGGAATACCCCGCCGAGGATCCTTCGCCCGCAAAGAGATTTGAGAAGTATGTCTGTGACACAATGACAGCACCCCATAAGGCACGACTAGAGAAATGGTGTACGCACCTAAGGAACGTGTTCGGGGCAGAGTGGAGAATTCCCAAGAAACTCCCAAAGAAGCTACTAAAGGGGAAACCAAATTCACGGTATATCAACATTTCTACTTGGACAAAGTTCAGCCGGTAGATGAATCATGGAGCCCTTGGTGCAAGTTTCTCTTCACATTCACTGCTCAATGCTTCCAGGTGGGAGTAAATAGATTTAGGGAATCAAAGAAGTTAAGCCTAGAACTAGGTAGTCTGGACCAGGAGCATAGCGAGATGCGGAAAAGGTTAAACTACCCCGGTGGCAAGTGTGCGTACATAGAAAGATACATGTTGCATGAGGTCCAGATGACAAGGCCGATAATGCTACCCATTGCAGGAGGATCCGTGGCATGCGTATACCTCCGTATAAGGCCAAAGTTTGAAAAGGGCACATACCTAGAGAACGATGTCTCCATACCTGAGGATCCCATGGGTAGGAAGAATCCCATGCCCAAGAAGAGGGGAAGAGAAGATGAAGAAGCACCAAGTGTACGACTACTCGCATAAAGGAGCATGACAATAATGAGTGCCAAACCCAAGACTTACATGTGGAGAAAGAAGTCCCCGTGAAGGAAAAGACACCAGAAGTGGAGGCACCTAGGCAACCACTCACCAAGGAAAAGTCACCTGAGGAAGAGGAAGAGGCCGAATCCCCTATCAAGGAGCCACCTCTCATAAAAACCAGAGGGTGGAAGAGGAAGTCGACTTAAGAGACCAACACTGAGAGAAGTACATGGGTAAAAGAGAAGGTGAGAGTGAAGAAGATGATAGCAAGAAGGAGGATGAACTCGAAAAGACCAAGAGCCACATGTGTTCAGCGTGTACGACTTAGGAGAAGAGAGTGGAGAAGAGAAGGAGTTCGTATTCATGCGCACAAGGGCACCTAGGATGAAGAATGTGCCTGAGACATGGAAAGAAATGAGGAGGTTGGCATGGAAAAGTAGGAAGCTATAAGCTTCACAAAGGAGCAAATCACTAAGGCAAAGAGAGAGAGAAGCAAAGAAAATGCTCGAGGCCTTGGTAGATCAAGAGTTAGAGCGTAGCGCCGACATAGTGCTTGGAGGAAGGAGAGGAAAACATTGATAAGGAGCATGGCAACATGGGAGGAGGTCCCGCTCTAACAGTGAGTTTTCCCAAAGGCGCGCACTCGGGAAGGAGGGCCCTCGATACAGAACAAAGACAAGTGATGGGCTACATTAATGACTCAAGAAAGGTACTACGCACATGGTTCTAGAGCATGGTACCCATAGAAAGGATTTTAGCCATGGGGTCATTTGAAAAGGAGGGTGTATACCCTAGAACAAAGAAGATTCTCTCTTGGGCGTTTGAGTCCCACATCGACGAACCGACTTCAAGTCGCCAAGGAGTGATCATCACAGTACCAAAGTCAAAGGGAACCAATCCCTTGGTAAATCCCCAGAACTCTCAGATGAGCAAATTGAACGCACTCAATAAGGTCGTAGTCGAGATAGAGGATAGGCTCTTCACGCGCAATGACAGAATAAGGGTGTTAGAGGAGAAACTAGGGAAGAAAGAAGAGGAGCTGGCAGAGAAGGCCAAGAGCTTGAAGTAGGAAGAACTAATCAACGCACAACTAAGGTGTGAGTTAAAGGAAGAAAAGACAAAGGTGCAGGAAGTATACAAGAAGATGGAATCTATCAAGAGCGTCATCCTTTTAAAGCACCCTAGACTTAGCGCCACCCACACAAAAGTACTCATCCCTTCTGGAATGTTTAGAAGATCTAACGCATGTCCTCACTATGGAGAGACGACCTTTGGCCTTGGAGTCTGCAGAGGAAGTGGTCACGCGCTTAAAGGAGGAGGATAGGTTGAAGGTGGTAGCGCTCATTTCGAGTACAACCAGGTGCTCGCAGAAGTTAAAGTCACTACCCAATCTGCTGAGGCCACATATGATACTTGCGCTTGACAGGGGATAAGGTAGCAAGCTCCTTGGTTGCCACACTCGAAGCAGAGCTGAAGGAGTTCCAAGAGAAGAACAAAGGAAATAGGGCAGAGAGGGACAAGGTTCTTGCCAAGTGGAAAGAAAATATGAGGCAATTGAAACATTAAGGAGTTCAATCAAGGCCCAACTGAAAGAACTATATCCTTAGATTACCAGGAGGATGGACACGCTCAAAGACCTAGGAAAGGATATGGAGAATATTGTTGACACCTTGGGCGCCCAGGAATCGGCCTAAGTTTTGATGAGGTGAGCATCCTAATCGGTAACCTCTTGTCAGAAGGCACAGAGCGAGGTCGACATATGGAACAAGCTGGAGGTAGACTTGTGGAAGGATTTTCCCAGCTTACGAGTTGATGCCCCCCATTCTTCATTCTTCCCAATTCTTTCATTCCTTTATTATTTTACAAAATGTAAGATTACACCTTGAGGTAGTCTACATCTTGGTTAAGTGGAGTGTTTCCACGGACGGAGAACAGGCGTAGTGTGGGGTGATGTTGGACCCCTGGAATATTGACCAAGTATGAAGACGTGTAGGCATGCAATGTCCCAGTTATGGAATGGTGCGCAATGCAAAAGCATGCAAGAGAAGGGTCTAAAGAATCATGTAGCATGCGCGATGCATGAAAGGATTGGGACTTAGTCATTTTGGACATCCAGAGCAGAACACATGAAAATCATGACCAGTTACGCGTGGATAAGATGCTAGCCTGGCGACAGGTTGGCCCAAGAAGGAGCATGCCTGCAATGGAATCTTCTAGAAGAACATCATGGGATAAAGTGGAAAGCTCAGGCCTAGAGAAGCATGCTCATATGGAGGACCACATTCAGACACTTGCACCGGATCTGAGGGCGTTGGAGGGTGAGTTAGTAGTCCAAGAAAGCTATAAATACAAGTGCCTGCAGAGACAGAGATATACCTAGAAAGTGAGCGGAGCTCTGCAAAAATACTACGAGGACTCTATCAGTGAATGGTTATATTTGGGAGAGAATGCATTAGGCTTAGGGGTTGTAAATTTTCTTTTGGGTAGCTTAGTTACATTAAGTCCAGTGTAATGCATGACTATGGTCTGCTTCTCTGCGACCCTCTATAATGGTTCCATGGATGTAATAAGGTTGCCTGTTATAATATATACATGAATATCAATGATTCTAGATGCATATTTCTCTCTTATGAGTTCTCTTTCCTTTCATGCTAAGTATGGATGCTTGTATGTTTCTTTCTATCACAATACATGTTATGGATTCTATTAAGCACTTGGTCCTAAATGACTACAAGGATCTAGAGGTGTTATAAGCCTTATGGTTCTTGTATGTCCTAAACTCCCTTCTAAAATCTCTTACACAAAT
Source organism: Taxus wallichiana var. yunnanensis (assembly GCA_018340775.1). Lineage (NCBI taxonomy): Eukaryota > Viridiplantae > Streptophyta > Pinopsida > Cupressales > Taxaceae > Taxus > Taxus wallichiana. The sequence goes on from CM031239.1 coordinate 450,283,010, forward strand.
CATAGATGATGTTTCCCACTAAACTCACATAAAAGAGAGACTCGACACCGTGCGTGCCTCAAGTGAGCACTCGGCTTTCGCTACGGGTGACAGCCGACGCGCATGGGGTTCCTTTCTTTTGTGATAGGAGTAAAAATCACTAGAGTATCCTACAATTTTTTTCCAACAAGTCCATACCAATGATGCTATAAAAATGTATTTTTAGATTTACTCCCATACGATCTTGTTAATCACCTAATTTATCATATATATGTTAAAGGCATAAATATTTCAACTATGACTCTAAAAATTTAATAAAATTTACACACCAATAATTCATGCAATTATCCCCCAACTAAAGTAATGTAAAATCTCAACAAACACTAATCATCCTAATCTATCTCGAACATTTCGCAAACCACACCATTTGGATGTCATCCATTTGTCCAAAAACCTAAAATGCATCACGCCACCTTGCCTATAAAGTCATTTTCCCCCTAATCACCACACTCCTTCCACTTGCCACACCTTTATACACCATCGTAATTCCCCACATCAAATGCTACATTTGTTACAATGGTCATATTGCCCCATCTACTCTCATAAATAAAGCCATTAAAGTCATTTATTCTTTCAACACAACAACATGGGGGAATATCATAAAATGAGGAGATATTTGTTTACCAGAAGAGATCTATGATCCATTTATTTGAGAAAAAAATGTTTCAAAAATTATGACCAAAATGTTGTTAAAGAACTGCGAAGTTCGACATATCACTTAGAAGATTCGATCATAATAATGCAACATCCTTGGAGATATAACCAAAGGTATAAAAATTATTTAGTAATGAAAGACCCCAAGAGGGGGATCGTCCACAAGCCACTTCCTAAGAGGAAGAAATTATGGTGGAGGAGAATTTTTGCCATAATTCCATCATGCACCACCCATAGTCAAAAGCCAAAATAAAGGCATAACCAATTTGATCATTCATTTAGAATAAGTAAAAATTGGATAAGAAATAAGTTTAATTCTCTATTACTAGAAGAATAACCAACATAGCAAATATAGTAGAGCCTTACAATCTCCATACCAGTATGGGAACCAAAATTATCCTCTAGAACTCTCAAAGAATAAATGGCTAGAAATTAGTATTTCTTTGAACAAGATGATGAAGAAGAGTTTGATGATTTTAAAAACAAATGCTTTGATAGATGCAATCTAGATCCATGACATAAAAAATTAGTGAACCTAGAAGAATATTTGAAGAACCCCTACAGTAAATTGAAGAAGAAGAAGTCACAAAAATCCTATTACAAGACCCTTCCCACAAGAGGCTTGTCTACACCACAATCCCAAAGAAAAGAGGAGCCAAACTTTGTTTACATAACCCATCTCATAAGTGGAATGTATACTCAATTTATACCATTAAAAGTTAATGATAAGTTTTTTAATGCTCGTGTACACACAAGTGCCTCATTATCATTTTTTAAAGGTCCCATAATTAAAGATAGAGAAAAACTAAAAAAATATTAAGTCTATACAACTCTTGATGTTCAGGGGGATTCTTTTGATAGCAAATACTATAAACATCATGAACCATGATAATTCAAGGAAAACTTTTGTCTATTTCTTATAATATAATAATATGCATGCAGATACCTTATTGGGGGTGTTTTTATAAACAACTACTCTCCATATGTAAGTACCTCGAAAAGTATACTATTTATTATCCATAGAGAAAGAGTTAGATCACCTATACTTATTAATGTTTTTGAACAATTTATTAATACTTTAAGTCAAAACCAATCAATTGTGTCTTTCAAAACATGGGATGGGAGAAGCCATAAAAGAAGAAATATGTTCAAATGACCCTCAAAAAATGGCAAGAAAGAATGCCAAAAATGGAGATAAGAATTAAGGAGGGAAAAATAATGAACATAGAAAAAATAATCATAATACCTGTCATAGATTATCAAGACATGGAAAAGGAAATTAATGACTTGTTTAGTTCAAAATAGATAGAACCCTCCACATACCCTTTTTTGTTATGTTTTCATGGGTAATTAGCATTTGGAGCATAAGAGAGGATAGAAAAGAATGGTTATAATTTGAATACAAGTTGATATTTTATTAAATAAGGGTCAAGGAAGAAGATAAGCATAAAACCACATTTAGTCATCCTTTTAGATAGTTTCAATCGAATTTTATGCCTTTAGACAAACAAATGCTCCATCTTATTTCCAATCGCATATGGATTTTATTTTTCAAAATGAATATAATTTTTATGCATTAATAGAAACAATAATTTAGTTATTAAAGTATTGTTTAATTCATCCTAGTCTCAATAATGCATGTGTTTAATGTGTTGATTAGGTGTCATACTAGTATTGTCATACTTGAATAAGGATGTGGTGTTATCATATTAAGTTTGAATAGGTCACCAGTTTGCAATTCTCATCACTCTCTTTTGAGTGATTTTTGCACTTATTGTGGGCATGTTGAAGTGTCATGTTTGATTTATAATTTAGCTGTTCAATATCTATATGTTGAAGTTGAATACTTTGATGATAAGAAATTACACAGAACAACTCAGAAGCATTTACACAGAAACAAGACAGAGCTTGTATATTTTATTAATCTTAAAATCAAGCATTACAACAAAAAGAGAGAGCTGCAATATTTATAGATATTGGACAGCTTCTATCTCTTCCACAATACATGGAACAAATCTCCTAAACAAAGCAAATATGCAGAAATAACATATTGCCCCTAAAAATATTCTACAGGAAATCATCCGAGAACAATATTCTAACTAAAGAACATCCTCCACAATCTAAGGGATGATAACAACACACTAACAACTAAGCTAACTAAAGTAATTAAATAATTACTTTATTATAATTACACATTAATCCACATATGGTGAATTAAGTGTTAGATTATTTCTAACATTCCCCCTTAATTCATCATATTCTGAAGTGAACAGAGAGAAATACTCAATGCTTCAAATTTAGGACGTGCAAGAGATTTTGTGAAGATATCTCGCACGCCGATGTTCTCATTTGGGCAATGCGGAAGTTTGAATGTTGTTGTTCTAAACTTGTTCGCAAATGAAATGTACCTGCACCTCAATGTGTTTGGTGCGTTCATGAAAAACTAGATTCTAAACAAGTTTTATTACTCCTTCATTATGTACATGTAGGATTGTTGGATGATCTTATGGAATTCCCAATCCTTCAAGTATCCGTCTGAGCCAAATCGCTTCACAGACAGCTCCTCCTGCTGCGTGATATTCTGCTTCTATGGAAGACCTTGAAACACAATTTTGTTTCTTGCTCCCCCATGAAATAGGTCCAGATCCCAAAAAGAACACAAATCCTGAAGTGGACTTCCTATCATCAATGTTCCCTGCATGATCTAAATCTGTATATCCTGTCAAGAAGAAGTTATCATTCTTCTTGTATTCTAGGCTAAAGTCCATGGTTCCTCTAATGTATCTCAGTACCCTCTTTGCTTCTTTCCAATGACAAACCCTTGGTTCTTGCATAAATCGAGAAAGATAACTAACTGCATAGCTGATATCTAGCCTAGAATAAGTTAAGTAAATGAGACTCCCAATCAACTGTCGATAAAGAGTAACATTTACTTGTTCTGATGGATCTGTGTGAGACAATTGAAGCCTTGTCTCCATAGGTGTAGCCATTGGTATACTATCCATCATTCTAAATTTCTTGAGCATTGTCTTGGCATATTTTAGTTGAGTAACAAAGATGTGATTTTCCTTTTGCCATACTTCAAGTCCAAGACAATAATGAAGAAGCCCGAGATCTGTCATGTCGAATGATCGATTTAGATCTTCCTTAGTTGTTTCAATCATCTTCACCGAACTTCCAGTGATGACTAGATCATCGACATATACTACTATGATCACTATCTCCCCCCCTTGCTTTTTGAGATAGAGATTAGGATCATATGGACTTCTTTTGAATCCATGTTTGATGAGATGCTCATCAATCTTTATGTACCATGCCCTAGGAGCCTGTTTGAGACCGTACAGTGACTTTATGAGTCTACATACCTTTCCTTCTTTACCTGGTATGAAAAAACCTTCTGGTTGAGTCATGTAGACTTCTTCCTGTAAATCCCCATTGAGAAATGCACTTTTTACATCCATTTGATGAACTTTCCAACCAAATTGTGTAGCTAGAGCAAATATCATCCTGATTGTTTTGATCTTAGTTGTTGGTGCGAATGTTTCTTCATAATCAATGCCTTCTTTTTGTGCATAACCCTTAGCTACCAATCTTGCCTTGTATTTATCAATGCTTCCATTTGATTTGTACTTTGTTTTAAATATCCATTTGCAACCTATTGCCTTCTTCCCTGGTGGAAGATCTGTAAGTTGCCATGTATTATTTTTAATCAAAGAGTTGAATTCTGAATTCATAGCATCTGACCAAGGTTTTGACTGTTTGGCATCCTGAACTATAGTGGGCTCACTTGATTCAATTATTATACTCATCAAGGCTAAGTTTACCTCATTTTGAGCCATACTATGAGTTCTTGGTCCTGAAGTGGATGTGTTAGGATCACTATCCAACTTAGCATCTCGAATTAGATTAGTATACCACTTAGGCATATGTTTAGTTGTTCCTGTAGATGGAGGAGTTGAATTATCCTTATCATCATTATCTTCATCAAGAACATCTTCTATTTTCTTAGTAGGATTGTTTTGTGAGTTTATGGAAGGAGCATCTGCTTCTTTATTTTCAAAAAACTCAACATCTCTACTTGTGAAATTTTTTCTTGTTTTTGGATCCATTAACCTATATCCCAAGGCTTCATCACTGTATCCCAAGAATATAAGTTGTTCTGATTTCATATCAAGTTTAGTTCTCTTTTTCTTAGGAATGTGCATACTTGCCTTGCATCCAAAAACTCTAAGGTGTTTTATAGATGGTTTGTTCCCTGACCAAGCTTCCTGTGGTGTTATTCCATCAAGTGTGGAAGTGGGAACTCTATTCAGCAGATAAACTATTGTTTTTACTGCTTCTGCCCAATATGTTTTACTCAAGCTTGAGTCGTCAATCATACACCTTACCATTTCCATTATAGTTATATTCCTTCTTTCAACAACACCATTTTGTTGTGGTGTATATGGAGGTTCCATTTGCCGATGAATTCCATGTGTTTCCAAAAAGCTTTGAACTCATTACTGGTGTATTCACCCCCTCGATCTGAGTAGAGTGTTTTTATTTTCTTACCAGTTGCATTTTCACAAGCTACTTTGAATTTCTTGAAAGTTTCAAAGGCTTGGTCTTTGGTGTGAATGCAATATACCCACATTTTCCGTGAGTAATCATAAAAAAGCATAAAATATTGAAACCCTGAATGACTAGGTCTCATAGGTCTGCACAGATCGGTATGCACCAGATCAAGTTTACCACAGGCCCTGAATGTACTGCTTTTCTGAAAAGAAGCTCTATGTTGTTTTCTTGCCAAACAATTTGTGCACTTGTCTGTATTTTTCTTGAAATTTGGCAGTCCTCTTACCATATTATTTTTTTGAAGTGTTTCAAGATAGCCAAAACTTACATGGCCAAATCTTCGATGCCACAATTGTGCCGATGATGTATCCTTAGCTACAAGGGCCTGATTTTTGGTTTGAACAAAATCCAACTGAAACATATGACCTACACCAGAAGCTCGTGCAACAATGTTGGATTTTTTAGACTTATCTTTGATTAAACACATCTTCTTTCCATCTGTACAATCAAAATCCACTTTTAAGTTGTGCTCCAAAAGCTGACTTACTGAAAGTAGATTCTTTGTCAATCCAGGAACATATAGAACATATCTTATTGTGCACTTTCTTGATCCAAGAGGTAAGGAGATGTTTCCAATTGCTTGTACTTTGTACAATGAATCATCACCTAACGAAACAGAGTCTTTGTTAGGTGTATTCTTTAACTCTAAGAACCAATCATTTCTCCCAGGCCATATGTCTTGTTGCTCCTGAGTCAACATACCAAATTGCCTATGGTGAATTGATTTCTTGAGTTGATTGTGCAGCAAATAGGAAGTCCTCATCTAGTGAGTTATCTTCTTCTTCAGCAATGTTGTCGTGCTACGGTGTTTTCTTTTTCCAGTTACTTTTCCTTTGTCCTTGTTGTTTGTTTTGATAACCCTGACTAGATTGTTGAAAATTTGGCTTCTTGCCACTAGATGAACCCTTCTGAAATGTGTTATACCAACAATCTTTTAAGTCATGTCCTTTTCTGCCACAAATCTGACACTGCTTTTGCTGAGTGTTCCCTTGAGTATTCTGTTGAGAATGCTACTTGTGTTGCTTACCAGTTGTATGAATCTGTTTCTTTCCCTTATGGAATGAAGAGAGGGCTTGTTCCTCATCTTCTATAGGTTTGTTCATGGACTCTTCCTATTGTAACATGTTCACTAACTCTTCAAAACTTGTAGTTGGACCCATAATGTTGAGAGTTGTGACAAATATTTTGTATGAGGCTGGTAAAGCTCTCAATACAATAGGGACAAGAGATTCATTAGTGACCTCTACTTCCAAAGCTTGGAGAGATGATCTCAATATAGCAACACACTTTAGAAAACCTTCAATAGACTCATTAGAATTCATTTTGAGACAATGGAGTTGTGTTTGTAATTGCAAAATAGCATTTTTGTTCTTAGCTTCATATACAGTTGCTAGTTTATCCCATGCTTCTTTTGCAGTTGTCACTTGATGAATATGAGGTTGTACATCATCAGTTACACCAAACAGAATTATAAGTTTTGCCTTTTGATTAGCACGATCAAACACACGTTGTTGAGCAATATCATTTTCTGGTCTCGTTATCGAGCCATCAACTACACCAATTATGTCCTCAAATTCAAGTTGAGTTTTAATTTTCATTTTCCATGCAGCATAATTATCTCCTCATAGGAGTTGTGAATCGGGAGAAAAAATTTGGGCGCATTGTTAGCCATTTGTGCACGAAAGAAAAGAGAGATAGAGAATCAAACACAAAACAAATCCCCCCTCAAATCAGTACATACACACCCACCCAAAATTTCTCTTATTTTTGGGCTCCTTTTCGGCCGTGTTACAATGATCTTCCGGCACTATTGGCCATGATTACAACAAGTAGTATCAGGAAAAATGACCCCCCTTCTAAATTTGCTTTGAAAAATTGAAATTTTCGCAATTTTTTTTTTTTTAAAAAGGGCTCTTTTGGCCTCTTTTCCCCTTACAAAAAATAATTTTCCCTTCACAAATTTTTTATTTTATTTTTCCTTTTATCTCGTCTTAAAGATCGAGATTTACAATATTAAAATTGAATTTCAAAGGAAAAATTCAATTTTTGTAAAATTCAATATTAATATTAAAATCGAGATCTACTTTGCTAAGATCTAGCAAAGGTTAACTAGCCAATTCGGCCAGTTACCATATTATCAATTTACTTGTAAAAATTAAATTTTGTCAAAGCTTTAAACTCGTTAAAACTTTATATATATTTATATGAAGCCCGAATATAGGGCTTACCTAGCAGAGTGATTTTCTTGTTTCCTCCGTCGGTTGGATTCTCCGTCGCCTCTATGTATCCACCGACGCCTCGTCTTATTTGTTATTACAGGGACATTGGGGTCTTTGGAACGAGCTCAGTCTCCTCCTCAAAGCCGTTTGAAGCTTGCTTGCTCGGTTCTCCTCGCCTCTAATCAAGACGGCTCTGCTCGTGGTGTTAGATGCAATGCAGGATAATTTTAGCGGCGAATATTCGTAATATGGCGAAAATTTCATTTTAGGAAAATTTGAAAAGGCGAATTATTCGGAGTGGGTCGGTGTCCTCCTCCTCGCCTAAAATATAAAGTATATTTTTTTGGGGTCGGTTTGCTTCATTTGAAAACATCTCTATAAAACCTATTTGATTAATCAAATTACCAATACCGCTCGCATACCCTTTTCATACTGAGATTCAGACATCGTTATCCCGCGTGATTGTTGGCGCGCCGCCGACAAATGCATTATCGACGCCGACAAGAGAAATATCGACGCGACTTGGGCTAAGGCTCGACGCCGACAAGAGGAAGGCTCGACGCTGAGGAAGGCTCGACGCGCGATGCAGGAAGGCTCAGCGCGGAAGGCTTGACGCGCGGCTGCAGGAAGGCCCGACGCTGACAGTAGAAGGCTTGACGCGCGATGGATGAAGGCTCGACGCGCGACTGGCAAAGATTGGACGCGCGACATCCGATCGCAGCTCACTCGCGACAAGACTCGGAGACCTGTTCTTGGTCGCTTGGATTCTTTTCACGACGCACTATGACTCTTTTCGCCACCTCAAAGAATACGAATAACCTAAAAGTAAGTAAGAAATCTCAAATCACTCTTCAAGTATTTTGGAAACTCTGCATGGATACTAATGTAAATACCAATCATATAGATGCCACCAAAAAGAATCGGAATACGGATCTTGGTGGAAGGCATTATTGAGGTGGACATGCATTCTCGCAGATCAGATCAAGAAACTACGATAATATGCCGATCTTGAAGATATTGTTCTGGCTGGGGTGCAACTTGGCATGCAGCTAGATATCACGTATACAAACACCGAGCAAAATGGAAGACACGAAATCAATATCAAACTCGTCCAAGAAAGAGGAAACCAGTGATCGCGATATTGCAAGGTCGATTCGCAGGGAAGTCGATCTCCAAGCAGTCATGGTTCCTCGTATCTATTCTCGGATATTAGATGTGGTTCCTCTTTCACTTGGGCTCGTGCTCATGTTCTTGGAGCTTGTGCTAGGATCTTTGGCTCTAGCAAAAATGCTCCAACTCAAAGCTCTTGGTGCAGGAACAATGGAGCTCGGTCACGGCATGCAATATCCTCACATCTGGCTCGGATCTGTAGGGTGTTGGCTCGTACTCCACGAAATCTTCTCCCCTTACTCATTGGATCAAGCTCAGGCAAAAGCCGTGTATCTTTCAACACAGGTTTTCAATTTTCCCAATTGTCGTGATTGTCATCAATTGTGGCTTCTGCTGCTTGATGATTCCAGAATCTGCTGCCAGGATGTGTGTGGAGTTGGTGAGGGGCAGTGAAGAGGCCTGGGAAACTCTGGCTCCTTCTTGCTCAAGCTTCCTATCCTCCTTTCTCAATACTTCCTACACTCCCTCACAGTTCAGGATCTGAACGTGCTCTGATACCAGATGTTGTAGTTGAATACTTTGATGATAAGAAATTACACAGAACAACTCAGAAGCATTTACACAGAAACAAGACAGAGCTTGTATATTTTATTAATCTTAAAATCAAGCATTACAACAAAAGAGAGAGCTGCAATATTTATAGATATTGGACAGCTTCTATCTCTTCCACAATACATGGAACAAATCTCCTAAACAAAGCAAATATGCAGAAATAGCATATTGCCCTAAAAAGCTTCTACAAGAATCATCTCGAGAACAATATTCTAACTAAAGAACATCCTCCACAATCTAAGGGATGATAACAACACACTAACAACAAAGCTAACTAAAGTAATTAAATAATTACTTTATTATAATTACACATTAATCCACATATGGTGAATTAAGTGTTAGATTATTTCTAACACTATAAATATTCCAATTTGTTTTCATTTATAATAATCTTCATATTTTTGTTGTGTAGCAGCATACATGATCTTGTGTTTTTTACATAATTTGGTATTAAAACAAGCTTATGCACCCAAATCGACCAGATGTTTATTTAAGGAGGTTTAGGAATCTTGTAGAAGAGAGACCTATCACCCAAGATGAGGATCCCCAAGGAACCCTTACTCTCAAACTACCTCGACCCCCAACTCCTACCCATGTTTTACAAAAATGTTTGAAAAGCAAAAATTTGCTCCTATAAACAAAGCATGCATTTGTATCTAGTATGTTAAAAATACATTATTTTCAACAAAAATAACATTTTTGGATTTAAAAATTTGGGCACCACAGGGTCCCCTGTATATTGCATAGTTTTTACTTTTATACAAAGGGCATATAGCCCTATCTCAAAGTCATGCACTCCCCGAGCTCTTGCGAAGGAAAATTGAGCTACAAATAAGAATGAGCTCATTAATGAGACTAGGAGAATTGTTTTAATCCTCGATACAAGTGAGCAAGTTGGGTTCCAAGAAAATTCAAAATGCATAGCTCTTAGTTTAAGGTAATTTGTATTATAAAGGTGGAGAATTGACATACTTTGATCTTGATCTTGACACATTTATATCCTATGTGAGTTGTTCTCATGGTGCATTGTTAACATGAGCTTGAACAAGAAGATATGTTCTTATGCCTTATTAAGTATATTTGACTAAACTCTTAGCGATCTCAGTCTATATTAGCCATGGCTCAACTTTTGTTTCCTATTCATGATCTCCCACTGGTCCTAAGCCTCATCTCAACCCTCCAACTACTTGTGGCATGATCTAACATCTTGGCAAAGCAACTCTGTGACCGAGTTGATTTACAACATACACAAGTGTCTTCTCACTTTGGAAAAATAGCTTCGTAGGTTAATATCTCTCCAATAATACTTTTCTCCCATATTGACCAAGCAATCAAACCATATAAGCTTCCTCCACCATAAAAGTGATAAGAAAACAAACATCTAAGGCATTTGTATAGTTAAATGTAACCTAACACTAAAAGACAAAGCAAGAGAACACTAAAATGCATATTGGATGGCGACCACAATGCGGTAAATAAAAAACAAATCATGGTTTTTAAAAATTTAAATATGTTTTTGTTTGCTTTCTTACCTAGTTGGCCATGTTGGCTGACCAAGAGTCTAAGGCCTTATCCCACCCACAAGGTCACGGGTTCGAGCCCGACCTCGACCCCACCTCACCCACATTTTTGGTTATAATAAAAACCTTTGTTTTTTAAAATTTAGATATCAGTCCCTTCATATATGTTTCTAGTTAGATCCTTGGCTAGCTGCATCTTACTACTTAAGAACCTACCCCTCCCAAAGGACACAAGTTCAAACCCACGCTCTCTACCATTTTTCAACCCCTAATTTGGCTCTTACTCCACCTTAAATAGACATTTTCTCTCTATAGAAGCAAAGTCGGGTGGCCAAACACACTTGTTGCAAAACAAATGCACCACAAGAGGTTGGGGTTCAATGCTAATCTACTCTATTTGCATAAAACTCATTCAAAATGGGCCTATTTAATAAAACAAAAGGAGAGAAATTTTACAAAAGGGCTTATTTAATTTTTTTGTGAATTCCAAAACGAGTGAGTGTTCTAGTTTTTTCAAAACATCAAAAATTACAAAAAAATTAAACATTTTTTTCAAAAATAAAGGGATTACAAAATTCAAAGAAAAAAATATCGCTTGGAGGGGAAGCTAAAACTACAAAACCTACTTGCCCTCAAATAATCACCACGCCCATCCTGCTTATATAAAAAATATTGAAAAAACATTTCTAGAAACTAGATTCTGAATCCTATAAAATAAAAATTGTTTAGGGAAATTTTGATGCATTTTTTTGTAAAAAAATCTCATAAGACTTAAAAAGGGCTTAAATTTTATTTTTGTTCTTAAAGGGGAAAAGAAAAAAATCATTTTTATTGTATATTTCATTATTTTATATTAATTTGCAAATTGGCATACTGCTACAAAATCATTGTGCATAATAAACATTTGTGAAAAAATGAGTTCTAAAACACACTCACGAGACCATTCGATCTCAGCAACATTTGATATTGGTAGTGCCCTTGGACCACACTTATAGGTAAAGATTGTTATGCTTCTGCTCTGAACATACAAAGGATTACCTAATATAGCTACAACAATGAGGTTTATGGAATCATCCCTATAAATAGTCAGGGAGTAATAAGGATAATTCACTCATTAACATCCCTTAGTTACCCTTTCACCGCAATCATGCATAAATCTTGAAATTGGAAAAATCTAAGTATATCGGACTCATCACCCATATAGAAAAATATCACTTTAAACAAGTGTCATCGATAGATGAATCCTTCTCATGTATAGTCTACACATCATGTACCACTTTTCCCTCTCGTGTGTTAATATATCTTTCACATACCTTCAAGTATATTTTAAGGGCGAACTTCTTCCAAGACTAACAAATATATGGAAATGATGCATATATAGAGAGGTTTGGTTTATCCACGTGATAGTATATAAAGAGGAAAAATGTTTTGGATTGATAAGTAATCAATAAATCACGTTTATATGATTTGTACAAAAACACTATGGAAAACAATGGTCCAAAATCCTTGCTATCATATTTATAACTCCTACCTAGAGATAGTTATGTTGCATGGAAAAAAATATCAAGACTTGCTGAAATTTGAGGATATCAAGAATTTGTAGATTTTGCCAAACATTCAACAAATGTTGATAAACAATGCGATATGATATAGTTAACCAAAAATTAAAGATCTTCATTAGGTTTGGTGTAACATACAAGGGTCAACCTCATATAAGAGATAGAGAAATGGATAGATCAATTTGGGACAAACTAAAAATGGTATATGAAGCATAAAATTAGAGTAGTGTCCTTCATCTTCAAAACCAACTACACAGTCTCAAACTCAAGTCAAATGAGACAATTGATTTTTTTGAGATATGTTGCAACATTAAATGCCTCATTTCTATCATTGAATGAACTTGTGGAAGATAAAACACTTATATCCATAGTGTTGAGAGCATTACCGTAATCATACACAAGTGTTTGTCACCACATTGAATCTCTTGGAAAAGAAACCAATGTTTGAAAAGTTGTTCAACATGCTACAACAAAAATAATCCTTAAACAATGAAGGCATTTATGAAGACCATGCTCGCTTCCAACTCAAAGACAAGAATACCCAAAAATTCTCAAAGAAATAAGAAAACACTCAATAACATAATACATAGAAAAATCAAGGGTCATTAGTGTGGAATCATAGCACCCCGAATGGCCCAGTGTGAAGTGGGGCATTCGGTGTGATTGCACAACATGGGACCATCTCTCAAGCATGGGACTTGCAAAACTTGAGATGGACCTCTGGAGAAAGCCGGTTCTTGCTTCCTAATCTACCTGCCATAAGCTACTCTAGTGCAGCAAAACCTATTCTATCCTAATCTAACCATTCCAAGGGGGAGAGAGAGAGAGAGAGAGGGTGAAAGAGCCTACACTAAGTGGTGATACACTAGAAAAGGAAGTGGTTGAATCACAGACCCGACTGCCTGAAGTGGAGAGAGGTGAGCAGAGGAGAGGGTGGACAGAATGCACCACGGACCAAAGATAGATTTCACACAGACACCACTTCGAAACCCATTAAACACAGCTCCTAGGACCTGTAACGAACATCGAATATGCACAGTATACCCTGCAACAATGAGAGGTAAGAAGAGACAACAAAATAAGCCAAGGATGGATAAATGCATCACGAAACAAATTTTATTGCTCCAAAATGTTACACAGTACATCATCAGTGGGCAAGAGGCAAGAAAATGCCATTACAAAGCCATGGGAGGAGGCTTAGACTCCACATTCTACCCTAAGGAAGAAAGAGAGGGGGGCGAGAGGAGAAACAACAACCAACCCTTTGAATATGCCCCTTCATTACAATATATAGGAAGAATAAGAGAGAGAAGAGGGAAGAATTAGAATCCTACTTCAACCACCTAGAGATACATATTGAATCTTGCTTTGAAAGCTCAACCACTATCAATCAATGCCTTTCTCAAATCCACCCCAAATCTGTCATGTTTGGTTCCCGTACGATCAAATCGAATCAAATCAGTAGTTGGAGAAATCGGGCTTTGTATTAATGGCCTGGAAGATGTTTTCCCATTTTCACCCACCAAAGCCTGTTAAGAATGATATTTTATGTTTCCATGGTGTAGAGGGTGTCGAGACGTTTCCAAAAATTCTTCTCTCACCCAAATCTGAGTCTCCAGTCAAAAGATATGGCCATTTGAATATTTGGATCGCGAGCGCGTATTTTTTAAAAGTTTGTCCATACGAGTCCATGTGATAGCCTCTCCGCATGCACTCTATACTTAGTCATTTTTGGCCCACTCTCCTTTTTGACCTTTGTTGACCATTTGCTATGTGGAGGGCTAGCGCAAGTTTGAGTCTTCGGCCTAGATCCCGCTTTTGAATGTGCGTCGTTAAGACACTTGCACCCTCCGCTAAGTCGAAGACTTTTCAATGGTCGGTGTAAACTTTTTGAGGCTCTAGACGCGTGGAATCTTGGCGCTCATTTAGGTCTACCCCTTTGGATTTAATCTTTGGAGGTGTGTCGTTTAAACACTTCGCTCCCTCTGTTGTCTCCTCCATACTTAGTCATTTTTGGGCCCGTTCTGAACCATTTACGAAGCCCAAGACTTCGAATCTTTTCTATTTCTTTTCCTTTAAGCCTCTGGTTCTTTTGACACTACTTGGCCTCCTACCCCAACCCTGCTATTCCATTTCTAAGCCCACATATAATTTGTTTGTTGGATTTGAAGCACGGGTTTACTCGACAGAGCCATTTCTTGAATTTCTTCTTACATGGGGTCGTTTGATCTTTTGTAGGCCTTGCCACTCCATTGTAGAGTTCCTCTGTTTCCTGATTGTAGGATTTGAATGTGAATTCTCTAGCTTCTTCTTGTGCGGGGTCGTGGCTGATCAATTTTTGGGGGAAAAATATGGATAACAATTTGGTGACTCATAAGGGTATTTGCCTACTAGATGAGAGGACCAGTTGCCTTGAAGCATCCATTGGGCATGGAGTCATAATTAATGGCCTGGTACTGACCCTTCTTTCAAAATGGACTCTCTGATTACCCACTTTTCACTTTTTCCTGACCCTAAGCCTGCCCACGCATCCACACTCTCAATTTTCATAAGAGATCTTGAAACAAGGCTTCTGAGAGTAGAAATTTTTTTTAACCTGGGGCTTTTGTCTGTCCCTAAATGGGTTGTCTTGAAAATGTTCTTTAGTTTCTCTACATTTGTTTTATTTTGAAATTTGTAACTGTTACAGAAACTATGAGTCTTCTACCATGAATAGTGAAGGGCCTAGCCTTAGTAGCTCTAGAGAAATACGAACAAAACTTATGTACAAAGACAAAATCATACATGCCTCAAATGAGACATGCAGAGTGTGCACAAGCACTTCTTCTGCTGGAAACAAAGTCTACTCCTACTCCTAAACTAACCAGAGAGAAAAGGGGCTAAACAAAGCTTGTTATAGGCAGGGAGAAGTAGCTTCCCTTTCTCAAGAGAGGCAGCCATGCAAATGATTTGACACTAAATATGGCTGCCTGTATGAGTGAAAAATTGACTTTAAGCCGATCCTCCACCCATATCAGCAAGGTATCAACATTAATGGAAAATACCTCCTCAAGCTGATTTACATTGGACTCCTGGAGGTGTTGATGGTGACCCTTGGTGCTTTGATACTCATCCTCATGCCCTGAAGTAGGCATGACTGGTTTTGGCTTCTCCCTTGGCTCCAATGAAGCCAAATATCTGATTGGGCAAGGTATGGTCCTTTGAATCTGCCCATGGTTTTGAACTCTAACTCCAAGAATGGAGCCTTCTTGCTGACCCTCATGGATGGATGGTGTGGGAGGAATGATAGCCTCATACTCTTTCTCTTCCTCTATAGTAGGTGTGACTTTTGGAAGATCAAAATCTTCCAACTTTGATTCAGGAGGCATGTTGCAAACTGTAGGTTGTGCTTGCACGCTCTCTTCCATGGTAGCAGGCTCTTGTGATTGAATAATGAATGATGGGGGAGAAAATATTACAATTTCAATTGGCTCCCTCTTATCAAAACATTCTTTTGATTCTGGTAGGAAATCAAACTCTTTACTGTCCTGATGTAACAAGGTCTCTCCCTTTTGCATGGTGATCTTAAAATCTTTTTTATCTTCACCATATGAAGCTTCATCTTCAAACATGAAGCTAATGAGTTCAGGCTCCTCCAAAAGATTAGACTTTTGGAGAGGTTGAATGGGAGAGGGGTTGTATTTTCTTGTGCAACCAGCTCATGATTCAATGCCTCTAAATTTGTCTTGGTCACCTCCATATGCTCCTTTTTAATTGGGCTTGGAGTTGGTTGTTCTTCTTCCTTCTCTTGTGAAGAACATGGAAGACTCATATCTTCCAACCTTGGTTCCAGAGATATGTTATGAGACATAGGTTACTGCTCTTGAATGCCCTCCTTCATGATAGCAAGCTCATATGCTTGTAAGATGGATGATGGAAGAGAAAATGATGTGATCTCCATGGGATTTTCTCCATCAAATCAATCCTCCAAGTCAGATAGATAATCTACCTCGTTGTTGTCCTGTTGCATGTGCTCAACCTCCTCCATGGTGTCCTCCTAATTTGAAACTTTCTCACCATGGTTTCCCTCTTCCTCAAACATGAATTTTGAAAGATCAAACTCTTCTTCAACATCAGAGCTCGAAGGGGATGAAGTGGGAGGAAGAACTGAAGGTTCTTCTAGTAGCCTGCTCCACACTTGGGGCCTCTGAAACTATATGGTCCTCCTCCTCTGCTGAAAATTCAGCCTCATCCACCACTGGCTCTTCAACCTTGACCTCCTCTATTGGCTTGACCATCAAGGGGATCTTTGTAAACCCAAATTTAGTAGCCCAACTCATCAGATTGTCTGTTATTTCTTTTCTGTTGGGCTCCTCTTCTTGTTGTCCTTGACTGGATTCTTGAGTATCTTCCCAACATGGACTTGGGAAAGCAAGAGGAGTGGCAGGTTGGGGTTCAACCAACTTTGCAATTGTTTGTGGTGGGGAGGGAGGTGGAACTTCTTGTTTGTTTGGAGGGGATGACTATTTGGAAGGGAAAAGGGCAGAAGAACTGAGATGAGGTGGAAGATCAGGGGATGGAGAAGAGAAACTAACACTTGGGGCAGAAACTGAGGGGCTTGACTCTTGATCATGCTGAAATGATAAAGACTGAGGAAGAGAAAATGAAGAGCTAAGAGGTGGTGGACTTACCCATTGACAAGGTTGTCTCACACTTTGCTCATAAGCCTCAATGTCCTCAATCCACTTGTGTAAGTTGAGGCAACACTTCAACCATGAAGCCAAGCTTCTCCTGAGGGTTGTAATGTCTTGGAAAAGGGCCTTCCCATGGAAAAGGTGCCCTACAACCAATCTTGAATGCCTTCATTTGTGCTATGCCCCTTGACTGAACCATGTCAGCCTCCATTTTTTGAATTTTCTCCAATAAACCAACATTCTCCACATAGTTGTCACCATTGTATGTGTCCCCTTGTTCTTGATAAGCTCCATGGCCAAAATGACTTTGACCCTGCTCATATGGGTAAGCATAATGGTCCTGGATTTGATTATAATGCTGATTTGGAGGAGTTGGGAAATGCATTAGCGGTGGATCGCATTGATATAAGTTTGAGTTCCATGAAGGGAATGAAGTCATGATTGCACAAACTCATCGAATGGGAGAAAATGACAAAGATGGAAGAAGAAAATGGATGAAAATGAGTGGAAATGGATGGAAAAGGTCAGCAACTCAGAGAATGGTTTTTGACCAGATGGAGTCGCCAGATGTGCTTACATGTGCCTCAAAAGGTTGAATCCCACTAAGAACACATCTACTTGATGAAATGAAGTGGTAAGGTACCTCAGACCTGTCCCACTAGACATGCCAAAACTATTAGTGTGGAATCACAACACCCTTGAATGGCCTGGGTGTGAAGTGGGGCATTCGGTGTGATTGCACAACATGGGACCATCTCTCAAGCTGTGGGACTTGCAAAACTTGAGATGGACCTTCGGAGAAAGCCGGTTCTTTCTTCCTAATCTACCTGCCACAAGCTACTCCAGTGCAGGAAGAACCTATTCTATCCTAATCTAACCATTCCAAGGGGACAGAGAGAGAGAGAGTGAAAGAGCCTACACTAAGCGGTGATACACCAGAAAAGGAAGTGGTTGAATCACAGACCCGACCGCCTGAAGTGGAGAGAGGTGAGCAGAGGAGAGGGTGGACAGAATGCACCATGGACTAGAGATAGATTTCACACATACACCACTTTGAAACCCATTAAACATAGCTCCCATGACCTGCAACGAACATCAGAATATGCACAATACCCTGCAACAATGAGAGGTAAGAAGAGACAACAAAATAAGCCAAGGATGGATAAATGCATCACGAAACAAATTTTATTGCTCCAAAATGTTACACAGTACATCATCAGTGGGCAAGAGGCAAGAAAATTTCATTACATAGCCATGGGAGGAGGCTTAGACTCTATGTTCTACCCTAAGGAAGAAAGAGAGAGGGGGGGCAGAGGAGAAACACCAACCAACCCTTTGAATATGCCCCTTCATTACAATATATAGGAAGAATAAGAGAGAAGAGGGAATAATTAGAATCCTGCTTCAAACACCTAGACATACGCATTGAATCCTACTTTGAAAGCTCAACCATTATCAATCAATGCCTTTCTCAAATCTGCCCCAAATTTGTCATGTCTAGTTCCCCGGTGGATCAAATCAAATCAAATCTGGTAGTTGGAGAAATCAAGCTTTGTATTAATGGTCTGGAAGATGTTTTCCCATTTTCACCCACAAAATCCTATTAAGAATGATATTTTATGTTTCCATGGTGTAGAGGGTGTCGAGACGTTTCCAAAAAGTCTTCTCCCGCCCAAATCTGAGTCTCCAATCAAAAGATATGGCCATTTGAAAATTTGGATCGCGGGCGCGCAATATTTTAAAAAGTTTGTCCATACAGGGTCCATGTGGTGGCCTCCACATGCACTCTATACTTATTCATTTTGGGCCCGCTCTTCTTTTTCTACCTCTATTAACCATTTGCTATGTGGAGGGCTAGCGCAAGTTTGAGTCTCTGGCCTAGATCCCGCTTTTGAATGTGCGCCATTAAGACACTTGGCACCCTCCGCTAATTCGAAGAATTTTCAACGACCAATGCAACTTTTGGGGGCTTTTGACGCATGGAATTTTGGTTCTTGTTTGGGTCTACCCCTTTGGATTTAATCTTTGGAGGTACGCCATTTGGACACTTGGCTCCCTTCGCATTGTCTCCTCCATACTTAGTCATTTTTGGGCCCGTTCGAACCATTTGCGAAGCCTAAAGACTTCAAATATTTTTTGTTTCTTTTCCTTTGAGCCTCTGGTTATTTTGACACTACTCAGCCTCCTACCCCGACCCTGCTATTCCATTTCGAATCCCACCTATAATTTATTTGCTAGATGTGAAGCATGGGTTCACTTGACAGAGTCATTTCTTGAATTTCTTCTTGCATGAGGTCGTTTGATCTTTCGCAGGCCTTGCCACTTCATTGTAGAGTTCCTCTGTTGCCTGATTGTAGGATTTAAATGTGAATTCTCTAGCTTCTTCTTGTGTGGGGTCGTGGCTAATCAATTTTATCGGGGCAAAATATGGATAACAAAGTCATCTAAAGAAAAATGTCTTATTTGTTACAATTGGAATTGACTAATCATGTACCCAAATTTCAATGATTAGTTCTTTTATAAATAATAATTTAAACCAAGTTTTTATTTTGGGTACATGATTAGTTAATTCCAATGGTGCCCTAAGTTTGGTTACATTTTCCATAAAATGCAACACACACTTGTGCATATTGTGTAGTTACAACTTTTTCATATTTAATATTACCGTTTAGGGTTATGGGCATGGGTAGAGAAGGGTTCACAAAATTCGAGTAAATAGTTAAGGGTTCACAACACTTGGAAAAAAATTTAGGGCACAATGACACCAAAGAAAGGAACTACAACAACCCAATTAGAAAGGGGTAAACCCCGCATGAAGAGAGTAGAGGTTTAAGTTGAGGATCCATTAGAAGAAATATACTTAGAAATGCGTATCCTTGGTATGTTTAGGGTTTATGAATGGAAGTTGTAGCTCCCAAGTGCAAAATTAATGAGTATAATCATAGGGCTTCTCGGTCATGAAGCAACTTTGAGGCATATATGTTAAAGGAACTGTCGAAGAATGAAGAGGGGAAAATACTGGTCGACGATGGAATAAGAAGATGTTTGGAGAAAGTAGGGGTCTTACAATTTTTGAGGTCCCCTTCTTCATGAAGCCCACACATTTGTTTCAATGGCTCATGTCCAGAGTGCATGAGTACTATTTCTACTTCATGGGTCAAAGAATGAGACTTATAGGAGAATTGATTGAGCGAGTCACGTGGTTGGTAAATACAAGTGAGGACATGGAGTTAGATTTGTGTTTTGATGTGAAGATTGATGAATTAGCAATAAAATTATAGTAGGAGAAAGGAGGTAGAGCTATGCTCATTGATAACCTCATTGACCCGTAATTAGGGTCAGCTTGCAAGACCGGTAAGTCAGTAAATTGGGTTCTTCATAAAGATGGAAATATGTGAACAAGAAATTTTTATACATTGCACATAGAATGGCACACAAAACATAGTACAACATTGCACAATATTTTACGAATAATATTATAGAGGAGGCCATAGTGCACACGAAAGAAAGAGTAAAGATTACTTGAGGCTCCGTTCTTCTACTTATTGTTTTATAGGATATTAGAGTAATAGATGGTCTTGATGACAATATATGGGTTCATCTCGTCGATAAATAAGTCCCCTTCGATTCTGGTTCGCATAATACACTTGTGATGGTGAAATTTCTAATGTGTACAAAGTGAGAGTAAACAAGTGATATACTAGGATGCATGCCAAATTTCAAAACGAGTGTCATATTCCACCGAATCACAACAAAGGGCTAGAGGATAGGAAAAGTTTGTAGTAATACAACATTATAGTCTTGCGTATGGTTCGTAATGTAAAGCGAGGAGATGAGTCCCAGTGCAAGCTGCCATTTGAATTTACTACTAAGTACTTTAAGTGTGCGGTGAATAGGATCAAAGACGGCGTAAGATGACTTTTGATGCAAAAAAGGTGGACTCTAACTCGACATACTTTACTTGCCACATACAAATATGATGTTAGGCTCGTATACTTGGAGACGTTGGATCCAAACACACTAGACTTGTATCCTCGGTTGAATGTTAAAATAAAGGGGATGATATATAGGGTGTTTATTGTCTTGATACCGAAGACGTAGGGAAGAAAAGAGATGGAAGTCATAGATAATTATCTTCTAAAACTTGGGAGGAATATAGTACCACCTTTAAAGAGACACCTAAGGAAGAAGAAGAAGAAGAAGAAGGTGGGCTTGACCACACCCATACGTAAAGAAGGTGTACCGTAGAGAAGATCAAAGAAGGGTAATGTGCTGAACCTCTCAAACCTCATAGGAGAGTCCACGGAAGAACAAGGCCAAGTGCGAGGGGTCCAAAATAAGTTCAAGCGAGGAAGAGTCCAATGTTGAGGTTAAAGGTGAAAGATTAAGGGAAGAGTTAGAGCACGAATGGGAAGAAAAAGAGGCGGAGTATGTAGCACAAAATCATAAACGTGTTAATCCGAGAGATAGAAACACCTATCCAAATAGATACAAAGAAGCCAAAGGATTAGACACTGCACCCGAAGAGGCACATAAGGAAAAGGAAGCTGGAGACACTTTTCTTATCGTAGAAGATAAGGACGTAGAAGGTGAGGGTAGCACAAGCCGATTTACTCACCTCCAAGAAGCAACAAACGAAGGTGAAGGTAAATAAGAAGCGGTGGACTCTAAGATCACCACGTATGGATTTTGTAGATGACCCCAAGAAGGTCTTGAGGGCATGGTTCCAAAGTACAAAGCCTATAGAGAAGTTATTTGGTTGGGACCTTATGAATAAAGATGGTTGAGTCTCGAGAACCCAAAAAATGTTGTCATGGAACTTGCATACAATAGTAGAATAGCCTAAGTTCGAAGTAAGTAACAACTCCATTAACGTTATTGAGATAAAGAGTGAACTAGGAAGGAAGTACAAAATTGTAGACCCCATGAATCTAACTCGATGATCAAACATGTAATGCCTTAAACAAGTTGGCCACTACGATGTTGTGTGAAGGAATTTAGATGATTGGGCTACTCTATGAGTCATGATGGAAGACAAGAAGAAGAAGGAAAATGAAATTGAAGGCTTGAAGAAGGATCTTTAGGGGGTAGAAGAGATCCAAGGAGGCCTATGACAAAACAGAGCTTTAGTGTAGAAAATTCAAGGACAATGCCCTAACTTGATGAGTCGAGCGACACGATGGAGTACCTTGAAGATTTGGTGGGGATGCTTTTAGAGAACTTGAAGAGCAGCCCAAGACCAACCGCTGAGGATGTTGTAAGGGAAAAAGAAGTAAATAAAGTACCTATTGAAGCCAAGATCACTGAACTTGAGGATTTATTCACACAACTCAAGGAGGTAAGTGGTAAGGCCGACTTGGAATAATTGGTGAACATTGTTGTAGAGTTTATAATTGCACAAGTTAAGTAATTTCTTGTAGGGTTCATAGGGATTTTCAACTCTATTTTACTCATCACGCAACCATCACATTCCAAGATACCACACTCCTTTGTCATTTTGATCAACCAATCTATATGATTTTATGTATGCTTTTAACATTTTCTTGCATGCATACCAAGGCACTGACAACAACAAAAATTGGAAATCCCCTTTTTATTGAACTTTGACGAGTTATGGATCGATCTAGAAACCAAGCCGTAATCGTGTTTACATGACTTAGCTCAAATTTTGTATGGTTTCAACAAGTCTACCAACAACATATTTTAAACAAAAGGAAGCTTTCATTTAACACAAGATGAGAAAATTATGTCAAAACGCGTTGGAGTCCTGGGTGTGTTTGGTGGAGTGTTCCCACACATTCACAAAAACTCCTTCTTTGCACCTCATGTAATCATTGCAATCCATCCAATCACATTTATTTCACAAAAATTTCAAACAGATACATGTCGTAGGTTTGCTTCCACATTAACAAACATTTCCGTGCCAAACTCAAACTCAATCTCAATCACACAACCTTATGTAGAGAGGGTGAGTTGAAGGAGGTGCTACACATTCCAATTACTTCAAATAGGATCATACAATGCCAACGCCACTGGGCATGAAATAACACTACATTCTACTAAGCCTACAAAAATACTCTTCTATATATCTCCAACTATTGCATAGTTGTATTTCCAAGAAATCCCTTATACACACGTATGCAAAGTGCAAAATTTTAGTGGATTCTCACAACGTGTTTGGCCAATCGATCAATGATATGTCAAAACCATGCTTCAAAGCTTTTATTTGCACTTGGTGTATGCACATGCTCGTAGGTGCTAGCATAGGTTGTGGGAATTTGCCTTTAAGCCTCCTAAAGACATTTGTTTGTATGAACTAAACCACCTTATATGAATTGTAAATGGATCCACACTGTTAGAATGTTAGTCTAAAGGACATCAAGATGACTCTAGCCTAGTAATCCTTGAGAATATTATCCTCCAAACAAAATAAAGTTATGTGTCATTCCTCCTTGATTGAAACTTAAGAGAAGTGATGACTTATGAATGATACAAAAGAGGAGAGTCTTGTTATTGAGTGAATCTGGTCAAGAAACCAACATTCGTATGTAATCTTAGAGTGACCCGAGAAGAGGAGTGCTTGACTAGTGATCAATCTCTCTAGGAAGCCTACAACTTATCTACAAGATTTATACTTGGTCACTAACCTCTCATGTTTTTCCTAGGAGGCTTGCAATATTTTTTTGTATGCTTGTAAGTACGTATCACGTAAACATATTATATTTCAACTATGCTCTAAATGTTGTGAACATTCCCATTAAGGCATTGTAGATAAAGTTTTACCTTGTCAAGTAGAAAGAAATACCTTTGGATTTTACAAAGGTATTGTGAAATAAGGGTGTTTGGTTACTCCGGTTTTGAATTTAGTAAGGTGTAGATTCCTTGAGTGCAAATGAAATGATTAATCATGTGACCTCTCATGAGGTTATTGGTGAAAGAAACTTTGATGTATGTTTACCCCACAATTGAAAATATTGCCTTAGAAGGCATTTGAACGCATAAAATTGTATCGAATGTCTCACTTGTAATATGTATTTAATACTTGAGTGCCTAGGAATAATG
Organism: Taxus wallichiana var. yunnanensis; assembly: GCA_018340775.1. Lineage (NCBI taxonomy): Eukaryota > Viridiplantae > Streptophyta > Pinopsida > Cupressales > Taxaceae > Taxus > Taxus wallichiana. The sequence continues at coordinate 450,307,072 of CM031239.1, forward strand.
AAATGAATTGTGTTGTGTGAGATCACACTCCTTGTAGTCTTGAATCCCTAAGTGAAAGGAAAGCTTTATACGAATCGTAATTGTTCTAAAAATAATGTTAATATGAGATCTAAGTAACAACATAAACATAGTTAGAACAAGAGTAAACGAGATGAAACTATGGAATGATTGTTACAAAAATCATATGCACCTTGAATGATGTCAAACCAACTAAAATGCCTAAGACGATCTTAAAACAAATGAAAATAAAGGAGGGCATCATTGTGATCCAAAACATTTTATTAAAATGGGAAATATACAACCTTGAGGTATGAGCACATGTTTCATATACATAATGTGGTTTAAACAATGATGTAAAATGAAATAATGAATATGTAGCTTTGGGAATGAGAATATTTGTTTATATGTTAAATGTTCTTCAATCTACAAGGTTAAATAATGGAATTGAATTATAATAAATATGTAACCATGAATGATGTGTTGTATGTAGTCTTTTTTTTCCCCAACCAAAGCTATGCGCGCTGACACACTCACTCAACAGGGTGAAGCACACTCAGCTACCAGACCCTCCTTTGCTATGTCGGTCGAATGAACACATGTATACTTACTACAGATCTAATCATCATAATTTCTCAAATATACAACATCATCATGATTCAGCAACACATATAATAATGAAACAAAGAATACATTCAAGAACCTATGATAAAGAACACCTATACAACTCTATAATTTTGCCCCAAATGTTCATTAATCAACAGAAAAAGTTACATAATAGAAAATGAATACATAATCGATAATGTAATTATGCTCATAACCGAGCATAATACCAATACAAAACAAGTTCATGGTATAGAAACTAGTTCGATCTACATATATAAGGGTGGGAACGTGCCCTTTACCACCCATGCACCTTCCTAAAAATAAACCTTGCTCTAAAGTAGCCTAACAATAGATCATCCTAAAAATAAACCTTGCACTAATCCCATTATTAGCCTCCATGCGTGTGCTCGATTTGCATGTGCTTTATCCCAATAATAGATCTTCCTTAGGCTGCTGCTTCTTTGCTTTTCTCTAGTCTTAATTCATTGCTTGATTAGTACTCAAACTTTGCTTTTCTATTTTTAGCCCGTGCTTCACAAAATTGGGTGAGTCACAAAAGTTCCTGCTTAGACGCAAGCCTTGACGCTATACATTATGTTCGCTCACGCCCCTTTATGCCCTCTTTACGCACAAATTGTACTTAGCTAAATTTTTCATGCAATATTACCCCACACTAGTTTGATTGTCGTCCCGACAATGTTCGCCTAATTGTCGTCCTTAAAAAGAAGGTGCATAAAAATTGTCAAAACAAGAATTCAATGCCAAAAATAATTCTCTAAAATCAACTCACGCCTCAAGTCGAGAAGTTCCTGGAACTTAACAATGATTTCACCCTTCAACTCTTTCCATTCGGTGACCTTCTCTAGGGATTTTTTGGGCACTGCCTCTATAATCCCTGATATTTGATATGACGCCGATTCTTCTACCCTGCTCTTCAATTCATGAATGACTACAACAATTCTATAGATATTCCCTCAATCACATTTGTATGCTTCAATATCAAGTTCTAGAATTGACTTATTCTCGAGCTCTAGTTTATCCTTCTTGGCCTTAATTACCTCCTTCTCGTTTCATTACCTCGGTCATTACCCTCATGCACTCTATCTTATTAGCTATCGTCTACCCCCGAATAGCCCCGAGTATTGCCTCCTCATCACTAATGCGCGCGCTAAGGAATGAATCACGCTCGCACTCCGTTGAACGCTAAGTCATCCTTACCACTTACCTCATTGGGCAGTGTGAACAAATCCTCAAGTTCAGTGATCTTGGCTTCAACAACTACTTTATTTTCTTATTTTTCCCTCGCGACCTCCTCAACAATTGGTCCCGGGCCACTCTTCACATTCTCTAAAAACATCCCCACCAAATCTTCAGTACTCCATCGTGTCACTGTAATCATTTCTAGCTTGACTCATCAAGGCAGGGCATTGTCCTTGAATTTTCTACACTAAAGTTCCTGCTTTGTCATAGGCCTCCTTGGATCTCTTTCGCCCTCAAGATCCTTCTTCAGGCCTTCAATTTCCTTTTCCTTCTTCTTGTCTTCCATCATGACTCACAACAGAGCCCCAACATATAAATTCCTTCACACAACATCTGTGGTCATCTTGTTTAAGTCATTACATGCATGTTCATCCATTAGATTCATGGGATCTATGATTTTATACTTCCTTCCTAGCTCACTCTTTAGCTCAATAATGCTAATGGAGTTGTTACTTTACTTTGAAATCATGTTCTTTTGCAGCTTGTATGTAAGTTCCATGATAACATTTTCCGGGTTCCCGAGACTCCACCATCTTTATTCATAAGGTCCCAACCAAATAACTTCTCTATAGGCTTTGTACTTTAGAACCATGCCCTTAATACCTTCTTAAGGTCATCTACAAAATCCATATGTGGTGATCTTAGAGTCCATCGCTTCTTATTTACCTTCACCTTCATTTGCTTGATTCTTGAGTGAGTAAATGGGCTTGTGCTAGTCTCACCTCCTGCGCTCTTATCTTCTCCGATAAGAAAAGTGTCCCCAACTTCCTTTTCCTTATGCACCTCTTCGTGCGTAGGTGTCAATCCTTTGCTTCTCCGTATCCATCTAGATAGGCATTTTTGTCTCCTCGGATTAACACTTTTATGATTTTGCGCTACCTTCTTTGCCTCTTTTTCTTCTAATTCATGCTCTAACTCTTCCCTTAAGATTTCACCTTTGATCTCATCATTGGACTCTTCCTCACTTGAACTTATTTGGGACCCCTTGCTCTTGAACTTCTTCTTCCGTGGGTTCTCCCGTGAGGGTTGAGAGGTTCCAACGCCGCATTCTTCTTCAATCTTCTCTCGTACACCTTTTTGTGGGTGTGGTTAGGCCCACCCTCCTCTTCTTCTTCTTCTTCCTTAGGGGTCTCTTCGCGTGTTCTCTTTAAAGGTGGTAATACATTCCTCCCAAGCTTCAAAAGATAGTTATCTCGTGACTTCCATCTCTTTTCCTCCCTACGTCTTTGGTCTCAAGATAATAAACACCCTATATATCATCCCCTTTATTGTAACATTCAACTGAGGATACAAGTCTAGTGTGTCTGGCTCCAACGTCTCCAAGTATGCAGGCCTAACATCATATTTCTATGTGGCGCGTAAAGTATGCCAGTCAAAGTCCACCTTGTCTGCATCAAAAGTCATCTTCTGCACGTCTTTGATCCTGTTCACCATGCACTTAAAGTACTTAGTAGTAAATTCAAATGGCAGCTTGCACCAGGGACTCATATCCTCACTTTGCATTCTGAATCGTGCAAGATTGTAATGTTGCATTCACGTGAACTTCAGATATCCTCTAACCATTGTTGGCAATTCGAAGGAATACGCCACTCATTCCTAAATGCGGCACACATCCTGTTATATCACTTGTCTACTCTTGCCTTGTACACATTAGAAAATTTCACCGTCACAAGTGTATCTTGCGAACTAAATTGCAAGGGACTTATTCATCTGAGGGTGAACCTATACATTGTCATCGTGGACCATACGGTACTCTAATTTCCTAGAAAACAATAAGTAGAAGAATGGAACCCCAAGTAATATTCACTCCTTATTCATTTTACACCCCGGCTTCCTCTATAATCTTATTCACAACTTATTTTGCAATGTTGTACTATGTTTTGTGTGCCATTTTGTGTGCAATGTATAAAAATTTCTTGTTCACATCTATCCATCTTTTTTAAGCACCCAATTTACAACTTACTAGTCTTGAAGAATCAGTAGTTATAGGGTCAACGAGGTTATTAATGAGCATAGCCCTACCTCCTTTCTCCTATTGTAATTTTATTGTCAATTCATCAATCTTTGCATCAAAACACCGATCTAACTCCATGTCCTCGCTCGTATTTACCAACCCTATGGCTTGTTTAATCAATTCTCCTATAAGTATCATTCTTCAACCCACGAAGTAGAAATAGTCCTCATGCACTCTGGACATGATCCATTGAAACAAATGCACGAGTTTCACGAAGAAGGGGACCTCAAACAATCGTAAGACCTCTACTTTCTCCAAGCTTCTTCTTATTCCATCGTCGACCAATATTTGCCTCTCTTCATTCTTTTTCTGCAACTCAGTTAATATTTTTGCCTTCAAATTTGCTTCATAAACTAAGCCCCGTAATTATACTCACCGATTTTGCCGCATGATTCCATTCATAAACCCTAAACACACTAGGGGATACCGCATTTTTGAGTATATGTATTCTAACGACTCCTCGCCTTTAACCTCTACTTTCTTCATGCGTGTTTACCCCTTCTTGCTTGGGTTGTTGTAGTTCCTTTCTTTGGTGCCATTGTGCCCTTAATTATTGCCCGAGTGTCATGAACCCTTAACTATTTACTCTTAATTTTGTAATCCTTCTCTGCTCAGTGCCCATAACCCTAAAGGGTAACATTAATACGAAAAAGTAAGAATTACACAATATGCAAAAGGTGTGTGTATTTTATGGAAAATGTAACCAAACTTAGGGCACCATTGAATTAACTAATCATGTACCCAAAATAAGCAATTGGCTTAAATTATTAGTTACACAAGAACTAATTATTGATTTTTTTTTTTGATATGTGTCAGAACATTAAGTGCCTCATTTCTATCATTGAATGAACTTGTGGAAGATAAAACACTTGTATCCATAGTGTTAAGAGCATTACCGCAATCATACACAAAGTGTTTGTCATCATATTGAATCTCTTGACAAGAAACCAATGTTTAAACAATTGTTCAATATGCTACAACAAAAAGAATCCATAAACAATGAAGTAGATGATGAAGACAATGCAATCGCTTCCAACTCAAAGGCAAGAATAGCCAAAAATTCTCCAAGAAAAAAAAACACTCAATAACACAATCCATAGAAAAATCAAGGGTCATCCAAAGAAAAATGTCTTATTTGTTACAATTGGAATTAACTAATCATGTAATGATCAAGTGGCACCATCGAGTTAACTAATCATGTAATGATCAAGTGGCACCATTGGAATTAACTAATCATTTACCCAAATTAAGTGTTTAGAGGTACTAGGTAGGTATAGGAATTCCATCCTGCTAAGTAGTTGTAATTCCTAATGACATATTTTTGTTTTCCTTTTTGTTTTAGTAATTGAACCAATCGACCTTAGATTAAGTCACCTAACTAATTTGTAGCGAGAAAAAGTCGTTACGCGTAATAACTACGAATGTCAAAGTTAGGGCGAGTTAAAAGGTTTAAAGGGAGGTGGGAAGAAGAAGAAGAAGATATGTTAACGTCAGAGGCTACCATAAAGCGACCTATGGGACAATTGATCTTGCTAAATATCTTTCTAGCATTCAGATCTTTTGTTAGTGATTTTAATGATCAGCTCCCTTGTTTTTTCAACCATATTCTCATTGAAAATGACCTAAAAGGAGGTAGTAGCCATTGTGCTAAAAAATCGAGCCCTAATGTCATTATAAACATTACAATCCAACATGAAATGTTTCTTTGATTCCACCGCACCAAACGTGCAAAAGATACAAATTCTTTCTTCCCATGTCTCTTTAGGTCTTTTCCATCTTCCTGTTTCACACCGAAGACGGTGTGAATTAGTTCTCAATTGAGCTATGAAGATCTTTACTTTCCGTAAAAATATTAGCCCTTATAAAAACCTTTTGTTGATGATTACATGTAGAGTTAAAATTTTCCAAATAGTACCTCTTATTTCTCCCCAAGGGCTTTCCTTATATAACTTGATGGAATTTGTCTATAACAATTTTTTTTCCCTCGAGTATTATCAGGACATGTATCCGAATAAAAGGAATCTGATTCGGGGAGTAGAGAAGCCTATTTGTTGCGGAGAATACTCATAAGAGAAGGGGGCAACGGAAAGCCCTTCTTCATTTCCAAGCTCTCTTTCGTTCGCCGCTCATCAGGTAAAGCCCTTTCCCTTTTTGTCCTCCTGTCTCGTCTTGCAAAATATATGTGCGTCTTGTTAGCCTTTTTAAAGTTATTGGATGTTAATCTATACTACTGTAAACTAAGAGATCTAGCCGCGTTAAGAAGACATGAAAGCTTATTAGATGCTTAATTATGCTAGGAGATCCAGCCACGTTAAGAAGACACGGAAGCTAATAATATGCTTAATTATCCTACTGTAAACTAGGAGTTCCAGCCATGTTAACAAGACATGAAATGCATCTGCACCGACATGTTTGAGTTCTATTATTTGTGTAATTTTGGTTTGAATGTGACTGATTTATTTAAATGGTCAGGGTAGTGCTCTTTTAGTTTCTTCCAGCACCCTCTTGACTATATCCCTTGAGAGGCTGAAACATTGAAAAATGTTTCTTATGTAAGCTCCATTGTTGAGTCACAAGGTTTGAGTTTGAATCTATGTTTGATGGGGATAAAGTTTGTTTTAAGTTCGCCAATTGATTAAGCTTGAAAAAATGTCTTTATGTTCGAACCAAAGAATTATTTTATCATTTAAATTTCCTAATTTTATATAGAAAACTTTCCTTTATCTGCTGTCACAATATATATATATATATATATATATATGAAAAATGTAACCAAACTTCATTCTCGTCAAACATTTAATTTTATCCATTACTTTAGCCTGAGAAGCTTTTTACTTTAGCCTGAGAGAGCTTTTGATATATATATATATATATATATATATATATATAAACTTGTCAAACATTTAATTTTAACCATTACTTTAGCCTGAGAAGCTTACTTCATTCTCGTCAAACATTTAATTTTATCCATTACTTTAGCCTGAGAAGCTTTTGACATATAATATATATATATATATGTATATATATATATATATATATATTGACGAGAATGAAGTTTGGTTACATTTTTCAAAAATCTAGCACACCTTGTTAGTTTGAATTGTTATTTAGATTTATGGTTTGGTGAGTTGATGTTTTGATTCAGTTGTTTGTCATGTGTTTAAGAATTTCTTAATCCTTTTAGGTGCTTTATTTTTTTGCTTCAACTTTATGGTTGCACACTCAATTTTTAAGTGGTATTATTTGCCCTGGATGTAAAGTACGTTTTTAATGTTTTTCATTTCTCATGTGCCTTCCGTTTCTTGTTTTGTTGTAGTTGAATCTTTTATATCTGTGGTCTATAAGTTTATATATTTGAATATTTAGTACTTGCTAAAAGTTTTGAAGTGATATCATATTCTTAAGGCTTATTTGCCTCATTATCTACATTTGTTTCCTGTTGTGTTGTGCTATATTTAAAGGTGGATCTGTGCTTGTGCTTTTTGCTAGTTAGTTTTTTTGTGAAATTTAATATAATTGTTTTTTTTAATTGGATCTCATCACTGTATTTATTATATGCAAAAAATTATGAAGTAGAAGATGGCTTTGACAAAAGGCAACTGGTTGGTATATGTAGCCCGAACGATAGAGAAAGCTGGCTAAACACAGCAAATTAATATAATTACAACCAGAAAAATAGAGAAGCTTAGAGCTTCTTATAAGAACACATGATGGGCTCATTCTTGCCAAAACATCCCCTGTTGGTTGTGCTGCAGAACCCAAGAATTCTATTGGTTACAGGGATTTAAGCAAACCTGGTAACAGTAGCAATTTCCACATTGTGAATATCAGCCACAGTTTCCACCTGAGTTGTGGCCACAATTTCCTCCTGAGTTTGTGGTTACAACTTCCATTGAGAGTTCAAGTTTTCTGATGCCTTTGTTTCCTAAGGTTGTTCGCACCTAATAATTTAAAAGGATTTAAGCGACCCCGGTTACAGTAACATTTTCCACATTTTGAGTCTCAGCCACAGTTTCCACTTGATTTGCTGCCACAATTTCCTCCTGATTTTGTGGTTACAACTTCCTTTGAGAGTTTGGAGTTTTCTGATACCTTTGTTTCCTAAGATTGTTAGCACCTAACAATGTAAAATAGTTGGAACTTAGTTTAATAGTCGGACTTCAACCATATTTTTCTAGGAAGAGGTTTGCTTACATCCATTTGAACTCAAATTTTGAAATAAACAATTTGCTTCTAACCCTGGGTTTTAGAAGAAATACACGTCAACTCCCCAAGGGATCCACCAGTCCTTGACAAAATGGCTTCAGCCCATAAATGGGCAGGGAGGTTAAAAGTGTTACCCAGACGGGAGCGACTGTTGGGTCCTATTTTGAAAAGTTGAAGTTGGGTTTCCACAGAGCCATGAATAATCCTAATCTGGCAATAAACAAAGGCCCTTGTTCAAACACATTAGGTCTGTACCCTTCTGCTGAAAAAACAACAATAAACGGATTTTACCGAATATCCTCATGGAATTTCAGGAATGTGGAAAATGTTTTCAGATCCCAAGATGTGATAAATAACTTTGTCAAATCAGATATATCCTACACCTCATTTACCATGATTGTACAATATTGATCCTAGAAAAGTATATACATGGTTTTTGGAAATGTAATTTACCTATTTCTAGATTTACATGAATCATATGTTCTTAAACTGCACATAATTTACATAGTTAACTATACATTTTATGAATAAATGAGGGTTGACGGACCCCTTTCGCATTTCTATTAACCTTCTAAAAAGATCTTACAATCTGAAATGAGATCTATAGACTTTATAGGTCTGACATGAAGGAGAAAAAGGCCACAAAAACAAAGAAACCTATGCCTAAACCTAGAGTGATATAAACATATTAATGGGACCCACAGACCAAACAGACCCAACAAAAACCAAACTAAGCCTCACAGGCCATTACAATGGCTGAACACTTTTACGATGAAAGGCACATAGCCAATACCATATTAGTTACAAAATTCTAATAATAGACTACTGAAGTAGTCTATAGAATCCAAGAAGAATAGATCCACCTTTCACCATTGAATGCAATAAAAGCATCACCAAGGTCCTATGGTACCATCATTTGACCCCTAATAGACTTATCACAGACACCAACCATTTCTCGCTGAGTCAAAAACATATGGACCATTTCTACCTTATGCTTGGTATTGAGGATTTAGGGATTGACTAGTAAAATAGGTTGATGAAGAGAATCCAAGTCCAATGTAAGGAGAGTAATACACACCTCCGAGTCACTTTAATATTGCATGCTAATTTTCTTGGCAAAGGAGGTGACCGTTGCAAAGTGTTTCTCTAACTCTCTAAAAGCTTCCAATGGAACTTGACCTGGCATATCAATAAGAAAGGGATAGAACATGTGCTAATAGGCCAGGATGGGTCAACCTTGGTCTTGTTGATAGAGTTAGATCCAACAGAAGCGTTAATGTGCAAATGACATAAGGAGAATGTGGCATGATAGTCATGGTGAGAAAAAGAGATAGGAAAGAGCACCAAAAACAACTAAACAAAATGTGATGATGTGTGATAATTTCTTCATAAACATTAGTTTAAATGTTAATATATGATTTTTTTGGTCAATGAGTTGTAATCACAAGATAATTGTCAGATGCCCCTTGTGATTTTGGGCCAAAGTTCTTTTGAATTTTAGGTTTTGTTATAGGTATTAACCTATTTAGTTATATCTTCTTTTGTTCAAGTATCTTCTCATTTTATTTTTTACTTCATATTGTATTTACTTGAAATGTAAGATGTTTTCAACAACCCCATTTACTGCAGATGCTTCCACATTTTGCATACATACCTATCGGGGCACTTGCAATGAAAACATCTTACAGAGGTTCATTCTTCATAATGTATTGTTGGATGACAATACCGCTTACAAAGCAGCTATTTTGGCAAAGGCTTGGAGTATGTTAGAAAAGGTGAATTGATACAATTGGACACCTGTTATGTCCATACCCTGTTTCGAAGCTATAAGGTTGACACATGTTGGGAGAATGTTAGCAAACGAGAACAGGTCATGTTGGACACCTGCTGGTTGCATTTGATGAAACAGTGTCAATGCTTCGTGAGGATGCCCATATCTTCTGTTAGCTGCAATTATGATATTCCATGCTAAAACAAACATGAATATTCTCGAAGGCAGGGCAGTGGGCCAAACTGGATTCCCGAAACTCTAGATACATAAAAAAGCGCTTACAGGAAAGAAGATAAAAACCTGAATGAAGGACGGAAGTCCCTGCTGTAGGGCACATGGTGATCATATGAGTGGTCCCGTTTGCAGAATCTGTATGGACATTTTACAGCTCACTTACTATGGTTTAAATCATATCTAGAGCTCGGGGTTTATTTGCACAAACCATAAAGTATAAAACCGTCTCCAAATTTTGGAAGCTGTTAATTAATTCAGGGTTTTCAGTTATGAAACATGGAGGAAAATAAAATAACCTTCACTCACCAATTTCAACCGATTTAAATCAACAACAGGGTCCTCTATGCATACCCAGGTGAAAGTACAAAGTTGTGCATGCCAAAAACGAAAGAAAAAAACAGAAACGTAAAGCTACCTCTTCTGTCAGGGGCAGTTGATCTGCTATAGTAGATTTGATAACTGCTAGGGCACATGTAACTAAAACATCTGACCAAACCAGGTGGGAATTGAACGTGCAATCTCTGAGATCTGAGATCTGAGATCTGAAGATTCAGAGCAAACAGCAACAAGCAAATGATGCGAAGAAAACCACTAAAGATAATAGATGAAGAAATATTATTATTATTTTTTTAGTATTTTTAATTTTATATTAAAAATATTATTATTTTTATGTGGCGCAGAAAATATGGAAGGCATAGGTAGGGGAATGAGAGACTACACCACCTGTTGGTTTGATCTTTGTGTGTAGCCTACCGCCAATTAGGGGTTAAATTTGACAGCACTTATGTCTGTTACATATTTTTCGTGTGACGGTTATTACAAATATTTGCAAGTATTTTACGACTAAAATCACAAAAAACGTCTAAACAGCCATCAAATTTAACCCTTGCCACCAACTCCCAACCACAAAATAAAGATTTACAAGTTGGTCTGTCCTGGTAGTTAGTAGTTAGTACATGCTATGACGGTTGAACTCTTCTATTGTGATGGTGGCCTCTCCTCCATGGATAGCATTCGTTGGATTAAATATCTAGAACCGTCTATCTATATATAAAAACTTCCATGGAATGATTTTCTTACAGCTAAAATTGTTGAGATAGAAGATTTATAGGAGGAAATTTAGTGAATTGGATTAAACAATGAGCAAGTGTGAGCACTCAAGTCGAAGGAGTATGTGAAAAGGTGTTTCATTTACCCATTAAATGAATTGTTGTTTCTATGTGGGTTCCAATCTTCATTTTTTTGGTATTTTACTCGAGTTACTTATAAGCATGGCCACAAATCCTACAATAACCACAAGTTCCATATTCTTTATGCCTTATTTGACCAGTAGTCCCTGTTGAGGTTAGTGACCATGTAATTCAAATGTTTCAGCCCGACGTTGATGGCACAATTAGCATTCACTTCTGTAAATGGCATATCTAGTTGATTATTACAAACATGAAGTAATTCAAAAATTTATTTGCACCTTGGCCCTCGCCTCTCCCTCAAACCCATATTTCATGCTTCCACAATATCCATCCCTGTATTGAAACTCATACCTTGCACCCCTAAGGTCTTTTGCATAACATTGTTAGAGCTTTCACTTTAGCAACTAGTAAAGTCATCCATTTCTCCTCTTCATCCTCCACCATTTTTCCTTTCCCTAAAGAATAAGAAGAGCATTCAACACAAATGGAGACAAGAACATATATTTGAGACAATTTATGATTTAAAGCTTGTGTTTTTTTGGTGCTCTTTCCTATTACTTAGGTCACTTTAAAGTTGTATGTTCTTGATTACACTCTAAATAAATAAATAAGGGGTTTGGCGTGGATTAATTTCTTATTTATTTAAAGGCGTAAGGGTGGTACAAGTTGTATATTGATCCAGACAAACATTTTATACTCATAGCAGAGATTGCATATATAGGTTTTGCCTGTAATTCAAATTTTGGGGCATTTTCAAGCTTTACAATGTTAGCTTGTTTCCATCTCGGTTTCCCTTCTCTGAATCTATCTTTATGCAAATCATTGCTAAGGTAGCTGTTTCTTTCCACTTTGTTAGCTTTCACTTGACTGCTTTATTTTCTTGATCTCAAAAATGCTATGGTCTGTCTGGGATGTAGTAAAGTAGGCCTTTGTTGGAAACGGGAAGATAAATCACACAACTTACTCAAGAATTACCAGGTTTCTATCTTCCTTTATTTTGTCTTTACATTTTTCTACAATTTGCTCGTGAATCTGTCCTTGAGCCATTTCCATAGCCTGATTTTACTCAATTAAAATTTTCTGAGAATTATTTCATTACATGTAAGTGTTGATTTGTAAATACTTGCTAGCTGGTGTTTTCAAGTTAGTCATAATTTTGAAGGTTTACATGTATTGGCTCTAACTTGTCATTCTAAAAATATTTACATAGAAGATTTATATGTGATTTGGCTGTAGATTTTATCTGCAATGGCCGGAAGACCTCAAATTCCATCCAACAATTCTGCAATCATCGCAATGATTGCTGATGAGGTATTTGTTCTTTTGATGTTCCAAATATGCAGCAATTTAGCTGCACCATGGGAGTGAGATTTTCATTGAAGCTTTTCTGTTCATGTTAATTCTATCCCATGAACTTAATTTAGGATAGTATATAGACATTCATCTGATAATATACAATACGGGAAACAATGATATTAAGATGAGTGAATTGCCCTATTTGAGTAATATGATTGTATTGAACCTAATTAAATTATTAATCAAAACATTTTATATTGTAGAGACACCCCCTACTCATCCACGTCTATGGTGCATATATATATTCATTAGTTATGTAGTATTTCATATCCACTGTTCTGTGACATGATTTTGGAGATACTTAGGCTGAATGATGGTGCCGTACACTGCAGAAAACAAGCTCGGGGTTGAAATGTTTTTGAGAAGTCATCCAAGTGATCAAAATGTATGGCGAGTATATGTCCTCTCTAACAACAGCATTGACAGCCTCCTTCGAGAGAAGGCGGGGGGACATCTAAGGAATTTCAGAATGGCGGAAGCCGATCAATAGACATGTTAATAGATTGAAAGAGAAAACTGGTCTCAGAGTACCAACAATGATGATGCGTAGTGAGTCCTGAAGTAACAATCCTCTCTAAAGAGAAAAGTGTCAAATACATATCCACATGACTGAAGGTTGAATCACCTTGGGATACAAACATATGGATATAGAAAGTAAGGTTGAGGATATTTTCGAGGTGAAGGAGCTGGGTGGCAAGTTTGGAAAATGCATGGAGGAACTATATGTTTGCATTGAATCATACATTGAAGCATGATAGTTTGAACACTCTGAATTCAACTCCAAACAATTAATGCCAATTTAGGCTCCAAATCTCCAAACTATAAAGAATTATAGGAGTAATGATATCATCAAAGAGGCACATCATCCAAGGATTATTAGCTTGTAAGCGTATAAGAAAGTGCTAGCAATTTAGGATAAAGGTGAGAGCATATCACTTAAAAAGAGGTAGTTGAGAAGCAAGATTCAGACTAAGGGATGGGCTAGTGAACTTGTCATGCCCACAATTTTGGCTTTAAACCATTGTAAATATATTTTTCCCCTTTTACACAACACACGCTTACTACACAAGACAACAACATCTTGTTTGCTTTTACAGCAATACACAGGCATAACTCGCAACATAACAATACCAGACTGATTACAAAATTAATTTATACAACTTGAAGGATGGAAGAAAACTCGAGAATTCATTCTTATGTTCAAATAGAATTTTAGGAAAAATAAGAAGGGTCTAGGAAGCAAGCTTACATTTCTCTCCAATGTAAGAAGCGCACTAGGCCAGGTAAGCTTCAAGAGGCCAAAAGTGTGATTTGAAGGCAACAACCTCCATTCACAACAAAGAGGGCATTCAACACGCAATAGTGTAAGAGCCACACAAGGGCCTTACTTTTCAATCCCCCATACAAGCGAGCTAAAAATGTCTAAAAACAACAAATAGCGAAAAGAGAGGTTCAACTACTAAGGTTCGTGAAAGAGCAACACAACAAAAATGCCAGAGCAACACAACAAAGCTGCCACTAACAGGTTTATAAGGGCATAGGCGTAAAAGAACGACCTACATTACATCAAGTACATGAATTATACATTCATGGGTTTATGGCCAGTACACCCTTAACTACGTCCTCAAATTTGTTTTACAAGGTTACAACCAGTTGTGTTTAACGAGCTTTAGATTTTATTTTACAAGAAGGGGTTGAAAAAAACACAACCATCAAGTGTGTTTTAGAAGGACTTAGTTTCCATACTTAGAACTAGATATGTTATGGGTTTAAAACAAAGTTCGCAATACCAATGTGTCTTTTGCTATTTTTATCATTTTGTTAGTTAAAATTTTCAATAGAGTTTCTTAAAAAGTCAAAGTAACATTTATACATACATCTAAAACATACTTCTAATCAACATTTTTTCACATTTCATGTTTTATATGCATCACTAATTACAATCAATCTACAATTCCATAATGTTCACAACTAATTAACCATGAGCTATCAATTTTGAGCTATGACATAATCAAGGTTATTTATTTACACATTGATCACACTTTCTAAATCAAAACTTCACATTCTACTCTTCTTCTTATCTCCAAAATAACATAAAATTTACAACTAGATCAACAGATAATGGACTTATCATTGTTTATTAAATCTACTGGTTGGTGTTCCAAACCTAATTTACAAAGTTTGCCGAATTTCAACCATGAAATTCGAAATTCGGTGAATTCAAAAGAATTAGTAAAAATTCGTTAAAATTCACAAGGGAAATTTGAATATTTGATTTTTTGGGCGAATTTAATGAAACCCTACAAAATCTGCGAACTTTGACAAATAAATTTGGAACAAATTTGTTGAAAAGTCATTTCAGGGTTTAGATGTCCACAAGGGTTAGGCGTTCAATTCGTTCTAAAAGCGATCTTGACATATGTTTTTTCTACAACAATGAAGTGTTTACTAACGTTGTTGCCTGCTATTTGCGATTTGGATCTATTTTCAAAGCTACATCAAGTAGGCTCAACGGCATGAGAATGTTTATGTGGAAGTTGTTTGTTAGCTTCTCAATGCTAGGGTGGGAGGGTTTGACATTAGTAGTCGTGTTGTTAGGTATGGGTTGGTTGATCTTGCCATTGGTTGATTGTGCTTGTTGTGTGGGGATGTTGAGGGGACTCTCTCCTTCATCTCATCCTTAAGTGCCAACACATTAGGCTACGTGACACAAGAATGCAAGCTGGTTTTCAAAACGTATTACAAGAGTTATGGTGTGTTGCTCCAACAAATGTTGGTGAGAAGGGCTTGCTCTCAATACTCCTCGGTGGGGAGTGTGGCGAACGACGTCTATCGTAGTGGTTAAGCGATCGCTCGCAATGGAAGAAAACTACAAGCTTTGCGCTTGGGCGAACTTCCTAGCTGTTGCACTCCCTTTGTATTAGAAAGCACTCGGGGTTGGACGATGGAGAGGTGTGCTTCGCAATCGGCCCTACAAGGGCCTCGGTATGCCTAACCACCAATGAGACGACACACAATAGGGTAGGGAAAAGCCTTCTTTTCAGTGTGTGTCGGCCGAAGCTTTTCTCCTCCACTTGGCCCTTGTTCTCACCAACAGAGGATTTCAGTAAGGCCTTCATATGGCTGAGTGGAGCCCAACGAATTTCACCAAGAGTATTCCTTGGAGATTCTAACCTTAAGTGGCGGGATTGGTATTGCTAAGGTTATCACTAGAAGGTATCAACTAGTGGTCGCCTACCAAGCTTGAACATGGAGTCGGGGGTGATTCTCGAAGACAACACTTGCCCGTGAGCCGACTTGAAAAACAAGACTCTTCCAGTTTAGGAAAACCAAGAAAAAATCGAAGCTATGAAAAGTACCTTTAAAGCCCGAAAGTATGCTATCAGAGGGCAAAACGTCACCTATGGAAGTTGACATTGTGCAAGTCACCGCTCCAAAGTCGCCGTCAAAGGGATCTGCGCAAAATCATCTTTGTTTATTTTTTGCAATCTCTAGAATTGATGTTGAAATCTATGCATCCTCACCGCCGCAACTCCGTAGATATTTCCCTTTTGGCTCACGACTTTGCTTTATAGTTTTTAGGTTTAGTTTATTCCGGCTCACGACTTTGCTTTAAAATTTTTAAGTTTGGTTTATTTTGGTTCACAACTCTAAGTTTAGTTGTGTTTTTTTTTTAATTTGGATATGTAGGTTTAGTTTAATGTTATATAATTTTATATTCAATATATATTATTCATTATATGTTATTTAATACTTAGGTTTAGTTTAGTGTTATATAAATATATATTTAATATTTATTAATTCCTATATGTTATTTAATACGTAGGTTTAGTTTAGTAATTTAGTAGTAATGTATTTAGGTTAAAATATAATATAGATAGGAATAAAGGTATTTTCCAAGTCTCGAAAAAATGTAAATACAATATGAATAAATGAATTACAACATTAATTTAAGTCTCAGAAATATAACATAAACTTATATAAATATTATTTGGTTTAGCTTTTCCGTTTAGTGATTTTAATTTATTAGGTTTAGTTTTAGATTTATAAGTTTTTAATTATTCATAGCTAGAAAAAATTTATTATAAATTTTAGGTTTTTAAAAATATTTTAATTTTTTTAAATTTTTAAACGCTTTTCACTGGAGCTATGAACCAGAGGGTTACGAGACCCCACCCTTACAATACAAAACAAAAGGCACGAAAACTGAAAGGGCAAAAATATTTTAAATTATTGTTAATAAATAATCTTTATAATTTAACTAATAGTTTAAATTTTATTTGTAACAACATTGATATAAATTTATATTTATTATTTAATAGTTAGATTTTTAAATATATTTCTAAATTTAAAATATAATTTACGGAAATTAATAATAATAATATATTTTATTTTCATAAATAGTTGAAGTTTTTAAAAATTAAGTCAAAGAATTTAATATTGAATTGAAGCTTTTCCACGTTAACAATTAAACAGCTTATTTAGTTATTTTATTTTATTTTTTAATGGGTTTTCACCATAGTTACCAGGTTCGAAATCCGATTAAATTCGGAAGGGCAAAAAAATCCGAAAATACAAAATACTTGAGTTCTCGAAAAAATCCAAAAAAATCCGGAAAAATCCGGTTCGAATATATATACATATATTATTATAAATTTATATTATTGTATACTTATATCATTATATATAGACAAATCATACAAAAAAGCATCCATCTACCATAATCATCATCATCATAATGATTCTTTCAAAAGATTGCAAGAAGTTGCTTGGTCCAAAAAGGTACAAAAATGGATTTTATGAAAATAAGAAAAATATTGCCATCAACGCGTAGAGCTCGAGAAAATATATACTTTTAGAGAAGACGACACCTAAAACGGAGCCACAGAATAAAAGTTATGGCACATGCAAGTTTTTATTCCCTGGACCCTTTCCAAAAATGGCAAATTTTTTTCCATACTTGCGATTTTTTCACCAAAACAAAAAAATATGCCAAAAAAGGAAATTTTTTTTTTTCCTGCAAAAACAAGGCCGAACCGAACCGGATTTATTCGGTTGCTTCAAAAAATACGGTTCGAACCGGATTTCATACAGATCCGGCCGAACACAGTAACTATGGTTTTCACAATGTATTTCGATATTTTTTTGGGAAATTAACTTTGTATTGAAGTTATGGAGGTTTTTGGTTTTATTTAAATTTATTCTTGTTTTTTAATTTTTTATTCTATTAAGATTTTTTTAATAGTTATAATAAGGTTTTCATGTTTTATATTTTGTATCATTATCAAAAATATTTTATTAAAACCTTTTCTTTTTCAAACACGCAAATTCATCACATAATTCAATGACACCCCCAAAATTGAAAGCTGAGGGATGGAAACACGTAACACGCGATGGGAGTAATATCAAATGTGACTTGTGGTCATTCGTTTGTTGGGAGTATCACAAGGGTAATGGACCACCTACTTGGCATCTTTGTTGGTGCAGGAGGGGGTGTTATTACATGCCCAAATGTGACTCCAAAGATCAAAGTTGCATTAGAGAAAGATCAAGCCTCTTCATCTCTAGGAAAGCATAAATCAACACAAAAAAGTAGGTAATTTAGGTAGAATTGTCTAGGTTCACTACAAGTTTTATGTCTTCTTCAAACACACCCATGTCTAAAGATGCAAGTGGGGGATTAAAGAGTGGAACTTTGAACTCTCTGGACACTAGTGGAGAAACAACATGTGGATGATGGATTGGCCGATTTGTTTTAGTCAAGTGCAATTCCATTCAATGTTGCAGGAATCCACATTTTAAGAATGCAATTCAGAAAGTTGCAGAGTTTGGGAAAAGGTATGTGCCTCCTACTTCAGAGGCTTTTAAGACAACTCTTTTGAAGAGATCAAAAGAAAGGTGACTAAGAAATTGGTAGTCATCAAATCCTCTTGGAGCGTAACAGGTTGCACTATTTTGAGTGATGGATGGTTTGACATGTGTTTTTGAAGGTAGTTGATGCCATGAGCCACAAGAAGACCTCTGAGTATATTTTCAAAATCTTAGAGGAAACCATTCTTGTAGTGGGTATAGAGAATGTGGTTCAAGTTGTAACTGATAGTGCTGCAAATTGTGTGGGTGTTGGGACTCGATTATGGAAAAGTACCCACAAATATTTTAGAGCCCATATGTAGCGCATTGCCTTGATTTGTTGCTTCATGACTTGGCCAAATTACCATGGGTTCATGAAGCAATTCATAGAGGAAGGACAATTGTAAATTTCATCATAAACCACTGCCTGACATTGAACATTTAAAGACAACATGCATCTAGAGAGTTATTGAGACCTTGTGAAACAAGATTTGTCGCATTTTATCACTTTGAAAAGAGAGGTTGAAGAGAAAGCAATACTAAGGTCAGTTATTTGTTCTGTTGAGTGGTAAAATTCAATACTTTCTAAAGGTGCAAAAGGAAAGAACATAGAGCAAATAATTATAAAAGTGCAAAGGGATAGAACATAGAGCAAATAATTGTAAACAATAATTTTTGGGAAAGTGCAACAAAGGTTTTAAAAGTGTGTGAACCAATTGTTGAAGTTCTTTGCATGGTTGATGGTGATAAACCTTGTCTTGGTATGCTTTATGAAAGCATGGTTTGTTGCAAGGAAACCATTAAGAAAACATTCAATCATGTGGAAGAAGATTATACTGAAATATGGGATACCATTAATTAAAGGTGGACAATGATGCAGATGCCTTTGCATGCAACAACTTGTTATTTGGAGCCTAAACCCTTCCACATAGATAGACATAGTGATAGTGAAATCATGAGTGGGCTTCATGAAGCCATAGGGAGGTTTGAACCAGATCCACAAGTTGCAAGTAAATTCAAGGATCAATGTTGCGCATACAGGTTAGAAGAAAAGATGCTTGGAATTCTAACAACCAAGTATGACATGTCATGCCCAGATGTTGAAGGATATAGATGGTGGAGCAATTTTGGAGTAGATACTCGTGAACTACAATGCTTTGCTATTAGAGTATTGAGTTAGGAAGCAAGTTCATCAACTTGTGAAAGGAATTGGAGTTGCTTTGACCACATTCAGCTGAAGAAACAAAACAAGTTGTTGTCTGGGAAACTAGGAGATCTTGTTTACATCTGCAACAATTTGCTGTTATGAAGAAAGCAACAAAAGACTCATTTGCTTCATCTTCACAATTCTAACCCATTTAAGAAGATATAACAAATGCAGATGATCTCGACTTGCTTTCACAAGATGAATTTATTGGTGAATTTGAAGATGATGATATTGAGCCATCTCAGCCAAGTGCTCTTGATGATTTTGAGCTTTTTTGATGTAAAAAGTTTAGGGAGAAATCCAAAAGTTTGAGAATAGTGGTAGAACTTAGATGCTTTAGAATCTAGACTCTTTTTGAAACAAGAAACCCTCTTTAAATTTGTGATTTCACATGCGTGTAATGTTCTATTTAGTATTTTGATAAACTTATAAATATGTTTTGACATCATTTCACAATGTTTTTGAAGGTATTTAATAATATTTGTATATTTCAACCATTCTTGTATATTTATTATTTATTTTGAAAATAAAATAATAAAAATGAAAATTTATATAATTCAAATTTTTGACAAATTTTTCTCCTAACTTTATCAGTTGATGAACTTGTATCGAATTTTATCCTTGCCGAACATGAACACGAATTTGAACTCTGGTGACTTAGCTCCAAACCATGTGTGTTTTTGGAGAAAACTAATCTTCAAACTTCAAAAAATGGAGATTAAACCTATAGTGGTGGAGTGGATGTGTTGTTTTTTTCTTTGAGTGAAGGGTTTCAATCAATCCAATGATTGGAGTTGAGTTAGAGAGAGCGAGGGTTAAGATATGGTAGAGTTTGAGCAAAGTTTGAGATTTGTTGAGTTGGAAGTGAAGTGAGTTTAAGTTGTGCGGTGGCTTGAAGATTGGCAGCAGAACCTTCCTTGTAAGTGATTTCATGTCACCGCAACAAAAGTGTCCTAGAACAAGTTTCTCTCTCTACTAGCTTGTTTTTGTATTTGTTTTCTTGTTTTACTTATAGTAGATTTCTGAAAATTGGTTGTGCGTGTGCAAAATGATTTAATGTTGAAATCCTGTTAATCGTAATTTTTAATAAAATAGATAACTTTGATGTGCAAACTAGCCTTCCACACACCTTTACTCTGTTATTTTCACAAACAACCTATGAGGCACCTTATAAATTTCAAAATGACACGTGACTTCTCACGCATTTGTGGCTTGGGCCTCAAAATGGCTTGAGCAAAACACTCGGAAAACCCAACTTTATGGCTTTTGAAGCAACTCTCTTAAAGTTTAAAATTCACTCTAAAAATGATGTGCAACAAATGTCCGCGACCTTCCATTTCTCAGTTTCACAACTTGAACATGTTCCTTGATGCTAAGAGATATCAAAATAACTCCTAAATTGTACCCATCCCTTTGTTTGATGCTTAGTTGAGGTGGGGTGTTGAGCCACTTTAACGAGCTGATCGTAGGAAGCGATTGTTCAACTTTGCGAAACCACTTTGAAATTGACCTAAATTAAATGTTTGTGGACCGAAAAATTGTGTTCTATCACTTCTTACACTTTGGCAATGTTGTTCGTGGTACTTCCATCACAAAGTCTCACCATCTCTCGCTTTCGCTCTAGTGAAGAGCCTTACAAAGGCCAATCCCCTTCCTACAAGGTGCAACAAGTGTGCATTGGTTCTAGTGATGCTGCCATGCCATGCGAGTGCACATATTTTGCACTTCCATAGTTTACTTCCTCTTCAGACTTGGGGTTCTCAAGCATCTCAACAAATTGTTGCAATGGTTTCTTATTATCAAATGGTCCAATGGCAAATTTGGACAACATTTGAGAGGGGCAATGGTAACACTACCAACTGAACTACTAGTTGCTGTTGGCACTACATTTTGTCTCTCTTCTCCACCTCCCCCAATTATGTCATCACCAACACTTCCACCTATCTCAAGTTCAACCCTCTCCTCCTCTTTGATTCATAACCATACTCAAAAGAAGAACTCATGGTGATGATTGTTGGGGCTACAATGAATTAAAAAAACAACCATAACTATATGTAATGAATTAAAAAAAAAAAAAAAAAATGATAAGTATAGGCA
Source organism: Taxus wallichiana var. yunnanensis (assembly GCA_018340775.1). Classification (NCBI taxonomy): domain Eukaryota; kingdom Viridiplantae; phylum Streptophyta; class Pinopsida; order Cupressales; family Taxaceae; genus Taxus; species Taxus wallichiana. The sequence continues at coordinate 450,328,860 of CM031239.1, forward strand.
ATGATTATAATTTTAATTTATAAACAAGCAAAACAACCATAACTATATGTATTATTCAATGAATAAAAAAACAACTATATAGTATATGTAATGATTAAGAAAAAGTAAAACATTCATAACCATATGCATTATGCAATGAATAATTTTTTAAAAAAAAGCCATAAGTTATAACTACATGCAAATTGCAATCACATTGTCACAATGATTTAAAAAAAGCCATAGGCTATTAGGCCCATAACTATATGCAAAAATATTAAAAAACAAAAACGTAAAAACTAAAACATCGAACATAGTGTAGGAGTATTAAGTTTTTCATTTTTGTATCTACATTCATGTGTATCAAAGTTTTTGTATTCCTAATGTTATTGTTTCTAGGAATGTGTATCATACTATCATGGAAAAGTTAAACCTAGCCAAACCTATTCAATGAATCATTGAATCAACAATCAAGAGTTTTATGTTTTAAGATTTTTTTTAAAAAAACCTAACCAATAACAACCAAACCCTATGCAGTATGCATTTTGTAAAATTCTACAAACTATAAACATGATTACATTGTGAATGTAGATACAAAAACTTAAAAACAACCCCTAAAAAATGCAAATAGAATCTAAATTTTAAAAACTAGAGACTATTATCAAGCATTGTAAGCCATTGAGTCATTTTATAACTTAAAATGTCACTTTTAGGGTTAGGGTTAGGCTATTATGTTTGTTTTATATTATTATTGCTTTCCAATTTAAAAAAAGTCAAAAAGGTGTTTCTTAAAGAAAAGCATTTTAAAAAGTTGTGATGTCGGGGATGTCTGGACGTCCCTCGATTGTCCCGTGGATGTCTCGATGTTTCACATGTCCCCGAGATGTTTCTTGTCTTTCCCAAATGTCCTCGAGACGTTTCCCTTCATCCTTGGCATGCTAGAAATGGGAAGGGGATGTTTCCCACGTCTCGGCATCCCCAAAACATTCAGGTTGTCCCGAACACTTGGGTTTTGGGAGGGATGCGTCCCCGTGTAACACTTAAAAATTCAGTCACGAGGGTCACTTAGGGCAGAATAAAGAAGAAAATACAATCACAAAAGGCACATAAAGTCTAGTTGCAAATCTCACAAATTACCATTCGTGTTTCAGGAGAACAACATAATTGATTCAGTTAAAATACTAGTCGCAAATCTCTGAAATTACAATTCGTGTTCCGGAGAACAACACAATCGACATCACGCCAAGTTAACAACAAATTCCACCATTAGTAATAAATGCTAATATAACAAATATACCCACGATCTCAAGATAATACCCATAGGGCACTTTTTTTCCTTTTTTTTGCATTTTTCAAATATCAAGGGCACGAGAATGACTGGATTGTGAATCTTGAATTTTGTGACAAGCCAAAGATGTTACTCTTGGAGCCAATGATAAAGAATTGTGAAGAAAGTTTACATTATCAAGTTATTGAAAGAAATATTTTTCAAGAGATGGATAAGATTGTGAGGAAAAGATGAAGGGAAAATTCCAAGACAAACCAAATGAAGCCATTGTTGAAAATCTACCGAATGTTGAAATTGATAAACTCACTGATAGAGAATGTGTGTTTTAAAAGAATCCCAACACTTTGAAGACATGAAATAATCCAGTGTAGGTAAAACTTGGCATGGATGGCTGTTTTGATAGCCCTTACGAGGGTCATGAGACAACTTGATGGAGCACCGTGGCGTAGCTCAATATGGATCGTTCTCCAACAATTCGGGAGATTCTGTAATTTGGGAGTTCAGGAGGTGGAATCTAAGAACTCGTGAATTCAGCTCGGGAGCTACACCTTTACGGGGTTAGTGAGGCACTTGATGGAGTTTTACATGGTCAAAGCATTGTTTTCAAAAGGGAAAGCTTTTGAAGAATACGCGCTCTTGTTTGGCTATGTCATTTTAATCTTCCACAAGGTGTGTTCTATAGTGTAAGCCTTAGGAGGGGGTATCAAAATATAAGGCTTATTTATAAGTGTTAAATATTAACTAATAAACGGTTGAAGTAGTTTCAACCACTTTGTAACCATCTCTCACATAATAAAAGGACAGACACAATGAATAATTTGTTTATTCTGGTTTCTCTTCATCCGTTCTTTGTACATTCTAATCTTTCTTTATTTTTCTCTCTCCGCATATTCTGACAGATTGAACACTTGTTGTACCAAGTATATGCCGTCATATTATTTTGGAAAATAGCATTTCAACTGCCCGTTGTACACCTGTGAAAGTATATCTGCAGTTAAATGAAAGATCCCTAGATGGATCCTCCTTAAATTCCAATGAATTTTTAATTCAAACAAAACAACAAATACAGATTTACATATGTTATGGCAATTTCCCTAATGCAGATCTGGAAAATGCGACTAGGGTTTAATAGAGATCAATATAAATAACACCCAATGGCAATATTTCTGATTTCTAATGATTGCCCAGATAATTAGAGACTGAATTATACAAAAACTGACTTTATTACAGCCGATACAACCCAGAAAATCAGATCTGAAGTCTGATAAAAATCTGCCTGAAAACCCTCAAAACTCACTTCAGAATATGATGCAAATACAACGATTTATTTCACAAAAGTACAGAGAATATTTGTCAAGTATTTTTGTGGATAAATACCTCTGAAATCGCTGTCAAACTGTCCACAACGGATTGGCCCAGCTGCTGGTCAAAACACACTGAAAATACCTTCAAACTGTCACCTTTACTGCTGTAATGAATCCGGAAAATCTGATTTACCACATTGGAAATTTCTGAGTGAAATCCCCTCTCAATCCCTTGGGGTTTTCGTCCGCAAGAGATAAATCCGCAAGGGTTTTCGTCCTTGGAATTTTTGATAAAAGCTAGAGCTCTTAACAATGCAAAAAGATGATAATAAAAATCTGGATGCCTCCATACAAGTCGACTTGTTCATTTAAAGGGAAATCAGCCCAACTACCGCCTCCAACCTAGCCAATCAAATTATTTCACTCCTCTATGCTGGTCGCATTTTCTTCTTTTGGGCTTAGTGGCACGATTTCCCAAAAATCCCTCCCAAGGCAAGTCGCACTTTCCCCTTTCTAATACAATTACTTTTAATTGTATTTTGATGTTGACATTTTAATTTATTATTAAACTTTATCATTTATTATATGTGCTTTTCATAATATTATTATTTTTTTAAAAACAATAGCACAATATAATAAAATAATAAAGCTTAGTCACCCTAGAAACTCCCCTTGGCCGTCGGGTAGACAAAAAGGGCCAAAGGTCTTCGTCCAAGCTTATGCGGAAAGAGGGGACATTACAGTCCTCCCTCCCCGGAGTTGCTTGCCCACAAGCAACTGTAGCAACGCGGGGTGCTGAAGAATAGACTCACCCTCCCAAGTGGCATCCTCCAAGGGTAAATCTTTCCAACGAACCAGGTACTCCCGTATCACCTTGTTCCGCAATCTTCTCTCCCTCCAATCCAGAAGTCCCTCAGAACCAAATCCAGTCTTCCCTCATCATCCAAGGGGGGTAACTCTACTGAAGAGGTCACATGCTGTCCCAATGCCTTCTTTAAGCAAGATACATGAAAAACATTGTGTATCTTACTTTCAGAAGGTAACTCCAACTCATAAGCTACCTGTCCAACTCTCCTCACCACCCTGTATGGACCATAGAAGCGAGGCTTAAGCTTCTCCGCTCCACTCTTCTTAAGAGTACTCTGTCTGTAAGGCTGGAGTCGTAAAAAGACCATATCCCCTACCTCAAATGATCGCTCAATCCTGTGCCTGTCTGCATACATCTTCTGCTGATTTTGGGCATGCTGCATATTGTCCTTAAGGGTTTTAAGGATATCCTGGCTGTCCTGTAAACACTCTCGAGCCTTAGGAGCTCTACTATCTCCAAACGCCATATCCACGAAGGATCTCGCGTCATAACCGTACAAAGCTCGAAAAGGGGTCATCCCAATGGACATGTGGTACGTAGTATTGTAACAATACTCGCACAAATAAAGTTGCTTGACCCATGCTCTCTGCTGCCCTGAAACATAGTTGCGCAGGTACCCCTCAATCCACTTATTCACAATCTCCGTCTGCCCATCTGTCTGCGGATGATAGCTAGTGCTCGGAGTCAACTCAGTGCCTGCCAACCTGAAGAGTTCCTGCCAAAATGTGCTCATAAACCTGCTGTCCCTATCGCTGACAATATTCTTCGGAAGCCCATGTAACCTGAATACCTCCCTAAAGAATAAATCAGCCACCTGTGGTGCCTTAAAACTCGTGGGGATGGCAAAGAAGTGCCCATACTTAGTCAACCTGTCAACTATCGCATAAATGCGATCATAGCCCTGCACAACTGGTAGTCCTGTAATGAAATCCATAGATATACTCTCCCACCTCTGCTCTGGAATAGGTAAGGGCTGTAATAAGCCCGCAGGGAAAGTATGCTCGGACTTGTTTTGCTGACAAGTCACACACTCTTGAATATACTGTAGAACATCCTCCTTGAGACCCTTCTCTTGTTTTGCTGACAAGTCACACACTCTCGAATATACTGTAGAACATCCTCCTTGAGACCCTTCCAAGAGAATCTCTCTCTAACCTGCATGTATGTCTTGAAATAACCTGGATGTCCTGCTAATGGTGCATCATGGAGTGCATGTAGAATCTTTCCCTTAAGCTTAGATTCAGGTACCAAATAAATCCTACCCTTATAATAAATCAAATCAGAAATTACCTGGTAGCGCCCATCCTGAATTTTGCCGTCCATGATCTCACATGCTAAGGTGTTCTTCGAATACTCAACCAGCAATTGAGACTTCCAATCTGCAGAAATCTCACTCATAGAATATAGGACAGCAACATGGGGCCTCCTCGATAGTGCATCAGCCACAACATTCTTCTTCCCTTTGACATACTCGATGTCAAAATCATAGGCCTGAATCCTGCTGACCCATTTCTGCTGCCTCTCATTGAGTTCCTTCTGCTCCAAGAAGTACCTCAAGCTGTTATGGTCGGTCCTCACTACGAACTTCCCTCCCACCAAATACTGTCTGAACTTCGCCAATGCATGCATGATGGCGAGCATCTCCTTGTCATAGGTGGAATACAACCTCTCGTTCTCCCTCAACTTCCTACTCTCATAGGCAATGGGATGACGGTCCTGCATCAAAACTGCACCAATACCTGAACCCGAAGCATCACACTCTAAGATGAATGGCTTAGAGAAGTCCGGAGAGCAAGGACTGGACATGTGCTCATCACCATCTTGAGCTCATCAAATACTATCTGTGCCTCATCTGTCCATCTAAATGCCCCCTTCCTTGTGAGATCTGTCAATGGTGCAACAATATCTGAATAACCCCTCACAAATCTCCGGTAATATCCGCATAGCCCTAGGAATCCCCGCAACTCTGATATGTTCCTAGGTGGAGGCCAATCCTGCATAGCCTGTATCTTCTCCTGATGGACCTTGACCCCATTGGCCCCAATGACATGTCCCAGATACAGTATCTCAGTAAGTCCAAACTCGCATTTGGACATCTTAGCAAATAGAGACTGAATCTCCATAATGCCAAGTACCTCATCTAAATGCCTCAAATGATCCTCCCATGTCCTGCTGTAGATCAAGATATCATCAAAGAAAACTAGCACGAACTTCCTCAACTGCTTGTTGAAGAGATGGTTCATGCATGACTGAAAAGTGGCAGGTGCATTAGTGAGACCAAATGGCATCACCAAGAACTCATAATGCCCATAATGACATCTGAATGTTGTCTTGAGGATGTCCTCCTCTCGAACCCGAATCTGATGGTATCCCGATCGAAGATCAATCTTCGAAAAGTAAATGGCTCCATGCAATTCATCCAAAAGCTCATCAATACGAGGGATGGGATACCTGTTTTTGATGGTCTTCTTGTTGAGGGCCCTGTAGTCGATACACATTCTCATCGTCCCGTCCTTCTTCTTCACCAACACCACCGAAGAAGCAAATGGGCTAGAACTAGGACGGATATGCCCCATATCAAGAAGCTCCCTGATGGTCCTCTCTATCTCATCCTTAAATTTCTTAGGATGACGGTAGGGTGTAGTGATCACAGGCTTGGCACCCTCCTCCAACTCTATGACATGCTCAAACCCTCTGTCTGGTGGTCTCCCTGGAGGAATATCACCAAAAACCTGCCCGTGCCTATCTATTATGGTCTGAATATCTGCATGCAACTGCTGTCCACCATCTGGAGAAGATTTGGATGAAATGAAACATTGGGCTGCCCATGCAACCTCTCCATGACTGATAATAGACTCCATCCTATGTGCTGAAACAACTCTAGGCCCACCATCCGAAAGAGCTCGTAGCACAATCTTCTTCCCCTCTGACATAAACTCTATCTCCATTCGTCTGAAATCCTGCACATATCTCCCCAGAGACTGAAGCCACTGAATTCCCAAAACTGCATCTATCTCTCCAAGTCCAACTATGTAAAAATCATCTGTCAATGTGTAGTCTCCTAGCTGGATACTAAGCTGTGGAATTCGTCTAGTGCAGCTTAGAGCAAAGCCATCTGCCACTCGTACACTGAACCCCTCAAATTCTTCAACCTGTAATCCCCGCTTCATCACAAATCCCTCATCAAGGAAATTGTGTAGCGCCACTATCAATCAAGCAAACAACTCGCTGGCCCTTAAGCACTCCTTTCACACGAAAGGGATGATACCTAGGGACTCCAGAAAGTGAAGCAATAGTACCTGAGCCTGATGCATCTCCATCTCCTAGCTCTACCTGGGGCTGCTCCTCATGTGCACCATGATCACTGTCCTCTGCATCTGTATCTGCTGAAGAATCTGCCTCTACATCCGAGATAACCTCAATAAGATGCACCTTGCCTTTCCCAAGGCAGTTGTGTCCAGGCTCCCAGTGATCTTTGCAATGGAAACAAAGTTTCTTCCTTCTCAACTCATTCCGAGTCTCCTGATCCATCCTAGGAGGGGGAACACTCTTCTGCTGAGTAGTGGAACGTTGAATCGACTTGGAGCTTGTGAAGGGCATCTTATTAGGGTCAGGTAAGAAGTGGGAGTTGTCTCCAAATCTAATGCTGTTTGGATAGCATCATGTAATGTAGTAGGCCTAAGGGCCTTGACCAACCCTCTTAACCTGTCATGCAGACCCTCAATGAAAAGCATTACCACACGTCTCTCGGGCATCTCGGTACCATTACTGCAATCCGTTGAAATTCGTTGATGTAAGAATCAACGTGCCCACTCTGTCGTAGCTGTGCCAAATCCCTGTAATATAGTTCCACATCTTTGCGGTCAAATCTGGCAATCAACTTCTCACTAAACTCCCTATATGACCGTAGTAAGTCATGTCTCTGTGTGATAAGCCCATGGTGCCACCAATCATATGCCACTCCCTCCAAGTGTAGAGTAGCAAACTGAATAGCCTCCTGTTCCTGCATAGGTTTGAGAGTGAGGTATGTATCAAGCTTGTGAATCCATGCCCTGGCACTAATCTTTCCACTGCCATCGAAGGTGGAAAGGGTCACCTTATTGGTAACCTGCTTCAATTCTCTGTTTTGCTGGGTCCTAGGCCTCTGTGCTTGCCTAGCTCTCAAGCTCTCCCTTTTCTGCATACAATACTGGTGGAGGGGAAAGGCGTTCCGTACCTCTTCTGGTAATGCTCTCCACTCATCATGAGCTACCATTACATTATCTTGAAAGGCTATGTCTTCAAGTGGGTCCTCAACTAATGGTGGCTCCTCCCTTGGTAGGAATCTAGGCTGCATAGGTCGATCCGCAGTCCTCGTGGGTCTCCTTTCCTCTGTATATCTCCTATCTCGTGGAGGGGAACCTCTTACGCTGCCCACTTCTGTAGGTACCCGGCTGTGCCTTCTGTGGCTGCTAGCTATGGATGCAGATCTTTCCCTTCTATCATGCCGATTTCTTGCCCTATCCATAGTCAAATTCTCCATCAGCTGTCTCATGGTCTGAATCATTTCCTGATGGGAATCGATCATTCCGCTGAAAAGAACATCCGGATCAGGTCGCTCACGTCGTGGAGGAGTGTGTGCTCCTTCTCCTCTATCCATGATTCCGGGACTACTTTCAGTATTCATACGTGCCTGACTCCTTGTATAATATCGGTGTGGCCCAACTTCTGTAGGCTGCATAAAACAAACCAAAACAAACCCTCCAGGTGGGAGGATTGATGCTCTGATACCACTGAAAGATCCCTAGATGGATCCTTCTTAAATTCCAATGAATTTTTAATTCAAACAAACAACAAATACAGATTTACATATATTATGGCAATTTCCCTAATGCAGATCTGGAAAATGCGACTAGGGTTTAATAGAGATATCAATATAAATAACACCCAATGGCAATATTTCTGATTTCTAATGATTGCCCAGATAATTAGAGAATGAATTATACAGAAAACTGACTTTATTACAGCCGATACAACCCAGAAAATCAGATCTGAAGTCTGATAAAATCTGCCTGAAAACCCTCAAAACTCACTTCAGAATATGATGCAAATACAGCGATTTATTTCACAAAAGTACAGAGAATATTTGTCAAATATTTTTGTGGATAAATACCTCTGGAATCGCTGTCAAACTGTCCACAATGGATCGGCCCAGCTGCTGGTCAAAACACACTGAAAATACCTTCAAACTGTCACCTTCACTGCTGTAATGAATCCGGAAAATCTGATTTACCACACTGGAAATTTCTGAGTGAAATCCCCTCTCAATCCCTTGGGGTTTTCGTCCGCAAGAGATAAATCCACAAGGGTTTTCGTCCTTGGAATTTTTGATAAAAGCTCAGAGCTCTTAACAATGCAAAAGATGATAATAAAAATCTGGATGCCCCCATACAAGTCGACTTGTTTATTTAAAGGGAAATCAGCCCAACTACCACCTCCAACCCAGCCAATCAAATTATTTCACTCCCCTATGCTGGTCGCATTTTCCTCTTTTTGGGCTTAGTGGCACGATTTCCCAAAAATGACTCCCAAGCAAGTCGCACTTTCCCTTTCTAATACAATTACTTTTAATTGTATTTTGATGTTGACATTTTAATTTATTATTAAACTTTATCATTTATTATATGTGCTTTTCATAATATTATTATTTTTTTAAAACAATAGCACAATATAATAAAATAATAAAGCTTAGTCACCCTAGAAACTCCCCCTTGGCCGTCGGGTAGACAAAAAGGGCCAAAGGTCTTCGTCCAAGCTTATTTGGAAAGAGGGGACATTACATTAAAGGGCAAATATCTAGATTTTCTTTAATAGCCATCATTGCTGAATATGATTTTCCTTGTTGTACTGTTAATTACATTTTAAAAATCTCTTTAATTTTGTCATTCTTCATTAGTTTTTCAAATGATTATGTCTTCTTCCGATCCCCCACAACAGTTTGCTTGCTGCATATCATACATTAAAATTGCTTTGTAGTGCTAGTATTCAAAGTATTTTTTTGGCAATTGCTTTTGCCTTACACAAATATTCTTAAAAGAAGGCAGAAAAAGAGCCCAAAGGAAATGGAAGATGGAACCATGTTCTTTCCCTGCATTCTTATTCCTCTTAATCTGCATCAGTATCAGCAAAGATAATTAGTTAGATGCTATAGAATCATGTTTGTTACTTCCACAGGTGCATCAAATTCAACTACATTCAGAACAGTAGGAAAACCTATGTGCAATATGTTACCAGATTAAATCCAAAGTTCTGGCAGAGAAGATTTTCTGTGTATTATTATCACTTATGATTGTATCTTCATTTAGAAACGATTAGATTCTCTTATGGTAGCCAATAAAGTCCAAAACATAGTTTCAAAGCGTTTTGCTCAAAACCGTCATCCTATTTAAGTTTAGACTTGTAGTATCTATTGCACTTGTTTAGCCACAATGGATTGAGGATATTCACCCTCTGAATCTGTGCTCAAACTTTCTGCAGTGGATGCATGTGATAGGTTGGGGCAATGCCTGCATAATTTAAAGTTACAACCACCTTATTTTTTCTCAATTAGAATACTTGTCTGTTCAATGTGATGTCTCTATCAGTGTGCCATTTGGAGAGTAATTATTCAAATATGTTATGATATATAATATTACCTTCTGCTATTTTAATTCCTTTGATGCCTGTTCTAAATTGGTCAGTGTTTGTTATGTATCTCTGCCCATAAAAGATAAGTCACTGGTTCAGTATTGGTAAGGAAAATGGGGTACATTGGTATGTCATTTTTTTGTCTCAGATATGACTGTACAAAAATAATAAAATATTCTAGTCTAATAGACAGGAATTGACCACATGATATCAATATAACATGGAATAACACCAAAGAAATAAGAAAATAAAACATGCAGAGGGCCAATACCAATTTAGTAAAGATTTTAGTTTATGCCCTAAATAGAATAATCTCAAAAAGATTCTTCAGGCGACCAATTCACTAGTTATTGATAACATTGAGTCTATAACCTCAGACAATCTGGAAAGATATAGCTACTTGCAATATGGATGTCCCTAAGAATAGTAATTTAATCGGATTTTTAAATCTATTATGTTAATATTTATTAACATAATAATTACCTGGTAACCATGAACTTGCAGGCATGGAGAAGGATTTCGAGGAGTGGAGGAAACCATAGCAGGCAATCGTGAATATATGAAGAAGTTCCACATTGTTCCAGACTGTTTCATAAATCATATCATTAGTGATGAACAGATGTATCTCTTACCTATTGAACATATCAGCATCCTCCATTGCTAGTGGTGGTTTCAGAACCCGTCACAGACCCCATCGAGTGCAAATGCAGTCTCCCCTTTTAAAGGCAGTGTAAAATAAAAGTTTTTTCGCAAAAATGGGTTTGCCCTGGTACACCTGGGTCTTTCTGCAGAAGGACCCGAGCCTAGCTGGACCCAGACCCAGACCCAGACCCAGACCGGGTATGTCCTAGACCAGTATCCGGGAAAAGGGAGGCCAATACCGGCTACCTGGTTTAAAAGCTATGGGCAAGATGTATACAGGATCATGAGCGCATACTAAACTTCTTTCACAGAGTAAAGGCGTACCCAGTGTAAAACATACGAAAAATTCTCCAGTGCTTAGTCATTTGTGAACACCATTGACTAAAGTCTAAAGTTTATGTAAGAAGATTAACTTCCTAAAATCAAGGCTTGGGTAACGTGAATAAAGCATTTCCTTCCCTGAAGATCTGAGAAAAGGTGTTGGCTGAGACACATTTGTCTGAGGTTTCCTTGAATGCATGTACTGATTCCCTTTCTTCAAGTGTTCAGTTGAAGGCTGATGTCTAGTATAATCTCTCTTTTCTCAATCTTTCGTGTAAAGCCATGTATGCGAATAGAACAGAGCAGATGCAGATGCATTGTCAGTCATTGTAAATTTGAAATAAGTTATAATTAGGAGAGTATTAGTAATCCAACTAAGCTCCACAGAGCATTCATTTACCATGTAAACAGGTATAGGGTAGAAACGGAAATTAACTCTTAAGTATAGAAAGAAATTATATTAGATTCATGGGATTCAAAAGTAAATCAAGCACCAATAACAGTATAAAGAGTGCCTAGAGCATCTCCTTATTAAGAACACAACAAAACAGAGTTGACCTCAAAAATATTAAATCTGACATAGAGAAAGTATATCTTACACAGATAAGTTACACCTGCTTAAAGTATACGAATCCCCAGGAGATATTATACTTATAATACCCAGTTTGACTTCTGTAAGATTCTTGAGCATTCAGCTTATTAATCGGTGTCTTAAACAATGAGAAGGCCAAAAGCAGTTGTCTTGCAACTTGAAACTTGAATGACCGAGAAGGACATCATTGTTTGCCACCCAACTAAATACCAGTGCTACTACCCTATTTAGATAACCATCCAAACCGGCAAGTATTTTTGCTTAGTCTCCACTATAATTGATCACCATTAGAATAGTCTTCTCCATGTATAAGAATGGGATGAGCCCATATATTCCCCAAGAAAAATCTAAAAGTAAGGAAATAAAAGATTTTAAATAGTGTTATATTATGGTTATAGCATGGACTAATAGGACTGTTCAATATTTATTAAGGTTGCAAAAATAAATTCATTCTATCATTAACTTTTCTTCAGTAAAGATTGAAAAATCTCTCTTTTGTTTGCTTGATTCATCCTTCCCGCCAAAATTTCTGAGAGCAATCATATCCCTGGCTAAGGATCTTTTGTGATGAAGTAAGTACAAGAATACTTTTAATCCCATAGTAATTTATGTTTATTTGGCAGAGAAAACAATGATTTAAATTCTCTACTCGAGTTTATCTAGTATATTTTATACTAGCCTTCAGCATATGCTTAAAAGTTTAAACTTTAAAAGATGTCACTTGAGAATGAGAATTTTTTAGATGCAAGAAGGGGTGTAAATAACTGTTTTATGTCAGTTTTTCTAATTTTGAGGAAAATTTAAAATAGAAACTTCTTCACCTCTTAAGAATTTTCTGGCAGTTTAAGTTTACAATTAATTATGCACCTTTATAGTCGGTTTTGGATTATTAAGGGTTAGTTGCACCAACTACTATTAACAGTTTTGAGGGTATGCTTACTTACATATGCTTCATAGGTCTCGTCTGTAGTGGTTAGGGAAATTTGTTTGATAGATAACACTTTTTGAGGGCATGCTTACAACCATCTAATTCATAAATCCATTTGCACTGCAGGATACAGTGACGGGGTTTCTACTGGCTGGAGTTGGCAATGTAGATCTTCGGAGAAAGACAAATTACCTTATTGTTGATTCAAGTATGGGATTTTTTTGCTGAAAATTGATTTAAGTTTCATAGATGTTCTGTTTCCTAAAGACTATTCCAAGCTACTCGTGTCCTTCAGATACTTTGACTTGGTACTTTGTAATGTTTGACTTGGTACTACTCATCTCAATGAAAGGCTCGGAATTCTTGTCTCTTCATGCCCCACCAGAGGCGTAAGAAATGAATGTATTCTTGGAGTGCGTAGAAGGAAAAGAAGAGTAGACGGAAAAAATAGGATTGCTTGATGTCGAGGTTGGAGTTGAGGCAAGTAGTACAAAACACCATGGTTTCATATTACTCAGAATATAACCTGCAGGGTAGCCACTAGTACTAGCTGTTCTGTTACTACTTCCAGACCCATTCCCAGTGGCCTGCATTATTTTTTTCGTTGCTCATGGTACTGTTGGTTTAACACCATCAATTGAAAACACTGGGTGGACCTTAAACCAACATGAGCAGGCGAGGAAAGCACTCAGAAATTTTGGGTTCTGTTTTGACTTTCCCTTTAATGTAGTTAGATCTCCAAAGTGGCGAGCAATGATTGACATTCTTTCTATTTGTGACGTGGTTTAAAGCCCCTAGTTACGAGGCTCTTAAAGGCAGAGTTTTGGATGACGCTATGGAAGGTGTGACTAAATTAATTGCAGAGCTTTTGTGATTTGGACAACAAAGGGATTGCACCACAATGTATAATACACGGACTCATAGCAAGAAGAAGAACTTCCTTGTCTCTTCGATGGGGTTACTGTGCTTTTGAAATTTGGGATCATTTGATGCATCAAATAAATAAAAAATGTTGATTTGATTTTATGGTTTGTTTGAGGAGGTTGTCTTGGAGGTGGGGGTAGAAAACGTTTTTCATAAAATCACGGACAATCAGTGTTACGTGGAAATGGATACGGCATCTGATATGGATATGCTAAATTTTCAAGACCCCCCTGTTATAGATATGGCTGGACATGACATTTATAAATTTCACCACTGCTCAAACCTTCCCAATTCTTCCAAGTATAAATGTCACAAAGTTCACTAGAAACTACAACGAACTTATAATTTCTCAAAAGCCCTTTTCTAACTTGACAGAAGGAAAATTTGGTGCCCAAGTCTTATGGATGAGTGGTGCACAGCTCATCAAGACTTTTACAAAATCCACAGTTTTCTCCAAGTTCTCCTCCAATTTTGAACTCGAGATAAATACAATGGACAACATGAAATGAGCCCTGTACAGTACATCTAGAAGAGGTTGTTCTGTCACAATTTTTCTAAACAAATGTCTTGCAAAGTTATTTCAATAGCAGTGCTCATTCGCAAGATACTTTGCATGCATCCATGCATTCATAGCAATAAAAGGGAAGAAATAGGAAAAAAATAAAATAGACAAGACAATAAAACAAAGGTGGAACTTCTTTCTACAAAAAATAATTGTAACTTCCATGGTAGCAATTTATACAAATGTACAAGTGTATCATGACATGACCATCAAAAGAGATAATCATTGTTGTGTGGAGATGCGGGGTACGGGACATAGATGCCATTGAGATCAGTGTATCCAAAAAGGGTCTTTGAGTAAATGAATAAGGGTGCAGCTATATTATATATACGTAGCCACTAAAGAATGTTGTCTTTGTCCCTAAACTAGTGTTTTCTGGTGACTATGGCATACATAAATTCCTTTTGCATGAATCTTCTACAATCCATGTTTCTTATTCATATGACTCTTAGTACATCCTTCAAGAAACATAAATCCATTAAAATCTAAGACAAATTTATCTCCTCTTACATGTGTACTAGAGTTTAGGGCATAATTTAAGCATGTGGACATAATACACCTTTGTACCCTTTGCATAGAGTAGCCAAGACATGTCACAGGAATTTGTTTCGTTTTTGTTTGTCTAGGTGATACCATTCCACATGTGGGCCCATGACAGGCACAAAGTGGGGATAACAAAACACAATTAAATTTAAGTTGAGTCAGAAGTTGCTGAACCATGAGTAATTGTATGGAACTTATGTGGATTCCATTCGGTTGGATGAGGCTGACCCATTATAAGATTGAATCTTTGAGTTTATGGAGGATATAGTTACCATGTTTGAAAAATTCGGGTTGTTCGAAAGGGGAAAAAAACTACGGAAGTTTAAGATTTTGCAAAAAGTTTGGTTCAGTTCAAAAATTTACAAATTTAAAGAATATTAATATATAAAAATAATTATTATACATATCTACAAAGAATAATGTTATTAGTTGCAACTTTAAAAAGTTTAAAATTTTAATGTTATAACTTAAAAATAAAAAAATCAGACTTAAAAAATTAAACTATTAATAAACTAGATACAAACTAATAAACTATTAACTAAATAGTTAATAGTAATACAATATTAAAAAGTAGTACTAAAAATAAATCGTAAAATAGTTAACTTGGTTTACAATACAAATACATTTGAAACAAACTTTATCTGACATAAATTATATCTCACTGTCCATGCTTCCAGCCCTAGTTCAAACCAGTGCAGTTAATGACGAATCTGCAACTTGAACAGGGGTTTGTGGGAATAAATTTTCCGTTTGATGTAGCTTGAAAACACTTGAGGACAATACTCTCCCCATATGGAGAGAGGGGCTGAGACTGAACCAATAGAAACAGCTCCAAATTCATTTGCATTCGTGTTTTGCACAGCGCACGATCTCATTGCCTTTGGATTCGTGTTCTGGACAGTTGGAATATTGTTCCGCATAGTTGGATTCGTGTTCTGCACAACATGGAATATCGTTCTGCACAGTTGATTCACGTTCTGTAGAGGTGGAAGCATTGTTTTCTTTTTCCTTTGGCTGTGCCATTGTTTTGAATCTGAGTTTTTGTTTTTGATTTTGAGCCTTATTCAAACTTACCGAACTTATTCGTCCACCCAAAAAAAATTGCTCTGAATCGAATATTGACCATTTTCATATGAACATGGTAACTATGATAGAGGACATTCACTGATTGGATGTAAAAATGGTTGAGGCCAATGGAGAATCAATCAAATCAGAAGATACACCTATGATTATTCCCAAGACAATTGAGGCTTGAGAGGGCTGGGCTGAGTGTCATTGGAACCAGTCACTCCTTTCTTGCATGCTGTTTTTGTGTCCATGTTTTTATGCCGTGGATTTTGGATGCCGTACATCGGTTCTAGAAATTTTAATACAAAAAGAGAACTTTTCTTTGCTTTGATTGTGCCAAAAGGCATTTTCTAAATAAGCGATGCCGGAGGCTAATTTTGACAAACAGCAGGGCATCGACAGCCACAATTAATTTGGTCATTGAAAATTGAGCTAATCGCAGCTGTCCCAGAATTTCTTTTCTCCATTGCTTTCACATGCTAGAGGTTGAGTGGTTTGTACAAGCAAGACAGAGACTTTGAAAACTGCTAATAGAGAAATTGGCAAGGAAAAAACATGTCATGTCACTGCATTTATTGAAAACTGCTTCCAGTGATATGAAGGACAGTATTGTAAAGGATGGGGAAGAAATTCAAATTGTTTGACAAAATGCCTCAACAAAATGTGATCCCATGGACTTCAATCATGACTAGAGATAGAAAAACTGATTTTTTTGATAAAGCTTTGCAAAATTCTAAGAAATGCCAGGATAATGTGTAAAGCTCGACTCAGCAACATTTTCCACCATCCTTATAACATTTCCCAAAATGAGATGATCTGAATAGCGTATGAAGCTCCATAAAAATGTGATTAGAAGTTTTTTTGGTTTGTAATTTTGATTGCCTAATATTTATGTTGCCAAGAAACGGAAACGGAAACGGAAACAAGTACGAAATGCGGAAATGGCAATTTTCAAAAAACCTTGGATACGAAACGTCACGAAACGTCCGTACAATATATATATATATATATATATATATATATATGCATAGTACTCATTTTATAATTGTAGACCATAAGAGATAATTGATAAAGCACTCAAAATATTTTGTATTCATTGAAATTTGAACTTCTAAAGAGTCATCATTCAACATGGTTACAATTTCAATGATTCACATATACATGATAATAATCTAGATTCTAGAATATATCATCTAGATTTTCCTCATAATCATCTCCATGAACACCACTAGCACCGACAACTCCACTCCCACTAGCTCCACTCTCCATCCCTTGTGCAAAAGATCCCAATTCTTCTTAGTTTAGTGAAAACTGAATTTAGCAAGAGAAAAATGAGAGTGTGATTTAGAATGGACCCAAGATGTCATTATATAGCTTTTAGGAAGTGTCTTTAGCAAGTCTAGGTAGGTAGATTAGGTTTAGGTTCATTAAATGAAGTTATTTTTTATTTTTTAAGTTATGATGCTTAAAAATTCGAAAAGCAGCGGAAACGTGCCAGACGTTTCCGGAACCGTCTAGCACGTTTCTATGGTGTTTTGTGCACATTTCCCCCACATTTCACGTTTCGGAAACGTTTCAGGCCTGAAATGTGACCCCCCTTGGCGTTTTGTGGCTTCACCGACTAATATCCATGTATGGGAAACATGGAAGCATTAAGAAAACACAGAAATTTGTTCCAAACAATGCCTTCGTGATATGTTAAATATTTTGGGGCAGAAGGGTATTTCTTGAGCATCACTTCCTCTGTTATATATCTCTTCCTCCATCTCCCCAGCTACTTATATCAGATCCTCCACAAGTTACCCTTCTTTATTTTAGATGACTACTACTATGTTCACAAGGAAGGATTCAATGATTGATATATTCATGTAGGTTTTATAATTTTGTTTAGCAGCTGACGTGAGATGCCTTAAAGCAGGATTCCATTGAGAGTATGACCGAATATTTCAGCCCTAGGTGGTCTTATAATTTTGTTTAGCAGCTGACATGAGATGCCTTAAAGCAGGATTCCATTGAGAGTATGACCGAATATTTCAGCCCTAGGTGGTCTTATGGACATAAATCATCCCTAAATGTAAAAATGGAATCCACTAATGAAAATTAGTTGATGTGTTAGCATCCTCCTTCCTAATTCATGTTTCATGCCACATCTTTCCTCTTTAACTTGTGGCATATAGCAATTATGAGAGAGAGGTGGTCTATGAGGCATTGCTCACACCAAAATTGTTGCCAGCATTGTCAGAATCTGAGGTCTTCGGTATTTTATTTACTCTAAAGTGACAACAATGGCTAGTTCATTGACCATGATAGAAGTTTTGTCTCCTGAATCAACAGCCATGTCGGCCGATGAAGTGCAGAGGAAATTGGTGAGTTCATCACCAAATTCAATAGGTGAACTAGGGAGGAATCCAATGCTTTTGTCAATAAATAGTGAAGCAATTCAGCAAATAAAAGGGCACATTTTTGGTTGGAAAAATGTAAAATATTTAGTCTTTTTTTAGTCTTGTCCCCACACACAAAGTTGTATACACTACATGAAGAAACGTGATAGAATGATTTGTGGGGGTTTTCACAACATTCTCATTATGTACAATCATGCTTATGAAGTGCATAACTTACCAGTCAAATAATGTTAAAAGAGTTTCTTTATAATCATGAACTATCCTTCAAGTAGGTGTTATAAAAATGTATTCAACTCAAAAGATTAATTTTCTGTTTTTCAAATTTTACAATATGCTTTGTATATGCACAAATCACATGGATTTTTATTGTATAATACCGAAATAGTTTTGATATCTAGGGTTCACCTTTTATGTCTTATTTTGAATAAAGAACACCATTGGTAGCTCTTCGTCCTAGTATTGCATTTGACAACATGATTATTTTTACATTTGGATTCATCAAGAGACAATGTCTAAGACTCTAAGGTCATTTAAGCCTCAAATTCTATCTCAAAAACAACTTGTTTCCCTTTACTGCCCTTGAAAAGGAAAAGGGGAATCATTTAAAGCACCATCAATCATAGGAGTCTCAATAGGAAGGGCTGGTACAATTTCAAGATCAAGACGAGTCTTATTGAGAGTTGCCCTTTTATTTTTCGAGAAAGCTTTAAGGTTAATAAAAGGAATTTCAAAAAAATTGAACAATTGAAATTTAATCTAATACTTCATATCTTATGTAATAATTTTGAATGAACATAACAAATTTAACATATAAAGACCAATATGCAACCTATATCACACACAATAACAAATTAAAAAAATAAAAATACAAACCCAAAAACATCCAATTCTATGATCAAGAACTAATTTCCACAAAGTAACAAGCTAGGTTCACCAAAAAGAAAACTATGAGTGTGGGATCTAATAGTATTTACTACGTCACTATTATGGTATTCATCGATAATATTTAATGTCACTATTTGAAAGGCATGTTCCAAATAAGAATTGCAATGGGCTAATTTATTGGCATGCAACAAAGAAGTTGACGGCTGCAATTTATTGGGTCATTTGCGTACTACCTTATTGCAGCCGTCCATGTTGGGCGCCACACATATTAACCCTGTCACCCAGCTACCACGTTGGGTGCCACGGAGACTGACCCTGTCACCCCATAATAGCGATATTTCTGTCTACAGAGACACACACTTTGAAGGAGAAATTTCTCTCATTGGAGTCACGCATGGATGATTTTATTCCCATTGTGGCTCCCCTATTTTCCTTCTCGAATCAAGATTTGCATGAGGGAGGTGTGCAAGTTGCAGTTGGCCAATATTCTCTCCTCGTAAACAAGAGACGACAATAGTCGAGCCAAGGAAGCTCCTCCATTGCCTATGTGGATTCCTTCTTTTCATTGGAACTGGAGGGTGTCCGTAAGTTCATAGATGAGCAGGTGGTCTTTGACTGAGAAACAAGAAATTAATAAGAGCAGTGCTAGGTCGTGTGTTCAAACCGTGACAATAACATTGTTGGCAACGACGAATTCGACGAAAGCGTGGTGGTCGTGAAAACCCCGTGTTATAGAAAATATGTATAAATTAGAATATAACATTTAATGAATCAATAGTTAGTATATTTACTTTCAATGAATTCCTTAACAAAATTTATGAGAACGCACATACACTTGGTCATCTCTCATCTTCATTGACCTCTCCCTCTTTATGACAAATCCCCATAATGCCAAAATTTTAAAATAATAGGCATAAGATTATACACATGATAATATTTCAAATTTAATGAGTGTTAAGAGCCTGGAATGTTTAGGAGGCGGTGTCAACTAAAAATCCACAAGGAAAACTCTAGTTGTTGAGATATATGTTGTTGTTTGAACAATCATGGAGAATGGCCTAAGATAATGGTCTATAAAGATGGTGCAAAACCACATGATCGACCATGTTTTGTGGTTATCAAATTCAACTACTACATCGACTTGACATGGAATGTCAAGTCCCCTCCACATGTCCCTATCTCTAAAATGTTTTGCAACATGCACGAGTGAATTCCTTAAAATTGTTGTGTTTTCTAACTACCCACAAAACACAAGGGCTAACATTGCAAAAACAATTATTGACATTGGGAGTATTGGTCGACAAGGCCTTGTTTTTTGAGATATCTCTAAAGTACATTGCCTCAACAATCATGTGCACCACACCCCCTTCTCCTTTAAACGATTGACAAAAATGGGATGTGGTTCATATGTGTCTTGTCATAAGAAAGAAGAGTTTCACATATGTTCCTCCAAACATTTTCCCCACACATAGACTTCTTCTCCCTCAATCCCCTTCTTCATTGCCTCCCTTCTTCCTGTGATGTTTTTGCCCTCAATTTTATCTTCATCAACACATCCCTTTTAGCATCTCCATTGCAGACCGATTTAATCTAAAATGAATTAAATCTTATTTCAGAGTAACTAATGCAACAAATAATGTTCAACTAATAAAACACAATAATATACAAGGAATAAACATTCAAAGCTATGAAACCCTAAGCAAATGGAAGAGAGAAGGCAACTCAACCGATTCGAGTGATCTGGAAGTGATTGCAATCGTCCGAAATACTAAATGGGTGGAAATGATGTCACAGTGGCTTGCAGAGAGTTTTGGGACTCGGACTATGTTAGACAGAAGCGCCCACATGAGGCCTAGAGCGCCGGGTCTTGTGTGATTGTGTGAATATTCAGGATCTGCTCTTTTTTGGGCTTGAAGGTCTTCGCTCCAATATTTGCTTTGTTGCTCCGATTTCGCTGTTAGGGTTCGGATCGCACCTGTAACCTTCAAAGAAAACCCTAGCTATCTGCACAAGCTCACAAACACATTAGGTCTGAGTAAAATATGCAATATGTGAAGTTGGACTAACCCCGATGGTCCCTCGACGAGTGAACTCAATACCAATCTTTGCAATACATTTCAAACTCCATGTAGTTCTTTGTGCTTATGTGTGAAATAGTGTCCTTGGATTGCCCTTGCGCCAGGATGCCAAGATAAGAGTATAGCTAACTTTGAAGCAAATGTGTGGTATGGAATTCAACACTTCCCTTCTTATGTAGCATATGCAATCCAAAATGCAGTCACTTTGAATAGTAGTAGTATGTAGATATGATAACCTCTTTGAATCATGCGAGCGAGAATAATAGTATGTTCTCAGTATATATATGAATCTTTTGCTTGAATTTCGACACTAGTGACACAAAAGGCCGACTAAGAATATGGGATAAGGATAAGAAAAGTAACAAGGCCGACCACAAATGTCAAAAAAGTGTAAAAATAAATAGGAGAGAAGCACCCATAATGGACACAAGCTCTTTGGCGCTAGTGTCCAGAGTGGGCGTTAGTGTACTGAGACAAATAATGAAAGATGTGAAAAGATAGACAGACAGGGATCCCGGTGACTTGACCAGAAGTGGATACAAAAATGAGAGATGTAGAAGAGAGTCACAATATGAATCAATCAAAGAGCGTAGAAGGGACAATGTCACCAGTGAATACTTTTCTTATTTGAGATCCATGCACATAATAACATACTAATGGCATAGTAAAATAATGATGTGTATAATTTTGTGTCTACATTTGCTCCTCCTTTATGCTATTTGAAGGAAATTCAAGTAGTGTAAAGGAAGTAAGGAACATACATGTATAGGGTCCGGAGAAGCCATATTGCAAAGTGCGCGTAGAATATAGAAACTTGTATCGCGAAACCATGGATCAATGTTTTGACCCATGTGGCATAAGAGGAGATAGCAAATTGTCGTAAGGAGCAACTTGGAGAAATAGTTGTGATGATATTGGAGATGTTGGATTGTTTGTCAAAGGTGATAGAAGAGGTAGGGAGTGATCAATTCCCAACCCGATTTGTTGATAATTGAAGGATTTGGGCGTCCTGCCGCCAGAGGAAGAGTGTTGGGGAGAGAGGTTTGTTTTTCCCTCCTTCCATGACGCTTCCCCAAAAGGTCCAACCATTGCAGACATGGATAAGGACCAAATTGTTACCTATTTAGTTCCAATTGCAACTTGTTTGTTCTTGATTGAAGAACCCACATAGGAGCAATATAGGAAAGGAAATGACGTCTCATTACCCCCACTCCTACAATAATGGGTGTTCCGATTTGAATAGTATTAGATGGCTCCCAAGTTAGGTCATCTGGAAGCGATAGTAACTATGATTATTGTATTGATTGATTGATTTGAGTGATAGGAGTGAATTTAGAAGATTAGTCACGGAGAGGTTTTGCTTTGCCCCAGTTATGTCATTTGGGGGAAAATAGATTTGAAATAGCAAAAAGTATTGGTTTATCGCATATAATAATTATGAATCGTGTTTGAATGAGATCGAGAAAATGTGATAAGTAACAATTTTCGGAGTGTCGATTGATTGTGTTGTATCCTGAGAGGGATTATAAGATGATCCCGATTGTATGCCCCCTTTCGGCGAAAGTGCAAGGTTTGGAGAGACGAGAATTGAGCCGAAAGCAAGGTCAGAATGGCTGTAATAGTAATTGAGAGATAGTATAGGAGAGGTAGTAGTATTGACAAAGTATGTGTAGGTATTGACT
Source organism: Taxus wallichiana var. yunnanensis (assembly GCA_018340775.1). Classification (NCBI taxonomy): domain Eukaryota; kingdom Viridiplantae; phylum Streptophyta; class Pinopsida; order Cupressales; family Taxaceae; genus Taxus; species Taxus wallichiana. Next base: position 450,351,589 of record CM031239.1, read on the forward strand.
AGTACGTGTGCCGATCGTTGAAGATGGAATGGTTACATTGTATAGTACGGTTCTAGAGGCGAGACCGTGATCCGGATGGTGCAAATGGGGAAGAAAATGGAGTAACGAGGCTCAAGATATGAGCCAAACCGTGTGCTTGTATTAGTTGTAAGAATGGCAGCGAGTAACGACTATAGTATAGAGGAAAATTTGAATTACTATATATAGTAATATGAAATAGGTGAATAATAACTTCATTTGAATTGAGAGTGATTGTAATTTTGAGCTTTGAGTTATGAGGATGCCACGTGTCATGGAGGTTATTCGGACGAGATTTGAAATGTCCCACTTTCCTAAATAACATCATTGAAGACCCTTGGCCTATTTTGTCTACCCGACGGCTAAGGGGGAACTTAAAGGTGACTTAAGTCATTTTTAAATTAATATAAAGTGCCTAAAAAAGAAAGAAAGAAATATATGCACTTATATTAATTTACGACTTAATAAATTAATAAACTTAGAAAAGTGAATTAAGCCCATTTCATTTTGAATCCCCGTAGGGAAAAACGTGACTAGCTTTGGCAGGGGAAAATGGGTTAAAACGAATTAAATGTCCCTTGTTTATGATTGGTTGTGTCAAGTGGCCTCCTTTTGGGTATTTTCCATAGTTACCTAAGTCTCGGGACGGGGTACGGAGGGACGGGGTTTCCGGGACGACAAAAAAATTCCCAAATTTTGGGGACAGCAGGGGGACGGCTTTTGAAATAATACATAAAAATTAATATTTCAATATTTTAACTTTTTTCAATGACATTTAGGGATTTAAATTGTATTTAATGTATTTTAGGTACTTTCAAGATTATAATTTGATGTTCTTGGTAAAAATAACATCTTTTTAAAAGTAAAAACATCAGAAAACTTTTGAAAGATTTAAAAAAATTTGGGGACATCCCCTCCAAGTCCCCAAGTCCCCAAAATGTTCGGGATGTCCGAGACGTCACCAAAATCTAGGGGACGCATCCCCGCGTAACATTGGTCTTTTCTTTCCTTAAGAGGAAAGTCGACTTGGTTAGGGGACATTCTACATCATCATATTTTCTGATTTTGGCTTGTAAGCTGAGCACTAGCTGTTGTAATTTTCCTAGGACAAAAAACCCTAAGGAAAAGAGAAAGGAAGAACGAAAACTCTTCCTGGATTCACTTTTTTGTGTGGAAGATTCAGGAAAAATCTGGTTATTGAATCACTATTTAATTTTCAGTTGGAGCGACCCAGTCTAGGGACTATTTTGGCATAAAGAAAGAAGATAAATTTCAGATTTGATTGTTGTGTATTGAAGCTGGATTTCAGTCATCTAAGTTACAATTTCTGGAGCTTTTTCTGGGATTTAAACCCTCACTGCTCAGCTGTATTTTCAGATCTGGTCTACAGATTTTGGAGCTCAGATTTGGTATCTTTTTCTTTGCATTATTCTCTAAAAATCAGTTCTTTAATAAAAACCAGAAAAAGAAGCTTGTTTAGCATTTTATATTGTATTTTTCTTCCATGGTACAAGTTGCATTTTCTATAATAAAAATGAAATCTGCAATATTATTCATTTTGTGTTCTATTTCCAGTTGGGTTTTGGGAAGAATCCATTGTGCATTCATTTTTGTCCTTTAGGGGACATTACAGTGGTATCAGAGCTAGTTTTCCTCCCAGCTTGTGAGGGAAAGATTCAGATTTCAGATTTGCATGGACAGAGGTGAAGAGAATTTTAGATATCAATACCAGAGAAGAACTCCAAGGAAGGGATGGATGATGAAGAAAGACCACCTCCAAATGATGAATTGAGCTACATGAATGAAATATTTACCAAGGGTAACAAAGAACTACAGATTTGGTTGATGGAGTCACATAGGGATCTTAGAGACTCTTTTATAGGAGCCATTGCTGATTTGGGAAGAGCTCTACAAGGGGTAAGTAATAACAGGCAAAACCCTCAAGGAAATCAGGGCACACAAGGTGAAGACAACTCTTCTTCCAACAAGAACCCTCTAAGTTCTTTCATGCAAGTTTCCTTCAGAGAGAGGAACCACATGAAGAGAGAGAGCAACCACCCACTCATGGGTTTGCAGAGGAAATAAACCTGTATGGGGATGAGTATGCATCCTTGAATCCCCACACAAGGGATCTACTTTCATTTAGAGATTTTTGCCAGCTAAGAAGAAATGAAGGACCAAGGAAGAGAGTGAACCAACAACCAGAACCAAGGAAAGATATCCAACACCGATTGGGTAAAATCACTCTCCCTACATATGATGGGACAGATAAGTGTTCTACAAGGGCTTGGCTGCAAAAATTAGACACTTACCTATCATTAAATCCAATGTATGAAGAGGAAGCTCTCAAGTTTGTCACCCTTCACTTGGAGGGTATAGCTCATGAATGGTGGTATCATGGCCTTGTGACACAAGGACATGGCTCAATAACTACACTTGAAGAATTCAGCTCATGCTTGATTGAAAGGTTTGATAGAGCAGATCCGGATATGCATTTCAGAGAGCTAGCACAACTCAAGCAAGAAGGATCTTTGGAAAGGTATATTTCTGATTTTGAAAGGCTTGCAGTTATGGTACCTGATATCAGCGAAAGGAGGTTAGTATTGCTATTTATTGAAGGATTGGGTGAGCCATTAAAGGGCCTTGTCAAAGCATTCAGCCCCCCATCTTTGCAAGGTGCAATTAAGAAGGCATTGGACTTGGAAAGTTCAGTTCCAAAGGTAGAAATCTGCAGTATGGACAGCAGCAAAAATCAACACCTTTTGGGCAGCCAAAAGGAGTATTTGGACAGCCAAAGGCCTCTTCATCAAGTGGGCCAAAGACACCAAATTATGGGCAGCAAGGTAAGCCTTTTCAAAATAAATCTGATGTAAAAGATTGGGGTAAAAACAACAAGGAAATTGAGACTAGAAATGAGCTTAGAAGGAAAAAATTATGTTTTACATGTAGAGATCCTTGGACTCCTAACCACCGTTGTCTTCCAAAAGGGGCAGCCCATTATATTGAAGTTATTTCAGATGTAGAAGATGAAGAAGAGTGCTGATCATGAGGAAGAAGAAGAGCAAACAAAAGAGGAAAATGAAGCTCCCATGGATGGAACATTGGCCACTTTATCCGGAGCACCAAGGTACTATGCTTTTCGTGTTAAGGGTATTCTTCATGGGCAAAGAATCATAGCATTGATTGATAGTGGAGCTACTCACAATTTTATTGATGAGAGCTTAGTGACAAGGATGGGATTGAAAGTAGAAGACTTTCAAGGATTTAATGTAATCTGTAGCAGATGGATATACTCTTGCATGCACAAAGAAGATTCCCCAACTTGAGCTCACATTGGGAAGACACAAGGTATGTGATGATTTTTATGTCATTGGTATTGGTGAAACAAATATTGTTTTGGGTGTACAATGGCTGCAATCTTTGGGTGAGTTCTGATGTGGCCTTCAGTTAAACCTCATGCATTCATCTAGTCCTTCTTTGAAACACCTCTATCTCTGCCTTTATACTTAACACAACTCTTTGATCAAGTTTGCACACTCAATTTTTGATCTTCATCCTTAACCCTTTCTTGTAATCCAAAGACCTTGTTTAATTACCTCTAGTGCATGTTTATGACATTATCCCGAAAGTCTTGTTCAACTACTCTAATACATGCTATCACATCACCCAAAAAAAAAATGAGCTTTAAATAGATTAGTATCATATTCTTACCTTTGTGAAGTCTGCCCCTATTGTTGTCTTTAAGGAATCTAGGTCCACATTATATGAATAGAACCTTCCAGCTCTTCCCTCATCCTGCACGACTTCCCCTTCTACACTCTTCCATTCTCTTGTTTAATACCTTTCTCAACCAAGGTCCTCAACCTCTGCTATAAGTCTTGGTTTCCAATTGCCCCTTAAGTCTTAAATTGGTTCCAAACCTATTGTTTCAGTCCTTTAGCCTAAGTCCCTTTACTATTTCTTATCATAAGGCTTGGGCAAGTCTTTCACTGCTAGCTTCTTAAGTAGGTTGATTCACTTTCCTCAGTTCTCCTCAGTTCTCAGTGATGCTATCTAATTAAGTCCAAAACTTCATCTTTCTTCTTATTCATTCATCCTTCTAGTCTTGACTTAATTCCTCTGTTACTCTGCAATACAGTCCACTTCAGGACATTCTGTCAAAGGAGAACTTAAAGATAGATTAAGTGTGAATCTTAAGCTTTGAGGGGTAAACTGAAGGAAATTATTAAGGTTCTGGTATTAGGCTTTTTTTGTACTTTGTCTCCTTCAAATTTGACTTTCCACCCACTGTTCCATCCTTGCACTCTGGTTCTCAACATGCACTACAGATCATTAAGTGATTTGGCAAGATGATGAATGTTCTGTTCCCAACAATTAGGTCTTGATACTCATCTTCGAAAGGAAAAGATTCTTGAAATTCCAACCATCAATTAAACTCCTGTTTTAGTTCTTCTACAGGTCTGTGCACGTCTCTACTAAGAAACTGTCATGTATATCTCGAAAAGGAGAAATCCATTCTTCCAAACTCATTCATCATCACCTTGGAGACCTCCATACATACTTTTCTTCAAAGTTTTAGGGAATTCTATTGGTTAGTTTACAAGTTATTTAGATTTCAACCATGCAAACCCTAGTTGGAGGGTTTATTCCACTGTACAGACTCGAGGAGACAAATTTGATCATTTCTTCACTATTATTCCATCAATTTTACCCTTGCAAGTTTCACGAGGACTGAGATAACCTCTACCAACTATAAAGTTGCTCACTAGATCATGAACCATCCTCCTAACCTCACTGTGATCTCCTTTCTCCTTGCACTGTCATATAGAGTGCTCAAAGTAGATTATACAAATCAACATTCTCTAAGTACCCCAGGTACAATGTCTCTACAGGTGAAATGAATCTTGTTCTAACTAGTTACCACACTGCATACATCAGTTAAAACTAATCTTATACATTCCCTGAATCACAGTATTCCTTCTCACTTTTTCTTATCTGTTAGCCAAACTGTGCACTAGGCACTCTGCCACAATGATCGGGAAACTACTACAACTTCATAAGACAAGACTAACACGTAGACTTACATGAAGGTTCTTTGTGATTTTCATTTGCTTTCCTCGAGGCTCATTCCTTCTTTGAATTTGATTCTCACTATTCTATATGTCGATACTGTGCACCTTCCTCTGTATAACAGTTTCACTTCAAATCCCTCACTAGCAACCCTCCATCTCAAACAAGAAACAAAAATACCATTACTAAATCAACAAACAAGTAATGAAAACTTTCTACCAGAGTCAACCCCATCTTACTCACATAAATACACAAGAATTAAATGCCAATCATTGAACATGCACATGTTACAGAGATATGTCAGGAGCTAAACTCATCAAAAATTGTTAACAAAGTTTTCCCTTAATGTTCTTGGAGCTCCAAATTCACCTTCTCATTAATGACCATTCGAATGATGAATGGAAAACAGTTACACAATGGTATTTATAACCTCCCAAGTCAGTTTTCACCTGGATAGGAACAATAGAGATCTCATGGCCATATAGTTTCTTTGTGCACAACATTAAAAGTTACTATGCTCCAAGACCTTGACCCCTTAAGACACTTGTTTTGACTCCTAAGACTCCTATTACAACTTTGGCACACTAGAAATGACCTCTAAATTGCTTATAAAGTCCTAAGCAAACCAAAAATGGTCCTCCAATTTGAATTTGTCTTTTGGAGGGAAAAGTACAAGATTCAAATTTGAAAAGTCCAAGCTCAAACTAGCACACCTAAAGGACTCACAAGCACTTATCAACTCTACAAACTCACCTCAAGCCAAAAATTGATGACATCATGTCATATTTACAGAGATGGAGATGATGCTCCTGTATCATACTCCAAGGGTAAGAAAGTTTGAGCCCTATAGCTTTGTTTTCTTCCTCTTTTTCCAATTTCTTTGCATCTTCAACCTGACTCTGATCTGATCTTCTTGTTCAGTGTCCTCATCCTTAATTGCTTCAGTCTTGAACTCTGTATGATTATTATTCTTCAGTTTGTCTTCATTGATAAGGTTTTCTTCTTCATGAGCTTTTTCCTCTTTATCTCTCTTCTCTTCAACTGTCATATCTTCCTTTGGTACCTGCTGCTGCTGCTGATCTCTGCCATCCTCTTCATACGCCTCTTGCTCTGCTGCTACACATTTGTTAGTTATCTCTTTCTTCTCTATCTCTGCAATCTCTTCTTCTATCTTCTTGTTTTGAGCTTCTGATTGCTGCTCTTTCTCTATCATGGGGCTGATTTCCATCTATTTTCCACATGATTCCTCCTCATATAAAGCATGCTCCAAGGCTGCTATTTCTGCTTGCAATTGCTCCCAATTCTCATACACAAAGGCACTCTCTTTTTTACTTATTTCTTCTTGTTCTTGACTTACTATCTTCTTGCTTTCTTCTTCTATCTCAAGCTCATTCTTTGTACCTGCAAACACACACCTACACACATTGTTAGATTCAAAAACTTGAGGCTTTGCTGCCCCTTGAAGTTCTTCCTTTCTTGCCATTACTTCATTTTTCTCTCTCTTGAACTCTACTTCCTTTATCTCTGCATACCAACTATTCTCATTCTCAAGAGAAGCCAAAAATGCTTCTATCACTCTTTCTTCTTCACTCTTATCTTCTTCCAACATCACCTCTTTAACCACTTCCTTTTCTTGCTTTCTCATTCTCTTCTCTATCTGTTTCAATCTTTTTTTCTTGCCTTATTCTTGTCCTCAACTGCTGCTTTTGTCTCTTTTCCATAAGCAATTTAACTGACCATCTAACTCTTTTCTCCATCACCATCCCTGTCTCTTGTTCTTCTCTCTCTTCTATGTGCACCATCAGCTGTGCTACCTCTTGCTTCAATTCTATGATTTCTTGCTGAAACCACATCTCTCTTTTCTTCCTTCTTTCTTCTTTCATTTTCCTCTCTCTTTCCTCTTGTTCACTCTTCTTGTACCTCATTAGCTCTCTCAATCCCTGAATCACTTCTGCTGCTAGTTCTTCTTCCTCTTCACCATCTGTCAAGTCTAATTCACGAGTCCTAGTAGCCTTCCACTCTCTTTCTCTACATGTTTTTCTTGTTTCCATCATCTTGGCTAGTCTTTTCTTTTGCTCTTTTCCCTTATCCTCTCATGTACTTGCTTTAACCTATCTTCTTCTCTCTCTGCTATTTCCTTCTTCATCCATGGTGGCATCTTGTATCCATGGTCAAGAATTGATCTCACACTTTTCTCTTCATTCATCTTCACATGTTTATTTCCACTACACACACTTACTTTAACACTGTTAGCAACAACAATAACTTATTCAAATATTAAGACCAAGCTTTGATACTAAAAACGATGTAGCCTTTAGTTAAACCTCATGCATTCATCTAGTCCTTTGAAACATCTCTATCTCTGCCTTTATACTTAACACAACTCTTTGGTCAAGTTTGCACACTCAATTTTTGATCTTCATCCTTGACCCTTTCTTGTAATCCAAAGACCTTGTTTAATTGCCTCTAGTGCATGTTTATGACATTATCCCGAAAGTCTTGTTCAACTCCTCTAATACATGCTATCACATCACCCAAAAAAAAAGAGCTTTAAATAGATTAGTATCAATACTCTTACCTTTGTGAAGTCTGCCCCTTTTGTTGCCTTTAAGGAATCTAGGTCCACAGTATATGAATAAAACCTTCCAACTCTTCCCTCATCCTGCAGGAATTCCCCTTCTACACTCTTCCATTCTCTTGTTTAATACCTTTCTCAACCAAGGTCCTCAACCTCTGCTATAAGTCTTGGTTTCCAATTGCCCCTTAAGTCTTAAATTGTTTCCAAACCTACTGTTTCAGCGCTTTAGCCTAGGTCTCCTTGACTATTTCTTGTCATAAGGTTTGGCAAGTCTTTCACTGCTAGCTTCTTAAGTAGGTTGATTCACTTTCCCCAGTTCTCAGTGATGCTATCTAATTAAGTCCAAAACTTCATCTTTCTTCTTATTCATTCATCCTTCTAGTCTTGACTTAATTCCTCTGTTACTCTGCAATACAGTCCACTTCAGGACATTCTGTCAAAGAAGAACTTAAAGATAGATTAAGTGTGAATCTTAAGCTTTGAGGGGTAAACTGAAGGAAATTATTAAGGTTCTGGTATTAGGATTTTTTTGTACCTTGTCTCCTTCAAATTTGACTTTCCACCCACTGTTCCATCCTTGCACTTTGGTTCTCAACATGCACTACAGATCATTAAGTGATTTGGAAAGATAATGATTGTTCTATTCCCAACAATTAGGCCCTGATACTCCTCTTTGAAAGGAAGAGGTTCTTCAAAATTTCAACCATCAATTAAATTGTTGTTTTAGTTCTTCTACAGGTATGTGCACGTCTTTACTAGGAAATTGTCATGTATATCTCGAAAAGCAGAAATCCATTCTTCCAAACCCATTCATCATCACCTTGAGACCTCCATACAAACTTTTCTTCAAGTTTTAGGGAATTCTAGTAGTTAGTTTACAAGTTATTTAGATTTCAACCATGCAAACCCTAGATGGAGGGTTTGCTCCACCGTACAGACCCGAGGAGACAAATTTGATCATTTTTTCACTATTACTCCATCAATTTTACCCTCGCAAGTTTCATGAAGACTGAGATAACCTCTACCAACTATAAAGTTGCTCACTAGATCATGATCCATCCTCCTAACCTCACCGTGATCTCCTTTTTCCTTGCACCGCCATACATAGTGCTCAAAGTAGAGTATACAAATCAACATTCTCTAAGTACCCTAGATACAACGCTCTCACAGTGAAATGAATCTTGTTCTAACTAGTTACCACACCGCATACATCAGTTCAAACTAATCTTATACATTCCCTTGAATCACAATATGCTTTCTCACTCTTTCTTATTTGTTAGCCTAAACGTGCACTAGGCACTCTGCCACAATGATCCGGAAACTACTACAACTTCATAAGACAAGACTAACACATATACTTACATGAAGGTTCTTTGTGATTTTCATATGCTTTCCTCTAGGCTCATTCCTTCTTTGAATTTGATTCTCACTATTCAATATGTTTATACCGTGCACCTTCCTCCAAATAATAGTTTCACTTCAATTCCCTCACTAGCAATGGCCACGTGCACGCTTTTGTCGAGCAAGCATGATGAAGCTCATGCGAGAGACAAGACATGTTATGGGAGGGGGTGGCCTAGCTTAGGATGTATTTGCACGATATGTGGAGCTCTAGGGCCGATATGCGAGAAGATGACAAACAATGTTGTATTGCGGATCCAGATTGAGAGATACAGAGCCCGAGATTGACAACGTAAGGTGAGCGGTGAAGCTTAGAATTTTAGATCTCCCGCGATTGTAGATAGTGATAGTGAGGATGACATATGATGTATTATATAGGATGTATTGAGGCATTGGGGCTTCCCAGTGATTGTATTGTATAACTTTGATTTTGGATGATATATATATATGCATCGATAGTCTATTTGTTGTTTGATGTTTATTGCACTATATATATATATATATATGCATTGATAGTCTATTTGGTGTTTGATGTTCATTGTGTACTATGTGATGATTATGATTTGTACTTGGTAGTGATTGTGTGCTTTGTTGGCTCTATATGCATTGTTGGTATGGTTGAATTGATAGATAATGTTGATCGCTTGAAATTCGTGATGATGCGTAAAGAATTGCTAAGTGAGGAATTGAATAGGAATTGTATTTAAATAACAATGAATAATATAACATATGTTAAATAGATGTGTGTGTGTGTGTGTGTGTGTGTGTGTGTGTGTGTGTGATGCGTTGTGGCGATATATATATAGAAATGGTAATGTGATTAGATAATGAATTAAAAAATGATTCTATGATAATTTTATAATAATGAAATGTGCAACGACGCGTAGATAATTGAGTGTGATGAGGATGAAGGGGGAAAGAACAATTGCCCCCAATGTGAGATTGAGGTTCATTTAAGTAACAATTCCCTCAACAATCATGTATGAACCTTGAGAACACGAGTGTGTCATCGTAATGAGATGGAGATGAGGATCATCTACCATAGGTGAAGAGGCTTGCAATGCTCATTAGGAGCATGTGGAATGACAACGTGTGTATAGGTGCCAAATTGGATATCAAAGGAGATGGTGCCAACAATGGGAGGTGTGACGGTGGGAAATGCGGAAGTGGGCTACTTAGGAAGCCAATGAGATGTAGTAGCAATGTGGGTAGGGTGAGAGGATGTGGCAAGAGGCGGGACAGCTGGAGGAGGTGGATGAATGATGACCTTAGGAGGTGGATGGATAATAACCTTAGGAGGGGTGAATGAGACAAGCTAATAGTGACAGAGGCTTGCTTATGTGGAATAGAGAGAGAGAGTGCTTGCGAGAGCGGGTGCCGAAGGAAATGACACCCTTATCTTCTAATTGTTGGAGTCTATCATGGAGGGCATAACAATCATTGTCACGGTGGCCATTAATGCGGTGAAAATTGCAAAAGGGTGGTCATGATGGCGGTGCAACTAGTGAGAGGGATGATGCTGGTTGGAAGGTAAACAGATCAGCCGCTTATCAAGTAATGTACGCAAGACATCATGTGGTTTAACATGTGAGAAGTATAATGGTGCACATGTGGGAGGTGGGGAAGATCTAGGTGAATGCCGACATGGTGATGGAGAAGAAGGATGCTTACGCGGAGGGGAAAATGGCGACCGTAAAGGATGGTCAATAGATGGGAGAGGGGAGGACATAGTAGGCGCGGGGAGGATTAGGAGGTATTATAACATGATTTGCAATTAAGTCTTTTTCTAAATTGATAACCTTATAACAAAGAAGAGTAAATGAATCACATGTATCATATAATAGCTTTTCTTTTAATGGAGGAATTAAGCCATGACAAAAGATAAATTGCATTTCTAGATCAATAGGCTGAAATAGTAAATGGTGCATGCAAGAATTAAAGTGTAAAATATAATCTAAGATCGGTTCTTTTTTTCCTTGATGCAAAGAAGGTAAGTGTTCATATGTAACTTTAGGCCCATTATTAGAAATAAAACGTCTAAGAAAAGCATCCTCCATATCATAATAAGTACTAATAGATCCATTAGGTAAGTGAGTGTACCATTAGAGAGCAATATCAACAAGGCTATGACGAAAGGCTTTTAGTAACAATCTATCATTGGAATAGGAAGCCATGGCTAATCGGAAAGATTTGAGATGTAAATAAGGATTTCCCGTGCCATTAAAACATGAGAAAGTAGGCATAATGAAACCCTTGGGGAAAACGAAATTGTGAATCTTCTTTGGAATGGGGTTTTGGGAAGGGTATTATGGTCAACAAAAGCATAATAAGCTTTGCTTTCTAAGGTAAGGGTGTGGACCTTGCTTTGCAAATCACCAACATGCATGAGGGACAAGATGTCTTGTGAAGGAATGGTTTGGGCAGTGAGAGGCACGTTGAGGGGTTGAATCTTGCCATTATGAGTGACCATAGGAGCCTGTGAAAGGGGAAGGGATGTGAAAGCTCTATGGATGTACTAGGTGTAGGATCATTAGGCATAGTAAGAGGTGCACTAGGAGTAGCATTGGTGTCAACATGGCCATCATTGGAAATAATTTCAAAAGTAGAAGAGAGATGAGGTGTAGATTCACATTCAACAATCTTAATGGAAGAAACATCATCATTAACATGTGCATTATCATTATCATAATCGAGTCACTATCATCCATATTTTTGCAAGCAAGAATTTCATGAAGACTATCATCGCATACAAAGAATCTACATTAGTGCTATCATTGACTATAGTACAAGGGGGAGAGGCTGGAGCAATGGTCATGTTGGTAGTGGGTGGTGAGGAATATTCGTCAAGTGATTGTATGGGGAAAAGATGCAAAGAATCGAGACTAAGGAGCTCATTCGGAATAGATGTTTGAAATGCAAGGAGTTGTTGGAGGATTTGAGGATCATATATAGGATTTTGTATGAGGGCAAAAAGTTCACTTCTTCACGGGAGTTGAGAAAATTGGTTGCATGTTCATAAAGGTCATAGGGTGATCTGGGGATGGGTACCTTTTATTAGCCATGAGGGATTTGGATCTTAGGGCAAGGAGTTCGAGTAAGGAGTGGGTTCACCAAATGATTTAATCTAAATTGAATTAAACCTTATTTTAGAGTAACTAATGCAACAAATAATGTTCAACTGATAAAACACAATAATATACAAGGAATAAACATTCAAAACTATGAAACCTTAAGCAAATGGAAGAGAGAAGGTTACTTAGCTGATTCCGAGTGATCTGGAAGTGATTGCAATTGTTAGAATATTGGATATGGCTAGAAATGATGTCATAGTGGCTTGCAGAGAGTTTTGGGACTCGGACTATGTTGGACGAGAAGCACCTGAAGAGGACAAGAGCACTCGGCGCTAGTGTCCTGCTCGCACTAGTGACTGTGTGAATATTCAAGATCTACACTTTTTTGGGCTTGAAGGTCTTCGCTCAATATTTAATTTGTCGCTCCGACTTCGCCTGTTAGGGTTCGATCCCTTTGTGACTTCTGCAAAACAAACCCTAGCTATTTACACAAGCTCACAAACACATTAGGTTTAAATAAAATATGCAATATGTGAAGTCGGATTGACCTTGGCGGTCACCCAATGAGTGAACTTAGTACTGAGCGCTGCACTACATTTCAGACTCCATGTAGTTCTTTGTGCTTGTGTGTGAAATAGTGTCCTTAGGTTTTCCCTCGCGCCAATGACGCCAAGATAGTGGGCTATAACTAGCTTTGATGCAAATGTGTGGTATGAAATTCAACACTTCCCTTCCTATGCAATGTATGCAGCCCAAAATGTAGTCCCTTTGAATAGTAGTGGTAGTATGTAGATATGATAGCCCCTTTGAATTGCCAACCAGAATAATAATGAGTATGTTGTGTATATATATGAATCTCTTGCTTGAATTTTGACACTAGTGACACAAAAGGCCAACTAAGAATATAAGATAAGGATAAGAAAAGTAACAAGGCTGACCACAAATGTCAAAAATGTGTAAAAAAATAAACAGGACAAAAGCACCTATAATGGACACAAGCGCTTGGGCACTAGTGTCCAGAGTGGCTGCTAGTGCCCTGAGACATAACGATAAATGTGAAAAGACAAACAGACAGGGATCCTTGTGACCTGACTAGAAGTGGATACAAAAATGAGAGATGTAGAAGAGAGTCACAATATAAATCAATCAAAGAGCGTAGATGGACAAGGGACAATGTCACCAGTGAATACTTTTCTTACTTGAGATTCATGCATATAACAACATACTGATGGCATAGTAAAATAATGATATGTGCATAATTTTGTGTCTACATGCACCACTCGCGCGTGCGATTACTAGTTTGCAAATAAGTTACCAACATGCATTTTGATATTTACTACATAGGTTGACATGAATTGGTTTATATTTCATTGTCTTTAAAATTAAATTGTTGAGGAATGAAAAAGAGTTTTTGGGTGAAATTTCTCTATCTTATGATCTTTCAAAAAAATTGAATCTTGCTGTTGAGTACAAGTGGACTTGGATATTTGGTCCTTCTGAGTTTGGGTCTGGCTACCATGGATGGTGCTGCTAAATCAGTCTCCAATTGCCTTTCAACCTTAATTATGCTTCTGAAGTTCAGTCTTTCAGTTTTCTGCAGTTTTTGTTTACAAATACCATATCAACATTTGGATGAAAATATCTAAAAGGTCTCACCGATTCCATTAAAACCATATTTACTCCTAGAAAAATACTTCCAAATTCATATCATTCCGCTCCTTGAGGCAATCAAGGACTCATCTACAACTTCCAATGGATGGATCAGGTTTTATTGCATTGCAATTGATGTTGAATGATCTTTTTCTTGTATAGAAGATATGGAAATGGTATATGTGAAATGATCATAAAGTAATCGATATCGGCGAGATTGACTATTTGTATCTTTAAATCTGTGAATGAGAAACTCTTAAAACTTCAATTGTTTCTGCTACTTCAAATAATATTTGCTTTCTTTCATTTCAGAGACCACAGTAAAAGCCATTGAAGATGCTTTTAAGGAATTTACAGTAAAGGAAGACGTTGCCATTGTGCTAATCAGTCAATATGTAAGTTAGATCAATTACTTTCTAATTGTTTGATCATCTTAAACAGTCTTTCTTACTCATTTTTGTGCGCATCTAACAACATGGTACAAATGCAATTGACTTGAGGTTCATAGCAATCATTGTTTCTAATCAACAATTTTTTCCCAGAGTAATATATCAAAGGCTTGCTGAATGTTTCCTCTCTCTGGCTTAGTAAAGAAACAGTCTTGAAAGGTTCTCGAAACAAAAGAATAAAGAATCCTTTTTTCAGGGAACTATAAACATATGTTACGTTGCCTTTGTGCTGCAAAACTAATAAAGTAATGCAATAGTTAGACAACTTTTGTCGAGTAACTTTTGCAGCTTGTTTATGACCATATTGTGGATATGAGTCTGAAACATGTACGCATTAAGGAAGAAGCATTTTCTTATCTAGAAAAAGTGTGTTTTGGATCATAGTTCCCTGATACAGGTTTCTATGTTTTAAATTATTTGATCCAATGAGATTTTGCAACACAGATTTAATGCCTCCACCATCTTATTGGCAATGAAAGCTTGTGAATGATCTTGCCTGTTCTGGATTTGTCTTTAATTGGATGCTGATTTTGTTTTGCTCTAGAGAGGTAGTCAACTTTGATTGCATACTAAGAAAGAGAGACAACTATATTAATTTATACAATTGACAAAAATTGTTCAGTTAGACTCAGTACTAGAAGTACCACTTCCAATAATGGTAATAAAAGGAGTTTGAAGCTACCTGCACCAAAAGATGTAACTAAAGACGAGTGTTCACAATGGGGAATCTAAAGAGAAGACCTCGCAATATACTTCTACTGAATGCCTTCGAGTATTTAAATTATTTGAAAACTTCAACAGGTTTACACTTTGAGTTACAACAATGAACTAAATTGGCTTCAGTACCTAATAAATTGGTCTGAGTATCTATGAACAATGAGGCAGCCACATAAAAATAGATTTTACAGAGGCCCACACAGATGTACATGAGGTTTGACTTGAAGAAGGGGCCGTTATGAACAATAAATGGGATATGAAGTAGGTCCAATCAAGTGCACTAGCCTGAGAAATGTAATATAAAAAAATAAAGAGGTCAAATGGCCGTAAAAAAACTATTGGAAGATGGTATGTGAGTCTTAACAACTTTCATTGTGACAACATGTCTTATTGAGGTTTCCATAAGGCAGATATATGTCACGGCCTTCATAAATAAGTGAAAAAGGAAAAGCCAGTTGAAACTTATAAATGTTTTCAGCATCTAAGAAACTATATGAAGTATATCAAGGCCAACTTTAAGGATAATTGATGAATGATAAAATGGATTACTATCTTATTTTCAATCACACTCAAGATTGTGCCATTTCTCTCTTACAAGCAATCGATACTATATAATCACAGATGTAATTTTGAGTTTGGAATGAAAGTGGCTGATTTTTGGGGCTGAAATTTAATAGGATTTCTTAGGAAACGCAATGGCTGGATGAGAAGATTGGTGAATCATAATGTGGGGTTACAGTGTTAAATTAGCTTTAATTCAACTTTGTTTGATGCTGTTATGGAGTTCAACTAATTTTAAATAATTTAGGATTTCTTTTTTCAAAAAACTGTGTAGCTTGTTTTTTGAGTAAATTTCTTTGGCGTATGAAATTTTCCTCGACCCATCCAAGGAATAATATTATATTTCCCTGAAATGCAATGTATGCATGTTCCGTGTCTTCAAACTTCCAGAAAGTCTGGTAAAGATGAAGCTATACGTTTTAAAAATTCCTGAAGGATGAAAGTGTCATACCAATGGTTGGATCAATTATGCCATCTAGAAAATCATAGGCTTGTGCATTATTATTCTCTTATGAATACTATTGACATTTGATGTTCGTTGACCAAATACATGATGTATTTGCTAAAGCTATCAAAACCATGCATGGAATGAAATGCTCAGGCTATGGATTTTGAGGGATACGAGAGACTTGGGGCACACTGTCAACAACGAAAGAAAAAGATTGTATCATTCACAATTTTTCTGGGAATGTAGGAGGGGAGTGAAATGAATTTGTCTGTCAAGTACCACGTCACTTTAGACTGGTTTCTGCCACAATACAATCAAGTAGAAAACTTATGCATTGACAATGGAATAAATATTATTGACAAATACAAATCATGTGGCCATAAAGTTGATTTTCATTGATATACGTATTGTTTTTCCACACTTGCTGAATTTGGCTCGGCACAATGTTGTGTTTATACTGTGGACATGAGTAAATGAAAATCCCGGGTAAATGGTGAAGGAAGAAGCCTTAGTCTTAAGAGACTGGAACCCCCATAATTTCACAAGTTTACCTTAACACTATAAATCTTCTATGACACTGAAGATAGTCATTATGTATTCATAATTTCATAGTGTTCACTGTCATGATATGGGGACGGATTCTCCTAGTCTACCATATGATAAAAAGGGTAGTCATGATCATTATATGGCTGTCTTTAACTGTGGGTTCACTTATAAATTTTGATGATATAGCATTTTTGCTCTGCATGTCAGGGGAACTAATTGTGAAAATTCTTGGTCACCAGATACCTTCAGATGAGTGGGAGCATGGGTTACATACTAACACATACGATACATTCATGTTTAATAAAGTAGAAAGCAAAGCAAGAAACAGTAAGATGATGAGGAATACCCGAGAGCTCTGGATACTTGTATTGAATTGACACGTTATTATCAACAATATCAAATCTTATCAATGCTTACATTAACTTGTTACTCAATATTTCAACCTTGTAAAACATGCACATCCTATTCCATGTAACAGTTCAAAAGCATCTAATGTATGCGCATTAATAAAGGATTAAAGTCAACCATTGTCCTGAGTCTTCTGTGCTAAGGCACAATTTGCTTCTGACCACCAAGAAATTGTCTTTTTTTATAATAGAAGTTTAGGTAGCCTAGCTTCTTAGCCTGTTATAAGGATGTACTTTTCTAATATGGCCAAAATATGAATCTAAGATACTTCTGCTGGATCTCTGGTACGAAACTGAAAAAAATCTCCCATGAGTATTTAAGCTGCACTATGAAGTATGAAATGGAAAGGACATGGTAGCTTTGTTGCTAACTCGTTAAGCTTCTTTTACCTTGAGCCCTATTAACACACTAGTGAAAATGCATTACGTATATTGTAGTGTGTTTCTGTTACAAGCTATGCTTTTTCTAACATGTTTTTCTATACTCATTCTCAGGTTGCAAACATGATTCGTTTCCTTGTAGATAGCTACAACAAACCAGTGCCAGCTATTCTGGAAATTCCATCAAAAGATCATCCATACGACCCTACCCATGATTCAGTTTTGTCACGGGTGAAGTACTTATTCTCCAGTGATTCATCATCATCTGACAGGCGATGAACCCTGTTTTGACAGATATATTCTTTCATGTGGTCTGTCTATTTTATATTGATAAAAAATATTTTCAACATAGATGTAATTTTCGTGTCTTCTTCAAAATTTTATCAAGAATAATTGATCAGTTTGCAGATAATACATGTTATGTCTCAAAGTATAAGCTATTCAATAGTGGCATCTCTGCAATGTAATTTTGTTACGCAATAATAATCTCTCACAAGTAGCTCAGCTATCTGACCATAGAATCTTGATATCCCATCAGAATGGAAGGTGATCAACTGAGATCATGCAATGGTATGTGTGAATAATTAGTACTACAATCTATACACTACAGTAGATAAAACTATTTGCTCTGTCCCTCTATTGGGCATTCTTTCTCTCACCTCAAAGATCTGAATAAAGTAATATCTTTGTTTACAATATTTGCAATCTATAGAATTAGGTGAACTATAAGGATACGTTTTAGGATTCTTTTGCAATATAGCCTTGTCTTCTGTGAGAAGCTATAGCATGGATCAAACCCTACCTAAAACATTTTAGCTTTTATAACTTTGGAATATTGAGTGGCCGAAAACTAAAATATAAAATAATTGCAAACAATGTAAGCTACATGTTTTGAGCCGTGGCTTGGCTATGGTGATCTAGGGTTTGAGCTGAAATTGTGAATAAGAAGCCAGTTTTTAATATGGTAAAGCATTCCGCTTAGGTCAAAAGCGATTCAAGTGTCCATGCTATGCTCTTAATATTTATTTTCAAGTTCTCAAACATGGAAGATAAAAAATACTTGAGGATGAGAAATATATACACAGTATTATTTACAGTTTTTATAATTAAAATAAAAATGATCTTAATAAATTTATTAAGTCAAATAAATTTTGTCACCAAAAATAAATATCTAGACATTGCTCTCGACTTTAGAATCATTATGAGAAGCAAAGGTAAACTTGAGGGGGTTTTTTCATATTTTGAAATACAATATTAAATTTAAGATAAATCAATAATCCATTACAGTTTAGGATTTAAAATGACAATTTAAACTTATTCACAAAGTATTTATTTTGAGAGGCGTTTCTACACCGATATTCTAATTGAGTGAGTTGTTCACTTTTACATTAAATTTATGTCCATTTGATCGTCATGACAATCCATTCATTCATATATTTGACTTGCATTAGATGCGAGGAATCATACATCTATAGGTTCGTGTGTAATTGTAAAGTGAAATCTTTTATGTTCATCAATGACATCTTTATTTCAAGCAATACTATTTGTCTACTTAAATGTGTGACATTCATATTTTTATAGCATTTTTATTTTTTAAACATAGGTTGTAATAATAACTGAAAGTGTATTAGGATTAGTGAATATAACTTTTATCTACGAAAAACTAATTAATTAGGTAAAGTAATTATAATTGCTTAATTCTTTGATTAATTATTATTTACTTGATCAATGACTTAATTACCTAATTATCAATTATTTAATTATTAATTAATATTTATTTAAGTATTAAATTAATTATGTTGAGAGTTGTTCTTACAATGGTAGACAAAGTTGTAATGAAATAATTTGTTTATTTTTATTCTTCACATTAAATTTGGCGTTCATTCGATCGTCGTGTGACAATTCATCCATACAATTGACTTCTATTGAACTCTCATTTAAATGTTTTTTTTTTTCATATAGAAGTTAATAAAAAATTAGTAATATCTTGGTCATATGGTAATGTTTGGAGTTTTTTTATGAATAGATTTTATGAATTGATTCCATTTGCCACAAGTCAATGGGAAATTGATAGAGAATTTAACGAAGTTATTTTTTTGATTAAACATGTAATTTTTCAACTCTTAGGCTTAGCTGCCAAGGACCGAGGGATCTCCATTTTGCCAAATTCGTTTGGGGTACAATCTTGGTCTCATTCCTTATTTAAAGATGTTTGGACCTTTGCACTCAACAAGAATTGATCCTTGGACTTTTTGTGAGCCTAACAACTTCACCAATGGACCAACTCCCGCTTGACTAACAAAGTTATTGATTAAAGTGGTATGTGAAAAATCTAAGCTAAAAACATTGAAATTGATAATGATTGATGTATTTCATATAAATGCATTTATTATAATATACTTATTGTATTATACTTATTTTTGTACTTCTTTTTTTGGGTGTACTTATACTACAACATAGGTTGATAGGTGCCTCAAGATTGACATCTCTCAACTATTTTAGATAGATGTATTTCAGATATCTATATTAGTATGTTAGTGTGATGTGCTAGAAATGAGTGTTGTCTACAACTAAGGTCATCAAAGACACCTTATTGTCCTTATGATTGATTAAAGTGTTGTATTTGTTTTGTTGCCAATGGACACAAAAAACACCATGTCCTTTCTACATTCATTGAGTAGTACTATTGGATTTTGGTTGTGCAATTGTGAGACTTATAAAACCAATTTGTTTGAGTTGAAATATAATATTATATTTGATTAATTTGTTAATTTATTTGATCAATGCTATTTTGAGAATGAACCACTCTTCTTATTTTTCTTGTTTATCATACTTCACTCATTTCTTTCTCATTCTTTAATAGAGTTGTCTTATAGTGCAACTTCGTACATTTTCGTCATTTGATAGGATTGTGGACAAGATCAACCCCAAGTAATCGGGAGAATCCCCATGTTATCCAACTTGAGATTGCAAACTCAAAAATAAATTAGAGTTCACAAACTACTCCATCAACTTGTTATGTGTTCCATGTCATACCTTCATCTCCTAGTTCCTCAACGCCAAGCCCTCATCATTCACTACGAGGTAGTTGATTTTTGGGAAGAGAACGATTGTAACAAGTAGCACTTATTAGGCCAATTAAACTCACATGAAAAAATCCAAGAAATACCACCTTTTTATCAATTTGCAATACCTTTGGTATGGCTCTGAGAAGTTAAGTCCAAGGTAGAACGTGTGCACACAATTTTAAATTTTGAAAATAAAAAGGATTCATCATAAACATTGAAGTATTACTAGCTGTGTTCAGCATGCTCTCCAAATTTCCCTTTTTACATTTTTAGACTTATAATGTTATTTAATTTGTGTTTCATGTGGAGGGGGAGGCATCTCAATTTAATGATATGGGTAATACCCTCTCCCCCTCGCACAAAAAAAAACAGTATTATTAAAAGCGAGTGTTTTTCTCTAATGAATTTTTTTTTAATGATGTTTAACCTTATTGGTGAATAATAAATTTCAAAGAGTATGAATCAATGTGAAGGAGGTGTTAAAGAAAAAAATGTTCCTTTTAAATTCAATCATATTGGTAACTATCAATTGTGAAGGGCTTGTTATAGTCTTATAGTCTTAATGTGGAGGTCAAAATTCAATATTAACACTTAACAATTTAAATAATTATTTATCTTTTAATTGAAATAGTAAATTTGAGTTTAAATTTCAATAGTTTTTAGTAGGTACTTATAGTTTAGTTGAAAATTTTAGTGATCTACTCAATTATTTAGTGTTTTGATAATTTTTAAACTATATTTTTAGATATATAAAGGATAATGCATAAAACATTTAGTATAAATTGGAATATTATAAAATATTTTTAAAAAATTATTGGTTATAGTTTTATTGTTAAGGGGTTAAAGCATTTCACTTCAATGTTAATAATTGACTACTTAAATAATTATTCGTCCTTTAATTGAAACATTAAACTTCACTTTAAATTTCAATAGTTCTTAGTAGGTACTTGTAGTTTAGTTGAAATTTTTGGTGATCTACTCAACTATTTAGTGTTTTGATAATTTTTAAACTATATATTTTTTTGATATGTAAAGGATAATGTATAAAGCTTTTATTATAAATTGGAATATTATAAAATATTTTTAAAAATCTATTGAATTAAAATCAAATTGTTACGAAAATGTAATGATTTTTCTCCTACACTTGAAACCTTATTTAAAATTTTGGACAATTAAATCTTATCAATACTGTAGAGACTTTTTCCGATATATGCATTTGGTTTAACAAGTTACAATTCAAAACTCTTAAGTTATTTTCATTTAGTATAACCTATAATGGCAACCAAGGGGTGAGAGGAGTGTATAAAGTATGAGATGTTAATAAAAATAATCGGCTATAAAATTGAAGTCTATCACCAATCAATTTTTTTTTTTTTTTATAGAGAAGGTGATAAAGTCGTTAGTCAATGTGAAACACTTCAATAAACAAAATTGAAATCTATCACCAATCAATTTTTATTTTTTTTTATAGAGAAGGTGATAAAGTTAATCAATGTGAAACACTCCAATAAACACAACTAGGTGACAAAACTAATATATATATTTTACCAAAATTAAAAATCTATGAACTAAATTTTGATTACAAAATCAAACATAAACATGTCTTACATGATCCACAATATACTTTATAGTAAACACAAATCTTAATTTTTTATTTGCGCTTTCTTCTTCTCCAAAGACAACATATTGACTTTTTGATGGAAATTAGTGTATTTTGTATAGCAAATATATATTTATTAAAATACATGCAATCCTCCCTTTCCATCTCTTGTCGACTTGGAAATGTTATTACAATTTCTACAATGTTTCTAATTACATCTCTCACTATACAATGCATACAATCCTCCCAATTTCCATTCTTTTGCTCAACTTGAAAATGACACTACTTACCAATCTATCTCACTACATTGAAATTTCTGATATATTTAACCCCACTAAATCTATTCACCGAGTGTACCATGGCAATTTCTTGCCAAATCAATTTTAGCGATAACACCACTACTCAAAATTTTACTTAGCATATTAAACTTTAATAATACAAATCGAACTTGAACACAACTTTTCCTAAAAATTATATTTTATTTTAATAATAAAGTCTTCACCAAATTTATGGCTAAATATTAATCAATGAATTAGAATTAACAATTTAAAAATGTTCACCTAATTTATTGAACCCTAAAATTCAAATCGCATTCCAACTCAACTTCTCCTTTTAATAGGAGTCTTTACCAAATTTAAAGTTAAATATTACTATGGATTTAAATACTAGCAATCACACAAAGCAATGCAATATGTACATTGATAGGGAAAGGTAACAATGGAGCATGGGAAGGTGGAGATGGAGTGGAAAGGTCTGAGGGAGTTGATTATGAAGAGTGGTGAATATTTAGGTTTGAACGCAAGGGTGCATTTGACCAAGTCGTTTCTTTTTTAAAATTTGAACATAAGGGCAAAGAGTCAATTTGGAGAATCTTTGGTAAGAGAAATGAGGAAAGATTCACGAGTTGTGGAAGCTACAAACTCGGAGATAGTTGTGAAAGTAAGGCCCTATCTTTCACTCCCATTAATATATAAACAGATTGCTTTATGTTATGTAAAACCTTCCGCTTTGTAGATTGTAAGAGCCCAAACCATTTTGAGGGGAAGTTTTCTGGAGCCACTCGAGTAACAAATGAGACATGCACATCAAGTGGGTGGCAGACATCCCATGTTGGACTTATGTATTTCTCAAACTAGATAACCATAAAGGATGACAACTTTAGTGGTCTAGTGTCGGGGTTAGTGACATTAGATACAACCCAACATATTGCACCGTTGACCAAGTCAACTTCAACTCATAAGTCAACAAAAGGCATAACATTTTGCTCTTTACAAAGAAGAATTTTTAGTTGCAACTAGTCATCTCAATCTATTTGGGATTTGTGTTATTGTATTCAACATTGCCTTTGACTGCAAGTAACCGAGGCATTTAATGGCTTCAACATTTCCTTGTGTTTATAAACAAAGTCATTTATTGCTAACAAATGAAGGGAGGAGAGAAAAATAGAAAGTTCAAATTGCAACAGGAAGGAATCTATCAGGGACACGATGGTCTCACAATCCTTGAAATGTGCCTTCACATTACGAGTGTTGAGAAGGAGTTGGCAGAATGAGATTGTGCAGGGTTGAAGCCTTGTTCTAGAAGATAGTTTGTAAAGTGATCATCAATTTCTTGAAGCTTCTACACAAGGCCGCACCATGAGAATTTCCAACATACATTAGAATGTCCTTGATTGGGGGAAGTTGACTGAGGTCACCAATAGGAATGACAAACCTTCCATCGAAAATGCTTGTTCTCATTGTGGGGGAACGCATCCCATAGGTGTTGGCCAATAAAGAAAAGAAATTTAGGGCCTAAAAAGCTCATTTCCTCAACGAAAATATGTTTCACATGTTTGCGAGAATCTTGAAAAGTAGCTAGTGATTGCCCCTTGAGTTGTTTCATCTCCTTGACAAGTATACAAAGGAAAACATGTATCATGGAGGTAGATATGTTGAAGGAAACAACACCAATTGGAGCCAACTAAAGTCAAGGCGAGTGAGATTCACCCGTAGTTGAAGAAAGTGCACATTTGACCCTTTTCGATGAACTGCATTGAAGGGGAAAGCCTTAAGTCATTGCCCATGACATGCACATTCTCCATGCCCTTAGAGGCAAAGAACCTCTGTGCTCGAAACTACTTAGGCAAATTTGAAATTTACGGGTTGTGTATGATTGACTAGGTGTTGACCATGGCAGTGGTGCCCGCCATAACACAACATTCCATTGGCCACATTGGTGCCCTAGGTGGAGAGGTGGGCCCAAGATAGGAGTCAAGTAGGTGGGTGCAATCACAAGGTCTCCTTTGTCTACAAATAGGGAAGCCTACATATGATTGAATCCCTTGCACTTTTGAGCTTGCCCACCACATACCTAGGGAACAAAAATTATGTCGTGTTGTCCAAATTTTTCAACAACATATGCAACATGAGTGGTGCAAATATATGTTAAACGTGGATCGTGCATGGTTGGTCATACACCAATGCATTGAACTGTTATCTCACCTCAATCATTGATACATTTTTTTGTCAAAGATCAAGGACACTTATCTAGCAAGGCATAACTATAGGTGTGATAATGATAGTGATTGTTACCTAAATCTAATATATCCATGACATAGCTCGATGCAAGTAAAACTTATTTTTCAACAATTATAAATATATTGAAATGCAAAAATGATAGCATGAAAAATATAACAAATATTATATAATTAAAATCCTTAATTTGTTTGAATGTTTAGAGTGAAGTACTTGGAAGCTATATGGCTCTGTTGTAAGGGCCAAATACCATGTATGTTTCACTCAAAAGGGGTCATTAGTGTTTAGGATGAAAAAACTTAGACATTAATAGCCACAACTATAAAAAAAACCTTAATTTTTAGCAACTTTGTAATTTTTTGTAATGAGTACAATTACATTATCATGAGTTTTAACAATATAAGCATGAGTATGGTGAGTTTTCTCCAGGTCTTATGGCCAGGGATCCAATAGGGGCACTCCACCGACCTTGTAGCAAAGCTAGCAATTGTTTGTTAGAGAGGACTTTGTCAAGAAAGTGGGAAAGGGAGTGAGAATATGAGGTAGGGGAACTAATGTTACAGGTAGAAAATTAGATTCCTGCACACACTAGTTAGAAACTTCATCACATGCACTAAAATTAGGAAGAAACAATACTACAAAAACAACAAGACCAATTATAATTTAATGAACACAAAGTATCAATAAATCCCTTAGTCAAAAAAGGCTAGAAACTCCTTGTATTGATGCTCAAGCAGAAATTGTACATAGTATGAGAATGGAAGACATTGAGAATAGGGGGAGTGGCTAACTCTTTTCACTCACAAGTGAGAAAAATATCTCTCATGAACTTACAAGAATACAACCAGCTAGAAGAATTTCAGAATTAGAACCCTTGGAATGAGGAGCTCATTACAATTTATAGAAGAGGAACAACTCTTCATCTTCTTGGTGACCCTCCATATGCCTTATTTATGACTTTAGGCTATTCATATTCCTTCCAAATATTAAGTCCCTTTTATAAAATCAAGGTGACTTAATTTACATAATGTTTCTAAAGTCACTTTTAGACAACTTAAAGGTGTATCAAAAAGTGCAAACCCCAATGAAGAATTAGAACATTTGAAGAGAGAGAAATTTGGGGGAAGGAAGAGGAGAGAGAGAAGAAGAGATGTTGCTCCGATTAATTCCAATGATCCTTGTTGATGAAAAAATCTAGTGCGGAGACTCGAATCACTCAATCTGCTGCTTTCCTAAGAAACTCCTTCAAATTGGCTCACGGGTGCTTTGGAATGAGTGTTTAAAAACACTTGTCAAATGACTTCACTGATGACCATGAACACCGAATTTGAAGAGATAGAACTCAAATCGATCATGTCAGGTTGAATTGACTAGTTTTTCCAATGACCGCAACTTCCACCCTGTGTATGATATACTTGTGACTGCACCATGCAATGCTCCAATGTAGTGAAACATGGATCCTCGAATGTCTTATACCACGAGAGGCTTCCTTTGGAAAATACATGAACACCATGAGCTAAGTGTTTAAAAACACTTGTTGAATGATTCCATTGGTGATTGTGAGCATCACTCATGGAGATCCCTTTAGGAAAGATGAAGCTTTGGAAAAACCTTGTCCTGATTCCCTCGTACATACTTGATTGAGTGTCGAAAGACATTGTTGAGATCCATGAAGATAGAGACTTCATTGGTCCCCCTTTCCTTGGAAATCATGCGGGCTTTCAGGTCATTTAGATCCATGCAGGAGACATCACTATCTTCTATCTCATATTTAGAGGCGAAAGGCTGCACCGACTTCTGTCCTATCCACTTGAACTTCATGGTCCCTCACACTTACTATTTTTAGAAAAAACAACTTGCTATTTTTAGTAAGTGTAGAAACTTTCCTCCAAACTCCTTCGAGGTTGTCAGATTGATTGCTCCGCTCTCAGAATGCTCCTCTTGTGAAGATCCACCTTTTGGGATGACTTGCTATTTTTAGTAAGTTTTGAAAAAGCAACTTACTATTTTTAGCAAGTGTGAAAAATCAGCCCCTTTGCTCCTTGACAGACTGAGGCAATTGGAAATCTTCCTTCCTTCTGTGCTCCCCTCACCTTCTGGACTAGTTTTCTATTTTTGGCAGGTGCTCATGGGACCACTTACTATTTTTAGTAAGTGTCAATTTTGGACCGGGATGAACATTTCAAACAATTTCTCCTTGCAATACACCTCCGGTGCTCACCGCCACCTTCACAGCTGCTTCAGTTGGTGACTTTCCCAAAATAACAATCCTCTATGTAGAAGAATTGCTATTTTTAGAAAGTGTGCTTCCGTGGTCGAATGCCATAGAAAAAAGTAATCCAATATGGGTTTTTGCTCAATATCACCCCTCTGAAAATTTAGACTTTCTCGATCAGTAGTTTGGGAGATTTTAAAGTTTTAAAATTTTGACTTGGCAGCGCTTTTGAACATGACAACCATTAATGGACCTCAAAATTGTAGGTCTGGTTTTTTTCCATTTGCAACAAAAATTATGTTTTTGTTGTGGGTTTTTGCTTTTGATTCTACTAGTGAAATTTCTCTTTGATTTGATTGTCGGTTTGACGGGAAATTGAGCTTTTTTTTTTTGGGCCGGAAAGAGGATTTCTTCGTTGTGAATGTTCTCGATCTTTGGGAAGGAGGGTTTGAAGGTGAGGTCTTGATGGATTTTGAGAGAGGAAATATTAGAAAAAAATGGTTTGTTGTTCCGTGCACTGGTTTGCAAGATTTCTTCAAATCTCTTGTTTCACGACAATGGAGATTTTCATTGTTTCTTCTCTTCGTTCTTCGCTTCTTCCTCCTCATTTTATCAAAACTTCTTTTGAGACCTGTATGTTTTCATGGATTAGAGGAAAAAAATACTATGATGGATCTGGTTCAAGGTTCAGTAATGGTGGGGTGGTGGTGAGAAGTTGCAGAGTAAGTTGTGAGAAGTTAGAAGTTAGAAGCGGGAAGCAAGAAGGATTTGAAATATTTAAAAAAATGCACAGCAGGGATTGAGACACATTTTCATGTCCCTCATGTCCATCAAGAAATAAGGGAAGTGGGGGACATCAAATTTCATGTGGCGCCTTACGATGACAAGTGGCGATGATCCAACGGTGAAGGGTTAAGCCCAAAAAGAAGGTTAGAGCACTAGTAAGGTGAAAACTGGTCGTATGAAGAACCATGAGGTTTTTTCAAAATGGACCAATCAAGGATGGAGTGAAATTTTTGTCCCCCATGTACCTTTACACAAAGGGACAAAGGGGACATCAAATTACACGACGCGCCTCGCCATGACATGTGGCGCAGATCCGACGACAGGGATGAAGGCTCCACTAGCTCCCGGGGGCTGTATTGACAAGTCTAGAGGTCACATGTGTGTCCAGAGGTCTTCTAGGGGCTGGGAACAATTTTTAACCCTCATGTTCCCTTTTTAAATGGACAAAGGGGACATCAAAATGCGCTAGGCCAAATGATGACATCTCTGTCCTCTTGCAAAATGGCTAAGTGTCGAACCTTGAGAGCGAACTTGTGAAGGCTATATTTGGAGTTCCCGATGGAGGTTTTTGGAAAAAAAAATGAATTTGACTGAAAATGGCCTTATGAATCTAATTTTGGGGGTATAAGATATTTATTCATCCATTTAAGACTTGAAAAATCATATTTTTGATTTGGTCCCTTACCTCGTGCATGATAAAAATCTGCGTGCGAGACTCTATTGCTCCAAGGTGTGTGAAAATATTATTTCTCAATATTTTAGGGATTTTAATTCCATTTTCGAATATGTTTTTTAGCTCCTAAATCCATCCAGAGCTCCCGGAATCACTTCCCAAAGTTCAATTGTGTTTTTGGCCCCCGTGCACTTGCTTGGGCTGTGAAAAAAATTGATTGTAGACCTATTGCACCAAGGTTTTGTGGAAATTTTGATTTCACCATATTGTAGGGATTTTAATTCCTTTTACGAATATGTCTTTTTGGTTCATAACTCCATCCAGAGCTCCGGAATCACTTCTCGAATCTCGACAACTCTTTTGACCCTGTGTGCTTGACTAGGCCTGAGAACCCTATTTTTGATGAAACTGCTCCAACTCCTCCAAACCTTTCCTGAATCTTCCAAAATCAATTTCATGATGTTACTAGACCTTCAATTCACCTCTATGTTGGATTTGGCTCCTTTGTTCCGCTCTAGGGGATTGTATCGTCTTGCGAAGGCTAGTGGCAGCTCTTCCCAATACTGCCTAAAAATAACAGTTTGCAAGAATACATAAAATCACCTACGGGGGTTGAACTGAATTTCATAAATCATCTAGGGGACTGATTTGACATCATTTGGGAGATCGTGAGACTAAATGAGGGGATCTGGGGTGCCTAGGAAGGGTAGGATTTGAAAAATTTGGCATAGGGTTATAGTTGTCATGTTGAAAAATTACCAATTTCCTTGTTACACATTTGTATGACAACACCCACAATGGTCCCTACCAGAAAACCCCTCAAAATTTATCGCCACCACTAATTTCGCCCACCCAACTATGCCCTACTTGGCAGACAATGGCAATGGCTGGTACAACCCTACTCATCCTCATTTCGACATATGGTCACACCCACCTTCGAGCACATCGCCTTCTAGATAACCACCCTCTTGCCTCTCCAAAAATTGTGAATATCGGGGAAAAATGTCATTTCTTCCACCTATGAAGAGGGAGGGGGGATCCTCCTTAGGGGGTCGATGGTGGGTGATCCCCACCCCCTTCCCTCTTCGTCCCTTCTAGCTAAAGAAAAAAAGGGAGTGCCCAAACCTCACTTTGGGAAGTGGGGTTATGGAATATACCAATATATATGAGATTGTGCGAGTAAAATACCAAGGAAAGTTTCTTCCTAGTGTTGGTTATGAACATTGGGTCGGTAGGGAGTTAGTGGTAGTAAGTCTTAAGGACTCCACAACCAGCGGGTGGATTCACTGTTACTAAACTATTAGCGTTGCCATCGTGTCGAGTTCTTCAAAATATCATTTCCTGCAAACATTTAAAAGATTCATGAATAATATTCATTTAATCAATGCATTGATAAAAAAATATAGCAACGACCATCCATTTTCACTTACAGATCACACCATTCCAATAAGACCACACTTATTGGTGTAATTACATTGTTAATCGGGTTTGACAATAAATTATGACCAACAATAAAAAATACATATGATTTCTATTTAAATTGGTCAACATTTATTCAAGTAATTACTTAAAAAATAAGAAACTTCACAATATGTTAAAAGGTGAAGTGAACTTTTATTACTGCTTATATGGGGAAGCAAAAGTCCATGGAAAGTTTACTCACTTGGTGGTTAATGATTCCCAAAGAATCGACTTTGACTCGATAAAAAGACCATCAACAAGCTTTTCAATTGCTAGTGCAATCGAAATTCAGATTTTCTTGTTGGATTTACAAACTCTTTGAATGGTTGAATCCAATAATTTGTTTCTTGTGTATTAATGAAATAAATACACAATGGAATCATTGACACCAAAAATGCATCCTAGGCCATGAATTGAAGCTAAATGAATTAAAGAGACAAAAAAGTGATGTTAGACCATCAAAATGTCATCTTGTCCAAAGTAACAAGAAATAAAATAAAAAAGTCACCATAAATGCTTAGATCTATTGTCCAAATCCAATCATGAAATAAAAAGTCTCTTACAAAAATTGTAGGCACCAACTCACTGGAGACACCAATCCCCACCGCTAAGCAATTTGTAGGCACCAACCTACTAGAGACACCGATCCCCACTTCTAAGCCCAAACTTAGCAAGAGGCATCAATCTCTTCTCTTAGGAAGCACCAACCTCCAAATGAACTTCTTCAATGGATGATAATCAAATAGATCACCTTCACAAAAATCTGCTCGAGTTTTAATGATATATATTCATTATTCCTCTCATACTAAAAGATATAGTTTTAATTATTTCGCATTCATTCACCTACAAATCAGCCTTTATCTCTATATTTCACACTTCCTTCTTCTTCAACACTTCACCCTATTTCCACACATCCAACCTTTTTAAATATTTCCAATTGTGTCCTTTTATATCGTTTTCATCTCTTAAAAGGGTATGATTTATTCCCAAGGTTTGTCCTAATAACATTATTTTGGATGCAAGACATGAGTCCACCTTTTCAAAGTGATATTTTGAATTTCTGAGTTTTTCCTTGACTTCCGCAGACTTTCTTTGTTTTCACCATGTTCTGCGGCTTTCCATGACCTCTACCGATTTTTTATGACCTTTGAAAACTTGCTTTATCTTTCTCCTTGTTTTGTGGCTTTCCTTGACCGCGCGTCCCCTTTTGACTTCCACCTTGTTCCGTGGCTTTCTTATACCTTTACGGCCTCTTTTTGACTTCCGCCTTGTTCCATGATTTTCTAGACCTCTGTGGCTCTTCTTTGACATACATGGATTTCCATGACAAAATCCTTTATTACGTAGAAATTTTGACTTGTTACTACCCGCGGAACACTATGGATCACTTCCTTTGTTCCGCGGCACACTTTCTTTGTTCCTTTGTGTTATCACTTCCAAAAAATTGCATGGGACACCAAAAATTCTCTCCTTTTTTAGGGTGGCATTGACTTGCCTTTCAAACCCGCAAAACACTTGACTTGTCGTCCAAACCCACAAAAAACTATAAAATGGTCTCCCTTTGTTGCATGACATTGACTCGTCTTCCAAGCCCACGAAACACTACATCATGAATTCCTTTGACATCAATGACAATATTTCCAATAGACAACAACCTTCCAAATTCTACACAAAACTTCCAAGTTCTATATCAAACTTGACGTGACTATTCTAGCTTTGGCTAATCCAACCTCCACAACCATGATTTTTTCTAACAACACCTTCTCCTCTAACGCATGGTCTTAATTGTGTTGGCTTTCCAACCTATCTAAGGAAAGGGTACGCACTTATATAATCTCCTTACAATAGAACTTTCTTTCACCGTAAGAATCCTAACGAAAAAGCATAAAGATAGGCTTTAAATCAAATTCGTTGCCTTTTCCAGGTAATTAATGTTCCATTATATTTAAGCGTTGTATTTTGCTTTATCTACAACACCAAAAAGAGTCCAGCCTCCTAAAACATCGGCTACATGGAAATATGAGACACATATTCCAAAAATAATTTGATTGTATTATTTTAAAATTTGATTTTGAAAATAATATTTATGCTATTACATTTTGACAACTACATAAAATGAAAATAAATCTACACAAGTTGGTTAAGGATTAAAAAATGATACTAACATAGACAATCTTTATAAAAATAAATTTATAAATAACAAATTGGTATTTATAAATGTATAAATACAAATCATTTTATTTAATAAAATATGAATGAAGAAAATAAAATGATCCGATAAGAAAAAAATTATTCATAGTAAAATCATCTATAATGAAGGATTAAAAACAATGGTATACTTGTTACAACATCCAACATCAATGGCATATTTGGCTTTAATTTTTTTACTTTAGCATCCTTACAATTATATTGTATAGAAACACAATTTAAAAAGTAAATGAAAAACAATTATATTTACAACCTTCATCTATTAAAAGAAACAATATAGCACAAACAACCAATTACATAAATGAATCAACTTATTTAGATGTATTATATAAAACGCGAACATAAGTGGTATCACACTCGTGATAAAATAACAAACATCACTAGAAGGGTGAACAATATTGATTCTTTTATAATAGGATTAACTTGAATTATAAAATGTGGGTGAATATCTTAGAAGAACGACCATACCTCAATAGTCTCTCTCGCTAATCTACAACAAAAATAATTATGAATTTTTTTAGTAGTAAAATACAAATACATTACAACAATATTGTTGGCCAAGCATTGACTTCTAGCCAATAAAAATTAAAGAATCACCCCCTCAATTTTATTATTTAAATTCATTCGAGTTTCTCTAGATAGAGACACTATATAATATTTTGAAGTAATCATCAACTCAATATGTAATTGTAGACACTCAAAATTATAAATTTACTCTTTGACACTCTTCCTAAGAAAAACATAATCTTTCTATCCTCACTCAATACATACCAAGGTCTCTTGTCTAACTTGTTTAGTCATGCACACTAATATGTCAACATTTTCTG
Source organism: Taxus wallichiana var. yunnanensis (assembly GCA_018340775.1). Taxonomy (NCBI): domain Eukaryota; kingdom Viridiplantae; phylum Streptophyta; class Pinopsida; order Cupressales; family Taxaceae; genus Taxus; species Taxus wallichiana. The sequence goes on from CM031239.1 coordinate 450,384,240, forward strand.
AGAATTTAATGCATAAAATCCATATAAAAAACCTACTTGACATAACAACCTTTATTTTTCATTTTTCTCATCCCCAATGTGCAAAAACATGAAGTTTGGTCGACTTGTGATATTTGATCTCGACCAAATTATATGGTTTGAAACGACATATCTTCCATCTTTGATTTCAATTTCATATTCTTTGCTGGATTATTTACTTCTCCTGGGTTGGCCTTCTTATGATAATTCACCTTTGCAGCCCTATATAAGCAAGTTAAACTCGCCTCATTTAAGAACCCGGAAGTCATATGGCACTAGATTGACATACTCTCTTTAAAAACTCCAAAAAGGAACCCAAGGATCCCTAAATATTTTCAAAGCTCATGCACATTCATTAGGGTGAAATTCACTACAGTGTAAAGCATCATACTAGGTCAAGGATTTTGATTATCTCATTTGCAAGCATCTAAACATCCTCATTCCAAGCATTAGCAAGATCCAAACTCAACTCAAACATTGTCAAGGAGTTCTCAATTGTTAAATCTAGTTACATTCATTTAGATATCACATGCTAGGTGGAGAACGACGTGTGGTTTGAGGCCTCTCTAGAGTAATATTAACATCAATGGTGCAACGATTGCACTTCAACCCAACTATTGTTTGTTTTACAGGTGGTTTCCCACATGTGGTTAGGGTTTGAGACCTCACTCATAACATTTGTAGGGCTTCACAACACAAACAATGATTAGAGTTTGAAAGAAACAAATGTTTCAGGGAAAGAGAAAACCTCAAGAATTTATAGAGTTAGATTTAGAGTACGTCTAAAATCGTACATTAGGTCAAAACCATATGAGGCAGTCCCAGCAGATCTATACGGTCTTGAACTAGGGCACTTTCCATTCATAGTTTAAAAAAAATTATTCCTAGGTTTAGATCTCCCAGCTTCCAAAACCTTGCACACTCATAACTTCCCATATCAATTTTTAATTAGCTAAATGCATTCATCTTCTTGTGTTTTCAATTTCATATCATAGTATGTATATTAGTTGCAAAAATTAATGCATTGGTATGATAATACATAATTAATGTTTGAATTTAATTAATTAGAATAACCTCGTGTAACTCATGTTTACATCCTTTTAGTGTGTTTAGCTCAATATTTTTCTATTATAATCTAATAAGGGTGTAAGAATTATGGTGAACATGACTTATGACTCAATATTTGCATCAACCATAGTTTCCTAGGGGGTTCTCTTTTCTCATTAATATATGTTGTTCCTTCTTAGTATTATCATATTATTTCCCTTTGGATATTATTTCTTCCTATGCCCTTTACACTTAGTGCTCGGTTTACCAATCAACACAAAGACCATATTGAGATTTCTCCTCCTACTCGCATGAGCATTGTAGTATCATGGATTCTTCTCTAGTGCATATCCCTATCAATTCCCTTATTATTGATCCCGCTAATGAGATACCATTGCATAAAATTAAAACTAATAGTGAACATTCTTATGATTACAACCATGATGAGATAACACCATGGATCATGAACAAGTGGAACTTGTATCTCATTTCCATGCACAACTTCATGATAATCCTCATCACATTGAGCCTATTATCAAAATACTTCTTGTTGCTAAGCTTGCTCATGATCATAAATCTAGTGAAGAATCCTTTTTTGAGAGGTCCCAACCCTCTTCAACCTTACTAACATCTACGACACCTATATCCTTGAGTGTATTAACATTTGACTACATAATGTCTCTATGCCTCTTCCTGCAACCATTATTGTTACTACACATCCTCAAAACGATCACAATGGTTCTTATGTATCTTCACTAGCACATATGACATTGAAACCCTTGTTCACACACTACAATCTTAAATATTACAATTACAACAAGGTGCATCCACTTCTCCTTATGCTATGGATTCTACTTAGTTGCTTCATAACCCACCACACAAGTGGTTTCTTATCCTTTTCCTATTGGTTTTGTTTCAAGATTAAACTCCTTATCTATAATGGAAAAGGGGACTTCATAACATATTTGGTCATTCCATGTGGCTTTTTTTTACTATGCCTCTCATGACATCTTACTCACCAAGATCTTCCCTAGAATTCATTAATACTTTACATTACAATGGTGTATAATCTCCCCACACACTCTATACGCTCTTTCACCACTTTGGAAAATCAAATTTTGGCACAATTCTCTATCAACATTGGGGACAAGGTTTCTTATGCACAAATGTCTAAAATGCAACAAGGATATAATGAACTATCAATGATTATGTCTTATGATACAATACCATGTTTACTAAGATGAGAAATATATTGGCTAACAATGAACTACACAATCTCTTCACACAAATATTACTTTTCCCTTTGCAAGAATCAGTTACATTTGACAAATTCCGGTCATTTGACCATCTATGTCACACACTCAAAGAGTGCAAAGTTAAGTTCTTACACATGAACAAACTCAAATGCATTTCTAGCACACATACTATATCTAATACCAAATTTCCTATCAAATCTACATTTAAGGGAAATACTAATGGTGTTAAGGCTACTTTGAAGGACAATATCAATGTTATTGTTCAACCTCCTAAACTACAATTATAACCCGCATGAAATTTTTTTACTCGCTTTCCTTGTGCCCCACACATTATATTGAAACAATTTCTTAAGTGTAATCTTGTGTATCTCCTCTCTATAGTTTTAGGTTGATGTGATAAATCCCTAAAGTAATATTTTTGATGCCAACACTTATGTGATTATCAACAATGTATTGGTCATGTCATTGATCAATGTATCAAACAATTTCACATCATTCAAGATCTTATTGAATCCAACATAACCGAATGAGATGATCCCACCGAATCTTCTAATCTAACCAATGACAATTGATGCCTCTTAAACTATCTACTTCTTAAGCATTAAAATGATAAATCTACTTGAAAAGTGCACAATACATATCATGCGGTACCACCACCATCATCTTACGACCACTTTCGGATGCAATGATTAACACTTTCACTCACATGTCATCTCCTACACCACTTATCACTTTTGATGACTTTGATATATATATACATAACACTTATTTTGAGACTATGTCCATACCTATCTCTATTAATAATGTACCTATACATGGTGATTTGGTTGATCCACATAAACATAATGTTTTCTCTCTGACACTACTTCATTCTCTTGGAATTTCTATAAAGATCCTCACATTGGATTATGTTGGCATTGTGTTTTCATTGATGTAAAAATGTGATATTTTCAGGTTGTCTAAGGCCATTTCGTTAAAATAGGAAAGAAACATGAATATTGATTGGTAGTGTCAAGATGAGTTGTTTGGTTTAGGTGTTGTTTCATGAGCTCTTGAGTAGGTATGATGGCTTGAGGTATCCTGTAGAGGTGATGAAGTGTTATGAGGATGTCATGTAGTGTGATGAAGGTTATTGCAGGTTGCCAAGGATGGAAAAGTGACAAGGAGGTCAGATTTAGTAAAGAAAGCATGTTCAAGGTGCTTGATTGTGAGATCGGTTAGTAGGTATGTTATGCCATGATGGAGTACGGGTATGTATGAGTTGTGTGATCTTGGTGAGAGCATGGGAAGCATGAGTATGGATATTTAGGACTCTCATAAGTGTCTTAGAGTGTTATTTCGAGTCTTGGACATAATTTCTAGGTTTTCACTAGACCTATTCTCAAATTCTAGGTGACTAAATGAGGTGAGTTGATCTGTTTTAGAGCTAGGTATGTAAATATGATCTATTTCAATGTTGTGGAAAGTTTTTTCTAGCATGTTGGTGAATTTTTAGGTCAATTATTTGAGCATTTTACATGGAAAGTGGTTTTCGTGTCTATTCCTAGACCTAATCCTTAAGAAAGCATGCCCTAATGAGGTGGAGTAAAAAAATTTAGTGTATTTGAGAAAAGGTGAGCATCGATGAATGTGTATGAGGTTGTTATAGAGGTAAGGTCTAAATTTCAGGTCTTAGTGTTGAATATTTTGAAATATATTACATTTTTACCTCTACCAAGTTTTGAAGTGAGAAACTAAGGTCGAATTTGGTCGATTTTATGATCATTAGCACATGTATGATTTGCATGGGGACCCAAGATCTCGGGAAAGTTGAAGAGATCTACTAAAAAGGTTTTCCTAGTGGAATGAGGTCATTTGATCATAAGATATTTATGGACAATGGTTAAGAAGATAAATAACTTTTTAACCCTCTCAAAACCCTAGGTCTAGAGTGACGTAGAAGATATTGAGTATACATGCCTAAAATGGACTATTTTTTCTAGTACTATTATTTTATGTTGTAGAGGACTCCTCTAGATTTCTCCAGGTGTAAGTTAGAGGTTTTGGTAGTGTGTGGACCCCACTAAAAAGACAAGTTTATGAAGAAGTTATGTTTTGTCCAAAATTTTGCATTGGATTTGGTGACTACATTGGTGTTTAAGGAAGTATGGGAGATATTATTCATGTCCATGATGGTTTTATATTATGTTTGATCTCTTAAGAGGTCTGTTGTGCTCTATTTTGCAAGACTATTTTTGGGTAGTTTCAAGTGGTCTTGTTACTGAGTGGTTTGGTGACTCTTCATCGATTTATGGAATTATATGAAATTTTTTATGACCTTTAGGTCATAATATTTCCATTGGTATTTTACACTTTCATGGATGATGTCATTTGATGTGGTTTTGAGCTTGTTTTATGAAGACTAGTTTTGGGGCATGGTAGTTGTGTTTGTTCTCAAGTGGCTTCATGGTGTGAGATGATGGTTTTGAGTTTTTATAGCTTTTTGGAGGTTTTTATAGGTCTTAGAAAACATTTATAAGTTTGTTACATGTTTTTTAAGTTGGTTTTTCTCTATAACATTCCATATTGAGGAGTAGGCCTTTTGGGTGTAATTAGGCTTCTTAAGTCCTAATGGAGGAATGATGGTCCTAGATGTTGTTACCAACATATATGGTCTCATGAATTATGTTTTTATGATTATCTTATGATTTTATCACGTTTTTTTATATATTATTTTTGACATATGTTTATGATGACCTTGAGTCATGTATAAAAGCAAATTAGAAAGCTCATTTAAGCTAGTTGAGTGTGTGTGAGAAAATGCGAGCTAGAGGTGTGATTATAGTAGGTTTAAGAGGTATATGTGACCTTAAAGAGAGGGAAAATACTGTGTTCATATGTTTTATAGTTATTTCAGGTGTTGTAGAGATAGGTCATTGGACCTAATCAACTTGGTGAATGATATTTAAAGCGAGTTGACCTAGTGAGCAAATTTGAAGGAGAAAGGAATGAGAGCTTCATTTTGTCATCTTCAGTTGTTATAACAACATTTTAGTGGTGAGACACATATCAGGTTGTGTTTTTGTGCCGATCCATCTTTGGGGTTGGTTCTTACTTGTAGGGTTGGTGCTCTACTAAAACTAGGGGTTGATGCTCCTTATGGGGTTGGTGCCTCACTAAACCTAGAGGTTGGTGCTCATTGTTGAGTTGGTGCTCGATTAAATTTGATTAATTTCTATAATAAAGATTTTTAAAGTGGGTTTTCTTCCCCTTGAGGGTTTCCCATGTATGTATTGTGTTCTTTTGTTGATGTGCTCTCATTTTCTCTCTTATGGGTGCATGCTTAATGGTTAATGGATGAAATTGTATAAGTGGATGAAATTTTTATTGCATATTGATTCACCTCCTCTCGGTGTTTTTGTTTTCAACAATTGGTATTAGATCAAGGCATTTAAAGAAAGATTAACAAGCTTAAGGTGTCCTTTGAGGCACAAAAATAATGAGTTAAGAAAGTGGTTCCTCTACTAGCAAATCTCCTATGTTTGGTGGGAAAAAATATTCTTTCTAGAGTATCAGGATGAGAAATCACATCATGTCTTTGGGATGTGATATATGGAAATCATTTGTATATGGCTACACCATTCCTCAAAACCCTCCAACCAATGTAACATGTAATAAGGCTAGCAATGACAATTCTAAAGCTATGACTGCTATCTTGTGTGGTTTGGTAGAGTTAGATTTTGTAAAGGTGATGCAATGTACTACATCCAAGGCTATATGTGATAATATACAAGTGATATATGAAGGAGATTCCAAGGTGAAGTTGGAAAAGCTACACCTATATGAACTAGTTTAAAATTTTGAAGATGAAAGAATAAGGAACCATTGGTGCATATATTCTTAGAGTTGATCAAGTTGTCAATACCATTAGAGGATTAGGAGAAGATGTGGTGGTGCGAGAAGGTGTTGAGATCTCTCACTCCTAAATTTGATCCTAAAGTATCAACTATATAAGAATCCAAGGATTTGAGTACTATGTTGATGGATGAACTCCATGGTATTTTGATTGCTTATGAGATGAGGACACGTGCGGAACACCCCCAGCTCCCCCACCCCCCTCCCCCCCCCAAGAAAGAAGCAACATTCAAAGTTGAGAAGAAAACAAAATGTAAAAGATATTACATGATGATATCTTTGAAATTGATGATGATGAGTTTATTGCTATGTTTTCTAGGAAGTTGAAAATAGGTTCAGAAAGTATAAGGGTAAATTTCCCTTCAAGTTTTTAAAATGTGGAGAGATTGAACATTTTGAAAGCAAGTGTCCTCACAAGTATAAGATAAAAGAGCACAATGATGATCACAACAATGAAAAGAAGTCCCACAAGTCTAATAAGAGTAAGAATAATTTTATGAGGTTTGAGGACAAGAAGAAGTCCAATAAAAACATTTACTCCAAGGAAGATTGTAGATCATTAGAGGTAAGTAGTGATGCTTATGATTCTAATTCAGATTTTGAGTTTGATCATGAAGAGGTTGGTAATGAGGTATTATTCATGGCCAAAGGAGCCGGGAGCTCTAAAAGTGAAGATTCCATATATGACGGCTCATGTGTGCATTCAAAAGAAGAGATTGATATTGAAAATGAATTGATATGTATTCAAGAATATTCGGAGCATGCAGAGAAGAAGAAAAAGAAACTCAATGGATAAGTCAAGGAGTATGAAGAAAATATTCATGTTCTTGAGGAAAAGCTTGGAATGACACCAATGAGTATGATAAGATCATCAAATTGTTGGAGACTCAAATGAATACTATAACTACAACAGCCTAAAAGCTAAGAATGAAGAGTGCATCAAGTTTGAAAAGGAAGTGGTCTCTCTAAGGGAAGAATTGATTGAAGCAGTTAGTAAGGCAAGAAATTTTTATATATTTGAGAAGATCTCTAAGGATATAGATGATCTCTTAGATGTTCGAAGTTTGCGGGAGATAGGATGGTATAAGGTTCAAATAGAACCGAAAAGGTAAAGAGGTTATCCAAGAGGATGCTTCTCGGAGTAAGGAGGTTGTTGGATCAAGTTCCAAAGAAGATCAGATGAAGAACAACTTCAAGAGCTATGAGAAGACAAGGTCTGTTAGAAAACCCAATGCATCAAGGTATGATAATTCCTTTAATGGTTATTTTTATAGTTGTAATGGTTTTGGACATAGGGAAAAATAATGTAGAAGGTCATTCAAGTATGAGGACTCATGGAATCATGGAATAAGTTTCAGTTCATACCAATCAAGAGGTAAGAATGAAGTTGTGTGTTATAACTGTAATCATGTTGGTCACATTGCAAAGTTTTTTTTCATGGTTCTTCAAGACAAAACAAGAGGTTTTAGGCTCCTAGAGTAAAAAGAAGAGGTAAGACAAGACATGATAACCAAGAGTGAACAAGATAATATAGCCAAGTCGAGATATTGGATCAAGTCAAGGATGTTCATAAGTTACAAATATGAAGAAGGATGAAAATGTTGTGCCACAAGTGCTAAGGAGGTCTTAGAATCTCCTAAAGTTGTTGTTCTATATTCCCATGATTTGGGATGTCTCTACTAAGATTATTAGAGACATTCATCACTTAGATGAAGCATGAGGATAGGGGATCCCGAGTGGATAAAATTAATGTGCGGTGTTGCAATTATGGAGTCATGAGTTATGTTACAAAGTATTCAATATTTTCCATAGTGTTATTTTTCCTTAAAGAAAACATCAAAGGTGTCTAGGCTGATTAAAGATATGTGACATGTACATTGGAGCTTATGTGTGGGTTTCAAGACCTTATTTAGGTTCGTATTAATTCAAGAGAATTGAAAATGTATGTATGTATTGTCTTTAGACCTCATTCAATTTTTGATAGACTATTTGAGTGGGGACCTAATTTGTCTTGTGATAGTCAAGAAGTTGAGTGCAAAGAAGTTGTGTTATGGATTGAAGGAAATTATAAAGGATTGAAGTGTATGATATGCATAAAGTTAGGTTACTAGAGAATTTGATATGCCTTATTAGGTAAGTTGACAACTTGAAGAAATAAGGTGAGCATATTTTGTGCTACAAGGATTTAAGAAGGATAGTATTACAGGAAATGTAAAAAGATACATTGTGAGACAATTTTAGAAGATATTCAAGATGGCTTAACATACATAAGAAGCAATGAAGCTTAGTTTTTGTTGGTATCATCATACACAGAATGTGATTGGGTTGAATGCCCTTTAATATATGTCTCTTGTTGGAAACTTGAACACTAAGAGGGGGGGTGAATCAACGTCTAATCAAAATTTTATAGCTATATTCATTTCCTTAATTTGTTATGAAGAGCATGTAAAACCGGACACACAAGAAAATTATATAAGAGTGTACAATGAAACACAAAATTTAAAGTGGGAAACCCAAAATGGAAAAAACCCCATTGAAACCATGAACTATGCTTAGGAATGAAGTGCCCTTTAATTATTACATGATTTCATGGTTGAGCTTCTACTCAACCCGAATCAGAAATCCTAATTTTGACCAAGATGCTACTCGGTCTGGAGGCATTAAGCCCCCTATAATTTAACCAGAATACAACTGATATTTAGTAAGCTACTACTTACAAGGAGGTTGTGAGCCCCTATATACTAAGCTACAACTTAGACTTATTCTGTGTGTTGGTCACACTTTGTTTACTGTCTTACACAACCGACAATGACCAATAGATTAGCTCTTCTATGCTTTTCGATTCTACTCCTAATTATCCTTTCTTATCTGATCATCAAATCAACATTCTATCTTAGTTACACAAGCCTCACAATCACATCATGTTTTCATTCACTGAATTACTCACACCTGCTGCAATAGATTAGTCATGAAGACACTACTTGTTAAGGTCATATAGCTTATTGTTTCAAGCTCCTCTTTAGCTCACCTTTCAACAATACTTGTCTCTCCTGGTCTTGAGTCATATGCACCTCTCACTTGTTCACTATCTCAAGTTCATTTCAAGGTATCATCAGTTATCTTTGCAACACCTTCATCTCACACCTACTCTACCTTTATGGATTTTACAACTTTGACTATTCCTTTATTTACAACTCACTATCTCGCATGCATATTTCTATAGAATTTTCATTTACCACTAGTTAGCACTTGACTTCATAGTTCATTGAATTCTCACACATCTGGTTTTTTATTTGCAATAACTCATTCCCTTTTCTACCTTATATCATCTCAAATCCAAAACAAAAATTTAATTTCAATTTCACATGCATATATATTTTTCTTTCTCACATTCCAATAAAGTTCAAGTTTGGATAAGAGAGAGCTTTCAAAACTTGTCACTATATTTACACTATATCATTTTTTGCATTATGGACATTTGAACCTTTTATAACTTTTCAACTTCTTGTGCTTCACCTTTTAGACTATCTATCTCATTCTTGTTCAAGATATCTCACTTGGAAGGCACAATCTTTTCAAATTCCTTCTCCTAGCTTCATAGTTTCCTAAACTACATTCATAACACTTGTAACTATTACATACCTTTTTATTCTCTCAAACACATCATTTTTTTTTCAAGATAATTAACACTTTTTGAAGCTATTTTTCTTATATAAACCGTTTTTTAACGTCTTATCTTGTAGCATAATGAATCCTTTCAATTTTTCTATTCCAAGACAAGAAAATTGACCCTTCACTTTCTTGTTCGAGCTAAGATAAGAAATAATATCTATTTGTAATTTTTCAAATCTCTTAACCTTATCCATTTCTCCATTCTTCTTTAAAAAACTTGAACCATAACCTTCGAACTTCATGTGAAGACAAAAGGAAGATTAGTAGTTCAAGCAACATGAAAAAGGTTCTAAGCAACACACTTTGAAAAAGTTAGCATAATTATGCAAAGACCCATCACTTTGAAGAGATCAAGACCTTAGAATCATTGCACCCTTCTTCATTTGATGAAAAAATATGCTTACTCCAATCGCTTAAAGTTGATTGTGAAATTTGTTTTCTCAACTAAGACTGAAAACATGAAGATTGGCTTTATTCTTTACCATTGTCACCAATTTTTACACTTTGAATCCAAAAAAAACACAAATCTCTGTTGTTAGACTTCTATCCTAAATCCTGGAGCCTTTGTATGGAGATTTTTAAGGGTTGCAAATGATACTAGAATGATTTTATAACGAAATTTGCATTGAAACTTATAAAAATGACATTGCACAATCGCTTTCCATAGAGATGCTAAAAGTCATGTCATGAAATTATCATTCAATACCCGATGAATTTGAACAATTATTTTTGAAAATGGCTTGTATCTAGTAGACAGAGAGATGCTTTTTTATAGAATTTTTCATTGGCGAGACTTGAGATTTGATCAAATTTCCTTTATAAACCCTAGAATCAAGGTTTCATGACACTGTGTGTAAGCCCAAGACCTATAAAATATTGGTTTCTTGTTCAATTCTAAATGAAATTTGAAAATTTAATTTTCTCGTGGACTTGTAAGCCCATTTCCCATCTTCTCCAAGCTTTCATTAAGTTTGAAAAAATTCCAAACATTCTCGGAATTCCAAAAACTAAGTCTAGTAACCCAAGAGTTTGATAGAGCATAATGTGTTGAGTTCAAAAGGATAATTCGGGGTATATGCTAAGACCGAGTTTGAATTTTAACATTATTAAGAAAATCTATAACTCCTTTGATCACTTAAAAATAACATTTCCACAATTTTCATACCTTTACATGTTGATCCCACTTGCACATTAAAGTCCATCTTGATTTGTTTATAGGTACCCACACACATTCTTTCCATTTTTTCTTAGTCTCTTCATTTGAATAACTTCAATTTTCATATATTCTTCATAAGGAACATGATGATTTCAATCAAGGTTTTGAGAGGGAGAGGCTTCAAGGAGAACAAGCTTCAAACATGCTCTTTGGTGTTGTTTTCTTAACAAAGAAACAAAGGGTAATGAGGATGCATGATATTTGAGCTTCAAAACTCACTACAAAAACAAAATATGAGATTCATAAACTCACCAAAGACCTCTAGAGGAGAGCTAGAGAATTTTTCATTTCAATCAATACCTATGAACACTGTGACTTGATTATGCCTTTCAGTTACATGATTGTATGAGAATTCCCTTGCAAGAATTGAGATGAATTGGCTTGAGAAATGTGTTTGAGGTTCATGCTAGCAAACCACTATTTTATGGAGAATACCTCATTGAACTTTGAACATATGCACCACTTCACAAACTTGACAAGAAAACCAAATATGACTCAGTTCAACTCAATACTTCAAGAAATAGACCTGAGAAGAGAAATAACCTGTCAGTAGAATGCTCATAACTTCTCTTATAATTATCCATTTTTCCTGAAACATTTTACAAAAATTCACTCTTAGAGTTATCTATAAAAATAATTCTATGATTTATCCAAAGAAGGATCCATGTTTTTTCTTGGGTACTAAGAGGATAGACAATTCATTTTACACTTCTTAAAGAACCAGTTTTAGAAAAGCTCACACAAATTTCACATACCTCTTCATAACTTAATGAAATTTGGAATGAAGAACCATAATAAACCCCTATATATGATCCATGAGTTATTCAGCCATAAATATTCTTGTACTATTCAAACTATCTCACTTACCTCTGCCTACACTACTAGTTCTCAAGGCCAACTTTGGTGAATTTTTTACTTTTGCTTTCAAGATCTAAATTAAGCTTTTTTGTTTCTCAAAAATTATCTAGAAAACATTAATAGGCTGTTACCATGCTCACATGGTCTTTTCATCACCTGTACCAACTTTCCACACCTCATCAAGCTTACGAAATAGGCCTAAATGAGCCGGTTTGACCGAGAATTCCACCAAATGACCCATAACACCCTGTAAGAGCTCTTTCCCATGCTAACATCATAAAATATGACCTGTAAAACATCTAAGTCAGCCATACCAATTATCTCCATGCTCTAGTGAACTCCTACCCGACAAACCAAGCTCTGCAGAGCACTCAAACCAACTCAATGCTCAATACACCATTGATGAGGCACTACCAATCAACCTTCATGTCCCTTACAAGGCCTCACTTCACCACTCACTACTTTTCCATAAATTCCACTTGACATCAATGACAACACCAATGACCAAGATTCAACATGTTTGAGTATTGAATGGTTCTCCTAAGGTTTGAAAGTTCAATCATGAAGTATCAAGTGATTCATTGGCATTTAGAAGACCCGAAAATGATAAGAACAAGTTGAGAAGAGTGTAATGAGAATGATGAGTAAAATTATTCTTGAGCATAAAATATGAGTATACATGTTTGAATAGTGATTTTAGGGTTTAAAGAGTGCTTATAGGGTGTTAGAAAGTTGAATGCTTCATATTCATGGAAAGTATTGTTTTTATGAGTATTAAAGGTCCGAGTATACCATTGTTAAAGTATTTAAAGTCTATAAAGGATTTATTTTGTATAATTTTGAAATGGATATTGGTCTATTAAATACAAATATGACTTGATGTTATAAGCCTATACGAGTAATAAGAAGACCTAGTTGGTAGTGAATGGTTGTCAAGGAAGCTTATGAGCTAAGATTTCTAAGTTGACTCATGTAGAATCACCGACAAAGCATTTGAATACTTAGATAATGAGGTAGGTCTATTTGATACCATAAGCTTAGTATTTTGAGACCTATTATAATTTTAGGTCCATGAGAATAAGTTATTGGTCTATAAGACCAATATGTCTTGGGCTATATAGTTGACATGGTTTGTAGATTAAAATAGATCTATTGGTGTCTTTGGTGATAGGTATATAAGACAAAATAGTTTTTATCCTTGAGCATAGGTGAGCTTAAAAGGGGTCGAGTGTAATAAGAAGGTACAATCATGGTTCTATGGGTTGTTAAGAAGGTGTGAGGTATCTTGAGAAGGAACTATATAGATGTGTTCTTGGAAGCATGACAAGACATGATACACATATGGTCTTCTCATAGAGAATTTTGGGTAGAGGTATGTGATTACAAGGCATGACTATCATTTATGAAGTTGTATTGAAGTAATGAGGTGTGAATAGAGTTATGTTGTATACCCAAGAAGTAAATAGTCGGTTGAAGGTTCAAAAAGGTATAAGAAGGTTTAGTAGGCATATATACATGTTGAAGAAGTGACACAAGAATGATTTTAAGCATGAAAGGGTGTATTAAGGTAATATGCATATGAAGACCTCAAGAATACAACTGTGAAGGACACGTGAAGAAAAATTTAATTCATTTTGCATGATAACTTGATAATACCATCAAATTTATGGAGAGATGCTTTGTATGATTTTGATCATGTTGAAGGAATGTGTTCCATATGTGATTCAAGGTATGCGCATTGTTTCTATCTTGTTTGAAGACCTATATAGTGCTAATTTTTAGTCCCAAAAGACAAAGTATCATAATTTTATGAGTCCGAAGGGCTGAAATATGGGCATGAGAAGTGATCACAAGGAAGATATACAATTTTATGAGCCAAGGGTAATGTCTTAAGAAATAATATAGGTATATATCGGTGATTTGGTATTAGAAGGAAATATTATGAAATGAAGGAGTAATTTTGATATCGTTGAAAGAAGGTAAGACAAAATGGTTCTTATTAGTCCTTACATGATCTCGGGGGTGTTTTGATAAGTTCAATATGCACGATTCAAATGTTTAAGGTTTGTGACATGAATACGGAAGAGCAAGACTGATATGTTTTGAATGAAGATTGTAAAGTTGATCATTTCTTGATGTTTATTGTTTGAGTTTGTTGAGTACAATCAAGAAGAAAGTGTTCTTATCCTATTATGATAAGAATTGAATCAACAAGTCAAGGAAATTTGCATTGGTATTCAATATTTTGTGTTAAAATCAGGTATCTTGAAGTAAGGGGGAGCTATAGGTGTCTTTTGAGCTCCAATAGTATCTTATTGACTCATGAAGTCAAAAGATGGAAGTCATACAATGTTGCTGTTATATAAAGATATTAAAACAAGTTTGAAGACATGATGAGATTGGTGACAAAGCTTGTAGTGTTGTTTTGAACCTTGAAAGGTAAGAAAAGTAGTGTTCTTGTTTCTATGCATTAGTAACAATCGAAGCATGATTTGGGTTGTGTTTTTGGCATCATGAGGAGTATAAGTCTCAAGGGGATTTGGTCATGTTTGTTCTCATCTCAAGAAAAAAGTAAGTTAGTTTTTTTAAGGCATGCATCTTCTAAGGGGAGTTATGTTTCTCAAGAGTGTCAAATCAGAATGGAAGAGGTCAAATAAACCTTGTTTGATTTAGTTGATGTTTCCAACCAAAAGATGAATCTATTATGTTGTTCGAATGAGGTGTGATAGGTTTTTTTTATTTTTCATTAATGTCATAAGGGGGAGAATGAGATGATGGCATGTATGTCCTTTAGGAGGAGAATGAGCTTTGTATGTTTTTTCATCAATGACAAAGGGGGAGATTGTTGGCATTCTATTTTCATTGATGTCATAGTGTGATGTTTTTAGTGTTTTCTCGAGGTCATTAATGTCAAAAGAGGAAAGAAACATGAATATTGATTGCCAATGTCAAGATGAGTTACTTGGTTTAGGTGTTGTTTCATGAGCTCTTAAACAGGGATGATGGTTTGAGGTGTCATTTATAGGTGATGTAGTGTTAGGAGGATTTTTGATGATTTCATGTAGTGTGATGAAGTTTCTTGTAGGTTTCAAGGTAAAGTGATGAGGACGTCAAATTTAGTAACGCAAACATGTTCAAGGTGTTTGATTGTGAGGCATAGTCATAGGTATGGTATAACATGATGGAGTACAAGTATTTATGAGTTGTGTGAGCTTGGTGAGAGCATGGGATGCATGAGTATGAAGTGTTAGGACTCTCATAAGTGTATTAGAGTGCTATTTCAGGTGTTGGACATGGTTTCTAGGTTTTCACTAGACCTAGTCTCAAGCCCTAGGTGAAAAATGATGTGAGTTGATCTATTTCAGATCTAGGTATGAAAAAATGAGCCATTTCATAGCTGTGGAAAGTTTTTCTAACATGTTGATGAAGTTTTGAGGTTAGTAATTTGAGAATTTTGCATGGAAAGTGGTTTTTGGGTATGTTCCTAGGCCTAACACTTAATAAAGCATGCCCTAATGAGGTGAACTCAACATTTATAAGTTTATTTGAGAAAAGGTGAGAATTTTAGAATGTGTAGGAGGTTGATACAAAGGTTTGGTCCAAATTTTAGGTCTTTTTGTTGAATATTTTGAACGAGATTACATTTTTTCCTCTACCGAGTTGTTGAAGTGAGAAAACAAGATCGAATTTGGTCAATTTGATGCTCATTAGCATGTGTATGATTTTCATGGGGACCCAAGATCTTGGGTAAAGTTTAATAGGTATACTTGAAATGTTTCCAAGTTTAATGAGGTCATTTGATCGTCTGGGCTTTATGAACAATCATTAAGAATCTAAACAAGTTTTTAACCCTCTTTAAATCATAGGTATAGAGATATGGAGAATATGTTGATTATACATGAATATAATGGATTTTTTTGTTGCATTATGCTTTTAGGTTGTATAGGAATCCTCCACATTTATCCAAGTGCAAGTTAGAGGTTTTTATACTTGTGTGGACCCCACTCAAAAAGGAAATTTTATAAATAAGTTCTGTTTTCTCCAAAGTTATCAATTAGAACTGGTTACTAAATTAGATTTTAAGGAATTATGGGAGTTATTATTCATGTAAATGATGGTTTCATATCATGGTTGAGATCTTAGGAGTTATTTTGTGCTCTATTTTGCAAGATTGGTTTTGGTACGCTTTTGGGAAGTTTCGTGTGGTCTGCAGTTTGCATGAGTGTTTTGGTTACCCTTTAGTATAATTTATGGAATCATATGAAATTTTTGATGACCTCGAGGTCATGATATTTCCATTGGTATATTACACTTGCATGGATGAGGTCATTTGATGTGGTTTTGAGCTTGTTTTCTGAAGACTAGTTTTGGGGCATGGTAGTTGTGCTTGTTCTCAAGTGGCTTCATGGTGTGAGATGATGGTTCTAAGTTGTTATATATTTCTAGAGGTTGTTATATGTATTATAAAACATGTTTAAGTATTTTCCATGTTTTGGTGAAGGTTTTTTTTGCTCTATAACATTCCATTTTGGCGAGTAGGCCATTTAGGTGCAATTAGGCTTCTCGAGTCCTAATGGAGGAATGATGGTCCTATATGTTTTTACGAACCTATATGGTCTTAAAAATGATGTTTTTATGATTTTATCATGTATTTTTCTCTATTATGTCCTACCTATGTGTATTATGACCTTGAGTCATGTATTAAAGCAAATTAGAAAGCTCATTTGAACTAGTTGAGTGTGTGAGAAAGTGTGAGCTAGAGGGGTGATTCCAAGAGGTGTAAGAGGTTTGTGTGACATTCAAGATAGGGAAAAAGTGTGTTAATATAATATAGAGTGTTTTCAAGTGTTTGAGAGATAGTTCATTGGACCTAATCAGCTTGGTGAAGAAGATCTAGAGCGAATTAACCTAGTGAGAAGATTTGAAGGAGGAAGGAAAGAAAGCTTCATTTTGTTATCATCGGTTGTCGTAGAAACATTTCAGTGGTTACACACATAACATGAGAATTTGGTTAGTGCTGAGTCATCTTGGGGATTGGTTCCTCCTTCTAGGGTTGGAGATATATAGTGAGTTAACCTAGTGAGAAAATTTGAAGGAGGAAGGAAAGACAACTTCATTTTGTCATCGTTAGTTGTTGTAGAACATTTTCAATGGTGACAAAAATAGCATGTGGCTTTGGTTGGTTTCAATTCATCTTGGGAATCGGTTCCTCCTTGTAGGGTTGGTACTCTACTAAAAGTAGGGGTTGGTGCTCCTTGTGAGGTTGGTTCCTCACTAAACCTAGGGGTTGGTGCTCCTTGTTGATTTGGTGCTCAATTAAATTTGAATCATTTATCTATAAAGTTGTGCTTCAGTGGGTTTTCTTCCCATTGAGGGTTTCCCACTTACATATTGTGTTCTTGTGTTGATGTGCTCTCATTTTCTCTTTTATGGTTATGTTCTTGTGGATGCATGTTTAATGGTTAATTGATGAAATTGTATAAATGGATGAAATGTTTCTTGCACACCGATTCACCACAATCTCAATGTTTATTCTTATAGAAAATTTTAATCCTCAATATCAACACATAACTCTACCTATTACGATTAGTTAGGTTACTACACTAGTTTCATTCTTGGTTCCTAATGACATTGCATTTAGGTCCCCATTGGTTACATGATCTTAGGGATATTCCATCTATCCTTCGCACCAATGTGTTAAGTTCATTCATAATAAAATTTTTATCATAATTTGAGATATTCCATTTCAAGTTCCTTCTCCTACATTGCTTATTCATCCTTCAACATTTTCCATTAATAGTCCTATTGTGTGTGTGCACGTGTGTGTGTGTGTGTGTGTGTGTGTGTGTGTGTGTGTGTGTGTGTGTGTGTGTATTTGATTTTACACTATGTTTCTCACTGTTATAGTCATCCTAGGTCTCCTCATTGGCCTTTGGTTATACACATTATATCTATTAGCTCTATTCCTTCTAGGTATCCCGATAGGCCTTTGGTTCCACACACTACCTCTCACGGCTCTAATCCTCCTAGTTCTCTAGCTAGGTCTTGGTTTCACACATTTTCTCTAGTGGACCCCACTATCATAGGATCTCACGTTGGCCCTCTAATGTGCATGTTATCCCCACAAAACCTCACCAATCGTCTAGTGCAAATGATATATCTAGGAGTAATCTCTCTTCTTTTCCTCCACGTAGGTATGCTATTTCACACACTAATCATGGATCTACCTGACCTACTTATACTCATAGGCCCTCTTTTACATACATCACTACTACTATACCACTTGCATTTGAGTCACCTTCTTTGGCACATTTTGGGTTCAAGCCTTCATCTTATTTCAAAATTGATTCACTTCTTCATGGGATTCTTATTATGTATCTATTTTGTTACCCTTCTTCCTATACATAGCTAAATATTCAAAAACAAAAAAAAAAATCATATATTTGTAAAAATAAAAAATCAAGATATGTACACTTAGCTTGAGTTGTTATAACTTTACATTATACATGTTGTTTGTCACTTTGGTTTGATAAATTATATATATATATATATATATATATATATATATATATATATATATATATATATATATATATATACACATGCATTCACATGGTATATTGAGCTTGATGTAGGACATACACATAATAGTACACAATGAAAAGTGTTGGCCAACCATTTTCCCGAGACTTGTTACAGATCTGGAGGCATCTATTATACACTACACATAGGTGATATTGTTTCATTATAGTTCCTTTCTACTTCATTATTATGCTTGATTACATATATTTGTGCATGTTATATTTTGAGCTAACATGACTAACACATGTCTTATGCATAGTTGACACCACTTTCTTCACATGTTTCTATCTATATCAGTTGTTATATTATTTCATCATATGTTTTCACTCTTGTTTTTATACATTCTTCCTACTTTTTGTTACTAAATGTCTGTTTCACTAATTTTGGCCCGAGTGGTTTACTTTTCTTGTGACATCGTGGGTGTCCCATGTTTGGGGTTTTATGCCTATCTTGTGTGACATTGTTTCTCATGTTTGAAGGCCTATGGGAATTTATTGTCTTGTGACACCATGGGTATCCCATGTTTGCGGCCCTAAACCTATTGTGCAACACTATTTTCATACTATTGACTATGATGTTTACTCTTATTGCACTCGTTTTTTATATGTGTGTTATTAATATTGTTGCTATTTTTTAATTATTTTTATTTATGCTATTTTTATGTGCCATGGTTTCCACTATGTGAATCCCCTTATAGGTTTGGGATCCCATCATCACTGACTACCACTCCACCCTTCCATGTGTTTCTATGTTGATGATCAAAATCGTCAAAATGGTTACACATCTATTCTTTTGATTTGTGTGCTCAAATACTATATCACGTATGCCTCAAAAGAGGGGGTGTTAATCTAGGTATATTATACACCTACAATAGATACATACAATTTCTTGTGCTGATATATAGATATACACATGGTACATGTAATTAGAAACAACATCAAATATAGAAATCCATAAAATCACACATGTATGTTCAAAAACATACATCTTGGTCAAGATAGTATAGATGGTTTTGACCTTTCATGTGGTTTTTATTAGGGGTAGTTACATCAACTTTCTTAGCAGTTTCATATTTCTACCTACAAATACATGTTCTTGACATAGTTTCAGATTTATCTACAATAGGTATGAACTGCTTCACTCCTTCACACCGACATTAAATTTCAGTTAAATTTTTAGGATCTTTGGGCATGGGTCTCCTTTCTTCACCTAAATTTCAATACATTACAATTTATATTTATTTTCTATTCAATTGTGTGGCACAAGGGAAGGGCATCGGGGCATTTGTTCTATTTTCTATCACATGTCCTTATTTACATAATTTGTCCTATGTCCATGTATAGTGGTGTGGTCCACGGGGTTACAGAAAAGTATCAAAATGATTAAGTTCTTTATAGGTATTATTTCCTTTCCTTTTACATTCAAAGGGGAAGATATTAGAGTTTTTGAATGAATTTTATACACAATATTCTTCCTTCATGGGTTACTTCGATATCTCACTCTTCTTCTCTCTCTCCTCCACTTTTGTGTTGGGTTACATGTACCTAACACTATGGTTTCTCCTTAGCACAATTAGGGACTAATCACCCATAATCCTTCAACAAGATCAATAATTCAAATCTCTAAGTGCAAGCAAAGAATGATAACTCTTCCCTCCACAAAACAAACATGTGTATTCCTTCCACATTTTACATCTCTTTATTTCACTCGATGCAAATGAGAATTTTACATATTATGTTTGAGTTAAAGTTCAATTATTTACTATATACATTGATTAGACTATGTGTTGTAGGTTTCATCATAGAACATGTCAAAACCAACACAATGGGACTTTGCAAAGCAAACTCCGAGCGAAGACAAATTGTGTTTAATAATTAGGGAGTAATAAACACTCAAAAATTGTAATTTATTATTTGACACTTTGGTTTTGACAATGTACTCTTGATAAGAAAAAAACACTCGTTATATTCCATTTAATTACATTATGAGGTCTCTTCTCCAACTCACTTATTTATATACATTGATATGTCAACAATTTTATAGAATTGAATACATAGAATCCATAGGAAAACTCTACTTGATAGGATGTAACCTTCATTTTTCATGTTTCTAATCCCTGTGCAAAAATGTCCAATTTGGTCAATTTGTAATATCTAGTCTTGGGCAACTTGTTCGATTTTGAACTGACATATTCTTCCTCTTTTCTTTAATTTCACATTCTTCATGTTTGCTTTAATTTCATATTCTTCATCGTTCATTGAATCATTTACTTTCCATAGGTCGTCATTTCTATTATAATTTTACTTCAAAGCCTTATATATGAAAGTTAAACTCACCTCACTTAAGAACCTGGAAGTCATATGGAACTATATTGACATATTATCTTGAAACAATCAAAAAATTCACCCAAGGCTCCTAAATCTTGACAAAGTTTAAGCACATTTAGTAGGGAAAAAATCACTTTGCAGGAGTTTGAAGCATCATTCTATGTCAAGGAATAATTTTATCTCATTTGTAAGCATCAAAACATCCCCATTACAAACATTATCAAGAGAAAACTCAAATCAAGAATTATCAAGGTGTTCTCAATTTCTAAATTTAGTTTCATTAATTCAGATATCACATGCTAGGTGGAGAATGAAGCGTGGTTTATGGCCTATTTGGAGTAGTGCCAATGTCGGCGGTGCAAGGATTGAACTTAAAATAAATTAATGTATATTTTGTAGAATATCTCACCCATGGATAGGTTTTAAGACATCACTCATAATTTTCAAAAGGATTCTCAAATGAGAGAAAATTAGGCTTTGATAGTGAGAAACATTTCTAGGAAGGCGAAAAGCTTATGAAGTTACATAGCCATATTTAGAGCAAGTACAAAACCATACGGAGGCTCAAAACCATATGGATGATCTCAACATATCTATATAGTCTTGCACCATGGAAATTTCTATTCACAATTCTAGGAACAAGGCACTCTCAGGTTTAGATCTCCCAATTCCATCACTTTGCACACCCAAAACTTCCTAGATCCATTTGTAAGTAGCTAAGTGTACTCATCCCTGTCGTGTTTTCAAGTTCATATAATATTGTGTTAATCGGTTGCAATAATTAATGTGTTGTTATGATATTACATAATTATTTCTGGAAGTTAATTAATCATAATAACCTCCTGTATTCCCCTACATCATTTTAGTATGTTTAGCTCACTCAATATATTATAATCTAATAAGGGTGTAAAAATAATTTGATTAAGTTTTTTACTGTGTAAATTTAAATTGTATATAAGTTTTGTAATGGATTTGTGAAAGAGCACAATAATTTAAAGAAGAATTGCATGTAATTCATAATACCAACAACATCAACTAATAGTTATCATTCATCCAAAATAACATTATAGAGAAAAACATATATGGTTAATGAGTGTTGGTATAAAGAAAATAAAGAATAGAAAAGAACAAATATATGAAAGTGGTGCCACATTTAGGGGTATTATCTAGAATGTAAATCTATAAAAATGAATATTTAATTTATTGATTGATGTCCTTCAAAGACCTATCTAGTTCCTATTTATACCTATCATTTGGTAGAGGAATCCACAAAGTCCTAATGAGGCTAATTTCTATAATTTGTAGGTATATAAACTACTATTTACTTATTAAAAGTTAATAAGTACCACATATTGACTGCTCGTTAACCATACATGCATAAGATGAGAAGAAAATAGCTAAGGATATCATTCCCCATCAAAAATGTTTTCCCTTTAATACTTAACAACTTACAAGGTTTTTATATGAAATTATTATCTTCCCGTTGCATATTCCTTTGGTAGGTTCTTTCATTTTATGAGATAATTAGAGATGGCCATGTTCCTTAGCTTCTTCACTCTTGATCAACAATTTATTTTGGTTTCAAGATAATATTTTCTTCATCATCCAAATATGGGAGTCATACTTGTATTGGAACATTATCTCCAATGAATTTTGTCAAGAATGAAACATGAAAGGTAGGGTGAATATGTGAATATGGATGAAATTCTAATAGGTGACCCATAAAAATATAAGCTTTAAAATGAGACAACATAGGGCATATGAAGAGCATGCATTTGAACCATAATATATCTCTCATCCATGAAACATTATGAGATGTATATTGGTCTCA
The DNA here is from genome assembly GCA_018340775.1 of Taxus wallichiana var. yunnanensis. Lineage (NCBI taxonomy): Eukaryota > Viridiplantae > Streptophyta > Pinopsida > Cupressales > Taxaceae > Taxus > Taxus wallichiana. The sequence continues at coordinate 450,406,941 of CM031239.1, forward strand.
TTGTAGTTATAAGATAACTTATCGATCAATAGATCCCGATAACACTCTAACCTTGTTTCTTCACCCAATTTGGTTGAAAAATACAAATTAAATATAGAACCATCTCATTATTATCTCTCATTCAAAGTGCATAAACAAACACATTTAAATATGAGTTTTAAATTTAGAAACTCGCTTGTGTTGTGTATTTGAAAGTAATATTTCCTCTAGAAAGTATTTAAGACTTTCATGATTTGTATTGACTATGGAATTTCAAACAATAATGTATTTATGCCAATGTTTACATGAAAAATAACCATCTCTTTCTCATAAATTAGTTTATGCATATTTTATTCCTTCATTTTCTTACATACACAGGATAAAGGATGAATATTTTGTCAAGTATGGCTAGAATTGGAGTTGAAGTTAATTCCTTCTTAATTTTCTCAAATGTTCAAGTAGCTACTACTAAACATACAAATGAATTATTTTTCAATTTGGTGGTGATGGGGTTGTGTAGGAATGTGTGCACGGTTTTGGAAAACTTTTTGAAATACCCTATTAATCCCAAGAAACCTCTCAATCCTTTAAAATTTTGGGGAATAGGAAAGCCTTGGTGCTTCAATCATATTTTTTTCTACTTAACTCCCTCCTTTAAGTTAACATGTCCTACATATTGCCATAGGCACATCATGTGTACTTATTAGTGTAGATATTTGATTATATTCTAAAATATACAAAACATGTTCGGTGTGTTCCAAATGGGATATCTAACTTTTTAGTATAAGATTGTCATTAAAAATATTTGCGTAATTTTTTGAGGAATTGATGTAAAATTGAATTTGTGAGGATTTGAAAAGGGATGGAGGGATGAATGACATGACCAGGAATTCCTAATGGCCTTTGTGAGTTCTAAATGAAACTTTGTAAGTAAAATTGATCAATAATAGGAATTGGAAAATTATTCTTGGCATGGTGACCTTATTGACCTATGTTGTCCTCTCAATTTTCCCCGAATCTAATTTTGTGGAAATTGGAGCCCCGCTCATACGAAGGGGAAAATTTCTAAGTTAAGGCCCATAGTCAATCAGGAAGGGACACGTGGCCTGCGTTGAAAAGTCAACGGTGGGGGCATGGACTTTCGGGGAAAGATTGGAATTTTTCCCTTTCCAAAATAGATAAAGTATAAAAGCGAAACACACCCCCACAACCAGTTAGGTGATGCCACGTGTCGAAGAATGAAATCAAAACAACGGGCCCATGGAGGTTTTTGAGAATTCGATCCTTTTGTTAAAAAAGAGTTTAAATGGCAGATTTGAACCACATTTCATCAGCCACTCAGACGACGCCAAGTGTCCAACCTTTGGTGGAGCTGCGGGGGGCGGAAAAAAATCAAGAAAACACGCTTTTTCTCCCAAATGTCAGGAAATGCAAATTTTCTCCCCCAGGGCCATTGTTGCTTGGATCTTGCCATGTGTAGGGTCCAAATTTGAAGGTAAAAGGGGAAAAGATAGTTGAATGCCCTCTTCTAGTTTTTATCGCCATTAACGAACCAGAGCTCTAAAACACAAAAATGGATCATTCTCCTTTCTTTTCTCTCTGATTCCTTGTCGTTCCTTCATGAGATGTGTTTTGGATTGGTTTTGGAGCCAAATTGATAAGTTTAAAGAGATGTAAAGTTTGATTTTCAGAAAGTGGATTTTATCTCGCCATACTCAATAAAAGGGAGAAACTTACCAAAGAAGCACTTGAGTGCTATAAAAGTGGTTAAAAGGTGGAAATGGCAGGACCACATGAAGAAGAAAATCATGAGATGTCCCCTGCTAAAATAATCATGCTCGAACTGACAAAATATTCACCTTTTTGAACCTCTGGTTTTCATGAGTGTGTTTGTTTCATGTCACTTTCCAAAAGTAGATCTGCAACAAACATTATCCCTTTTAGATATTCTTTTCTTGGGGACAAAGTATGGATGTATACGAATTGTTATAAATATATGGCTTTGGCAACGGAAAAAAGGATTTTGGTTTTCTGGAAGGTTGTAAATTCTGAAGTAATTCAATAAAAAGTTCTTTCTTTTCTTATTTTCCTCTGTTATATCTTTCTCTCTCCTTGCTCGATTCAATGGATCATTTGTTTTGCATTCAATAGAAACTTTGTGTTCTAGTTTGTGTGAATCTTTAGAACTTTGTGTCTACAGATTTACGCGGTGGTGAAGTAATTGATCCTTTTCTATATTTTCTTGGTTCAATGTGAGTAGGGAGATACTCTACTATCTATATTTCCAAAAGCATTATTGTTTTCTTCCTTCTCCCATCTCTATATTGTTCCATTCCTTCGATTGATAATATTTTAAGTTTGAATTTTTTTGGGATATCGGGGTTCAAACATTGAGAGTTGTATATTTGTACATTTGTTTTTCCTTCTTTCAACAAGGGAACCTCTCCCATTAAAGAGGAGGGACTTATTGTCCCTTGACTGTGGTTTCAACCCATGTTCCATTCTGAAACCCAACAGTTTTTGGCAACTCTACTGGGGAATTCATTGCAAATGGATTCCAATTTTTGAATAACAAATTTTTGATCATCTTTGATATGATGACTCCAAGATAAACTCGAGGTAGAAGAACCCTTGGGGAAGAATACCCTCATTTCCAAGTTCTAGATCATCAAGGTTTCTCTCTCCCTTTATCAACAAGAAAAAGAAGAGGAACAAGGCCTGCAAGCACTCCTGCTAAAGACATAACTTTTCGGAGTGACATCCCTCAAGATCAAATCAGTCCTAATTTGCATGCTTTGATTCTCGCTGGTGTTTCAGTTCCTCTCCAAACAATATTTCCAAGGATGGCAGCTCCTCTACCTTAGGGCCAAAGGGTTGGGCCTCTTGCTCTTCCCCAACCATTGCATGAATTGCCTAGAGGCAATAGAAAGAATTTCCCTAAATTCAGAGGTGATGGGAAGGTTCATCCAGATGAACATATTGCGGCCTTCATTGTTGCTTGTGGTGTTCTTGGGGTTGAACATGAGGATATATCCGTTAGAATTTTTGTGGAGACATTGCAAGATAATGTTGTTGATTGGTTTTATCATCTCCCTGCTGATCCATCACCGATTGGAACACCATGACGACCCAGTTTGAACAACGTTTTAAACATGCTGAGGATGTACATGCCCTCTTGGCATAGATTTCTCAAATCAAGGAAGAGTCACACAAGCCCATGAGGGAATTTGTGGCCAAATTCAATAGGTTTGCTAACAAGCTCCCACAAAACACATGCCCTGTGGATCAATTTCAGATATGTTTCTTCCTTAATCCCCAATTCCCCGAAGTGAGCTATGCACTTAGGAGAGCCAATCTTGCCACCTTGGATGCTGATTAGAGATTTGTTGTTAGTGTTGAAGATGATCTAATAATGTCTGGCAAGTTAAGGAGAGATTCATCCAAATCCAAACATCTCCTTCTTCCACTTCTTCACACCCGGATAGTGTAGATCGGTTAATGGTACAAAAACTTTCTAAGGATCTTATTTCTCTCAAGAAGCAATTCGCCCAACATTCTCCTATAAGGATGTTCATCGAAAGAAATTTCAACATAGGAATCGGTTGCCCTCTACTCAGACTAGACTGGCAATTGAAGGTCCACCTGTTAAAGTTCTAGTCAATGCAACATGTGAAGTGTTGGAGCCTGATGACGATGAGGAAGAGGATGAAATCTGTAAATAACATGAAGAGGAAGCTGATGAAGAATTATAAGAGTTGAATGGATCTCATGTCCATTTTCTCACCACCAAAGGCATAGGTGAAGAGGATGATTATGAAGAAAGAGTTACAGAGATGAACAATGAATCATATGCTATCATGACTCATGAGCAAGCCAACAAGAAGGAGAAAGTGGTGCAACCTACTAAAAGATCTAAGGAATCTCCTACGGTCATTCCAGTGATTGCAAGGAGAGGAGCTCCTATTCCAACTTATTCCATGCCCAAGGTAGGTTTTGTTATTCCTTCCTCCTTTGTTTCTGCTCCTAAAAATTCTTGCCCTCCAAATGATAGAGTTGATAAGTAAAAATTTTCATCTACTCTTATCAATGATGTTGCATATACCTCTGGTTCTTTTAACATTATCGACCATCTCAAGAAAACTAAGATCCAGATCTCAGAAGCTAAATTTTACAAAACCCATCCCAAGGCCTTTGATAAGATGGTAGACTTTGTAAACTCCAAATCCAAGCCTTCATCTCCTAGTTCTAAAGGTCTCTTGCCCGCTCCTTCTCCTTCATCTCAACCAAGCCTTGTGGCAGTAGTCACTTCATCTGATGGGAAGATCGAACCATTTTATGTCACTCTCCTCGAGCTGGCCACAAACTCACCAATTGTGTTATTGATTACGTGTTTTAGATAATGTGATGCCTGCTAAGGTAGCTCATGCCATATGCTTAACCATAACCCACACTTTTGGTTCATGTTACTAAATGGAAAGTAGAGAAGTGCAATTGGTTTGAAGGATCAAGGATGCATAAGTGGCCTTTCTTGCTGCTTTGCTAGAGAAGAGAGTTTTAGCTACCATTTTGGTAGCTGATATTCCACCTTCCTACAACATGCTGTTGCGTAGAAATTTTTGCAAAAATTTTGGAGGATAAATCATGATGGATTGGTCACATGCTCTTATTCCAGTGAATGGAAAATGAAGAAGCTACTGCTGGAAACAAATTGAATATATCGTGCATAAAAGGACAACCTAAAGGCACAAATACTTTATGCGAGACATTGGTCATGATAACTACATGATCATGTCACAAGATGAGGCTAACCATCCTAAGGAAGTGTTTCTTGATCCAAATGGCATTTGGACTTTAGAATTTTATAGAAGCTACTCCTCATCTGGTTCTGGAGCTAGTGTGGTGCTTATTTCTCAAAAAGGGAAAATACACCCTTTCTCTTTCAAGATCCAATTCAAAAACACAAATAATACAGATGAGTATGAGGCTCTCATCCTCGGTTTAAGCATGGAAAAAGAGATGGGGATCAAGAATCTCCTTAGTTGTGGAGATGTAGAGATGATTGTAAAACAGGTCAGAGATCTCTATCAAGTGAAGAATAGAAGGTTAAAGCATTACATAAACCTAGTTTGGGATTCGCCTTTTCAATTGAAGCCATGATAAGGGAAAGGAACCTAGGGATGATTCCTTGGATGTCTCGGGGTCTCTACTGATACCTCATCTAGATTTCTCCCAAGATAAATTCACCATTGAGATGATTCATAGGTCTAGTGTACCTGACAATGCAAACAATTGACAAGTATTTAATGATGATCAACACTTGCTTTCCTTCCTTGAACTCAGAGATAATTTTCATCAGCTGTACTTTGAAGGAGGTGGAAATCTTCCTAGAGAGTTTGAGCCCCCAAATGAAGAAGATAACAATGAAGAAATGGATCATGATAGCTACATAAAACTAAAAGGTAATAAGATACCTAAAGGGCTGGTAAGTTTGGAAGAGTTATTTGATAAACATGATAGGTACATCAAGTCCAAAACTTCCAAAGGAGCTCAACATTCATTGACTATGAAAAGATAAACATTGGGAGTCTTAAAAAACCTATGTTGGTAAACATTGGAAAGTGCTATACACAAGAGGAGAGGAAGAGAGCAACAAATCTGTTGAAAAGGTATGATGATGTTCTTGCATATTCTTATGATGATCTCAAGGCTTTTCAACCAAAAGAGATGCAACATTTCATTTTTCTAAAGCCTGAGATCAAGCCCTTCTGGAAAAAGCAAAGTCAGTATAACCCTAAAATTGCTGATACAATCTTTCAAGAGATCCAAAAGTTATTGAAGGCTAAGATCATTTTCCCCATTCACCATTCAACGTGAATTGCTAATATTGTGCCCGTCAGGAAGAAGAATGGTGAGATCCAGATTTGTGTTGATTTTAGGAATTTGAATCAAGCCTCTTTAAAGGATAATTATCCTCTCCCCGTAAATAAATCAAGTGTTGCAGGTTGTTACAGGTTCAGAAATGTTGTCCATGCTTGATGGATTCTCATGATATAATTAAGTAGAAGTAAGTGTTGCAGATCAACATAAAACTACCTTTACCACTCCTTGGGGAAGCTTTTCTTACAGGAGAATGCCTTTTGGCCTCATCAATGCTGGTGCCACGTTTTAGAGGGAAATAGACTTGGCCTTTAGCAATCTCAAGGGAAAATACATAGTTGTATACCTTGATGATCTGACTGTGTTTTCAATAACCATAGCTGATCATTTCCAACACCTTGAAACTGTCCTCCAAAAGTGTATAGAGCATGGCATCTCCTTGAATCCCAAGAAATATGTCTTTTGTGTCACCGAGGGAAATTTATTAGGACACATTGTCTCTATGGAGGGAATCAAGATTGATCTAGAAAGATTCCGAGATGATTCAACAGATCCCCCTCCCCACAAGAAAGAAGGGTGTGCACTCTTTCTTTGGAAAGATTAAATTCTTAAGAAGATTCATACCTGATTTTTCCGAACTTACTTTGAACATATCCCACATGATGAAAGGGAAGAAAATTTTGGCTGGTCCTCTCAAAGTAAAGGTTACATTTGAAGACATCAAGAGAGTTATAGCAAAGACTCCAATCTTGGCATGCCCTCGTTATAACAAAGACTTCATTATCTATTGTTGTGCTACTTGAAAGTACTCTAGCTGTTGTGTTAACCTAGGAGAATGCTGAAGTTCATGAAATCCAAATAGCATTCATGAGTTATATTTTGAAAGCCCATGAGCTTAAGTACACCATGATGGAGAAACATGCTTTTGTAGTGGTCAAAGTTGTGAAACAATTTTGTTTTTACATCCTCAACTCTCATTCTATTGTGCTTGTGCTTGATACAACTATTAAATCCATTCTTACACAACAAGAATTTAGAACCAAGAGAGGAAATTATGTAGCCAAAGTTCAGGAGTATGATCTTGACATCAAACCCACCAAGCTAGTTCTAGGAAAGGGCTTATGTGAACTCATTGCTGAAGGAGCTGATGCCAAATTGTGTAAGGAGGAAGTTGATATCCCTGTTGTTCTTTTCCTCATCTCAACTGATGAATGGTATGCCGACATTGCACACTTTCTTACTTATGGAGAATGCTCATCCAATTTGAATGTCATGGAGAAGAGATCCATCAAATTAAGGTCTTCCCAATATGTGTTGTGGGAAAATGCATTGTTCAAACGAGGCATAGATGGAAGGTTGTTGAAATGTATTGAAAAAGAGTAGCAAAAAGAAATTATTCTCGCTTTTTATGACCAAGCTTGTGGAGGTCATTTCTCTTCTCTGTCACACCCAAAAAATCCTCTGTCTTTGGATATTATTAGCCTACCTTGTTCAAAGATGCATCAAAGTGGATAGAGAAGTGTGAAACATGTCAAACCTTTGTTGGAAGACCCAAATTGGATACTTTACCTCTCAAACCAAAGGTGATTGAAGAACCTTTTCAACAATGGGGTTTGGAATTTATTGGGACACTCAATCCACCTTCAAGTATAGGGCATACTCATGTTTTTAATGCCACCGATTATTTCACCAAGTGGGTGGAAGCCATTCCAGTTAAAAGTACTACTTCTGAAGTAGTATGCAAATTCATCAAGGAGCACATATTAATAAGGTTTGGGATACCAAACAAGGTTGTCACTGAAAATGTTTCCAATTTTTATTCTGCTAAGATGATGGATTTCTACTATGGCTATGAAATTTACCTTGCCTACTCTTGATTACTATCCCCAAGGGAATGGGCAAACAAAATCAACTAATAAGAACTTGGTCACCATTTTTCGGAAGCTTGTTAGTGACTCTCGGAGGAATACGCATAAGAAACTATATGATACTTTATGGGAAGATAGGATTACACCTAAGAGAGCCATTGGAATGTCTCCTTTTCAAGTGGTATATGGAGTTGAAGCTCAACCGCCAAAGGTGACATTGGAACCACAAATTTACATTTGATGAAGGACATTGAGGATGCCAACTTTACCAATTCATTGGACAAAAGAATCATGTACCTCCGTGAGTTGAATGAAGACAGATTGTAAGTGGTTGATAGAATATCACTCATCAACTCAAGGTAAAAGCTCATTTTGACAAAAATGGCTAAACCCAGAATTTTTCGAGTGGGAGACAATGTTCGTCTTTGGGAGAAAAGGCATGAACCTCGAGGCAACCATTATAAATTGAATTCCCTTTGGCTTGGTCCTTTCAAAATCAGACATTTTTCTAGTGAGAACTCTTTTTACCTGGATTACATGGATGGTTCTCCTCTCCCACTTCCTTATAGTGGGCAATTTTTGAAGTTGTTCAAAACCTAGGAGTTTTAGCAGTCCCTCTATACATTTTGTATAGCGTTTTGCTTTCCTTGTTTTTGTTTTGGTTGGTTTCCTTCATGCATTCTCTTCTGTGTTAGTATTACTTCTTTTGACTCCATTGCCCATTGGCTAAGACACTAATTCAATCTGATTACCTAGAATTCTCTAAGGTTCTTGATTTTTCCTCTTTCCTCTACCAAATCATCCCTAGAAGGAGCTAGTTATTGTCCTCTCAATTTTCCCCAAATCTAATTTCATGGAAATTGGAGCCCCGCTCATACGAAGGGGAAAATTTTTAAGTTAAGGCCCACAGTCAATCAAGAAGGGACACGTGGCCTATGTTGAAAAGTTAATGGCGGGGGCATGGACTTTTGGGGAAAGATTGGAATTTTCCCTTTCCAAAATAGATAAAGTATAAAAGTGAAACACACAGCAACCAGTCAGGGGATGCCATGTGTCGAAGAATGAAATCAGAATAGCGGGCCCAAAAAGGTTTTTGAGAATTCAAGCCTTTTCTTAAAAAGAATTTAAATGGTAGATTTGAACCACATTTCCTTAGCCACTCAGACGGTGCCACATGTCCAGCCTTTGGCAGAGCTGCAGGGGGCATAGCAAATCGAGAAAATGTGCTTTTTCTCCCAAATGTCAAGAAATGCAAATTTTCTCCCCCAGGGCCATCGTTGCTTGGATCTTGCCATGTGTAGGGTCCAAATTTGAAGGTAAAAGGGGGAAAAGATAGCCGAATGCCCTCTTCTAGTTTTTATCACCATTAACAAACCAGAGCTCTGTAAAACACAAAAATGGATCATTCTCCTTTCTTTTCTCTCTGATTCCTTGTCGTTCCTTCATGAGATGTGTTTTGGAGCTGAATTGATAAGTTTAAAGAGATGTAAAGTTTGATTTTTAGAAAGTGGATTTTATCTGCCATATGCGATAAAAGGGGAGAAAACTTACCAGTAAGCACTTGAGTGCTATGAAAGTGGTTAAAAGGTGGAAATGGCAGGACCACATGAAGAAGAAAATCATGAGATGTCCCCTGCTAAAATAATCATGCTCGAACTGACAAAATATTCACCTTTTTGAACCTCCAGTTTTCATGAGTGCGTTTGTTTCATGTCACTTTCCAAAAGTGGATCTACAACAAACATTATCCCTTTCGGATATTATTTTCTTGGGGACAAAGTATGGATATATATGAATTGTTATAAATATATGGCTTTGGCCACGGGAAAAAGGATTCTGGTTTTTTGGGAAGGTTGTAAATTATGAAGTAATTCAATATAGAAGTTCTTTCTTTTCTTATTTTCCTCTGTTATATCTTTCTCTCTCCTTTCTCGATTCAATGGATCATTTGTTTTACATTTAATAGAAACTTTGTGTTCTAGTCTGTGTGAATCTTTAGAACTTTTTGTCTACAGATTTGTGCCGGTGGTGAAGTAATTGATCCTTTTCTATATTTTCTTGGTTCAATGTGAGTAGGTATATACTCGCCATATATATTTCCCAAAATAATTATTGCTTTCTTCCTTCTCCCATCACTATATTCGTCCATTCCTTCGATTGATAATATTTTAAGTGTGAAAACATTCTAGGATATCGGGGGTCCAAACATTGAGAGTTGTATATATGTACATTTGTTTTTCATGCTTTCAACAAGGGAACCTCTCCCATCAAAGAGGAGGGACTTGTTGTCCCCTGATTGTGGTTTCAACCCATGTTCCATTCTGAAGCCCAATAGTTTTTGGTGACTCTACTGGGGAATTCATTGTAAATGGATTCTAGTTTTTGAATAACAAATTTTTGATCATCTTTAATCTGGCGACTCCAAGATAAACTCAGGGTAGAAGAACCCTTGGGGAAGAAGACCCTCATTTCAAACTTCTGGATCATCAAGGTTTCTCTCTCCCTTCATCAATAAGAAAAATAAGAGGAACAAGGTCTGCAAGCACTCCTTGTGCTAGAGAAAGAACTTTTGGGAGTGACATTCCTCAAGATCAAATCAGTCCTAATTTGCATGCTTTGATTCTCGCTGGTGTTTCAGTTCCTCTCCAAACAATATTTCCAAGGATGATAGCTCCTCTGCCTTGGGGCCAAAGGTTTGGGCCTCTTGCTCTTCCCGGCCATTGCATGAATTTCCTAGAGGCAATAGAAATAATTTCCCTAAATTCGAGGTGATGGGAAGGTTCATCTAGATGAACATATTGTGGCCTTCATTGATGATTGTGGTGTTCTCGAGGTTGAACATGAGGATATATTCGTTAGAATTTTTATGGAGACATTGCAAGATAATGTTGCTGATTGGTTTTATCATCTCCCTGTTGGATCGATCACCGATTGGAACACCATGAAAACCTAGTTGTAACAACATTTCAAACATGCTGAGGATGTACATGCCATCTTGGCCTAGATTTCTTAAATCAAGAAAGAGTCACACGAGCCCATGAGGGAATTTGTGGCCAAATTCAACAGGCTGGTGAAAAATATCCCACAAAACACACACCCAGTGGATCAGATTTAGAGATTTTTCTTCCTTAATGCCCAATTGCACGAAGTGAGCTATGCACTTAGGAGATCCAATATTTCCACCTTGGATGCTAATTAGAAATTTTTTTAGTGTTGAAGATGATTTGATCATGTCTAGAAAGTTAAGGAGAGATTCATCCAAATCCAAAGCATTTCCTTCTTCCACATCTTCTCCCCAGGGCTAGTGTAGATCAATTGGTACAAAACTTGCTAATGATCTTATTTCCCTCAAGAAGCGGTTTGTCCAACATGCTCCCTATCGGGATGTTCCTCGGAAGAACTTTCAACCCAAAAATCAATTTCCCTCTACTCAGACCAGATTGGAAATTGAAGGTCCACCGGTTAAAGTTCTAGTCAATGCAACATGTGAAGTGTTGAAGCCTGATGATGAGGAAGAGGATGAAATATGTGAAGAACATGAAGAGGAAGCCGATGAAGAATTAGAAGAGTTAAATGGATCTCATGTCCATTTTCTCACCACATAAGGCATAGGTGAAGAGGATGATTATGAAGAAAGAGTTACGAGAGATGAAAAATGAATCATATGATGTCATGACTTGTGAGAAAGCCAAAAAGAAGTAGAAAGTGGTGCAGCCTGCTAAAATATCTAAGGAAAATCCTACGGTCATTCCAAAGATTGCAAGGAGAGGAGCTCCTATTCTAACTTCTTTCATGCCTAAGGTAGGTTCGATGTTTGTTCCTTTTCTATTTCTTCTCTTAAAACTTCTTTTCCTCCAAATGATAGAGTTGATAAGTCAAAAGTTTCATCTACTCCTATCAATGATGCTCCATCTACCTCTGGTTCTTTTGACATTATCGACCATCTCAAGGAAACTAAGATCTAAATCTCGGAGATGAATTTTACCAAATCCATCCTGAGGCCTTTGCTAACATGTTAGACTTTGTAAACTCCAAATCCAAGCCTTCATCTCCTAGTTCTAAAGGTATCTTACCCACTCCTTCTCCTTCATCTCAACCAAGCCTTGTGGTAGCAGTCACTTCATCTGATGGGAAGATCGAACCATTTTATGTCACTCTCCTCATAGCTGGCCACAAACTCAGCAATTGTGTTATTGATTCTGGTGCTTCAGATAATGTGATGCCTGCTAAGGTAGCTCATGCCCTAGGCTTAACCCTAACCCACACTTTTGGTTCATGTTACTCAATAGAAAGTAGAGAAGTTCCATTGGTTTGAAGGATCAAGGATGCACAAGTAGCCTTTCTGCTTTGCCAGAGAAGAAGAGAGTTTTAGCCACCATTTTGGTAGCTGATATTCCCCCTTCCTATGGCATGTTGTTGAGTAGAAATTTTTGTAAAAATGTTGGAGGAGAAATCATGATGGATTGGTCACATGATCTTATTCCAGTGAATGGAAAATGAAGAAGCCACTACCTAGAAAACAAACCGAATATATTGTGCAAAAAATAGACGACCCAAAGGAACAAATACTTTATGTAGACCTTGGTCATGGTAACTATATGATCATGTCACAAGATGAGGCTAACCATCCTAAGGAAGTGTTTCTTGATCCTAATGGAATTTGGACTTTAGAATTTGATGGAAGCTACTCCTCGGCCTAGTTCTAGAGCTAGTGTGGTGCTTATTTCTCGTGAAGGGAAAAAATACATCCTTTCTCTTTCAAGCTCCAATTTGAAAACACAAATAATTCAGCTAAGTATGAGGCTCTCATCCTCGGTCTAAGCATGGGAAAAGAGATGGGGATCAAGAATCTCCTTACTCGTGGAGATGCAGAGATGATTGTAAAACAGTCGAGATCTCTATCAAGTGAAGAATAGAATTTGAAAGCATTACAGAACCTAGTTTGGGATTCCATTGAGTTTCTTGATGCCTTTTCAATTGAAGTCATGCTAAGGGAAAGGAACACTAGGGATGATTCCTTGACTGTCTTGGGATCTCTACCGATCCCTCATCCAGATTTCTCCCAAGATAAATTCACCATTGAGATGATTCATAGGCTTAGTGTGCTTGAAAATGCAACCAACTGACAAGTATTTAATGATGATCAGCACTTGCTTTCCTTCCTTGAACTCGAGATAATTTTGACCAGTTGTACTTTGAAGTAGGTATAAATCTACCTAGAGAGTGTGTGCCCCAAATGAAGAAGATAACAATGAAGAAATGGATCATGATGGCTACATAAAACTAAAAGGTAATAAGATACCTAAAGGAATGGTAAGTTTGGAAGAGTTATTTGATAAACATGATAGGTACATCAAGTCCAAAACTTCCAAAGGAGCTCAACAGTCTGTTGACTATGAAAAGATAAACATTGGGAGTCTTAACAACCCTATGTTGGTAAACATGGGAAAGTGCTGTACACAAGAGGAGAGGAAGAGAGCAAAAAATCTATTGAAAAGGTATGCTGATGTTCTTGCATATTCTTATGATGATCTATAGGCTTTTCAACCAAAAGAGATGCAATATTTCATTCCTCTAAAGCCTGGGATCAAGCCGTTTTGAAAAAGCTAAGGCAGTATAACCCTAAAATTGTTGATACAATATTTTAAGAGATCCAAAAGTTATTGAAGGCTAAGATAATTTTCCCCATTCACCATTCAACGTGAATTGCTAATATTGTGCCCGTCGGGAAGAAGAATGGTGAGGTCCGTAATTGTGTTGATTTTAGGAATTTGAATCAAGCCTCTTTGAAGGATAATTATCCTCTCCCCGTAATGGATCAAGTGTTGCGAGGATGTTACAGGTTCAGAAATGTTGTTCACGCTTGATGGATTCTCGGGATATAATCAAGTAGAAGTAAGTGTTGCAGATCAACATAAGACTACCTTTACCACTCCTTGGGGACCTTTGCTTACAGAAAATGCCTTTTGGTCTCATCAATGTTGGTGCCACCTTTCGGAGGGAAACAAACCTGGCCTTTAGCGGTCTCAAGGAAAATGCATAGTTGTATACCTTGATGATTTGATCTGTGTTTTCAAAAACCGTGAGCTGATCATTTCCAACACCTTGAAACTGTCCTCCCAAAGTGTAGAGAGAATGACATCTCTTTAAATCCCAAGAAATCTATATTTTGTGTCACCGAGGAAAATTATTAGGACACATTATCTCTAAGGAGGAATTAATATTGATCCGAGAAAGAGTCCAGATAATTCAGCAGATCCCCCTCCCCACAAGCAAGAAGGGTGTGCACTCTTTCTTTGGCAAGATCAACTTCTTAAGAAGATTCATACCTGATTTTTCTGAACTTACTTTGAACATAGCCCACATGATGAAAGGGAAGCAGAATTTTGGTTGGTCTTATGAAGTAAAGGTTGCATTTGAAGACATCAAGAGAGCTATAACAAAGACTCCAATCTTAGCATGCCTTAATTATAACAAAGACTTAATTATCTATTGCTTTATGCTAACAAAGTATTCTAGCTATGTTAACCTAGGAGAATGTTGAAGGTCATGAACTCCCCATGGCATTTATGAGTTATATTTTGAAAGCCCATGAGCTGAAGTACACCATGATGGAGAAGCATGCTTTTGTAGTGGTCAAAGTCAGAAACAATTTCATTTTTACATCCTCAACTCTCATTCTATTGTGCTTGTGCCTGATACAACTATTAAATCCATTCTTACACAACAAGAATTTGGAACCAAGAGAGGCAATTAGGTAGACAAATTTCAAGAGTATGATCTTGACATCAAACCCACCAATCTAGTTCAAGGAAAGGGCTTATGTGAACTCATTGCTAAAGGAGCTGATGCCAAATTGTCTAAGGAGGAAGTTGATATCCCTATTGTTCTTTTCCTCAGCTCAATTGATGAATGGTATGCTGGCATTGCACACTTTCTTACTTATGGATAATGTCCATCCCATTTGAGTGCTAAGGAGAAGAGAGCCATCAAATTAAGGTCTCCTAATATGTGTTGTGGGAAAATGCATTGTTCAAATGAGGCATAGATGGAAGGTTTTTGAAATGTGTTGACAAAGAGTAGCAAAAGAAATTATTCTTAGCTTTTCATGACCAGGCTTGTGGAGGTAATTTGTCTTATGCTATCACAACTCACAAAATCCTCTGTGTTCGATATTATTGGCCTTCCTTGTTCAAAGATGCATCAAAGTGGATAGGCAAGTGTGAAGCATTTCAAACCTTTGTCGGAAGACCCAAATTGGTTGCTTTACCTCTCAAACCAGTGGTGATTGAAGAACCTTTTCAACAATGGGGTTTGGACTTCATTGGGACACTTAATCCACCTTCAAGTGTAGGGCATACTCATGTTTTGACTGCCACTGATTATTTCACCAAGTGCATGGAAGCCATTCTAGTTAAAAGTACTACTTTTGAAGTAGTATACAACTTCATCAAGGAGCACATCTTAATAAGGTTTCGGATACCAAACAAGGTTGTCACCGATAATGCAAGATGAATATGAGGCTCCAATTAAAAACAAAAATAATACAGATGAGTATGAGGCTCGCATCCTTGGTTTAAGCATCGCAAAAGAGATGGGGATCAAGAATCTCCTTGCTCGTGGAGATGTAGAGATGATTGTAAAATAGGTCAGAGATCTCTATCAAGTGAAGAATAGAAGGTTGAAGCATTACAGAAACCTAGTTTGGGATTCCATTGAGTTCCTTGATGCCTTTTCAATTGAAGCCATGCCAAGGGAAAGGAACACTAGGGCTGATTCCTTGGCTGTCTCGGGGTCTCTGTTGATCCCTCATCCAGATTTCTCCCAAGATAAATTCACCATTGAGATGATTCATAGGTCTAGTGTTCCTGACAATGCAAACAAATGAGAAGTATTTAATGATGATCAACACTTGCTTTCCTTCCTTGAAATCAAGAGATAATTTTGACCAGTTGTACTTTGAAGGAGGTAGAAATCTACCTAGAGAGTGTGTGCCCCCAAATGAAGAAGATAACAATGAAGAAATGGATCATTATGGCTACATAAAACTAAAAGGTAATAAGATACCTAAAGGGATGGTAAGTTTGGAAGAGTTATTTGATAAACATGATAGGTACATCAAGTCCAAACCTTCCAAAGGAGCTCAACATTATGCTGACTATGAAAAGATAAACATTGGGAGTCTTAACAACCCTATGTTGGTAAACATGGGAAAGTGTTGTACACAAGATTAGAGGAAGAGAGCAAAAATCTATTGAAAAGGTATGCTGATGTTCTTGCATATTCTTATGATGATCTATAGGCTTTTCAACCAAAAGAGATGTAATATTTCATTCCTCTAAAGCCTTGGATCAAGCCGTTTTGAAAAAGCTAAGGCGGATAACCCTAAAATTGTTGATACAATATTTTAAGAGATCCAAAAGTTATTGAAGGCTAAGATCATTTTCCCCATTCACTATTCAATGTGGATTGCTAATATTGTGCCTGTTAGGAAGAAGAATGGTGAGATCCAGTTTGTGTTGATTTTAGGAATTTGAATCAAGCCTCTTTGAAGGATAATTATCCTCTCCCGTAATGGATCAAGTGTTGCGTGTTGTTACGGGTTCAAAAATGTTGTCCATGCTTGATGGATTCTCATGATATAATAAAGTAGAAGTAAGTGTTGCGTAGATCAACATAAAACTTCCTTTACCACTTTGCTTGGGAAGCTTTTCTTACGGAGAATGCCTTTTGGCCTCATGAATGCTTTGGTGCCACCTTTCGAGGGAAATAGACCTAGCCTTTAGCAGTCTCAAGGAAAACACATAGTTGTATACCTTGATGATCATTGTGTTTTCAAAACCACAAACTGATCATTTCCAACACCTTGAAACTACCCTCCAAAAGTGTATAGAGCATGGAATCTCCTTGAATCCCAAGAAATATGTCTTTTGTGTCACCGAGGAAAATTATTAGGACACATTGTCTATAAGGAGGGAATCAAGATTGATCCGGAAAGAGTCTAGATGATTCAACAGATCCCCTCCCCCATAAGCAAGAAGGGTGTGCACTCTTTCTTTGGCAAGATCAACTTCTTAAGAAGATTCATACCTGATTTTTCTGAACTTACTTTGAACATATCCCACATGATGAAAGGGAAGCAAAATTTTGGTTGGTCCTCTGAAGGAAAGGTTACATTTGAAGACATCAAGAGAGTTATAGCAAAGACTCCAATCTTGGCATGCCCTCGTTATAACAAAGACTTCATTATCTATTGTTGTGCTACTGAAAGTACTCTAGCTGTTGTGTTAACCCAGGAGAATGCTGAAGTTCATGAAATCCCCATAGCATTCATGAGTTATATTTTGAAAGCCCATGAGCTGAAGTACACCATGATGGAGAAACATGCTTTTGCAATGGTCAAAGTTGTGAAACAGTTTCGTTTTTACATCCTCAACTCTCATTCTATTGTGCTTGTGCCCGATATAACTTTTAAATCCATTTTACACAACAATAATTTCAAACCAAGAGATGAAATTATGTAGCCAAAGTTCGGAGTATGATCTTGACATCAAACCCACCAAGCTAGTTCGAGGAAAGGGCTTATGTGAACTCATTGCTGAAGGAGCTGATGCCAAATTGTCTAAGGAGGAAGTTGATATCCCCGTTGTTCTTTTCCTCAGCTCAATTGATGAATGGTATGCCGACATTGCACACTTTCTTACTTATGGAGAATGCCCATGCGATTTGAATGTCAAGGAGAAGAGAGCCATCAAATTAAGGTCTTCCCAATATGTGTTGTGGGAAAATGCATTGTTCAAACAAGGAATAGATGGAAGGTTGTTGAAATGTGTTGACAAAGAGTAGCAAAAGAAATTGTTCTCAGCTTTTCATGACCAAGCCCGTGGAGGTCATTTCTCTTCTCATTGTCATAGCCCAAAAATCCTCTCAGGCCTTTGGATATTATTAGCCTACCTTGTTCAAAGATGCATCAAAGTGGATGGACAAGTGTGAAGCATGTCAAACCTTTTTGGAAGACCCAAATTGGCTACTTTACCTCTCAAACCAAAGTGGTGCTTGAAGAACCTTTTCAACAATGGGGTTTGGACTTTATTGGGACACTCAATCCACCTTCAAGTACAGGGGCATACTCATGTTTTGAATGCCACCGATTATTTCACCAAGTGGGTGGAAGCCATTCCAGCTTAAAAGTACTACTTCAAGTAGTATGCAAATTCATCAAGGAGCACATATTAATAAGGTTTGGGATACCAAACAAGGTTGTCACCGACAATAATTCCAATTTTTCTCTTGAGATGATGGATTTCTGCTATGGCTATGACATTTACCTTGCCCACTCTTCAGATTACTATCCCCAAGGGAATGGGCAAGTAGAATGAAATAATAAGAACTTGGTCACCATTTTTCGGAAGCTTGTTAGTGACTCTCAGAGGAATTGGCATAATAAACTATATGATGCTTTATGGGCAGATAGGATTACACCTAAGAGAGCCATTGGAATGTCTCCTTTTCAAGTGGTATATGGAGTTGAAGCTCAACTGCCAGTGACATTGGAATTGCCAGCCTTACATTTGATGGAGGCCATTGAGGATGCCAGCTTTACCAATTCATTTGACAAAAGAATTATGTACCTCCAGAAGTTGAATGAAGACAGATTGCAAGTGGTTGATAGAATATCAGCTCATCAACTCAAGGTAAAAGCTCTGTTTGAGGAGTTTGATATGTTTTGCATTGCCACATCCAATTAACATGCATAATCACTTAAACATTTGTTTAATGTACTCCAAAACCATGTGTGTTACAAAAAAATGTACTAATTAATGAAATCCATCTTATTCTTGAAATGACAAGAATACATCAATTCGCAACCCGAGAAGATTTGATCATCTATTTTTGATTATGTTTTTATAGATTGGGCAACATGTTAAAGAAACTAACTTGATAAGAGTTATGAATTTATCTTGGTGAAAATATGTGTCTAATGTGATAATTGTGTTAAAGATACACCAAATCACCGGACATGGTCACAAATATGAATGAATGAACATACACCAAATCTGAAATTCCTATGTTGGGGAATGATTCATGCAAATCAAAAAAATATTTCTAGAGTAGAATTAGTGTTCCAATTCCCGTATTTGTATCATAATATAATTGTAATCCTTATAGTTTGTAAATAATTGACACAAATTTTATGGAGCTTCAGTTTTAGTGATATTGTGCATAATCATGTATACATTCAATAGTACGGAATTTGGACCATTCACCTATACATATATAATTGTGCTTAAAGCATGTGAAATAATGTGAAATAAATCCCAAAGGACCATTTCCCATCATTTTTTCCTACCTCAAATTTTGTAATGTACCCTTTTTCAAATTAATTCCAATTGAAGACTTCTTGCCATTTTTCTTCTCATGGCCGAGTAGAAATTGAACAAGGGAAGTCCTTGGGTTTCATCTATGTTTTATTTCATTGTTATTAATGATATCTTTGTATATTTTTCCTCTATAAGGTAGGTCGATTTGGGATGGAGAGCTCATAAAGGAAAATTAAAATAGAATAAAACACTTAAAGAGGTCATTCACAGGGAAAATTCACCCTTATGACTCTTGGCGCCAACTTAAGGGTATAAGAGGAGTCACATAGGCTCATTTGCACATCAATTTTGGAATATATACTTTATCAATTTGGAATTTAGGGATAATTTTTCTATTTCCAACTCCACCATGGGTGAAAATCCATAGTGTGGCATCCAAGGAGAACAGAAACATTCCTTATGGCATATTGAAGAATGAAAATCTCCAAATTGGTGGTGTGAAGGAAAATACTAAAGATCCTCTTGGTTTGTATTTAGGGAATCAAGGATAAGACATATCAAGAGCTTTTACATTGTTTAAAGCCCCTCTCCTAGGGAGTGACTAGGGTTGGAGTGAATTTGGATGCCTTTTAGGGCACGAAACTCAATTATTATTTGATATTCATATTTTTCATAATTTATAAGGCTAATATATTTCATATTTGGCCATTGTTGGGGTTTGGAGACCTCATTTTTATTATTTATCTTGGTTGTATTTTTACTATTGATAAATAAATTTCCAACTATGTTTGAGATTGGATTTCATAATGAAAATTGTCCTAAAGTTTTTCAAAAATGTTTACAAATATTGTGGATGAGTTTTATGGTGATATTTTGGTGAAATCTTGTTTTTGCAAGTTGTTTCAAAAATTAGATTGTTGTACATTGTTGATGTAATTTTTTAGTTTGTTGGTATAAAATTAGATTTAATTAGTTTGGGGTTTGTGTGAATTCATTTTTATTTATTTTTATCCCTAGAAAGGGATATTACAGTGGTATCGTAGCTTTAGTCTTCCCACTGAGGGTTTTTTGTGAAGTGAAGCAAATATGGACAGAATGACGAAGATGCAAGAAAGACTAGTAGACACCTTGGAATCTCTTACCTTCACCATGAAAAACCTACAAAAGGGAAGGAAATTCAAGCAAGAGCCTAGGGTTTCAAAGTTTAACGATGTTGCATACTAATTTTTAGGAGTATTAAGCCTTTCCAAAAGTTATTCATGATGCCTTATCATTTTCTAAGCTTGTAGGATGGACAAAAAATAGAGTGGGCATTAGAAATTGGTCTAAGACCTGAGTCATGCACAAGGGTGAGAAGCATGTCCTAACCCTAGTGGAGAAGAGCCCCATATTTTTGGAAAACAAGAAGAGGCTACAAAAATTGGGGAACAGGAGCTAAAACCCCATGTTGGTTATGTAAAGATAAACATGCATATCCCTCTAAGGTTAAGGAGGAAGATATATTTCAATAGTTGGCTACTAAGAGGGAGCATCCCTTGGGAGTCTTAGAAACCCCAACACTCTTGCCAAAGTGGATCTCTTGGCTAGTTTTCTAAACATCACCATAGTGACACAACAAATGAGTTTGATGAAATAATGGAGCATGAGCCAAGAAAGGAGAAGGAGATCAATGAGCATACAACTCAAGGTAGAGACTTTTTGGTATTTGATATTGACATGTTGGTATTTAATGATTTCATAGGGCTCAATTTTAGCAATGAAAAATCAGATTTGGGAAGGAACAAGGAGATGACATTGTTGAAAGTCATACCCAGAAGAAAGGGCATTTCCGAGTTCCCATAATCACTCTCGGCATGCTAGAATTGTCATAAAAATAGTCAATGAAAAGAAAAATGATGATGTATTAGACTTACATAAGAGCCATGAAGCCATTTTGAACACATATGAAGACAACCAAAAGTATGGAGCTAATTTAGATTTGTTTCTTTCTACCATACCATATCATATTTTTGGTCATGGGAAAAGGATTGAAAAGGATGACCATTGGGAAAGTTTGATGCTCCACGGGAAATAATAGAAAAGGGTAACTCCTCATGGTGCTAAGGATGTGGAAAAATAAAAAATACAAGGGGTTAATGGTCCTAGAATTTTGGGTGACATTGTTGGGAGGCATGCCCATGTAATAAGGACCTCTTTTGATGCTCATGTTAATCCTCACTAGCTAGAAATTTTAGGACAACATATGGTAAGTGATTTCATCATCTTCTAAGCAAGGATTTATTGCATCACCTTCATACTATGTCTTTGCAATGTTTTGGTTATCCTAAGACATATGCTAACAACCTTGTGAAGATGAAGGGTTACAAATGGGAAGAGGACTCCACTTTAGCCCTAGGAAGTGGAATCTTTATCGACAATCCTAAACATGGCCCACATATTTGGGACGTATGGGTTCCTCGTATGTCGCTACCATATTTGCATCATGGAGGGCATAGTGGTCAATTTGATAAGAGGAGAACATGTTGAGGGAAAAGGGGGATATAGATTCTTCCTTGCAAATTATATATTGTTTACACATAAAATTTTGGGATCCAAGGAATCTTTTGAAGGATGGTTATAAAAAACTTAAGGACTTTTGTTATCTACATCCTTATGACAACCACAAGAAAATTAGTAACAAAAATAAAGATGCATTTCTCACCCATGGTGAAATATAATGTTTTCATTGGACGCAAGATGGTATTCCACCACCATCATGCCAATTTTGCATGAGACAACACAGTCCTACAACTATGGTAAGATTATCTTCCTAAATTCACATTTTGGATGGATAATAATCTCCTTGACAATTGTAGGTTGACATTTATGATGAAATTTTTTGAGTTATAAATATTATATACTACAACCATGATGGGTTTTCCTCTCCAAAATTATGTATGGGGTTGTACATATCTTCCATGAACAAAAAGAAAGAGGAAGGTTTGGAGAAACTCTTTCCACTTAATATGATGGGTAAAAGGGTTCACACATGGATATTGAGAAAATCCAACATCCCAACATATTTGGCGTTGCATAGGAAGAAAATTAGAGTGGTAAATGGACACTACACCCACTCATATGCACTTTTATGATCTGATCCAAACCCAATTGTGAAGAAAATTCATGGGGCATCTTCAAGACAACAATTGGAAATCCAAATCGAAAGGTGACATCTATCCAAAAGAGATGAACATATGTATTGGTATCTATTGTTTACATCTTATGTTGAAATACAATGATAAATGGAAGAAGGAAATACTTCCAAGAATGGATAACATGAATAAGGAAGAGCCATATCTTATGGGCATTCGATGCATAAAGGCTAGAAAGAGTCTACTCTTGGGTAAGGTGCTTCATGGTGATAATTTTTGGTTTGTTCTGTACATGCACAATATTACCTCCTTGTGGGGAATACTTGAAGAATTAAGTGCAAATTGGATCTTTCTTCTTGAAATCCATCTTCTACGCCAAGTTAGGACAAGGATGGGTTGCATTAATCTTGAGTTAAGGGCCAATATCTCTATTTATTTCAACCATATACTTGCTGATCTTCATTTTCCGCTTATGTAAAACAATTTTTCAATCCCTACACTACTCATGAAAATGTCTTTTTATTAGATTTCAGTTTGATAGTTTTTATACTATTTTATTAAGGTTGAACATGCAAGAATCAGATTTAGGACTACCATTAACAGCCATGAACAACTATGAACTTATATTTTCAAAGGAAATTCCATCATGGGTTGATGTGGGAAGATGACTATATCTAAAAGGAAGAAGCAAATCATATTCGATAGCCTTGAATTGGATAATATTCCATGAAATTTATGGTTGTGGTGAATTGTTTCCAGCCTATCCATAATTTTATTTGAATATTGTGATAAGAGGGATAGCTGGTCCAATTGACTATTCATCTATTCCTTGCTCTAGGATGGAAACTATAACGATTTGGAAGGGTTTTGATACAACTGAGCATGCCAAAGAAGGAGATGTCACCGTTATTTTTTTGAAAATGGAGATAAAGAGGATTTCAATGAAGAGAAGGGAAACTAAGTTATTAGTTTTTTTGGTTTAAGATATTTCATTTGATGATCCACGGGATCTAGATTATGGGAACACTACAACATGTTCTTTCACCTTGATATGATGATACTTAGACATATAAGCTTGCAATTTCTTGAGGGAAAGTAATTTTGAGAGGGGGCTATAATGTCCCCTTTTGAAATAATTCCAATCGAATACTTCTTGTCAATTTTCTTCCTGTGGCCAAGAAGAAATTGAATAAGGGAAGTCCTTGAGTTTCATTTATGTTTTCTTTAATTGCTACTAATTCTTTCTTTTGTATTTTTCCTATCTAAGGAAGGTTAGAAGGGTTGGAGAGCTCATACAGAAAATTAAAAATAGAAGCAAGCACTTAAAGAGGTCAGCCATGGGGTAAATTCACCCTTATGACTCTTGGTGCCAACTAAAGGGTATAATAGGAGTCTCATATGCTCTTTTCACATCACTTTTGGCATATATACTTTATCAATATGGACTCTAGGGTTGATTACTCTATTTCTAACTCCACTAAGGGAAAAAATCCATAGTGTGGCATCTAAGGAGGATGGAAACCTTCCTTGTGGCATATTGGAGAACGAAAACTCTCGAAATCAATGGTGTGAAGGAAAATACTAAAGATCCTCTTGTTGGTTTATATCTAGGGCATTAAGGAGAAGACCTATCAAGAGATTTTGTATTGTTTAGATCCCTTCTCTTGGGGAACAACTAGGTTTGGAGTGAACTTGGGTACCTTTTAGGGTGCAAAACTCATTTTTTTATATTCAGATTTTTCATAATTTATAAGGTTGATATCTTTCATATTTGACCATTGTTGACATTTGGAGACCTCATTTTTGATCATTTATCTTGGTTGTACTTCTGTTGTTGATAAATAAATTGCCAATTGTGTTTGAGATTGGATTTCATGTTGAAAATTGTCCTAAAGTGTTTCAAAAAGGTTTATAAATATTATGGATGAGTTTTATAGTGATATTTGGGTGAAATATTGTTTTTTTGCAAGTTGTTATTTCAAAAATTAAGTTTTGTACATTTATGATATAATTTTTAGTTTGTTCATCAAAAACCATATTTAATGAGTTTCAGGTTTTTAAGATTTCCTTGTTCTTGTATGTCATCCCTAGAAAGGGATATTACAAATTTAAAATTATAAAACATGCAAAATACAAGAAATAATTCCTAATTAATTAAGAATACATGGATTTACACATTATCAATGTCAACAAATCCATTAAATTTTACAACATGGATTTACACACTTTTAGGGTTATAATTCCATCAAAGTACAAAAAGTGCAAGCCTTTAAGAATCATTATATGAAAAAAGTTTTCTTTCTTTATGTATATTCATGAGCCATGAGAAATTTGAGCTTTATACATCAGTATAAATACGCACACACACAGTGTGTGTGTGTGTATAAGTGAAAATATACACACTTTTGAAGTGAGGATTGGATGTAGGGACCATATACATAAGGGCATAGTACATATGGTTTAATTGGTGCTCTCCCCCATATATCGATAAGGGGGGTCCTTAAAACCCTAGATCCCAACTATATAGAGTGTAAATCCCTTGACTATCTATAGTATATAGCCCAAGAAAAAATAATATTATGGCTATTATTATGAGGGTCATCCAATCAATTTTTCCCTTCAAAATTTATGATAGCTCATATCTAATGAATAAAATATAAAACCACTTTTGAGGACAAAGACTATGACAATGTTTCATTGACATTGTGGTAAAATTAGATTGAATAAAAAAGTAACATTTCCAATGTTACATTTGTAATCATATGAATCCAAATCTATTGTTATCCACCACCAATATCAATCTCAATCACATGCACATAACCCACTAAGAAAAATCTTCTAGATATTGTTGGGGTTAATCAAACACTTGTTGTACAGATCTATAATCAAAATTAAGCATTCAAGCAATAAAACACGAAATATACTAGAAGATAAATACACAAGATATAACGTGGTTCACCCAGTGTGGGCTACATCCACCAAGAAACAACCAATCTATTAATATTTTCTTTACAGAGGAAATACAATGAAGATCTATAATCTCCTACACCTCTCACAATGTACAATAATTTTCCTTCACAAGATTCTCTTTTCTCTCTCCAAGAATTCCTTACAATTCTTCTAATTCTAGCTTCTAACCCTAGCTTTCTAGCTTATATAAGCATATACAAACTTAGGGAACTTTAACAATAAAATTACAACCCTTAGATCACATTTTAATCAAAGGTTAGATCTAATCCCGTGACTTAAATAAAAACATTTCACAAACATGAGGTTAACGCCGATTACCCCAACCAATGTCAATTCCTACTAGCTGACGATTACGCTGGTTAATGTGTAAACCTACAAGTTGTAAAACATGTTATTTGTGAAGCAATTAAGCTCCACAATCTCAACAATATCCCACTTGGAGATAAATTGTTGCATTGTATCGTACAAATCCATCCTTGGATCCTTTCCTTGGCATGTTTCTTCCTCTTCAAGTCTCAAACTTGAAGACCAACAGAAGTGGAGTGAAGCTCCAACTTCTCCTTTATCAATGGCTTCATTAGCATATCCACATGATTCTTATTTGTATGAATTTTCTCCAGTTTCAAATTCTCGTCCTCCAACACCTACCGTATGAAGTGATATATCAACTAAATGTGTTTTGTTCTTGAATGAAAAGCTGAGTTATTTTCAAGATCAATCGCACTTTGACTATCAATTTACAATCTACAATCCTCTTACTCATTTCCTAACTCTTCCATGAACCTTCTCATCCATATCATCTCTTTTTTAGCCTTTGTAGCTACAACATACTCGACCTCCGTAGTGTAGAAAAGGACACAACCTTCTCGTAATCTTGAAATCTAGGTAACTGTCGTGCCATCTACTATGAAAACATATCCAGGTGGTGCTTCTTCTACCATCTAAATCACCGACATATCTCGAATCAACATAGCCGCATAAAGAAGTATCTGAACCTCTATAACATAACTGCATGTTGGATGTCCCTCTCAAATTCCTGAGAATCCATTGGATTGTTTTTCAATGCTCTTTACTCGGATTGGCCATAAGTCTCGCTCATAACTCCCATCTATCATGCAATATACAGTCCGTCTGGTACAAACCATAACATACATAATACTTCCAACTACTGAAGCATATGGAGCTTGTGCCATATACTTGACCTCCTTATGTGATGTAGAACATTGATCTTTGCTCAATATAATGTGTACAACCATAGGTGTACTTACAGGTTTTGAATTCTACATATTAAACCTTTCCAACACCTTATTGATATAATGTTCCTGAGACAAATACAACTTCATGTTCTTCATGTCTCTAAGAATTTGCATGCCAAGGATTTTCTTTGAACTCCTAAATCCTTCATTGCAAATGTATGAGTTAACTTTCCTTTAAGCTCAACAATGTCCTACATACTAGATCATGCAATAAGAATATCATCTACATACAGTAACAAAATAATATAGCTTCCATTTTTAAGATTCTTGAAATAAACATGTTGTTGCGAGACTCACAAAGACCCCGGATGCAAATCAGGCTTCTAGGTTGATGTTCAGGCATCCAGTGTGATTGCACAACATGGAATATTTTCTCCAAGCGTGGGACTTGTAAAGATGAGAAAAGATTCTCCAGAGAAGGCTGGTTCCTATTCCTCTGTTCAGATGCACACAAAAAATGCAGAGGGTTTGCTAAAACCTAATCTAACTTGCCAAGGAGACAGGGTAAGGAAATGCATAGAATAAAACCTAAACTACAAAGGTGATGCACCGAGGAATGTTAGACACTCATTTTGCAAATTTAACACAGACCACATAGATGCAATACAAACACCATGCACAGGTAACCAAACTGCAATAAGAGATCAAAATGACAGCAATGAATACATGAGAGGGTCGAGAGTCAATCACAACACATATATTATTGCTCACGAGTCGATACAGTACATTGCAGTGGCCAAGAGGCAAAAATACTGGCATTACAACCCATATGGGAGGTTTGAAAGCTCCACAAATTCTCTGGCAAGCGAGGGAATAAGGGAGGATGCAAAACAAAAATGTCCGACCCCTTAAAGGAGCTCTTCTTTACAATATATATCAAGAAATGAGAGAGGGAAGAGAGAGGAAATCCAGAATCTACCCCAACCACTTCTTGGTAGCATTTAAAATCATCTCATTATGACAAAAAATGGATCCTAGCAAAATGGCGGGCTGTCTAATAGGAGCGGCGAGCTATCTGCTGCATTAAAGTTGGTTGTTGAAGCATTACTTCTGTCTATCACCACGCGTCAGAGACATTTTCTTAATTTTCTCCCTCCAAACTACACCAAAATGTGAGATTGATCCCAAAATCATGTAGAGAATTTCAACATCTTTCCGTTGATATAAAGAACGTGCAAATCCGAGCTCTGGATCGAAAGATACGAAGGTTTGAAGATTTAGGGCACAAAACAGGCAAGAACAGGTTTTAAATTCTTTTTCCGCGCTCTGCCATCTGGATGACACGTGGCAGGCTCGGTTCACTGAGAAATTTTCTCTCTCCACCTTTTCATGGGCTTTTCTTGTGGGCCCCTTAAACTTGGACACATGGCACTATTTCATTGGTTCGGATCAGTGCTCGAAAACTCGCCCCTTTGACTTTTTGGACCTTTTTCCTTGGCGACACGTGTCATGCTGTGATTTGTCCACGGGCCTGCCAGATTTTCGCGTCCACCGCATATTTTTGTCCCAGATGTCCCAGTGCTTTGCGGGACAGAATCCTCCGATCCACCCGAAATGGGCTTCCTCGTCCCTTTTCTTCATTGGTGACACATGGCGTGATCTCGATTGGCTTTCGGCTCCTTCGTATCATCCGCCATCCCTTATCCGCGTCCCGCAGTCCCTTTGTCCCAAATGTCCTTGTGCTGAAGTTTCCTGTTTCCCGAGCCGATCCGGCTGGTTCGCGTCCTTCGCGTCCATTTGTCCCAAATGTCCCAGTGTTGTTTGGGCCACCTGGAGGCTTTTCGGCCGATCCGCGCCTTCCGCGTATAATTGTTCCAACTGTCCCAAAGGTGGCCTTGAGCAGGACTTAGCCAATTTTATGATTTTCTCCTGAATCAATCTACTTGCTTGGAACTAAAAACTCTGATGCATGTTATCAAATTAACTCTGGGGGGTGAAATTTGGATAACAATTTGGTGACTTTTCGGGGTCACCTGCCTGCTAGGTAGAAGATCAGTGGCCTTTTAGCAATCCATTGGGCATGGAGTCATAGGCAATAACCTGAAACCAACCTGATATCTGATCCCGAGCCCGATACCGTAACTCCTTCTCTGAGAGCACGCTGAACTGTAGAAAACCAACCCAGGAGCAACAAAACCTGTGCCAAAGCACTTAGGGAAATTGAAACCTAACTACAACAAGACAATGTGCATACGCACTTAGAGGAATTGAAATCTAGGCTAATATTTACAAGGGTAAAACTTTTTCTTTTCAGTAGCAATGTTTAAGATAGATTCCGTTGACCGGAATCGGGAGTTCTTCTCCGTCCAATGTAGACAATTGGAAGGCATTGCTATTCTTACATTCCATGACCATGTAGGGGCCACTCCAAATGGCATCAAACTTGGAATGCCTTCCTGGTTTTGCCCGATCTGCATCCCATTTCAGAACTAGGTCCCCTTCCTGGAAGGTCCTTGCTCTTGCTTTCTTATCAAACCATCTTTTCACTAAGGCCTGATCTTTCTCAATTGTTTGAATTGCATGTTCTCTAATTTCTTCCAATTCCATCAACTCTGCATACCTGGCATACCAGCCTCCATTAGTTCGAACTCAACCAACTCCAACTGCTTCATGAACTCCAATGCAGGTAGTTCTAATGATATAGGCAATCGCCTCTTTTCCATAGACAAACTTGTAAGGGAATTACCTGAGACCTCTTTGGTGTTATTCTGTCAGCCCATAATGCTGATTTTAGCTTGGTATGCCATGTTCTTTGATTTTCATCCAGAGTCCTCCTGATGATTCTTAGCAAATTTTTGTTCGTGGACTCTGCCTGTCCATTACCCTGTGGGTAATAATTGGAAGAGGTGCTCAAGTAGATTCCATTCTTGACAGCCCATTCTGTAATCTTGGAACCTACGAATGCCAATGCATTGTCTGATATGATAGTGGCGGCACACAGAACCTAGTCACTATTCCTTCATAAAATTCTAGTATATTAGACTCGTTTGCCTCTTTGAGCGCTACTGCTTCAGTCCACTTGGTGAAGTAGTCCGTTGCCGTGAGAATCCACTTGTGGCCTTGGCTTGAGTTTGGGTTGATGACCCCGATGAAGTCCAATCCCCATGCAGAAATGGTTAGTCAACCAAGATTAGGTGCAATGGAAGCGCTGCTAGTCTTTCTTTGCCTGTGAAGAGTGCACATTTCTTACACTTTCTTATCCATGTATAGCAGTCATTGAACACCGTGGGCCAATAATACCCTGCCTTTATTATCTTGAGAGTTGTTACTCGTGGGGCAAAATGTCCTCCAGAATCTCCATCGTGAAAATCTCGTAACACCCTCTCAATTTGACCAGTCCCAATGCACCTCAATAGAACCCCATTGATGTCTTTCTTAAACAAAACACCATCAACAAGCACATATGGAATGGCTTGTAATCTGAAGTATCTCCTCTTTGCTTTGCTCATTTCTAGAGGGCATAGTCATGTCTGTAGGAAGTGTATCATATTCACGAGTCCAACAAGGAGTAGGTACATCATCATTTTCATGTTCTTGGCCATCTGTAGTAGTACGAAGACAGTCTCTTTTCATCACCCGCTTCAACTCGTTGACTCAAGGCTAGCTGGTTCACATAGTTCCTTTCCACGTACTAGTTTGGTGACCTTGATCTCGATGTCATATTCCATGACACGAGTTATCCACCCTGCACGCTTCTCATTCAAATCCTTGTTTAGAAGGAAGTCCTTGACTCCCGCATGAGAGACCAATAATTGGATCTTGTTGTTTGAGACTAGGTGCTTGAATTTCTTTAAACTCCTGATCACTGCAAGTACATGCTTTTCAATGAAAGAGTATCTAGTTTCATATTCCTCCAAGCCTTGACTGAAGAAAGCAACTGGTTGTTCTAATCCTTCTTTGTTTTGTTGTGCCAGGATTGCAGAAATTGTGTCTCCACCACCGAAGGCATATAGCACGAAGTCCTTGGAGAAGTCTGGATTGATGAGAGTTGGGGCTTGAGATATAGCCTCTTTTATTGCCTCAAAACTTGCCTTGCCTTCAGATGTCCACTTAAATGCCATGCTCTTCTTTAACATCAGCGTTATTGGCTTTACGAGAGCTGCAAAGTTTGGAACAAACCTGCGAGACAAAATTGATCCTTCCCAAGAAGCTTTGAAGAGCCTTCTTGTGACTTGGCAATGGCAATGCTTGAATTGCTTCAACCCGTTCTGGGTCAATCGTCAACCCTTCCTTTGAAACAATATGGCCTAGAAGTTTTCCCTCGTGAGCCAAGAATATGCACTTTTTGGGATTCAATGATACTCCAAATCTTCTACATCTCTGAAATACTTGCCTTAAATGACAGAGGTGATCCGCTGCATTTTTTGAGAATACAGTGATGTCGTCAAGATATATCAGAACTATTTTGTTGATCAACCCCTTAAATGCCATATCCATTGCCCTTTGGAAGGTGGCTCCAGCATTTGATAGTCCAAATGGCATCTTCTTGTAGGCATAGGTCCCCCATTTGGTGGTGAAAGCCGTCTTGAATTGGTCATCTTCTTTCACCATCACCTGATTATACCCTGAGTAGCCATCTAGGAGAGAGAATCTCTCTGAACCGGATACTACTTGCAATATTTGTTCCATTGAAGGAAGTGGGTAATGGTCTTTGAGAGATGCCCTATTGAGGTCCCGAAATCTACACACAACCTGATTTCTCCGCTCTTCTTCCTGACCGGAACCAAGTTTGCAACCCAGCTTGAGTGCTTGATCGGGAATATAATGCTTGCCTCTATTAGCTTGTTAAGCTCTTTCTTCATTAGAGGCTCAATGTGAGGGTTGACAGGTCTCTGCTTCTGCCTGATGGGTTTAGCATCTGGATCCAATTCTATGGTATGTTGTGCCAACTTCGGATTGAATCCTCTCAAGTCTTCATAGCTCCAAGTGAAGACATCTGGAAATTCTTGGCAAAGCTGTATGAAATCTGATTTCTCTTGCTCAGTGGCCACTTTACCAATTTGAAGTATTTTGCCTTCCCCAACGAAATTGGCTCTGAATCTTCTCTCTTGACTTTGTATGTTAGCCTTTTCCTTACGGAATTGGTCGTTAGGGTTGAAGATAGAATCCAATGTTACTAAACCCTTAGGAAGCTTGTTTGTCTGCAATTGCACTACTTGATCCCCATCTTTGCTGCTCTAATCATCCCGATTTCTAGTGAGAATTTAGCCTCTTCTGTAGAAAATTGACGATCGTGATCATTCTCAAACACCGCCACTTGTGTTATTATCTTGAACTACGGCCTCACAATCACATGGATATGTGGTGTGTTTTTCCCTTTTGATGTTGTCAACCATATCAAACGTTGCTCAATCTGTGAGCCTATCCGCGGCTTCATTTTTCTTCACGGTATGGACACAATGTTGAAAGCTTCAAATCCTCAATGAGGTCCCATACCCTATTCTTGTAGCTCCTCGTGAGTCGTTCTTCATAGCATGTTGTCCTCTAACTTGGTTGACGATTAGCTCGCTATCCCCGAACACTGCAAGTTATTTATCCCCTTTTTCCTAGCCCAATGAAGTCCATGAATCAAGGCCTCATATTCAGCTGTGTTGTTTGAACAAGAAAACTGGAAACGAAAAGCTGAATAATATTTGATGCCTTGAGGTGAAACAAGCATGGCTCCACCTCCTGCACCTTGCCTACTCCTTGATCCGTCAAAAAACAGCTGCCATACCTCATTGTCATCATTATGGCTTGGCTTGGTGATGCTAGGAACAGGTTGATTTTCTTCGTGTATACAATAGACTCCCAGCTCAGATTCTTCTACTTCTTGATAGGGATCAAAAGCATGTATCTTGTTTTCCCATTCATCGAGAGTTAGGTCCGGGATACTTCCAACCTTGGTGTCAGCCTCATCAGTACTAGGGTGATCTTCTTGATCAAATGCTGAGCAATTGGCATTAATCTGACTAGGAGTGTAAGGCTCAATATGGAAGTTTGCAATAGGTTCAGACCTAATTGTAGCCTTAGTTCCATACCTTGTTCTAAACAGCATGTGAGACCAATCAGCAGACAAATACCCCCCAATCTTGGCTGTGAAGTCCCTTGACAAGCAAAGGGCAAAGAGTGGTGGAAGGTCTATGATTGATATATCTTGTAAGACAACAACATTTGGACATGCATGCAAGGTAAGACTCAAGTTTTTAATCACTCCAACTGTTGCTATTGTTGTCCCATCCAATTGCACTACCCCTTTAGATATTACTTCATATTGGAGACCCAGCTGATCAGCTATTTGCTTGGGCATCACTGAGCTACTTGCCCCGGAATCAATCATGCAATTGTGTACTAGTTTATCCCCAATGATTAATGAAACATAGAAAGGAGGGGGCTTCAACATTTTACCTTGTTGCCCTCCATGGCTTCCTTCAGGCTAGGCAGCATTTGTAAGCACTTTGTCTTGCATCTGAACCTACTGATTCGAAGTTGTCCAATCCTTCATGGCAGCTTGCGGCAGATCTCTTTATCCTTGGATGGATAGGGATTCCCACATTGATATATTGACATTAGTCTTCTTCATCTATTCAATGATACTGAATGGGGATGAAGTATCCTTTTGTTGTCCCTTGGTTTGTACACTTACTCCTTGTACGTGGGCAGCAACAGCTGGCATTTGAGTTGGCCTAGGGGCTGTTCTTGGCTGCCCTTATGTATTTGAAACTGGACTCTGCTTGCCAATCATTTGTGGAGCTGTGGAAGGTGGTGGATTGGCTGGGGCTAATGGCTGTTCTTCACCCAAATTTCTCCTCTTTGACCTTGTGTTGGCTACGACACCTTGAGAAACTGCTTGATTCATGCCACAGAAATCTTCTGCTTGCCAGTTCACCAACGTGGTGTCATTTGGGGCTGATTGCTGTTGGAATGTTTCTTGTTGTTGACTGTTTCCTTGACTACCCTCGCCCTCCACACCAGTAGTTGTCACCATCAGTGCTTGATTGAGAGCACCATTGAAACACATGGATTGGTTATGAGGCTCATTGCATGGAAAGCACCAGTCATATTCCTAAGCAATGTTGTTTCTGTTGGCACTAATGCCTTAGAGGCAGATATAGCATTTGGATTATAGGGCTGGAATGGTCTATTAGAGGGAGGCCTTGTTTGATTCACATTTGCAACTGGATTAGGTGGTCTTTGTGGTTGGTATGGCTGCCTATTAGGCTGAGCTTGAGGTTGATAGGAAGGTCTGAAACCTTGGGCTTGTTGCCTCTTAATAGTAACCAGCTCATTTCCCAAATTTTGCAACTGTTTCATGACCTCTTGGAGTTCATTCGAAGCACTTGGAGATGAAGTGGAAGCTTCACTTGAACTCGATTTCTAGGAGTGGGAACAGAGCCAAAGTGGGTGCTTGAATAGTGCTTAGATTTTCTAAGTTTGGATACAAGGGCATGGGAGGCCTAGGAGCCAGTTTACCAGCTTGAATAAGATAGTTTTTGGCTCTAATGGCAATGCTATAAGCCATAGGGATTGTTGTGCCTCCCATGGACTGAATTAACATAGAAATATCAGAATTCAAAGCTTTAAGGTAATATAGAAAAGCACCTCTTGTTGTTGGCCTGACTGCCACTGGAATCCTATCCCAAGACCTTTGAAATCTGAAGTTGAAGTCAGTCAGCTGCTCGTTGGGGGCTCTCTTGATAGTTGTCAGCTGCTCCAAAAGAGACAAGTTGTCTCCCTTCTCTCCAAATTGCTCGTGAAGTGCAATACACAGCTGATTCCAATTTGTGATAGAACCAGCTCCAAGGCTCCTAAACCATTGTAATGCTTTACCCTTGAAGGAAGATGCCAGTAACTTGACAGCCACTTGCATTTCATTGATTTCATGGATTGCGCAAAGGTTAGCAATATCTTTAACATGATCACCAGAGTAGTCGATTTTCTCCGGTGAAGTAGGGAATGTTCTTGAAGGCTACAATAGGAACCGGATGTTTGTGCATTGAGAGCAAGTGGGCTCTTTTGTGAAGTTGACGTAGGGATTGTTCTGAGCCATTCTAATCGGTCTTAAAACCCTTGTATACTGAATGAAAGGCCTATCAGGTGGAGGAGTTGAGAGAGTTCTGTTTGGTGGAGATGGAGACCTTTGAATCCTTCTTCCTCTTTGCCTTCTTCTTGGAGATAACTGCAGGTATTCAAACAACACTTCTTCTTCTCCAACTCTTGACCTTGTGGTGATTCTTCTCATGAGTTTTCAGGCCTGCACTGCTGAAACCAGTTGATTCTTCCCCTTGGAGTCGCTAGATATGCAAATAATAGCTCTTATAAGCAAGAAAACTGTAGCAGATGCATATCAACTTTGCTGCAATAAAAATGAGACCTCTAGGGTCCCACCGGGCGTGCCAAAACTGTTGTTGCAGACTCACAGCACCCCTGGATGCAAATCAGGCTTCTAGGTTGATGTTCAGGCATCCAGTGTGATTGCACAACATGGAATCTTTTCTCCAAGCGTGGGACTTGTAAAGATGAGAAAAGATTCTCTAGAGAAGGCTGGTTCCTATTCCTTTGTTCAGATGCACACAAAAAATGCAGAGGGTTTGCTAAAACCTAATCTAACTTGCCAAGGAGACAGGGTAAGGAAATGCATAGAATAAAACCTAAACTACAAAGGTGATGCACCGAGGAATGTTAGACACTCGTTTTGCAAATTTAACACAGACCACATAGATGCAATACAAACACCATGCACAGGTAACCAAACTGCAATAAGAGATCAAAATGACAGCAATGAATACATGAGAGGGTCGAGAGTCAATCACAACACATATATTATTGCTCACGAGTCGATACAGTACATTGCAGTGGCCAAGAGGCAAAAAAGACTGGCATTACAACCCATATGGGAGGTTTGAAAGCTCCACAAATTCTCTGGCAAGCGAGGGAATAAGGGAGGATGCAAAACAAAAATGTCCGACCCCTTAAAGGAGCTCTTCTTTACAATATATATCAAGAAATGAGAGAGGGAAGAGAGAGGAAATCCAGAATCTACCCCAACCACTTCTTGGTAGCATTTAAAATCATCTCATTATGACAGAAACAACGGATCCTAGCAAAATGACGGGCTGTCTAACAGGAGCGGCGAGCTGTCTGCTGCATTAAAGTTGTTTGTTGAAGCATTACTTCTGTCTATCACCACGCGTCAGAGACGTTTTCTTAAATTTCTCCCTCCAAACTGCACCAAAATGTGAGATTGATCCTAGAATCATGTAGAGAATTTCAACAGCTTTCCGTTGATATAAAGAACGTGTAAATCGAGCTCTGGATCGAAAGATACGAAGGTCTCGAAGATTTAGGGCACAAAATAGGCAAAACGAGTTTTAAAATCTTTTCCGCGCTCTCGCCATCTGGATGACACGTGGCGAGCCCCCTGTTCGCCGACAATTTTCTCTCTCCACCTTTTCATGGGATTTTCTTGTGGGCCCCTTAAACTTGGACATGTGGCACTATTTCATTGGTTTGGATCGGTTTCAAAACTCGTCCCTTTGACTTTTTGGACCTTTTTCTTGGCAACACGTGTCATGCTGTGATTTGTCCACGGGCCTGCGCGATTTTCACGTCCACCGCGTCTTTTTGTCCTGATGTCCCAGTGCTTCATGGGACAGAATCCTCCGATCCACCCGAAATGGGCTTCCTCATCCCTTTTCAGTTAGTGACACGTGGCGTGATCTGATTGGCTTTCGGCTCCTTCGGCTATCCGCGTCCCTTTGTCCCAAATGTCCTTGTCTTTGAAGTTTCTGTTTCGCCGATCCAGCCGGTTCGCCTCCTTCACGTCCATTTGTCCCAAATTTCTCAGTGCTGTTTGGGCCACCTGAGGCTTTTCGACCGATCCACGCTTTCCGCGTATAATTGTTCCAACTTGTCCCAAAGGTGGCCTTGAGCGAGACTTAGCCAATTTTACGATTTTCTCTGAATCAATCTACTTGCTTGGAACTAAAAACTCGATGCATGTTATCAAATTAACTCGGGGTGAAATTTGGATAACAAAACACAATGGTCATATTCACATCTCATATAACCATGCTCATGTATAAAACGGTCAAACCTCATATACCATTGCATTAGGGCTTGCTTGAGCCCATACAAGCTATTTTTCAACCTACACACATGTTTATCATTACCCTTGACTTCATACCCAAGTGGCTGCTGCATATATATCTCTTCCTCCAAATCACTGTGAAGGAAATCCATCTTAACATCAAGCTGTTCTAAGTGTAAATCTTCTATTGAAACTAAACTCAAAACAATGCATATAGAAGTCATTTTTACTACAGGAGATAATATCTCACCAAATTCAATACTTGTTTTCTATGAAAATACTTTTACCACAAGCCTTTCCTTGTATCTTTTCTGTCCACCCTATTCTTCCTTGATCCTGTAAACCCATTTGTTTAGCAATGTTATTTTACCTGCTGGAAACTTAACCAAATCCCATGTTTGGTTACTCTGTTCCAAGGAGTCCATGTCATGATCCCACTTTGCTTGTGGGTCTCATCCCATATTGCTTCTTCAAAACTTGTTGGTTCACCACTATCAATCAATAATAGATAAAATAAAGAAGGTGTAAATCTCTCTGGAGGTCTACTTACCCTTTGGGACCTTCTTACCGAGATCTGGGGTGCTAAAGTCTCAATCTATACATCTTGTACATTAGTATCCACCTCTAACAAG
The DNA here is from genome assembly GCA_018340775.1 of Taxus wallichiana var. yunnanensis. Classification (NCBI taxonomy): domain Eukaryota; kingdom Viridiplantae; phylum Streptophyta; class Pinopsida; order Cupressales; family Taxaceae; genus Taxus; species Taxus wallichiana. The sequence goes on from CM031239.1 coordinate 450,444,044, forward strand.
AATCGATGTCGATCACCTTCACAACGTTAGTTATGACAACCCTCGTTGGTTCTACTGATCCAGAATCGATGTCGGTCCTTAGGATTCCAACACTCGATTACCCTCACCGACGCCGGTACTTTTAGATGACTATTTTAAATCCAAGAATACATTTTCTTCCACAAAATCTTCAACTGGTTCATCCTTGGGTACCAAAATTTGATCCATGTACATTCTCTTTTCATTCCATTCAATTTCATGACTCCTAACAATCTTAGAATCATCTAAATCCAAAAATGGAATCTAAAATCACCAGAGCCATAACCAATAAAATTGCATCTCTTAGATTTAGCATCCAAATTCTTTCTATTTTCTTTATCAACATGCAAAAAACTTTTGAACCAAATACTCTAAGAAAATAAAGATACACCTCTTTTCCATTCCAAACTTCTTCTAGTATTCCACCATCTAGTGCACTTGAAGGCCCACGATTGATTAAATACATCTGTGATTCTTGTTTAAAACAACCCACTTGAGACCCAAGAAACAACCTAGGATTAGTCAAGAAAATTATGGAATACATTTTTTTATTAGAAGTGTCTACAACCAGGTTGCAAGACAATAGTTGACACTGTCAGGTTCGAGGACAAGTTTAATCTCTTAGAACATACTTTTCTTAATTGACAATTATCATAGGTTACAAGGTCCAAATTTTAGGGTTAGAATTTTTAGTTAGGTTCAGGGGGTAAAATATCACCATACCCATTCTCTAACAAGCTCAAAGTTTCAACTTTATTTTTCTCACACTTAATGCATTCAAAATTTCCCTAAATCATTCCCATTGGATAGGAAATTTTCTCACCTTTCCAACGATATAAAGAAGTCCTCCTAACTCCTTGTAAAACTCTAGATATGGACAGAGACGGACTTTAGGGATCAAATTTTCCCCAAGGGGACACGTGTCAAGCGGGGGTGAAAAACAATTTTCAGTTTGGTGGGTCACGAGGTAGTGTTTGAAATTTTTCTTGCATGGGAGAAAATTTTCATTTGTGCCCGTGCCTCCGATGTGTTAACTGCCAGGACACGTGTCGCTCCGAGCTCACGCGGGAAGGTTGGCAAATTTTGCCAAAGGGAGGGGAAGGTTCCTATTGATGCCTGTGGGTCCGAAAGGGACACGTGGCACTCAGCCAAACAATGCAGGAAGGAAGGAGGGAAGGGCGGGGTGGCGGAGAAGTTTGGGAGATTTTTTCGAGGGGGAGAAAGAGGCAAATGGCACGCCTGGTCTCATGCGCCCGCGAAGAGATAACACCAAGGCGAGGGCGGGAGTGCGGGGCATGGGGAGAAACTCAACATTTTTCCAAAACCAAAAATTTTAAAAGATAGAGTTGCGAGGGTTTCCCCACCCCACTTTCACCCCATGCTACCACATGGCAGCCTCCGGTTGGTTGCGGGCCGGCGGGGAGAAAGATAAATTTTCCCAAGTTTTTAAAAGGCCTCAAAGACAAAAAAAATAATGTCGTGGGACACGTGGTAGCCTTTGATTGGCTGCGGGCCAGCGGAGGAAATTTCAAAAATTTCCCCAACAATTTTTCAAAAAATTTCTAAGGTTATTTCGACGGGAAATTTTTGGGTTGCGGGCCCACTAGGGAAATTTTTCCCAAATTTTCCCACCAAGACAAGAAAACTTCAGAGGGCCATAACTTTTGCTAGAAAGCTCAGTTTTGGGAAAACGAGGACTTTCTGAAAGCTCTCAATGCCCTCTTTGTATAGGAATCATAAATTTTACATTTTGATAAATTTTAAGGGGTCAATTTTATGAAAATGATCTGCAGGATTTTAAATAGCAAACTGGTAATTTCTAACTTATAAAATTGATTTAATTTGGCCTCCTCCTTTACTCAACATGCCAAACAGACATGGAGGATTACTCTAGGAAGGATTTAGAATGTTTTAGGAAGGAGTTTCACTTGTTTGATTTCCAATTTATATTTTTCCAACAATTGATAGAAAATGACTATGAAAGGAATTGGGCTCGATTTTACGAAGTTTAAATTATTTTCTTAAGTTTTCTTTGTTAATTTGAGTTCATTGATGTCATAGCATGCTAAATTATATCATTTCCAAGTTGATTATAATGTGCAGGCCTGAACTGTACATTTTAATTAAATTTATTTGCCAGTTTTAAATTTATAACAGAGATCCATTTCTAGCAAATATGCATTTCAATTTCATCATTTAAGTGTGGTATTTCATTTCTAATCTAATCTAATATATTCAGTTGTTTAAGAAAAACATTCTAAATCAAAATGCAAATATTGAATTCCATTTTACACATTTCCAAAGATACAAAATACAACATTATTTCCACGTACATTTCTTCTTTGTCCATTTTCTAACAAAGATTATAATCACAATCTAATATTCCAATTTGAATCAATAATGTAAATGAGAGAAGATCTTGCAATCCTTTATTAATTCCAATTATATACTTTACATCTTTCCATGGTTGAGTGCAATAACACATTTTTATTTCTTTCTTTCCAATGTACAGAGCAGAATGTAAATGTCTTTCACATTTCGAATATACACTTTCATAATCAATTACATACATCTTTTCTTCACAAATATAAATATTACAATTTCATCCACTTCAAGTGGGAAAGGTTACAAATGAAGTATATTTCACAAGGGGCTGGCAAAACTGTCTTCTTCTGCTCCAGAACAACAACATGCAAGTTTTTTTTTTCTTCCAAATTGATCACAACAAAAGTGGGGGAAAGGAAACGCTCTCCACCCAACCAAGACATCCAATGAAAGGAGAATACATCCTTCATCATTGGTCCCCGAGCCCCAACCAAAATACAATAAGAGGTGTGATTCAACCCATGGTAACAACTGGCTTCCACAACATACAACATTCTTTCAACATGCATAATTCATTATGAAACAAAGTCCACACAAAAACAGTAGTTTACAACTGCATTTAAATACATTCAAACAAAACTCAGGCTTGATCATGCAAGCCAAAGGAGTAAGGTCTATGGGGGAACATACTTATGCCTCCCAATGGGAATTGGGCATCCACCTGTAACAAACCACCAATAAATTTCACTAATCATATCCTTATGCCCCCCACAAAGTAAGAAATGCAAGCTATTTCTTTTCCATGGTGGATCCCAAACCCAAACTCCCTCCACAAAATTCTGATGCCAATGGCATTCCCTTATGCCCCCACATGGATTCCCCATAGCCTTCTCCTACACCATTCCTATGGCAGTCTACCCAACCAGCCAACAAATAAATCAAAACATGCACCATTCACACAACACAACAAGAAAATAACAACATAAAAGAAGGATTAAACTCCTACCTCTCCATGGTAACTTTTGTTTCCAACAACAAGCTTTCAATGCCAAAAACATAGTCCCAAAACAACAATCTCCAAGCATGCAAAGTTTCTCCAAACTCCTTCCAAAAGCAAGAGCTCCCAACACAAGAAAATGCGCCCCCAAGGAAGTTTGAAAAATGATTCAACAACCCAAAACAAGCAAAGAGTTTGAATTATATAGAAGAGGGAAGAGAAGAGGATGATGTGGATCCATGTAGGATGCCACATCACACATCCTCAACTCCAAACACAAAAGACAAAATTTCATTCTCCCAAGCACAATAAAGAGGTGGGTGAAAATATGACAATTTACTTGCACACTCCAAAAAGCCCACACCCCAAAGGACTGCAAATTAAATAAAATGTAAGAGAGTGAAATTAAAACAATGCAACATGATTAATAAAATGCATTATAAAATTCTAAAATCACCTCTCCAACCATAAGTATGGTTGGTAAATTAAATTTAGAGGTATGGGACAAGTTTTACTTATCCCACAAGCCTCCAAAAACAACCCCCAAATACAAATTCGAATTTATAAGGAGGTGGAGTGTTTCATACTCCAAAATCTGACTTACACAACTCTTACACAAACTTACACATCCCTTACATATTTAATACAAGGAGGCAACAACATCCATTATTACTTCCCATTTCCCAATTTGATTTATTTAAATTTTTAACCATATGTTTTCTTGCATTAATCTATCACAATTTTAATTAAATAAAAGAAAGGAACACATCACTAATAAAATATATACAACAATGATACAAAATTAACCACATTAATAAAATACACAAAACCCATGGTCACACATAAAGGTAATCCCCCATGGGAATCCCTAACAAAATACAACACACACACACAAAACAAGTTGCCATGGTGACCTTGTCGAATTCACCTAGAATTCCATTGTGGTTGGTCTCCAATCCCCCGATGTTTGTTGTGATTTTTAACCTACAAAACAAAAATACCTCCTTCGGCCTCATGGCCATATCAGAACATCCAAAATGAATATAAATATAATCTCAAAATCATCTAAATATGTGAATCACAACAACATCAAGGCAATTTAACATTATCACATACAATTTATATCAACAACTATATCATCATCATATAATATCTATTTTCTAGATCTACTCATAATATCCAAAATCACATGTCCGAACAACATCCATAAAACATCCATGTCAAATAGTATATCATCATCCACATATGAGTGTCACTAATAATCATCATGCATTATAACCAAATTAAGATCAACTATAATCCATGATCAAATGTCTAACAACATACTAAATCAAAACATAATAATGTCCATAATGAAATTAACCGTATCAACATAAGCATCCAAAGGTGTCAAAGGGAAGTGGGCACTACAACACCATTGTATCTACTACTTCGCCCAAAACTAAAAGGGTAATCCAACATGTATCCTCATGCTTCTTGCACATTCCATGATAGTCTTGTTCATTCTTTCTACAACACCATTCTATTGTTGTGTTATAGGAACTGTTCTTTCTCTCGCATATTCCATTCATCGAACAATAATAATTGAAATCCTTACTACAATATTCACCACCATTGTCAGATCTAAAGAATTTTAATTTTAAGTTTGATTCATTTTCCACAAGGGATTTTCATCTTTTAAAAGTCTCAAAAACATCATATTTACGTTTTATACAATAAACCCATACCTTTCTTGTGACATCATCAATGAAAATCAAATAATATTGGGATCCTCCATGAGAAACTACGGACTAGTCCCCACACATCTAAGTGCACAAGATCCAATTTTTGCTCCTTATTTGTTGCCCCAACCTTAAGAAATCTCACTCTCTTTTACTTTCCAAATATCAATGCTCACAAATCAAGATCTACATCTTTCAAATCGATAACTTACCCTTTGCCTTTAGGATCTACATTCCTTTTTGACTCGGATGGCCTAACCGATTCGCCACATGATTGCATCTAAATCTAAAATAGATAGCACACAAAAGGAATTAGTAATACAGTAGACAAATACAATGTTCATACCTTCTTGCCTCTTTCTACAACAAGAGATCCCTTGGTAAATTTCTAAGAGTTGGCTGTGAATGTAACCATGCAACCAGATTCACCTAGTTGTCCTGTAAAAATAAGATTTATCTTAAGGCTTGACACATGCCTCACATCTTTCAATATCCATGTATTTCCATTCTGAAATATTTATATGAACTTCCCCTTTACTAGAAATATTGCATGGTTCATCATCTCCTAAATAAACATGCCCAAAATTACCTTGGACATAATTTCTGAAATAACTCTTATTAGGGGTAGCATGGAAAGAAGCTCCTGAATATAAAATTTGTGATTCTATTTTATTATCCAAGGAGAGAATAAGGGCATCTTGCATTACCTCAGAAGATGCAACATTTTCCTCTTTACCTTTCTTTAATACATTCTCTTTCTTTTTTCCTTGAACCAACAATCCTTCTTTACATGTCCTTTCTTTCCACAATTCCAGCAAAGCAGTTATTCCTCTACCTCTGGATTTAGATATGTCAGAGTCTTAAACTTTGATTTCCCATTATTTTTGCTCTTAGATATATCCTTCTTCCTACTCCCGCTTTCTACATTCAAATAATTTCTAGATGACGACTCTCTCGTAATTTTCCTGTGTATTTCTTCGTTCAGGATTATACTAACCACATCATCAAACTTCAAAATATTAGTAGCAAACGTTGTATTACTAACAACCATAACCAAGCTATCCTAACTATCTGGAAAAGAGCATAAGAATATGTTGGTTGGATATTTTGTCAACCCAAAATATGAGGTTCAACCACAGTATATGGGATTAAATCCCTCCTCAAAGACAGGTGAGGCTGCCTGCTTGCTACTAATCTAAAACACAGCGAAAACAATATATACAGTATTCACACTAATCTAACCATTGGGGGTTGGGATAGAATCCCGAAATCCGCATTCACACGATTCAAAGGTATTGCTTTCGTAAATGAACGGGTTAGAAACTATTACAATGAAAGAAGCACAATGGAAAGGAAATGAGAGAAACGTATTTTCTTTCGAGTAAACGCAGAGCACGAAATAATCATACGAGCTTTAGATCATAAATATAATGTCTGAGATGATTAGCCACACTAAGATGCTATGCAAAGAATAGCTTAAGATCATGAACATAAGAACAATGTCTTAAGTAAGATATATCCCACAACACAAAGTTTGTAAAATAATATCAACTCCTATTCTTTGAAATGATCGAACGAAAACACAAAGTTTTTCTTCTTTCCAATAGCTCCGAATATTACAAAAATCTCGACCCTTTGGAATGCATAAGCATCCCTTATTTATAATAAAAGGGAATGAGAGAAAATAGGATAAATCCCAGAAAATAGTGTTCTTTAAACAGTGTTCTATTTTGCTTGATCCTCACGCAGGAGACCAAGTCAAAATTTGCTTCCTACATGACGAAACAGAAATGAAAAAGACATGTCAATTTCAAGATTGAAATGACATGAAACATCAAGAATTAGTCTGAATCATCATCTTTTGCTCCTTCATCTTTCTCTTCCTCCAGCTGAGACTGTTTGTTCCGAAATTCTTGAAACTTTCGAATTATGCCTTGCATTTCGTTCTCATCAGTCGCAGTGGAATGATCATTCCAAATTTCGCAGGTTTCATGAATATCACTGGCATTTCCGGGAAGCTTTTTCAATCCTTTGCTGAGCTTTCTCAAGGACTCAAAAGAATGTTCAATTCTTACAAACCGATCAATGACCTCAATACCAAATCCGTGCATTGGTTCATGCTGAACTGACTCTTGGACTTGTTTGAAGAGATCATCTGCTGATAAGATACCTGAGTTCCCAACCGACACCTTTGGACAAATCTTCAGCAACTCTTCTTCCAAATCACTTTTTCCATCAATCAATTTATCCCTTGATTCTCTCAACTTAGCGCAGGCTTCGTTGAGAATCCTCACCCTGAACCTGATGGCTTTAGTCAACTGAAAATGCTTATCCGTATGTGGGATAATGCCTTCTTCTACCAAGAGATGTGCTGGTATTTGCTTTAATACTTGGAGAGCTTCATAAGTCAAATCAAGATGTCCAATTTCTTGAGAAAACTCATCATCCATCTTCTCTCCATCCTTCTGAATATCCCCCACAGATTGATGAACTTTCACAACGTCTTGTATCACCTCCTTCCCCTGTTGGAGTAACCTTTGGATCCATTCATCGACCACTCTTCCTTTTTTAGCAATCTTCTCAATTGTAGGTACTGATGAAAAATCGAATCCGACAGGGACAGAAGAAGATGGTATGGATTCAAGGGGTTTTGAGAGTTTAAGCAAAACCTCTGTCAACTGCTCCACTTTTCCTTTAAGCTCATCTCTGTTGTCTTTTGTTTCTTTCAACTTCTGGCACAACACGTTTGTGGCATCCCGCGCATCTTGTTGCGCCCCTTCTGCTGTCACTCTTCCTAGAGCCACCCTGGTTATCTGATAATCAGAGGTTGTTATGTCCTCTTTAGTTTTGTCAGTCGACGGGAGTGGCTATCTCTGCGAACTTATCTCCTGAAGCGTCCACCAAAACCCTTGAAACTATTTTGGGTTTCTTGCCTGATTTAGCAGTAGGAGCCTTGAGTGAGCTGAAATCAAAGGCTGGTAGGGGCACAATCACCTTCCTCTTCCTCGAGTTTTCTCGAGTAGCCATTGCGGTGTATCAGAGGGAGTTGCCACTATTGTAGAAGCTGGTATCATACTCTCAAGGGGAGAAGATTCTACTAGTGGAGGAGGAATAGTTACCAACGTGGTAGTAGATCCAATAAAAAGAGGCACGGGGGGGTGTGTTGGTGATCACTTGGGTCCCAACAGAGAGGGGTGAAAGTCCAGAGAAAATACTGGCCATTACTGAAGAAGTTGATGGAGAATAAGGAGGTAGGAGTGGTTGTGAGGAAAGAGGCACAGATTCAGACTCCAAAGCCTTGGATGCAAGAGATAAGGTCTCTTCAGTTGAGCAATCAGCAAATGGTGAAACCAGAGGCTGGCTTCCTTCTCCTTCCAAAGTAATTTCTCCTATTTCTGGTGGCATTGGTGATTCTGGCACATTCACCGTTTCTACTGGAGAAACAATTGAAGAGATTTCTCTTTCTTTCCTCTTTTTGACAATCTTGACCTTTATAGGCCCCCTAGAAGATTTTCTGTCCTTTTCCTTTTTGGAGGGCCCCGCCTCTGAAGCAGCCAACTTTGAAAACTTATCATCTTTAAAATTCATTCCCCAAGAGGAGAGCCATGCTTTGGTGCGTGCAAGAATTGGAGCCGACCTATCTGTAATGGAGGCTTTTTCACTGATTGACCAATCAATAGGTGGGAAAACATATTGATCTTCATTTAGTCCATCATAGGAAAGATCCAAAACACTTTCATTGTCACTGGTACCTTCGGGTAAATCAGCAAGCTCAAGTGTTTGAATCTCAGCAATTGTCAATCTGCTATTATCCTTTCTGCGAACAACAACCTCATTACGCAGATCAATCCAAATATCCTCTATGTTTGGCCTGTGCAGATGCAGGGTTCCATACGCCCTGAGCACTCCTCGGATGTCAAAACCGTCTCGAGGTTTCATATGCTTCCTCAACTTGTCCTGAAGCTCATGGATAACATTTTTAGCCTTCACCACTGTTGAGCAAGTGTATCTCCCAATAGAAATTGGGAAGGATACAACAGCCTTATGTTTACTTTGTTGGAATTTATGGAAATCCAACAGCTGCCTAACCAATTCCATCAATATCAGTTTATCTCCTGGATATCGGGGCGGTGCGAAAAGGATCCCCCGAGTACATGACCACCCGTAGATATGTGAACTTCTTGAACTGTAAGAAGACACATCCCCATTTGGAAACTTCAGCCCAAGCCTCATCTGAGACTCTTGTCTTCCTCAATTCAGGGTTTAGCCTGCAGATGTTTTCATAGAAGAAGGCGTCATTCACCCTTCTGAATTGATCTTGGGATCCCTTCCTTGTCAGTTGAGGGAAGTATTGATACACATGACTCCCGTCCTGCTTCCCTTAGTATCCAATCCGGGATAGTTCCTCATCCCGGCCGCTGCATATGTGACATATGAAGACATATAAAATTTCCCCGTGGACAAGACTGTTGTCATTTGGGAATCTATCTCATTACTAATGAGAGTGCCCCAGTCAATCCCTTGTTGATTCTTCTTGATGGTGATCATGAATTGATACATCCACCCTTGGAATACATTCGATTCGGGCAAACCAAAAACCCGACTCAGCAGAGTGATGATGTCATTGATCTCTTGGATGAAATCACTCCTGGGGATAAGTCTTGGAAATCTGGAGACAGCCGGCTTGGCCTTGATCAGGAACTTTTTATTTACATGCTTGATGCAGTTTTCCTGATCGTTGTCCCAGGCTTTCTGAGCTGACTTGATGTCCAACTCTCCATACTCTTCAAAATTGGGCAGTTTGAGGAGGTCATCAAAGTAACCTCCGTCCAATTTGATCACTACTTCACCTGCCTGACTTCTCACAGAACGAGAAGCCGAGTCATAACTGGAGGCACAGGCCAAAATGAATTCAGGGCACTGAGCGGCCATGGGAAAACCAGCTGCAAGGGGTAAGCCACTATCGGCTATCGCTTTCATCCACGGAGTTTGGGAGGAACTCCTTACCCTACTCCAGAAATCTTCAATATCTATATTCCCGAGCTCTGTATCTCGGATGTCATAGTTGCAATCAATATATGATGGAGACTCCACCTTTCTAAACTTGTATTTCATTCTTCCTGACTTCTCAGTCTTTTCTTGAGATGGACCAGGGTCCGACATGAAGGATGTCGAAGGAAGAAAGTTTCGAAGATCAGGGGATGTCACACACTGTGAAAAATCTGAGCTACTGGATATGTCGGATGAACGGAAGAGTCCGACGCACTGAGGAGGATGTCGGGAAATCCAGGAAACCCGATGCGCTGAGAGTGTCGGAAACTCTGGAAAGTCCGGCACTGCTGAGGATGTCGGAAACTGAAGAAAGCCCAACACTTGTGATGATGTCGAAACTCTGGAAAGTCCGGCACTTGTGATGATGTCGGAAACTCTGGAAAGTCCGGCACGCCAAACCTTCAATATACTTCGGGTCTTCGACACTGCACAACACCCTTCAAAACCCGAGAAGAGAAAAACAGGGTTTTTTGTTGAATTTCAAACATGCAATCTCTTTTTTTACCATTCATGTACCAAGCACATTTTGATTACAAGAAAATTCTGAGGAAATAACACCAAGTGGTAATTTCGAAGAGATAGACCCTAAAACCTAAACCCCGTTTAGAAAACAACTCAAGAAAGAAGAAGAATAAAAATCCCACAAAACCCGGTAAGAAAATGAGAAGAACCCACGCGCAATCAATCCATAAAAACTAGGAACAAAGAATGGAAAGAGAAATACCTTCAACCAGAGAAAGGAAAGATCGAAAACAGGCGATTCAATCGGGCACAGGTGAGCTTTCGGGTTTCGAGGTTGGAAGAGCATGTACGAAAATCCACGAGTTAAAAATAAAAACGTCTGGTGAAAATGACGTGTAAATCCACATATTTATAAGAAAATTCGCAATTAATACACCTCGGCTGGCACGTGCCAACTCACCCGACAACTCGACATTAACGCCATGTCAGCATGCTCGGGAGGTCCGAAAACCCGACACGAAGGTGTGTAGAGTAATTCGGGTTTCGGGTCGCGGGAAACAATTGACACAAAGCATGAGATGTTTAGATGCTCCAAAGTTCCGAAAACCCGACATGAAGGACTAAATCGGACTTCGGGTATCGGGAGACAGGCGACACAAAACATGCTTTGGATAAGGCATGTTCCGATGCGCCGAAGGTCCGAAAACCCGACTCGACTCACTTGAAGCGGGTTTCGGGTTTCGGGAAACACAAGACATAAAGCATTCAAAACACATGTTGACCTGTTGGTGAAACCCGAAAACCCGACTTTCTCTAATAAAGGTAATTTTGCAAAACCAGCTTTAAAAATTTCGTAGGGGTTATCTGATAGTTTGGAGTAAACTCAAAACTGAGATAACGAATAAAATTACTTTTAATTCATCCTAAAATGGAATATTAACTAATTTTAATTAATTCACTAAGGAACACAAGTCATTTAAATGGTTTGATACAGATCCACCTTCTTGCATTTTTGAATTAAATAGTTTCTTCATCAAATAATCTTTATTGGAAGCACTTGGATTTTCATATAAATTACATAAGATTTCATCAAATATAACCGTTTCTACTTCGGTAATATTCGAAGCCACGGATGTTGTTAGGCTCAATCTTATAGATCCTATAGCCTTTTTGTCAAAAAAATCCATTCTTCACCAATCATCTTTTTAGGTATCACCTTCTCATCCAACGGTAAGTGTAGATATTTGTGATACGAGATAATCTCCCACCTACATCTTCTATAATTGATAATTATGCCGAGTTAAATTTTTCAACTTTGTATTTTCCATCTTCTCAATGTTGTAGCTCCCACTCAATTAGAAATCCCTCTATGAGTAAATCATCAACACACAAAACCCTCAAACAAAAAGATTTGATACCAGTTTTTGGGGTTAATCGGACACTTGTTGTACAAAATCAGAATCGAATTAAACATTCAAGCAATAAAATAAGGAAATATACTAGAAGAAAAATACATAAGATATAACGTGGTTCACCTAGTGTGGGATACATCCACCAAGAAACAACCAATCTATTAATCTTTTCTTTACAGAGGAAATACAATGAAGATCTGTAATCTTCCACACCTCTCTGGATGTACAATACTTTTCCTTCACAAGATTTTCTTTTCTCTCTCCAAGAATTCCTTCTTACAATTCTTTTAATTCTAGTTTCTAACCCTAGCTTTCTAGCTTATATAAGCATATACAAACTTAGGGAACTTTAGAAATAAAATTACAACCCTTAGATCACCTTTTAATCAAAGGTTAGATCTAATCCCATGACTTAAATAAAAACATTTCACACACAAGAGACTGATGCTAGTTACCCCAACCGATGTTGGTTCCTACTAGCTGATCGATGTCGATCAGCCCCGACCGATTTCGGCTACTTTGTAAACCTACAAGTCGTAAAACATGCTATTTATGAAGAAATTAAGCTCCACAATCTCAATAGATATATGTCAATATTGTGGACTTGAATTTTCTGAGAAATCCCTTATAGAGGGTAAGTAAACCTAGTCCTATGCCAATGGACTTTAAGTTTTCCACAAACAAAATATTACAAAAACCCTTATATGCATGTATGACAAGTGCATACATTTAGTGGGTATTAAAAATTATTTGACCAAATGATTGGACAAGACTTATTTGCATGGTATATCATAACTCTAGCCAACAGAGAGGGCATACATTGAAACTATTATGGTTATGAATCCCACGGTAGATATTTATTTAAAATTTGGAAGCATATTGTAGGAACATGAACTATTCGACATGATGTAAATATATCCAATATGAATTGAAAATAATTTGATGGTTAAATGGGTCCTTTAAAAATATAAGTACAAAAACAAGTGATATAGGATGAATGTATCTAAAGATTGACAAGGTTCATAGCCTAAGAAAGGACACAAACATATCCTTACATACCTCTCAATCTGCTTTATGAAAGTGTTCCACTTAAGAGTTCCTTGTTTTTAAAGGCCAAAATGTAATCAATCAAACCTCCTTTCTATGTTTTTGTGTGAAAGAAAATAAAAACACAAACTTTAAATTTATAATTAAACCCCAATATAAATTGAATTAGAAAAGAAACCCAATAATGTGTGATAACATGGAATATTGTAGCTAAGAAAACATTAGTGATGAAATTCACATATATAACATATATTGTGTGCATAATAAATCATGATCTCAAGTTTCACGTTAACATATGTTCATTATGAATTAATGTCATACATGGCAATGCATAATGAAAAACATGAATACAAAATTAGAAACACAACCCATGATAATGCTTTTCTATTCAAATTATTATGCATGAGTTTCCAATCATAGATCAAGAATATAACAAGTATTTATTTTTGACTAGGTAAATGATTAGGGTTTTGAAAATATCCCAAAACCTTGTACAAAAACAAAAATATAAACTAAGAAAATTCACTAACAATAGTGCCGACATAGGATCAAAACAACTTGATCTAACTAGAAACAAACAATAAACTGAAAAAGTTAGCGAAAAGACCCCAAATAATATGGGTTAATGCCCCAAATTAACATCAATATTTCCATTTTTCTCTTTTTATTTTAACTTCATGCCACCCCCTTGAGAGGGTCCTTCGTGACTATCTACAAATTTGAATCCTTATTACCAAGAGGAGAGTATGAGATCAAGTATATGACAATGGTGCTATTGTAAGGGATAAACATTTACATACATCATGCTCATAATATTTTAGCTATTGACATTTAGGGCACATTGTATGCATATATTTTAAAATATTTTTGGAGTTCTAATCTAGAATGCATAAATTAGTACTATTAGAACTTAGATAAGATATTTGAAAAAATAAAACCATCTAAAAAACCACATCTTTCATAGGTTTGCAATGGAAAAGTAAAGAGAATTCTTGCTTATACATCTTTCTCATTATCATGCCATATCTTTTTATACAAAATTTGGTTTGGATTTTAACCCCTCTTCTCCTATGTGGGAAGAGAATTCATCTTTGGATTTCTTGAAAACTTCCAAAATCTGATTTTTTCATGAATTATTCTATTTTATTATGGAAGTCCATTCATAGAGGTTAACTAAAGAATCAATTAATTGTAATAATGAAAAAATATTTCATCTACCTGTCACCCTAGGGAAAGTCTATTGTTAGACATTCTCAGTTTCCCTCACCATCTCAAGGAGTCACTATGATCTGAAAATCAAATTTAACTAGCAATTGTGCACACACATTTCTTTGCTTTGTATTGATTTTCGATGTAAAAATTGAGCATTATATCCTTTTGTATTTTTAATAAAAGAATTAAAACTGAAAGTACTGTGTAAAAATAGAAGATAAAGAGATGAATCACCAGCAATTTGACACAAGAATTGATAACGGAGTTCGGCACTTGTGGCCTACGTCTCCAGGTCCGGTTGAATGGGACCGATCTATTAAAATCTTGAAAATAAATCTTTACAAAGATTTCTACAAGAATATGATCTTCTCATCACATTCCTCTGCCAAAAATAATAGTAGTCACTTTTTACTTCATCTCAAAATTCCCTCCCTAGCTCAAGTTATGAGCATTTCAATATTTTACACAGACCCGAATACCACTTCAAATACAATAAAGCTCCTTTTATAATGTTTCCAAGCGGCTGGCTCAATGGTTAGGCGCCTAAACTTTTGCATGGGAGGTTAGCGGTTCAAATCCCCTCCACTTCCCTCTCCTTCTCCTTAGGTGGATTTGTAGAGATTTATCCCACATTGTGGGTGCGCGAAAGGAGGAAAGCATTTAAGATAAGGAGCGGTGCATGTGTTGATTGGCTTAAGAGCCACCTTATGTTAAGTGTGGTGGTTTGTATTTCCAATGTTTGGTGCATGGAGGATATTTGGCCTTGTTTTGTGGAGTTTGGCGCCTCAATTAGTAATATTTAATTACTTATTGACTTGGTAATAGCGTATAACTTGGGATTTAATGCGTGGGATAAGTATTTATTAATTAATTGCATAGTTTAAATGGCATATCAATTAGTCCCACATGCATAGAAAAATGCATTTAGAGGCATATATATACACAAGTTGGTATAGTGATAATATGAGAAGGAGGCCAAGACACCCCTCCATAATTGAGTGTGTCGAACTTGGCTAAGGGCCCCTAGCCAGTAAATAGCGGGGTCCATTTGTCCGTGAATGAGTGTCCAAGACCGGTGTTCCCAAAACCACTTTTAGTTTGTCACACAAATTGTCCACGTGTCGCAATATAATTGAAACACTTGGCGAGCGTGCACACATCCAACCTGCACAAAACTCCAAATTTTGCCAGTTGCCCGAAAATTTCAGCGGGCTATAACTTTTGCAAATGAGCTCCGTTTCCTGCAAACAAGATATCGACGGAATCGTATAATTTTTCTCCACGCTTTAAAAATGACTGCAACTTATTCTAAGAAGATCTTAGATCGGTGTTTCTCTGTGAGGATCCTCTGGATCATTCCTCCCCACTGAGAAACTTTTGGACCCCAAAAGTCAACTTAATTGGTGAATAGGTGAGGGTATTTCTCCCTCACCTTTCCGGTTTCCATCCATTTAGCCTTGTTCGGATGCATGCCTTTGAACCCAACACGAAGATACTCAATATCACCCCTTCGTGAAGTTCTTACTTTCCTGTCCAAAATGATGTCTTCCTACAACTCATCAAGATACTCAAGAGAAAAATCATCAATGGAAGGCATTATGTTAGAATCATCATGATCAACAATCATAGGCGGTTCATACAATCTTAAATTCTCAACATTTACAACTGAGTAGATTTGCATATATGGAGGTAAATCCAACCGAAAAGCGTTGTTACCAATTTTTTCCAATATTTGGAATGGACCATACCGTATAGGTTTCAATTTTTTACCTTCACCTGTCAGTCTTTCCTTGCTGATGTGAAGCCAAACTGAATCACCAACTTTGAACTTGTGATCAGTTCTATGTTTATCATGCCTAACTTTGTACTTGGCCCGACTTTTCTCCAATTCTTCACGGACATACTTGATGAACTGTTGTATTCTCTGCACAAATATTTTAGCCTTGTCGAAATCACTTGCACCATTAACAACAGCTTTCATGTCCATAATATATATCTAATGGAGAATTAGGCAGATATCCATAACAAGTCTCAAATGGAGACTTCAAAGTAGAAGAATGTAAGGCACAATTATAAGCATGTTGCACATAATAAAGATGTTCATCCCACAATTTAGGATGTTTGCTACTATAGCCCCTAAGTAATTATACCACTGTGCGGTTTACAACCTCTGTTTGACCATCAGTCTGGGGATGAAAAGTGCTCTTTTTCAATTTTGTGTCCATTAACCCCCACAATGTTGACCAAAATTCCCCAAGAAATCTAGAATCCCGATCAGATATAATTGAAGTAGGTAAACCAAAATGAACCCAAACAAACTGAAAAAACAAATGTGCAGTTCCCTCACCAGTTATTTGTTTAGTACATGGAACCAACACACACATTTTGCTAAATCATCCACTACCACATATAAGTAATCATGTTTCTTCCGTGTCATGGGCAAACCTCCTACAAAGTCCATGGAAACACTTTCCCAAGGCCTTGTTGGAACAGAAGAGGAGTGTAAAGTCCTAATTTCCTGTTACTTGGCTTGCTTGTGGCACAAAGAACACATCCCTTAATATACCTGTTTACATGTTCATGCATTCTAGGCCAATAACAATATTTCTGTAAATGTGCAACTGTCTTACTAATACCAAAATGCCCTGAAATAAGAGAAGTATGTGCTTCCCTAATCATATGCACACGCTCATTTTCTGGAATACAAAGTTTACCAGAATGATATAACAATCCTTCATGCAAATGATAATATTTTTCTCCTACTTGTTTCCCACTTACTAGATCCTCATACACTTCTCTAAAATCAACATCATTTACATATTGTTCCTTGTAACTAACATGAGCCAAAGAACTGTGCTACAAAAGAATAGATGCCACTACCACTGGTGGTCTAGATAACATATCGGCAAACTTGTTTTGAATACCTTTTTTATACCTGATTACAAGATGAAATTGTTGCAAAAATCCCATCCACCTGAAATGTCTAGACTATGTGCAATTTGGTTTGTGTTTGTAAGTATTGAAGCGGTTGATGGTCAGTATGTATAATTGTTTCTTTTCCCATTAAATAATGCTTCCACTTTTTAACACTTTGAACCAAAGCATACAACTCTTTATCATAAGTTGGATAGTTTCTTACCACACTTGTAAAGGTTTCTGAATGGTAACACACTGGTCGTTTGTTCTGCATCAAAACTGCCCCCATTGCGTAGTCACTAGCATCTGTCTCAATCTCAAATGAATGTTGTAAATCCGGAAGTGCCAAGATCGGAGCGGTACTTATCTTCTCTTTCAGTGTATCAAAGGATTTTTGTTGTTTTCCTCCCCACTGAAAGACCTGTTTAATACTTGTCAAAGCATGCAAAGGAGATGCAATATATGAGAAGTTAGCAATAAATTTTCTCCAGTACTGAACTGCAACTAGAAAACTTCTAACTTCCATCACATTAGTGGGTTTAGGCCATTTCACAATAACCTCTATTTTTGCAGGATCAATTCTCAATTCTCCATTTCCTACAATATAACCCAAGTAAATTAAAGATGTTTTTCCAAATTCACATTTTGACATCTTCAAATACAATTTCTCTTTCCTTAGTGCATCTAAGACTTTCTGGATGTGTTTAACATGTTCATCCCATGACTTACTAAAAATAAGAATATCATCTAAGTAGACAATAACGAAATTATCAATGAATGGTCTAAAGATTTCATTCATAACTCTCATGAATGTTCTGGTGCATTGCACAAACCAAAAAAGCATCACTAACCATTCAAACAATCCCTGTTTCGTTTTAAAAGCAATTTTCCAAACATCACCTTCTACAATTCTTACTTGGTGATAACCACTTCTTAAGTCTAACTTAGTGAAATAAATTGCATTCTTTAATTGATCCAGTAAATCATCTATTCTAGGAAGAGGGTAACGATTCTTTATAGTAATCTTGTTTAAAGCATGAAATCAACACACATTCGCCAAGTTTCATCCTTCTTAGGAACCAATATAATTGGAGAACCACATGGGGATGTACTTGGACGAATTATACCTTGAGCCAAAAGTTCCATTACCTGTCTCTTGATTTCCTCATTCTCTACTACTAACAACCTGTACATTCCGATATTAGGAAGAGGTGCATCCTGAAGCAACTGTATCTCATGTTGAACCCCTCTTTTGGGAGGTAGACCTTGTGGATCCTGAAAAACATCATCAAAATGAGAAACAATTTTTACCAATTCATCCTTATGTTTCAGATCACAAGTCTCAAAATCCATCTCATGTTCTTTCTCTTTGGCTTTGACCACCATGAGCACAAAAATTTTGCTTGAGTTTACAAGCCTTTTCATTTGACTGCTAGTTACCAAGGATAGATTATTCTTTTCACGGTGAGCTCTAACAATAAACTCAATTCCATCCTTTACAAGAAAATATTTATTTTCTTCCCTATAGAAGATTGCTTTACGATCATACAAATAAGGACTTCCCAAAACCACCCCACAAATATCCAAAGGAACTACATCCAATTCAACCTCATCTATAAACTTGTCTGTAATGGACAAATCTAAAGTACAAGTTTTAGTTACCTACAGTTTTGCATCATCACAAACCCAACCCAAAGGATAAGGCTTAGGATTTGGTTTAGTTTTGAGTCCTAGTTTCTTAACAACCTCCTCAAAAATTAGATTAGCTTGAGATCCACTATCAAAAAGAGTATCAATTTTCGTATGCTTTGAAATGACTCTAATGTGGAAAAGCTCATTCCTTTTCTTATCATCGGGTATAGTTTGTTTACTAGAAGAAGATGCAACATTTGTAGTGCTATTGTTGGAAATTGAAAGAGTTGATTTAGCTTGAAAACTCATAGTTGTGATTTTGGTTTCATCACCTGAATCAGAACCAAGATCATGCACTACGTGTTTTTTTTCTTTTCTTTTCCTTTATAAACCATCCATTTAGGCTTCTTTTCAGGATGTAATTTCCAACATTTAGACTCATCATGGTTTTTTTTACAATGATTACAAAATGGTTTTTCATCTTCCTTCTTAATAGTAGAGTTTGTTTGATGCTTACCCTTTCCTTTTCCTTGTTCTTTCGAACCTTTTCCTTCAGATTGCTTTGTCTTTTGATTAAAAGAAGAGAAAGAGGACTCCTTTGTCATTTTCCCTCATGCTTCCAAATGGGTTACTTGAAAACATACTGCATCAAGATTAGTAGGACCTAAAACAAGTATCATATGCCTTAGATAACTATGCAATCCACCAATATATTTGAGTAGTGTTTCTTCTGTGTTTAGAGAAATTCCCAGAATTAGAGCCCTTTTCCTAAATTCCTGTGTGTATTCTTGAACACTTTGTCCCTTAGTTTGTCTTAATGTTTGCCAATCCATCATAGCTTGTTGCTTATAACCAAGAGGATAAAATTGTTGCCTAAGATTTGAAACAAATTCAGACCAAGAAGTGATTTCTTTACCTTTGGTTTCTTCCACTTCCTGAAGCTTACTCTCCCACCAAATGAGTGTTGTGCCACCCATCCGAAGAGTTGCCAAATGAATCTTTGCTTCATCATCAAAATTCTCTAAACCTTGCAATATACTTCTATCTGCTTGACCCAGTTATCCAACTTCTCTGCATTTAGCTCTCCAGTATACATAGGCAATTCAAACTTGATATCTAACTTTAATGAAGGAAAATTAGATTTTAAAGAGTCTCTTTTTGGAATATCAGAACTAGAGCTTTCTTCTTTCTTACCTTCTCTAGTTCCCTTTTCCCTTTGTCTATCTTGGTACATTTCTTCCACCATTTCCTTCATCTGTAGGAATGATTGACAAAAGTTTTCTTCCACTTCCTCTCGATCCGCCATTGTAGGACTTCGAGATCATCTGGTACCAATTTTGGGATCTCCTTCAACTAACTCTCCTTCACCCTTCTTAGATCGAGACCTTGTTAACATCCAACACACAACTTGCAATCCAAAAATAGTTAATCTGAACCAAAAATCAGTCAAAACCAGCTCTGATACCAATGATCTGAAAATCAAATTTAACTAGCAATTGTGCACACACATTTCTTTGCTTTGTATTGATTTTCGATGTAAAAATTGAGCATTATATCCTTTTGTATTTTTAATAAAAGAATTAAAACTGAAAGTACTTGTGTAAAAACAGAAGATAAAGAGATGAATCACTAGCAATTTGACACAAGAATTGATAACGGAGTTCGACACTTGTGGCCTACATCTCTGGGTCCGATTGAATGGGACCGATCTATTAAAATCTTTACAAATATTTCTACAAGAATCTAATCTTCTCATCATGTTCCTCTACCAAAAATAATAGTAGTCACTTTTTACTTCATCTCAAAATTCCCTCCGTAGCTCAAGTTATGAGCATTTCAATATTTTACACAGACTCGAATATCACTTCAAATACAATAAAGCTCCTTTTATAATGTTTCCAAGCGGCTGGCTCAATGGTTAGGCACCTAAAATTTTACATGGGAGGTTAGCGGTTCAAATCCCCTCCTCCACTTCCTTCTCCTTCTCCTTAGGTGGCTTTGTAGAGATTTATCCCACATTGTGGGTGCGCGAAAGGAGGAAAGCATTTAAGATAAGGAGCGGTGCATGTGTTTATTGGCTTAAGAGCCACCTTATATTAAGCGTGGTGGTTTGTATTGCCAATGTTTGGTGCATGGAGGATATTTGGCCTTATTTTGTGGAGTTTGGCGCCTCAATTAGTAATATTTAATTACTTATTGACTTGGTAATAGCGTGTAACTTGGGATTTAATGCATGGGATAAGTATTTATTAATTAATTGCATAGTTTAAATGGCATATCAATTAGTCCCACATGCATAGAAAAATGCATTTAGAGGCATATATATACACAAGTTGGTATAGTGATAATATGAGAAGGAGGCCAAGACACCCCTCCATAATTGAGTGTGTCGAACCTGGCTAAGGGCCCCTAGCCAGTAAATAACGGGGTCCATTTGTCCGTGAACGAGTGTCCAAGACTAGCATTCCCAAAAACCACTTTTAGTTCGTCACACAAATTTTCCACGTGTCACAATATAATTGAAACACTTGGTGAGCGTGCACATGTCCAACCTGCACAAAACTCCAAATTTTTCCAATTGCCTAAAAATTTCAGCGGGCTATAAATTTTGCAAACGAGCTTCGTTTCCTGCAAACAAGATATTGATGGAATTGTATAATTTTTCTCCATGCTTTAAAAATGACTGCAACTTATTCTAAGAAGATCTTAGATCGGTGTTTCTCTATGAGGATCCTCTGGATCACACTATGGTTAGTTCTTCACCATCATGTTGGAGAATTATGGTGCCTATGAAAAATCTCGAAATGAAGATGGGTGGTTTGCTTCCGATCCTCCAATGAAAGAGCCTTCTAATTTAGGGGCATTCCCTCATAGGAACAATATTTCACCTCCCATTAGTGTTGGTGTTACTTGTGTTTTGATTTCTTATGTTATAATCCTAGTTTTTTTCAGTAACCACTTATAGCTTTTTTTTTGTTAGTTGTTGAGATATGTTATTATCATCATCAAGTTCACACCATGAATTTCAACCATATAATCCTTTTATCATAAATATATTGTATTTTTTATTTTTATATTAACTAATATAATGACACATTCGAATAAAAATAATATTTCATCCAAGAACCTTGTTCCGATTTGAATTGTATTGTCCTAAAGATCAAATAATAATATGATTTGAACTTCTTACAAATAAAACATATACCATGTTTGTTGTCCACATGTTTACAACTAATGTGCAACATTTTTGAAACTGCATCTACCACATGTGATGATACACTTATTGCATTGCAAACCTTTTTTATATCAAGTTCTTGAGCAATATATAGTGGTTCAAGCATGAACATTGGAGTATGGTTTGTAATTTTTCTTACAATTAGCTAATAAGTTTTTTTGTCTTTTACAATCTAAATTTGCACCACAACCATTAAAAATATAAAAGATCTAATTTTGATATCATAACTTTAATCGCTAAATTTCCAAATCCCAAACAACTTGTAGGATACCATTTTTATATTCAAAATAAAAATGGTGATACTCATCACCATTCATTGTAACAAATACTAACACTTCATACCAAAAGTCAAGCTAGAAACATTGACCTCTTCTACATGATTGGAAGGGCCATCGTTCTTAACCATCCCATTAAATGACAATTAACTTTTCTTTCATTTTGATTCAAATTTAGTTTTCTCCATAAGTTAATGTTTATATCTTCTCCTTTTTCTAATATTCTAATGAAACTTTCATACTTTGATTTACAATATTTAGATGGTCATGACTTGGGCTTCACAACATTTAGAGGGCTACATAATCTGCAATAAAAAATCTCACAAACTCTATACGGATGTTTTAATTCTATAGGTTTTATTGTAAATTAGTAGTATTTTTAGGTGTGTTGTCTTTTGAGGTTTATATTTATTCCTTTTATCTTGGTAATCACTGGAATGAACCATTTATCATGGTGAAAATTTTATTATAATCCCAAATGGAGAAAGTGCTAGTATATCAATCTTTCTTATTAGTGTTTTGGGTATTCACGTGTTGCGTTAATAATGATAATATATGTGGAAGGTGCCTAAGTGAGTTGGTAATACACATGGTGGTAGAGTATTCCAAGCTCTCAACCCAAGGTTCAAACCATTTTATATCCACAAGATGGTTTTGGTAGCATACCTCTTGAAAGATAGATTGAAACCTCACTTCCCTCAATTAATATGAGTTTGTAATGCTAAACTAGATTATATTAGAGTAGTAATAGAAGTAGGAAATAAAGTAAAATAATGATAATGATAATATGTATTAATAGCATTTTCCAACAACATTTCTCATTTATATCCTTATATGGGGTTGAAGAGTTTAGACCAAATGTTGAGGTTCATACTATTTGTTGCACGAAACAAAATTAATGAAATCAAATCCAAAATTTGCATATCAATGGCCATAATGGAGGTATCAAGAATATTTCCTTTCATTTTTATAACAAGTGGCTTTTTATTATCATGTGAGGCTTAGGCATGGAATTTCAAACTTAATGATTATTATCAATAGGGTGGAGAGCTAATATTAGGGAACACTACAAATCCCTAAAATCATGCTCAAGCCACCTACATGAGAATAAAATAACAAGTTGTTAATAAAACAACTATACTCCCAAAATAAGCTTATCTCAAGTGAGTGGTGTGAACACGACTAAAACTAAGTAGGTTGGAAAATATCCTAAACCACTTAGCAATGTGAACACATCAACTCCAACACCCTCCCATAAGCATAAATTGGGAGTGAAAATGAGAAAAGCTAGGAGACAAATCCAAATATGAGTCCCGGCAACAAGGCCTAATAAGGTACTCATTTACAATAACTGGGAAAAAGAGTTACCATGGATGAAAAACATCACCGCAAGG
This sequence comes from Taxus wallichiana var. yunnanensis, assembly GCA_018340775.1. Lineage (NCBI taxonomy): Eukaryota > Viridiplantae > Streptophyta > Pinopsida > Cupressales > Taxaceae > Taxus > Taxus wallichiana. Next base: position 450,467,742 of record CM031239.1, read on the forward strand.
TACCCAAAACCAGTAAAAGAAACAACAAAGTAGAGAAAGAAATTTTTTTATAAGGCATCCCAAGAAGCACGGATCAAAAACACATACTCTACCAAAGAAAAAGTTTGGTCTACATTATGGTCTAAATCCACTTCTTGATCACAAAAGTCAAAATCAACTGACAATGTGATATAATAGAATATCTACATGTGAGGATACCTTCAATGGAGTCTATGACACTCGCATCTCAATATAATAGGTACCCTTCGAAGGATAAAAGCTCAAACACTAATTGATGGAGACCATCGAGGTGATTTCAATAGTGTAAAAATCCCCAAACATAATTCAATCTCTGCTAAAAATAGTGAGCCTCAAACCAAGTACAACAACCAAGGAAAGGACATGAGACATGAAAACAAGATCTGCACCACACCCTCCCATATTGTTGAATGGGTGGAGTCACACTAAAAATTTGTATGAGTGGGTAAACCAACTCGCGAACACTAAAAAAATGAAACTGGGTTTCACCGGACTAAGCTACACTTCAGAAGGAGCACCAACTCAAATACAATATGAAGGAGACTATCAAAATGCCAAAAGTTTTCAAAAATATAGATATAAAATATATTTAAAAAAATAGATACACTCACTACACCTTCTAAATAAAATAGGTCAAAAAGGAGCATTAAAATTCATGAGGAGAAGAAAGTGGAGCAAGAAGTTAAATGGTGGAGGAGCCACACTCGAAGAGTCCTCTCAATAAACACTTATATTGTTGTCAAAAGTGATTAAAAATCCATCCTATGTGAACAAAAATTACTGAGGAAGATGTATGCATATGATTTGGTGTAATGTACAAAATTGAATCATGCAAGGATGCACTAGAATGTGTGTTAGGTTGATCATTCCTAACAACTGAAATATCAAGTTTCTCGTGGCCTAAGTGAAGGTGTAGAACTCATGTGTTGCTCAATATCCTCATGAATAGTCAAATGGAAAAAAAAACTAAATCTTTGTTGATACAGATCCTTGCATTCAAATCATCTATAACATCCACAATAGCAATAGAAGTCACAATTCAACTTTTGCAATCACCCAAAACCATGAACTCATACTTTACTTTAGTAGGCAAATTTTGCTTGAAAGGAAAAAACACACTAAATGACTGTGTCAAAATCTAAATTCCACTTCAACATGATCAAAAAATCCATCTAACATGTCTGAGCCATCCAACAAATTTCATCTCACCATCTTTCATACTTTTCCTTTATACCCCAAATCTTATTTATATATCTGAAAAACCTGATTTTCTGACATAACTCACTCATTTTTCACCTCCAAACCTTACTGGTAAAATTTTAAGATACCCTTTTAGCTCCTTTAGGTGCATGTCAAATTTCAGGCTCAACTCCTTTCCTATAAAAATTCATTGCAAAATTTAGTTTTTCTAGGCCTTTCAATTAGCCCTGATATGACACAAATCCCACCCTAGGAATAACGAACAAACATTCAACAAAATTGGGTTACATTTTTGGATACTTGTTATTTTTTTCCTTATTTTTCACTAATTTTCTTCTTTCAACTCCCTCTACATTCTTCCTAACACAAAAACCTCCTTTTAGCTTATTAAGTAGACCTATGCTAGGATTTAGTAGCAAATTTTGGGTTTTAAGGTTTGTTACTAACTTTAACCTCTTAGACAAATTTCAACACTTATTTCAAACTTTTTCAAATAAATTTCATTGGTTCATTGAATCCTTCATTTTTCATTTTGTTATATTGTCCAATTTTACTCCTTTTTAGACCTTATCTTTCTCTTAGCCTTCTAGTTTTAAAAAACACTATTTTTGTCTTCTTCCTTTGGCCTCCGACCTTATTTAACTTCTACTCAAATATTTAATCATGGTATTACCTCTCCTTTAGAAACCAATTTCAACTTAGCCTCCACATACTCCTTATGTCTCTTTACTAGTTTTTGTTCTTCTTACTTGACTTAAGGTAGCATTAACCCTCTTGACCCTATTTCACTCTTTCTTACTTGGTTTCTAATATAATTTCCCTCATCACTTATTACTTACTTCATATAATTTTCTTCTTATCACCTTCTTGCATCACTCATGACCCTACTTGTCTCATGTTTTTCGACTCATAAGTTTTTGCTAGTGTTGTCCATCTCTTAATCCTAAGCTCCATTTTCCTCTTGCTTTGTCTTAATCTCGGTTTCTCATCATCTCAATAGATTCATTGAACATGTTATCTCAATTTTAACCTTGGAAAAATTGGATCACCCACGACCCCATGCAGAAAGAAATTAAAAAAATGTTCCGTCATTCAAGCTGTGATTCAAATCCAATAGACAAGTTACAGTGTGCTCTATAATGGAATAGCGGGGTTGGGGAAGGAGAAAACTATGTCAAAGGAAACCAGAGGATCAAAGGATAAAATGATGTCAAAAAGGAACTAGGGGAAGGAGAAAACTATGTCAAAGGAAACCAGAGGATCAAAGGATAAAATGATGTCAAAAAGAACTAGAGGCTCAAAGGAAAAGAAATGACAAAGGTTCAAAGTGTTTGGGCTTTGCAAATGACTCAGAACGAGCCCCAAAATTGGCTATGGAGGAGACAACGGAAGCTGCCAAGTGTCCAAATAGCGCACCTCTAAAGATTGAATCCTAGGATGGAGACTCAAACAAGCGCCAAGCCTCCACGCATCTAGAGCCCCAAAGTTTCACCAGCCGTTGAAAAGTCTTTGACTCAGTGGAAGGTGCCAAGTGTCGGCTCGGTGCAATTCCAAGATGGGAGTCCTGGGTGGAGACTCAAACTTGCTTTGCCCTCCATGTAGCCAATGGTCAACAAAGGTCAAAAAGGAGAGCGGGCCCAAAATGACTAAGTATAGAGTGCAGGCGGAAGGCGCCATGTGTCTTAACGACGCTCCTTCAAAGGTAAAATCCTGAGCGGGTTTTCAAATGAGCATGGGCCTTCCACGTGTCCCGAGTCCAAAAAGGGATAGAGTCGAGGTTGAATAGTCAAAATAGAAGCAGGCTAATGGAAGGTGCCAAGTGTCATCATGACACTGTTTCAAGAGTAAAATTTGGGGCGGGTCTCCAAACAAGCGCCAAGCCTCCACGTGTCCAGGGTCAGACTTTTGGCCCCGCCAAACAAAGGACTCAGGAAAAATACAAGGGAACATCGTGGAGCCCGCGAAAGCCTCCACATGTTAGTCTGGCGCTATTTAGAAATGAAAAGTAGGGGCCAAATCTCCAAGACGTGTGAGGCTGCCACGTGGACCTGGTACGAATAGACTTTTTCAAATTTGCATGCCCGAGACCTTAAACTTCAAATGGCCATATCTTTTGACAAGAAAATCATATTTGGGTGGGAGAAGACTTTTTGGAAACATCTCGACACCCTCTACACCATGGAAACATAAAATATCATTCTTAATAGGATTTAGTGGGTGAAAAATGGGAAAACATATTCCAAACCATTAATGCAGAATCTATTTGCTCCAACAACCGGATTAGGTTTGATTTGATCTGTCGTTCTTCTTCCTTGGCACACCGAGCAGACATAGGGAACCAGAATCGACAGATTATGGGTGGATTTGAGAGTGACATTGATTGACGGTGGTTGAGCTTTTAGAATAGGATTCAATGCGTCGTAGAGGTGGTTGAAGTAGGATTCAAAATTTTCCCTCCTCTCTCTCTTATTCTTCCTATATATTGTAAAGGAGGGGCATATTCAAATGATTGTTGATCTTCCCTCTTCTTCCCCCTCTCTCTTTCTTCCTTAGGGTCGAATGTGGAGTCTAAGCCTCCTCCCATGGCTCTGTAATGGAATTTTCTTTCCTCTTGCCCACTAACAATGTACCATGTAACTTTTGGAGCAATATGTTTCATGATGCATCTATCCATCCTTGGCTCATTTTATTGTCTCTTCTTACCTCTCGTTGTCATAAGGTATACTATGCATACTCGATATTTGTTGCAGTTAAGGGAGCTGTGCTTAATGGATTTCAAGTGGTTCCTGTGCAAAACTATCTCTGGTCTATGGTGCATCTTGTCCACCCTCTCCTCTGCTCACCTCTCTCCACTTCAAGTGGTGGGCTGTGATTCAACCACTTCCTTTTCTGGTGTATCACCTCTTAGTCTAGACTCTTTTACCCTCTCTCTCTCTCTCTCTCCCCTTGGAATGGTTAGATTAGGATAGGATAGGTTCAACCTACACTGGAGTAGCTTATGGTAGGTAGATTAGGAGGTAAGAACCGGCTTTCTCTGAAGGTCCATCTCAAGTTTTGCAAGTCCCATAGCTTGAGATATGGTCCCATATTTTGCAATCACACCGAATGCCCCACTTCAATATCGGTTCATTCGGGGGTGATGTGATTATACACTAATAGTTTTGGCACGCTTGGTGGGACACGTTTGAAGCACCTTACCACTTCACTTCATCAAGTTGATGTGTTCTTGGTGACATTCATCCTTTTGAGGCACATGCAAGCACATCCGGTGACTCCATCTCGTCAACAACCCTATCTCTGAAGTTCTGAGACTTTTCCATCCATTTCCACCCATTTTCATCCATTTTCCTCTTCCATCTCTTTCATTTTCTCCCATTCCATGAAGTTGTGCAATCATGACTTCATTCCCTTCATGGAACTCACACTTACAAAGCAGAATGTAGTTCACCTCCAACATTTCCTAACTCCTCCAAATCATCATTATAATAAGATCCAGACCATTATGCTTACCCATATGAGCAGGGTCAAAGTCAATTTGGCCATAGATCTTATCAAGAACAAGGGGATGCATACAATGGTGACAACTATGTGGAGAATTTTGGTTTGTTGGAGAAGATCCAAAAAATGGAGGCTGACATGGTTCAGTCAAGATCCATAACACACATGAAGGCATTCAAGATTGGTTGCAGGGCACCTTGTCCATGGGAAGGCCCTTTTGCAAGACATTACAGCCCTCGGAGAAGCTTTACTTCATGGTTGAAGTGTTGTCTCAACTTACACAGTGGATTGAGGACATTGAGGCTTATGAGCAAAGTGCGAGATAACCTTGTCAATGGGTAAGTCAATCACTAGCTCCCTTTTCTTTATTTTCTCTTTCTCAAACTTTATCATTTCAGCATGATCAAGAGTCAAGCCTCTCTGTTTCTGCCCCAAGTATTGATTTTTCTTCTCCATCTCCTGATATTCCACCCCATTTCAATTCTTCTCCCATTTTCTTTCCCAAGTAGTCATTCCCTCCAAAGAAACAAGAAGTTCCACCTCCCTCCCCACCACAAACAATTGCAAAGCTGGTTGAACCCCAACCTGTCACTCCTCTTTCTTTCCCAATTCCATGTTGGGAAGAGACTCAAGAATCTAGTCAAGGAAAACAACAAGAAGTGGAGCCCAACAGAGAAGAAACAACAGACAATCTGAAGAGTTGGGCTGCTAAATTTGGGTTTACAAAGATCCCCTTGATGGTCAAGCCAATAGAGGAGGTCAAGGTTGAAGAACCAGTGGTGGCTAAGGCTGAGTTTTCAACGAGAAGAAGAACAAAAAGAAGAAGAAGATCATCAGTCTGTTTGCTCTGAATGCAGTGTTCATGATGACACTTTGTCTGAAGAGGATGTTGATCTGATCCAAGATGCACAACATGTTAAAGATGAGGAACAATCAGCTCCAAGTCGCATTGAAGAAGAGCAGGTTGAGAGAAATCAAATCAGAGTTGAAGCCACTCAATGAAGAAGGCATCATTGAATATTTTTTGCTTTCATTTCAAGGGCCTGATTTGATTGATGAACCCATGATGGAGGAGGATCATACAGTTTTAGAGGCCCCAAGTGTAGAGCAGGCCATTGAAGAACCTTCAGTTCTTCCTCCCACTTTATCCTCTTCAAGATCTGATGTTGAAGAAGAGTTTTAACTTTCAAACTTCATGTTTGGGAAGAGGGAAACCATGGTGAGCTAGTTGCAGATCAGGACACCATGGAGGAGGTCAAACACATGTAACAGGATAACAAGGAGACATATTATCTATCTGACTTGGAGGATTTATTTGATGGAGAAGATCCCATGGAGATTACATCATTTTCTCCTCCTCCATCCATCTTCCAAGCATATGAGCCTACTACCATGAAGGAGAGCATTCAAGGAAAACAACTTGCACTTCATAACAACCCTCTGGAACCAAGGTTAGAAGATATGAGTCTTCCATGTTCTTCACAAGAGAAGGAAGAGAAAAGGAAAGAAGATGTCATCATCTCTCTCACACCATCCATCCAAGAAGGTCCACAAAAAGACTTCATTTTTGGAGTTAAAATTTAGAGAAAAGGGCACATTCAAAGGATTAGACTGTGCCTAATTAGGTACTTAGCTTCATTAGAGCCAGGAGAGAAGCCAAAACCATTCATGCCTACTTCAGGGCATGAGGAAGAGTATCAAAGTACCAAGGGTCATCATCAACACCTCCGGAGTCCAATGCCAATCAGCTTGAGGAGGTATTTTTGGTTGATGTAGATACCTTGATGATTTGGGTGGAGGATCGCTTCTAGTCGGTTTTCACTCATACAAGCAGCCATATTTAGTGTCAAATAATTTTCATGGATGCCCCTCGTGAGAAAGGGAAGCTACTTCTCCTTGCCATAGCAGAGCTTTTTTTTAGCCCCTTTTCTCTCTCTCGGTTATTTTAGGAGTAGGAGTAGACTTTGTTTCTAGTAAGAGAAGTGTCTGTGCACACTCTGTATGTCTCATTTAAGGCATGTATGGTTTTGTTTTTGTACATAAGTTTTTTTTGTATTGCTCCAGAGCTACGAGGCTGAGACCATTCACTATTCATGGCGAAGACTCATAGTTTCCTATAACAGTTGTAAATTTCAAAATAAAACAAATGCAGAGCAACTAAAGACATCTTCGAGATAGTCCATTCAGGGACAGATGAAAGCCCTGGGTCAAAATAATTTTCTACTCTCAGAAGGCTTGTTTCAATATTTCTTATGAAAATTGAGAGTGCGGACGCACGGGCAGGCAAGATCAGTCGAGAAAAAGTGAAAAGCGAGCAATTAGAGACTCCATTTTGAAAGAAGGGTCGATGTCAGGCTATTATTCTTGAATCCATTCCCAATGGATGCTTCAAGGCTACTAGTCCCTTCATCTAGCAAGAAGATGTCTGCTATGAGTCACCAATTGTTATCTCAATTTTTGCCCCCGAAAAATTGGATCACCCACGACCCCGCGAAAATAAATTCAAAAAACCGGTTCCGTTGCGTTTGAGCCCGTGCTTCAAATACAATAGAAAAGTTACAAGCATGCTCTACAATGGAATAGCAGGGTCGGGGAAGGAGAAAACAATGTCAAATGAAACCAAAGGCTCAAAGGATCAAACGACGTCAAAAAGGAACTAGAGGCTCAAAGGAGAAGAAATGGCGAAGGTTCAAAGTTTTCAAGCTTTGTAAATGACTCAGAACGAGCCCCGAAATTACCTAAGTATGGAGGAGACATCGACGATGCCAAGTGTCCAAATGACGCACCTCCAAATATTGAATCCTAGGCTGGAGACTCAAACAAGTGCCAAGCCTCCACGTATCCAGAGCCCCAAAATTTGTACCGGCCATTAAAAATTCTTCGACTTAGCGGAAGGTGCCAAGTGTCAGCTCGAGCGCAATTCCAAGATGGGAGTCCTGGGTAGAGACTCAAACTTGCACTAGCCCTCCACGTAGCCAATGGTCAACAGAGGTAAAAAGGAGAGTGATCCCAAAACGACTAAGTATAGAGTGCGGCGGAAGGCGCCACATGTCTTAACGACGCTCCTTCAAAGCTAAAATCTTGAGCGGGTCTTCAAATGAGCGCGGGCCTTCCGCATGTCCCAAAGTCCAAAAAGGGACAGATTCGAGGTTGAATAGTCAAAGAAGAAGTAGGCCAGTGGAAGGTGCCAAGTTTCAGCACGACGTTGTTTCAAGAGTAAAATTTGGGGTGGGTCTCCAAACAAGCGCAAGGCCTCCACATGTCCAGGGTCATACTTTTGGCCCAGCTAAACAAAGGACTCAGGAAAAATACAAGGGAACATCGAGGAGCCTGCGGGAAGCCTCCACGTGTCGGGCCGAGCTATTTTAGAAAATAAAGGCGGGGCCAAATCTATAAGATGCACGAGGCTACCACTTGGACTTGAGTACGGACATACGCTCTCGAATTTGCGCGCCCAAGACCCTAATCTTCAAATGGCCATATCTTTTGATAGGAAAATCAGATTTGGGCAGGAGAAGACTTTTTGGAAACATCTCGACACCCTCTATGCCATGGAAACATAAAATATCATTCTTAACAGGCTTTAGTGGGTGAAAAATGGGAAAACATCTTCCAGAAATCAATGCAAAATCTATTTGCTCCAACAACTGGATCGGGTTTGATTTGATCCATCATTCTTCTTCCTTGCACGCCGAAAGCGGAGACATAGGGATCCGAATCGACAGATTGTGGGTAGATTTGAGAGGCATTGATTGACGGTGGTTGAGCTTTCAAAACAGGATTCAATGCATCGTAGAGGTGGTTGAAGCAGGATTCAAATTTTTCCCTCCTCTCTCTCTTATTCTTCCTATATATTATAAAGGAGGGGCATATTCAAACGGTTGTTGATCTTCCCTCTTCTACCCCCTCTCTCTTTCTTCCTTAGGGTCAAATTTGGATTCTAAGCCTCCTCCCATGGCTCTGTAATGGCATTTTCTTTCCTCTTTCCCACTAACAATGTACCGTGTAACTTTTTGAGCAATAGAATCTGTTTCATGATGCATTTGTCCATCCTTGGCTCATTTTATTATCTTCTCTTACCTCTCGTTGTTACATGGTATACTATGCATACTACGATTTTTTGCGGGTTCGGGACCTCGTGCTTAATGTGTTTCAAATTGGTGCTTTGTGTGAAAACTATCTCTCGGTATGTGGTGCATCTTGTCCACCCCTCTCCTCTGCTCACCTCTCTCCACTTCGGTGGTCAGTCCGTGATTCAACCACTTCCTTTTCGGGTGTATCACCGCTTATTGTAGGCTCTTTTACCCCCCCATCTCTCTCCTCTTGGAATGGTTAGATTAGGATAGGATAGGTTCTTCCTGCACTGGATTAGCTTGTGGCAAGTAGATTAGGAGGCAAGAACCGACTTTCTCCGGAGGTCCATCTCAAGTTTTGCAAGTCCCACAACTTGAGAGATGGTCCCATGTTGTGTAATCACACTGAATGCCCCACTTCACAATTAGGCTGTTTGGGGGTGCTGTGATTTTGCACTAACAAAACCCTCTAAACTCATCTCACTCTTCATTCTCTCTTTTGGTCTAGATTTCTTTACTTGCTCACTTTCTTTACTCATTGTCCTCTCTCTAGGACTATTAAATCTACTAAGGACTGGGCCTAAACCGAGTTATGTAGTTTTTCTTCACTCTTGAACAATTGAGATTAATTTAAGGTCCTTTCCACATCTCCATTGGACTTCGACTAAGCTACAATAGCATATTTGACGTATTTACATAATTTTATGAATTTGGGCTCCTAAGTTGTCACAATAATAAAACCTATTAGTAACCATACTCTGTCTCTTTAGAGGTTTTTACCATTAAATGTTCACATAGGGTCGCAACTTCCTCTTTTACAACACTGACTATTAATACTTACATACTCCTATAAACCTTTACTTCCTTGGACAAGTTTTAGATGCCATGATTTTTCTTATGACCACCTCTCGCACCATGTGATGCTCAATCCCTACACATCTAAAATAGGGATACATTGTATACAAAGATATTTATGGTTTCTTTATCACGGGTTTAATATTACATTATCTTTCCCTTACTTCCTTCACAACATCATAGTTATCAATAAAAACAGTTAATGCATATAAGTGAAGGAATTTTCTAACAAGCTCTCTAAATCTAGGCATAACACAATCAAACTTGTTTCTCGTTGTTTTCTCTCAACCTTGACTTATTTTAGCCCTGAAAATTCAATAATCCCAATGGAATTCTTCCTATTGTGAAGTCTATAACCTCCCTTTGTCATGAACTTGTTCCAATCCACATGAATCATCTTTTTTAAAATCTCATACTATAACTTAATGTCTAAACTCGGTTTTCAAGCCACCCGAGAGACATGGTAGGTAACAATAGGACTATATTTTCAAGCATAAGAACACCAAGAATCCTTTCCATATAACCCCAACCTTCTAATAACCTACTCCATGCATAATGACATCTTGACACCAATAACTAATCCCTTCCAACGCATTTAGTTTGATAAATGTCTCTTCCTTGTCTTATTACAAACCCTAGGCTCTGTGTTTACACGAGAACTCATAATTGGCCCTTAACATTTCTTTTGCACTTTATTACTTGTGTATTATTGTACAAAACATTTGGAGTGTCTATTATAAGCTTGGAAATATCTTTCAAACCATGACAAAAACCATGAGTTATAAAACATGTCACAAACCCTTAAAGCGCCATGTGCATTATCGGATCACTTTGTGTGAGTAGACTGTATTGAATAATTCTTCACTAAAAAAACATTCAAATCTCTAAAATCATTTTCATGCTCAAATCGTCTCTCATTCCATGTGATACATTTGGAATCTAATACAATATAACATAAAAAGTACAATATTCAATCAAGAACAATCAAAAGATACACACACCATGAAGGAATTATGTAGGAAATTTGATTTTATTCATCTTGAAACCATTCCTACTGAGACTCCTTGAGCCATCACAAAATCTTCCCCACATACTCCCTCCAAAATAATTCTTCTTAGATCATAATTACTTTCACAATTCAAATTTTCCCCTCATATACACTTGACTCAGGTGGTTTTACTTGGTTTAATCAACTTGTTTGAGTTAGAAGTTGAGTTTAACACATGAACTACATCAAGAAGAGTAATAATACTCTACATACCCTTATAAGGTCTTCAAATGACCTCTTACAACATATCATGGCTTGAATTTCAACATTTCACCTTTTAACCTTAGGCTTCTAATTCAAATTTCAAATATCCCCTTTTTGGAGGGAAACTCAAGATAACTCACCTAACACACAAAGGAGGGTCTTAAAAGACCATGGATGAGTTATAAGACACCTTGTAAGACCTCTAAGGCCTAACATACCCCTTACTCAAAATTACAAAATTGATGCCTTTACAGTGATGCTCCTACATCATACTCCCCTAATAAGAAAAAAATTAAACCCCTATGGAGGTTTTCATCTTCTTTATATTCTTCCAATCTCTCTTTGGCTTGCCATAGTATTTATCCTTACTTTTCTTGAATTCATATTCAGCTCTCTTACTCTTTTCCTTGCTTAACTTGCCTTTTGTTGTTTTGAAATTGCTCTTCATGTCTTCATTTTACTTCAAATATTCTTCATTATCTTGTCCTTTATAAATCAGATGTAATTTGTCTTCATATTATTGTCTTTTTCCATCTTCTTTATTCATTCTTTCACTATTTCCTGAATAAAAACAACTAGGAGCAACATTAGATACAAAAGATGAGACAAACTTGTCTCATTTTGGCCTTCTTTCTTCCTTTCCTTGAGCTTTTCATGCCATTTATGACTATCTTCTTTCAACCCTAGTAGATTCAACTAATTTTCTTCATATTCTCCCTCTTGTGCTTGTTCTTGAACTGTATTCATCTTCATCATCTTTAGTTTCCTCTTTTTCCAAAATTTCCAATGAATTTTCTTGCATTTCCACTCCATTTTCTTGCTTGCTATTACATTCCCTTAACTAATTTGAACATGTACCTATCATGAATATATCCTCAATCCTTTGTATTTCCTCATACAAAAAGAGTTCACTCTCCTCTTCACTTACTTCATCAAATTTAGGACACAATTGCTCTCTTCCTTCTTGGAAATCACATGCTAGTTCACTAGGCTCAACTTTCACTTTCTTTGTCTTCACTTTATCTTTATCTTCACGTAGTTTTCTAACTTCTTATTTTTGAATCTCATTCACATATTCCTCATCATGCATGTTAGTGTTCAAAATCAACTCACTATCACTTTCAAATGCCTCATTCTTTGCTTGCTTAACCAAAACATTCAAATTGACTTGTTTACATTGTGCTTCACTTGTTTTCTTCTCTTGCCAAGCTTTTATTAGGTTGTTATGTTATTCTATTTTCTATTTAAATCTCCAAACTTGTTTTCTTGTCTCATTATGTTGATATACACCTGTAAATTATGTCTTCCTTCTTGATTCATGGGCTGATTTGTTCTTAGAAAATATTCCCTCATTCTTCATTTCTTGGTCACCCTTATTGTATGCTTGTCTCAAACTGAAATATGATATTTTTCCATCATTTCCTTCTTGTTTTCCATTTCATACCACAACCTCATTATCCTCTTTCTTTCATTTTATCCCTTGTTCACAAACAACTGACTTTTTAAGCCATTTAGGCATGATATATCCATGTTGAAACTCATATTTTGAAGATCTAACTTCATCTTTCATTGTGCATTCTTGTATATCAAAAAGTTCACTAACATATGCATGAAGGAGATCATAATTCTCATCTTCCCATACCTGATTATAAGCCATCTTTGTGACCATGTCCTTCTCTTTTTCCTTTTTGCCATCCATCTTCTTGTTTTTTCTTCCTTTCTTGTCTTCTCTTTCTTGAATGCTTTCCAAAGCATCATAAAACTTTGTATTTTCCTCTTATTCTTCATTAGCATGCTGGAGGATATCATTCTTCTTATCATAAAATTATATAACCTGATCTTTTCTTCCATCATGTGCACTTGACTCAAAAGAGTCTCTTCTTGCCTCTTTTCTTGCAATTTTCATTGTCTTCTTCTTGATCTTATTCACAAAATTATTCATACTTGTATATACACATGCAAACACAACATTAGACCATAAAATCAGAGACCAAATTGTCTCAAGTGTCTCTCTCTTGGAAACTTTCCTCCTTATCCACCCTTCTTCTCTAAGTGCTTCTTTTTGCACCTTTCTTCTCCTCCATTCTTCTTCATCTTTCACTATGTTCTCCACAATGAGAACTCTCTTCTCTTCCTCTTTCTCATGTTTCTCACATGGAAACTCTCTCTCTCTCTCTCTCTCTCTCTCTCTCTCTCTCTCTCTCTCTCTCTCTCTCATGGCTCCATAGGCCCTTGCTTCTTTGCTTCCTCCACTTCTTCTAGCATGCTTCACAAGTGACTTGATTGGCCACTTCACTCTCTTTTTCAAACTCCATCCACCTAGCTGACTTCTTGCTTGAATTCTTACCTGATTGCTTACTTGTAACCACATCCTTTCCAAGGATTCCAACCTCTATAAATCACTCCTCAAATATGATATTTCCTTCTCCATTTTGGGACCTTGCTTCACACATTTTGTCTTCATGGATTTAGGCCTTCCTTTGTAGCTAACATGTAAAACCAAACAATGTATCCTTGCACCAAACCTTGTTAAGCTTTTATTTTCTCTATTATGTTTTCTTTGATACCAAATTATGTAGATCACTACATTCAAATCATCTACAACATCAAAAATAGAAATAGAAGTCACAATTCAACTTTTGCAATCACCCAAAACCATGAACTCGTACCTTGCTTTAGTAGGCAAATTTTGCTCAAAAGGTAAAAACACACCAAAATATTTTATCAAAATCTAAATTACACTTCAAAATGATCAAAAAAATCTATCTAACATGTACGAGCCATCATTGTATATATCTTCCCCGGGTAGATATAGACAAGCGGAAGAATATGGAAACCAAAGAAATTCAAACCTCAGCCCATGGCGCACAAAGGGGCGCACGACAATGAGTGTCGACAATGAAAAATGGATGCGCCCATGGTGCACAAAAAGGGCGTACGGACAATGAGTGTCGACAGAAAAATGGATGCGCCCATGGCGCACAAAAGGGGCGCACGAAAATGAGTGTCAATGGGGCAAAAGTTGCTCCTTGGCACACGTAAGAAGATGTCGACACACACACGGATGCGCCTATGGCGCACCTTCAGGAGGCGCAACATTCATTACGAGTCTTGACAGAGCGAGACACGACCACCCGATATTCGAGATGGCCATAACTTTTGACTGGGAGCTCCGATTCACACAAGGTTGGACTTTTCGGAAAGCCTACGGCGTCCTCTACCTAACTACGACTATATCTTTAATTGGGTGGGAACAAGTTCTTAAAAATGCAAAATACAGTTTTCCACTTTTGGGGTTTGATATGGTCCTCACCTACCACCATAATGAGATGAATTAAATACAACCTGAGGTGGTTGGGGTAGATTTGGACTTTCTCTCTCTTCTCTCTCTCATTCTTCCTATAAATTGTAAGGAGGGGCTTCTTTCTAAAGGTTGGACATTCTTGTTTTGGCCCCTCCCTTCTTCTCTTTGGCAGGTAGAGTTGTGGAGCTCAAACCTCCCATCTGAAACTGTAATGCACCTTTGCCTCTGGGCATTTTTTGCAGTGTATTGTATCAACCTTCAGAGAAAATAAATGCATGACTGTGGATGTTTCTCAACCCTCTATGTGTTTCATTTTGCATCCTCCTGATCTTTCACTGTGAATATGTTTATCTGTGCATGATTTTGCATTGCATTTCTGTGGTCTGTGTTTAATTGGCAAAACATATGTTCTTCATTCCTCGGTGCATCACCTCCTTAGCTTAGGTTTGTTTTTATGCATTTCTCTCTCCCTGTCTCCTTGGTAGTTAGATTAGGTTTTAGTAGACTCTCTGTGTTTTATTGGTGCATCTGAACAGAGGAATAGGAGCCGGCCTTCATCCGGAGAGCTTTTCCGATTTCGCAAGGTCCCACACTTGGGAAAAGCTCCATGTTGTGCAATCGCACTGAGATTCTCAACCCATCGAGTTGCAGAGTCCCAGGGGTGCTGTGATTCGACACCAACAAACCACCTAACAAATTTTATCTCACTATCTTTCACGCTTTTCCTTTATACCCCAAATTTTGCTTGTAGCCCCAAAAATTGATTTTATGACATAACTCACTCATTTTCATTTCCAAACCTCACTAGTAAAATTTTAAGGTAACCTTTTATCTCCTTTAGGTGCATGTAAAATTTTAGAACTCAACTCCTTTCCTATAAAAATTTATTGCAAAAATTTAGTTTTTATAGGCTTTTTAATTTGCCCTCCTATGACACAAATCTCCAAACTGGGAATAACCCACAAACATTCAACCAAAGTGGGTTATATTTTTGGATACCCTTTTTTTCTTTATTTTCACCAATTTTCTTCTCTAAACTCCCTCTACATTCTTCCCAACACAAAACCCCTCCTTTTAGCTTATTAAGTACACTGGCTAAGGTTTAGTAGAAAATCTAGGGTTTTAAGTTATTTTACCGACTTTAACCTCTCGAGATAAATTTCAACACATATTTCAAAAAAATTCAAATCCGATTCATTGGTTCATTGACTCCTTCGTCTTTCTTTTTGCTAGATTTGCCAATTTTACTCCTTTTTAGACCTTATCTTGCTCTTAACCTTCTAGTTTTAAAAACACTATTTTTTTCTTCTTCCTTTGGCCTCTGACCTTATTTTAAGTCTTCTCAACACCTTAATCGTAGTATTACCTCTATTTTAGAAACCAATTTGAACTTAGCCTCCACATGCTCATTATGTCTCTTTACTAGCTTTTGTTCTTCTTACTTGACTTAATGTAGCATTGAACCTCTTGACCATGTTTCCTCTTCCTTACATGGTTTATAATATAATTTCCCTCATCAATGATTACTTACTTCATATAATTTTCTTCTTATCGCCTTATTGCATCACTATGACCCTACTTGTCTCATGTTTCTTTGTGACTTCTTAAGTTTTTGCTAGTGTTGTCCATCTCTCAATCCTAAGATTTGTTTTCATCTTACTTTGTCTTAATATTAGGTTTCCCATCGTCTCAATAGAGTCATTCGTTAGGAATTAGAGAACAAATATGTGGAAACAATTCCTCAAATCACAATAGTAGGAAACTATTTAGCAGATCTGTACTTGCATAAATATAACAACATAAATAAACAATGCACAAAAGAAGACAAGAAAAGATTTAACGTGGTTCACCCAATGTGGGCTATGTCCACCAAGAACTTGCTCAAATTTTATTATCACAGTCTTCTCTCAGTTACAATTGCACAACAATCACTCATGAACTCACAATAGAATTCCCAAAGATGCTAAACCACATCTAAGACTCCTAGATCTTTTTATCACTCCAGATCTTCTAAGACCCCAGATCTCTTTAATCACTTTAGATACATTAGGATTCCCCTAATACCTCTATTTATAATATTACAATACTTCTAGGAAGTTCTATAACCAACCCTAGAAAAATTCATTTGAAAAAGTCGTGACCTTTCAACTTCTCACAGATGAAAATCTATCACTATGACAACAACCGATTAACCAGTTAACAACAAATACACAACAATTTCACAACACGAAAACAACAAACTAGTGCAAAATGATCCTAAAGTATCCAAACTTAACCATTCAAACTCCAACACTTCAATGTTGATTCTAGAAGACCAAAAATAGGCTCCACACCCCAAAAATCTCCCACTTGAGATCAAGTTTCCACCGAGCAAAGTTCTCAACCCTTTATTATCAATCATGAAAGAAAACCAAAGTTGAACACAACTTCAACTTCTCCTTATGACCGCCTTGGTCATCATATCCACAGATTCTCGACTAGTATGAATCTTTTCCAACTTGAACTTATCCTCTTCTAAAGCTACATGATGAAATGATATCTCAATTTAAACGTGCTTCGTCCTAGAGTGGAAAGAAGAGTTCTTCGCCAAATGAATAGTGTTATGACTATCACTATGTAGTCTTCCAACTTTATGCTTATGCCCCAACTAATCAATAAATTGTTGTATCCAAATCATCTCCTTGCTTGTCTCTCGTGGTAGCAACATACTCAACCTCTATGATTGATAAAGCAACAAATTTTTGTAACCATGAAATCTAGCTCACCTGTTGTACCACCAACCATAAATACATAACCTATCGTGTTCCTCCTCACTTGTCCAAATCTCTTTCCATGTCTCAATCTACATAGCCATGTAATGTAGTGTCGATCCACTCAAACACAATGTTGCTCCCATAGTCCATCTCAAATCTTGAAGGATCCACTTTACTTCTGTCGGTGCTCTCTCTACTGGATCACTCATAAACCTACTCATTGTTCCCCCTTTGCATGGGAAATATCAGTTCTAGTGTATACCATAACATACATCAAGTCTGCCAACCATTGATGAGTATGATACCTTGGACATCTAGATTCTATCCTCCTCAATCTTGGTACTTTTCTCCTTTGACAATTTAACGTGACCTGCCAAAGGAGTACCAACCGATTTAACATCCTACATACTAAACCTCTCCAAGACCTTATTTATGTACTCTTCTTGAGATAATACTAGCTTACTCTCCTTCTTGTTCCGAGTTATTCTCATACCAAGGATTTTCTTTGTTTCCCCCAAATACTTCATAGCAAAGGAGTCACCTAGCTACTTCTTGAGTACATTTATTTCCTGCATGCTCTTCCCTGCAGCAAGCATATCATCCACATACAAGTACAAAATAATATAACTACCATCAAGAAATTTCTTGATGTACACGCAATGGTCTAAGTGACACTTGGAGTAACCATGATCTGCATAAAATGCATCAAACTTCTTGTACCACTACCGTGGAGCTTGTTTCTGAGTCATACAAGCTCTTCTTCAATTTGCACAATAACCTCTCTTTCCCTTTGAACTCCTAACCTGTGGCTATTGTGCATATACAATTCCTCCTCCAACTCACCATGAAGGAATGCGCCTTTACATCTAACGCTGCTCTAAGTGCAAGTCTTTTATTGTTGCTAAACCAAGAATAGTCCTAATAGAAGTCATTTTAACAACAGGGAGAAAAAAATTTCATCAAAGTCTATATCTTTCTTCTATGCAAAATCCCTTTACCACCAACAGGACTTGTACCTTTTTCTGCTACCTCCATCTTCCTCTTTAATTATGTACACCCACTTGTTCTATAATGCTCTTGTTCCCTCATGTAGCTCCACCCGATCCCAAGTTTGGTTCTCCATAAGAGATCTATGCTCTTCATCCATGGCTGCTCTCACTTCTTCCCGACATCCACATGTATTACTTCCTCAAAACACTATGGCTCTCCACTATCGGTGAGAAATAAATAATTCAAAGACGGATTAAAACGCGTTTAGGTTCCTTCTTACCATAGAAGAACTTCTCAAGAGTTTGGGATTCTTGATGAGTAGGTTTTTGAACTGGATGTGTCGAAACATGTTGCACTGAACCAGCTCCTTGGACACTTTGTCATCTACATTGTCCTCTAACACTTGTGTATTCTTTCTTTGATTCCTCTTTCTGTTCTTGCAATTGATCTTTATACATGACTTTTTCATTAAAGACAATATCTCTAGACCGAAATATTTTCTTATCCTTAAGACTCCAAACATGGAAACCAAAGTCATCCTCACCATATCCAACAAAGGTGAATTTCTCAGACTTAGCCTCTAACTTGGTCCTATCATCTTTATCAATGTGAACAAATACCTCACATCTAAATACTCTAAGAAATGAGTAATCAATTTTCTTACTGCACCAAACCTCCTCGGGTATATCTCCATCCAAGGCCATAGAGGGTCCTTTGTTAATCATATTAAATAATTGTTCTCACCGCTTCCGCCCAAAACTTGAGTGACAACCCCACTTGTAACCTCATGAACCTAACACATTCCATGATTGTCCTATCCATTCTTTTTAACACTCCATTTTCTTTTGGATTCTACGGAACTATCCTTTTCTTATGGATCCCATTTACTTGAAAGCAAGAATCAAGAAATTCATTGCTGCAATACTCCCCTCCATTATCCAACCTAAGACATTTTATCTTGAGACCTGTTTCATTTTCAACCAAGGCTTTCCATCTTTTGAAAGTTTCAAACACATCGATTTCCTTTTAATGCCATATACCCAAACTTTTCTAGTTGTATCATCAATGAAAGTGACATAATAACATGAACCACCAATAGAGTTTACATTAGCTGCCCCCTATACATCTATATGCACCAACTCTAACTTACCCACCTTCTTGGTAGGTCCAACCTTGAGGAATCTCACCCACTTTTGTTTCCCATAAACACAGTCCTCACAGAAGTCCAAATCTAACTCCTTTAATCTAGGAAACCTATCCTTTAGAATCTGCATGCCCTTTTGAATCATATGAACGAGTCTTTGGTGCCACAAATTTGCATCTCCATCTGCAACAACTAAATTACAATAATCAACACCATTGGTTAAATACAAAGTACCAATTTTCTTACCTCTTGCAACCATAAGAGATCCCTTGGTAACCTTCCAAGAATCCGCTATAAAATCGATCAGTAAAACCATCACTAGTCGGTTGACTTGCCGATATAAAGTTCCACCTTAACTTAGGCACATGTCCGACGTCCTTAAGTAGTGATGTGTTCCCATTCTACATTTTTTCCCGAATAAAATATTTCCTACTATGCTACATGGTTCATCATCACCAAGATATACATGTCCAAAATCACCTTGAACAAACTCAGTAAAGTAA
Organism: Taxus wallichiana var. yunnanensis; assembly: GCA_018340775.1. Classification (NCBI taxonomy): domain Eukaryota; kingdom Viridiplantae; phylum Streptophyta; class Pinopsida; order Cupressales; family Taxaceae; genus Taxus; species Taxus wallichiana. The sequence goes on from CM031239.1 coordinate 450,487,332, forward strand.
TGTCTATGTGGGGTGGCATGGAAAGAAGCCCCTGAATCTAACACCCAAGACTCAACAATATTATCTAAAGACATAATTAAGGCATCCTGACAAAAATCACATGTTGCCACATTTACCTCCTTAGTTTCCTTGTTTTTGTTCTTCTTATCCCAAAGATCCCAACAATATTTCTTAGTATGACCAAACATCCCACAGTGTCAACATTCCAACTTTCTCTTGGAATTTGGCCTTCCACGATCATTCAACTTCCCACGGTTACCTTTCCCTCTGTTCTTTTGTCTCCCTCTGCTCTCCACTATCAAAGTGTTTCCATAAGTAGAAGAATCCCTGAGCTCTTCCTTTGCATTTCCTCACTCAGGATCACACCTATCACATCTTCAAACTTCAACTTTGAATGGTTAGAGACCAAATTACTTACATCTATAACCAAGTTGTCCTAGTTATCGGCAAGGAGCACAAAATCAACAAAGCCCCGACCACATCATCAAATTCAATTTTCACCGAGTTTAACATACTCACAACCATGTCAAATTCATTCAAATGATCATCAATAGAACCATTCTCAAACATCTTCATATTAAATAACATTTTCATCCAAAATATTTTATTAGAGGTAGAGGGTTTTTCATATAACTTCCCCAACGCACTCATGAGACATTTCGTGGTCTTCTCTTGTGATATGTTGAAAGCAACCGAAGATGCAAGACATAACCAAATTTCCCCAAGCACCTTTATATCAAGAAAATCCCACTCTTCATTTGACATGGTTGTAGATTTCTTTTCTTTTCCAGCCAAATGAACATGAAGATCCTTATGATACAAGTAATCCTCCATCTACATCTTCCACAAACCAAATTTTTGCCCATTGAACTTCTCAACCCTCGATCTGCCCTCATCTGTCATAGCTCCCACTCAAGCTAAAATTTCCATGTGATTTACCACTTCTGCAAAAACAACCAAAGATCTAATACACAATTTTAGGAATTAGAGAACATATATGCGGAAACAATTCCTCAAATCACAACAGTAGGAAACTATTTAGCAAATCTGTACTTGCAAAAATATAACAACATAAATAAACAATGCACAAAAAAAGACAAGACAAGATTTAATGTGGTTCACCCAATGTGGGCTACATCCACCAAGAACTTGCTCATATTTTACTATCACAGTCTTCTCTCAATTATAATTGCACAACAATCACTCATGAACTCACAAACAAAATTCCCAAAGATGCTAAACCACATCTAAGACTCCTAGATATTTTTTATCACTCTAGATCTTCTAAGACTCCAGATCTCTTTGATCACTTTAGATACATTAGGATTCCCCTAATACCTCTATTTATAATATTACAATCCTTCTAGGAAGTTCTATAACCAACCCTAGAAAAAATTGTTTGAAAAAGTCGTGACCTTTCAACTTCTCATAGATGAAAATCCGTCACTGTGACAACAACTGATTAACCACCAATTAACAACAAATACGCAACAATTTCACAATAGGAAAACAACAAACGATCATTGCGAGAATGCTCTGAAGTCTCCAAACTTAACCATTTGAACTCCAACACTTCAATGATGATTCCAGAAGACCAAAAACATGATCCACACCCCAACATCATTGAACCCTATACACTCATCTCACTTTTCATTCTCTCTTTTGGTTTACCTTTCTTCACTTGCTCACTCTCTTTACTCACCGTCCTCTCTCTAACACTACTAAATCTACTAAGGACTGGGCGTGAACCGAGTTATGTCGTTTTTATTCACTATTGAACAACTAAGATTACTTTGGTCCTTCCCACACCTCCATTAGACTCCCACTAAGCTACAATAGCATATTTGAGCTCTTTACATAATGCTATGAATTTGGGCTCTTGAGTTTTCACAAGAATATGACCTCTTAATCACCATACTTTGTCTCTTGTGAGGTTTTTACCATTAAATGTTCAAATCGGGTCATAACTTCCTCTTTTAGGGCATTATTAATACTTACATAATCCTCTAAAGATTTACTTCCTTGGACAAGTTTTATATGCCATGATTTGGCTTATGACCACCTCTCTGCACCATATGATGTTTAGTCCCTACACATCCAAAACAAGGATACAATGTATACAAAGATCTTTATGGTTTCTTTATCAAGGGTTTAATCTTACATTATCTTTCACTTACTTCCTCCACAACCTTATAGGTATCAAAAAGATATTTAATGCATATAAATGAAGTAATTTGCTAACAAACCCTCTAAATATGGGCATAACACGGTCAAACTTGTTTCTTGTTGTTTTCTCTCAACCTTGACTTCTTTTAGCCCCGAAACTTCATTAATTCTCCTGGAATTCTTATTATTATGCATTCTATAACCTCCCTTTGTCTTGAACTTGTTCCAATCCACTTGAAACATCCATTTTTAAACCTCATACTATAACTTAATGTATAAACTTAGTTTTAAAGCCCCCGAGACAGGGTAGGTAAAAATAGGACTGTATTTTCAAGTATAAAAACACCAAGAATCCTTTCTATATAACCCCAACCTTCTAATAACCTACTCCATGCATAGTGATATCTCTGACATTGTTAGCATATGGATTTTCACGCATGTAAATGACATGCAACAGTGTGGGAACGAAGTCCCTCCTCAATGAAGGTGAGGCTGCCTTTATTGAAAACCAAAATTGTATTTACACCTGTACATTCAAAATTGTATGTGGGGGGTGTTTTGGAACATTAATGGAAAGAAAAGTGAATGATGGAGATGGAATGGAATGAAGGAAAGGAATGGAAAGGAATGAATGGAAGGAACATGCAAGAGTTAGGTAAAAGCATAGCCTAATATTGCATGGAGAAGAACAAACAATAACTAACACAAATAAAACACAATTTACATCAGCTAAACAAGAATGAGTAAAAGGGAACAAACATGAGAAAGTAAATAATAGAGCTTGAACATTGTGAACAAGAACAACAACTTAATAACGTTGACAATAAGATCAAAGACAATATTTGCATGCAAGATTCAAACATCTAACATCTAATGAACATAAGAACATCAAATGTTACAAGAGACAATGAATGAGACACAAAGTTTGTATTTCATTAACTCCAAAATATTTTCACAAAAGAACACAAAGTTCCTTCCTGAAACAAAGCATGCACACAAAAGTATTTTCTTCTCCTCTCTCAAAGTCCCCTTTTTAAATGAGCCCCTAAATTTCTTTTATAACCCAAAAGTTGGTTACAAAGTAGTTAGGGTTTACATGAACATTAAATAGGGCACTTAAGTGACTTTGAATTTTTCAACCAACTTTATTAAAAGCAACTAAAAATAGAAACCACTTAAGTTAAAAAGTCATTTAAGGAAAAATACATAAATAAAAGAAATGGGTACATGTGGACCCCACTTAAATGACTTGGACACACACATAGACATCCTAGTCAACAATGCGCCACCTAGATCAAAACACCTAGGATCAGTTCCTTATCCATTGGGCCAAGAGTCTACCTATCCCGGTCGTACGGGAATGAACTCATTGACCGTGCTCCGCAATCCTCCAAATGACAAGAGAGACGATCTTGAAACTTGAGCAATTCATCAACATTCTGGTGTGAGCAAGTTCGTCTTCATTCGTATTCACATTCAAAATTACACACAATTCTCCACATGCTCCGAATAGCCTTCCATGATGAATTATTCATTTTTCGCGAGACTGTAGTCGTTACGCCACCTTGGCTTGTCAAAATCCAACTTTTGATCTTTTGCCATTGAGAAGATCTTCCAAGAGCCAAAATTGCAATTCACTTCCTGGAGTTATGTATTTTATCTTTGTCACCATCCCAAAGTGTTGGCATTCTGATTCACTCACGATCGTCCAATTCGAGAACACTCCAACTTTAAGACTGGCCGATGAAGTATTGTGCACACTACTAACTAAGAGCTGACAAGGACACGCTTGAATGATGTGGCCTTGCTTGATGATCCGCACAATTGTACTTATCATTGGTCTTGGTTTTTCGATGAATAGCTCTACACAACGATCAAGTGAAAACAATTTTTGTAGACAAGATTCTCCCATTATCGATATCTGCCGACAATGCCAATAGCCAATGCAATCTGACAACTTATACCGCATAATGAGGAAGTTAGAGGTTGCTTCCACTTTGGAGCTGTTGGAGTTGAATCACCACACTATGCAGATTTCATGGTACATCCATGCAAGTGATGACCAATTCAGAACAAGCGTCAAGAAAATTGTGACTCACCTTCGGTTGATATGCGATCGCAGAATCGACCTATGTCAACGTGTCCGAAGTTAGTATCGATGATGTTCTCATACTCAATGGAGTGTCAAGGTGAGTAGAATGCCTGAAACTATACCGCAACATTGTTTTTTTAGATGACATGATTGTGACAGAAGCGTGATTTCAGGCTATTACTTCCATCTTACAAAACTGCACAAATCACCTGTAAAACTACCCTGGAAAAATAGTAAATCTTGTTCTGAGAAGTTCTCACTAGATGAGGGAGTTTATTAAGGTACCACAAGTTTGCGTGTCAGATAATTTTTTCCAATCAAATTCTTTAGTCAAATATTAAGGGTCAAAGTTGACTCTTTTGAGACTACTAGGAAAATGCAAGTGTAAAATTGTGAAAATCCCGTTTGGTTTTAGCCTGGTAAAAATACCAAACGTCACCCTGAGCATCTAAAACTTGGCAAAGGAGCATATGAAGGTGAGGATAATTGAAAAAATAATTCATTTCTCTTGACGATCATCTGAGTCCAAAATATCAACTCTCAAAGTGAGTCACCTTGACAGACTAAAAACTGTGCGCGCAACAAAATCATGCAAACTGTATTTTATTTGACTCCGTGAAAAATATCAAACGAGGTGCTGCGCATTTGAAATTTGGCAAAAGAGTAGATGAAGTTGAGAATAATTCAACGAACCAAACCGTTTCTCTTGACGATCATCTGGGCTCAAGATATGGATTCTCAAAGTAGGCCTTCTGCCAAGCTGAAACTAGCGTGCGCGGTGAAAACAAGCAGACTGAGTTTTTCTCGGGTTTGTGAAAAATATCAAATGAGGTGCTACGCATTTGAAATTTGGAAAAGAAGTACATGAAGTTGGGAAGAATTCAACGAACCAAAATTTTCTTCCCGATGATCATCCAACTTCGAGATATCAAGCTCCAAAGTTGATTACTTCAACAAATACAACCCGCGACACGTTCTTTCCACATCTATTGTTTTCTTTATTAAATTCATTTTTCTTTGTGCCGATATACATCGGTAATGCGTTTGAATGCGTGATATTTTTGTCTAAATACTTCTCACCAATGCGTTGAAAATGATTTAACTTTTTAAATTAAATTCTCCTCGATTTTTAATGACTTCGCGCAGGATTGATTTGACATTTTTTTAATTTCGCTATTTCTCCGCGTCCCTGATTTGAGATGTTGGATTTTAATAAATGCGTATGGTAATCCTTTGCTATTGGCAACACGTGAAATTTTCATTTGCGTGGAAATTGCCTGATTTTAATAAGTGCGTGGAGATTTGTTTGGAGAATTCTCTTTTGCTTTGAGTGTGTGTGCTTCCCTTCTTGTTTCCACGTGGTTCCTCCAAGGCATGAATGACCTTCCTTTGGTGTTGAAAATTGTTCTTTCTTGGGCTGTGCGTGGCCGTCTTTGAAAAATATTTTGCCTGCATTGAAACTCAATGTTTTCTCTCCTTGCTGCGTGGTGAATGCATACTCCTTTTAAAAACCTGCATGGAAATTCCTCTTGGCTGTGTTGAAACTTCCTACTCCTTCCTCTCCCTGTTGCGTTGGAAAATTGTTGTTCCTTTGGCCTGGATTTGGACTGTTTTCTCTCATGCATGCGTGGAAAGTATTGTTGTTTTGTCTTACTTCCATTTTGGACTGTTCTTTTTTTGTCTATTCCTATCTTGGCATGTGCGTGGAAATTCAATTGTTGTTGTTTTATGCCTGCTTTTGACTTGTTTCTTTATTTTATGCAATGAACAGTTGTCCCTTGGCTTGCATTTGCCTTTCTCCCATGCGTGATGAATGTAATTTCTTTACCCAGCTGAAAAATATTTGCCTTGGCCTGCGTGGAGGAGTGATTTTAATTGTTTTGTGTGAATGCGTGATGATCTTCAGCTATTCCTTGGGTGTGAAAACTTTGGACTGTTATGTGCTTTCTTTGCTCTGCTCCCTAAGTGCATTGAAAATGCTTGCTTTCACTTTCACTTGTTGTCTTCTTCCTACTGCATTGATTTTCTATCTCCCTTCTCACGTTGGTTTTCTTCTTTGTTTTAACGTGAAAATTCTTCTTTATCTTGAGTAGCATGGTGATTTGTTGAGGGATGTGATAAAATATTACTCTGAGACATTCCTTCAAAAGAAATAAGAAGAAATTGGAAAGCTTCGCACGACTTCTTCCAACGAGTTTGATAGAAGGATTTTATGAGGATTTAGGAAGCTTCCTCACAATCGTTTCTTATTCATCCCGTTAAAACAACTTCCCTCTTTCCCGGGTAGTGGCATTAATTGCTAGGGGAAAGTGGGGAAATAAACAACCATTTGCCAACGGAAATGGCAAGGCGGGCTGACAATCCCCATTTTATTTCCCCATGTGGGAAATTGGGAGATTTTTTGCCCATTTGCCAATTCATTGATTTGGCAATCGGTGGAAGAAATCCCACAAGCGGGAAATTAAAATAAATTTGCTAGGAAAGGGGAAATCCGGTCCGGGAAGCCAATTTGGCATCCCCAACAATGGGAAGCGGAAGCTTATTTTTCCCCGACAATTAAAATAAATCTTGTCGAATGAATTTTAATTAATATTTATTTAATTAAAAACCCCAAAGTTATTAAAAATTGATTTTATCAAACAAAGAGTAATTAATTAATTAATTAATATTTAACACAGTTTAAGACTAGCGAGAGGAGTTCTCGCCTGAAATGGATGAAACGAAGACTGAACGATCACAAAATGAGACGATCGCGATGAGAGCGATAGATCATGCAAAGTAACACTTTTGAAAATTTTTAAAATTTCCATTTTTATTAATTTTGCGTAGTCAAAATTAGTTGATAATAGGCACCAAGAACTAATCCCTTCAATGCATTTAGTTTGATAAATGTTTATTCCTTGTCTTATTACAAACCCTAGGCTCTGTGTTTACTCGAGAACTCATAATTGGCCCTTAACATTTATTTCTCACTCTATTACATGTGTCATATCGTACAAACCATTTGGAGGGCATATTATAAGCTTGGTAATCTCTTTAAAACCATGACAAAAACCATGAATTATAAAACATGTCACAAACCCTTAAAACTACCATGTGCATTATCGATCACCGTGTGAGTAGATTGTATTGAATAATTATTCACTAAAACAACATTCAAATCTCTAAACTCATTTGCATTCTCAAATCATCCCTCATTCCATGTGATACATTTGTAATCTAATACAAGATAACATAGAAAGTACAATATTCAATCAAAAACAATTAAAAGATACACACACCATGAAGGAATTATCAAGGAAATTTGATTTTAGTCATCTTGCAACCATTCCTACGGACTCTTTGAGCCCTCACCAGCTCTTCCCCACATACTCCCCTCAAAAATCCTTCTTGGATCATAACTACTCTCACAATTCAAATTTCCCCCTCATACACACTTGAAACAAGTGGTTTTACTTGGTTTACTCAACTAGTTTGTGTTAGAAGTTGAGTTTAACACATGAACTACATCAAGATTGGTAATAATACTCTGCATACCCTTATAATGTATTCAAATGACCTCAAACAATATATCATGGCTTGAATTTCAACATTTCACCTTTTAACCTTAGACTTCAAATTCAAATTTCAAATATCCCCTTTTTTAGGGAAACTCAAGATAACTCACCTAACACAAAAAGGAGGTTATTAAAAGACCATGGAGGAGTTATAAGACACCTAATAAGACCTCTAAGGCCTAACATACGCTTACTAAAAATTACAAAATTGATGCCTTTACAATGATGCTCTTGCATCATCTCGTCATCATATGATCCCATAGGTAACCCCGCATGAAAACCAATACCATAACGAGAGAAGGCCACTTAGTAGGCTAAATATGAGAAACAATTCCATGTGAATATCTCACAAGACGTCCGCTTAATAACCCATTGAGCGAGCATGCAAGAACCAAATGAAGTTGTATGATTTTCAAAGGAGCCATGCAAGTGAGTAGTGGGAGCTAAATTGGGATACACATAGAGTGTTATTGCAATAGGCACATGTGTTGTTACAACCTCATTATTACGCTTCTCAATCGAGAATTTTTTTGCTTCATGTTTCCCTGATTTAAATACCCATATATTTAAATCCAACATCAATCTTAAATGCAATCCATCCGATAAAAGTCACAAACCATGTGCAAATCGCAAAGAGAATTATCTAGTTGATTTTTTCAGAAAGAGTTAAATCATTCAAAGTCTATAAATTATACTTAGGTCTTTACTAAGTTTGTTCATACCATTTGGAGTGGTGCCACTAAGGACACCGCTATTCAAGTGCTCAAAGATAATGACAGTAAGGATGTCTGTGAAGCACAACATATAAGTTTTGGATCAAAGAATTATTTTTCTCACACCATATGCTATGACTGAGCAATTCATCAAGTTTACATATCCGTAAGACATTAATATTCCATATCATACGATAAGATCCTATAATGATCTATACTCTAAATTGGCTATGGCAACATCACAAGTTTGTTGTACAAGAATGTTCTGAACCTCCAATAATGGGAATTCAGCTTAGACATTTGATTCCTATTCCAAATACCATGCGGAGATTTGAACCATCAAGAATGTGGCCAAAAGAGCATCCTCTCGCAAGATGACGCTGACGAAGCCACCTAGGCCCGGAGCTCAAGATTATATCTCATACTACTTTAAATACTCCCTTGCTAAGTATATGCCTACAAGGTTGTGTAATGATCCTTTGTTGCAAATACATCCCGATATTTTAAGAAATATTATAACTTAATGTAAAATTCCATGGTACATGAAGGAATGTTATTTCACGATCCAACAAGGAGGTCCTTCCTATCATCAACAAAATCCTTAATTGTGTGGAAAACCATAACCTTTGTTTTACTCAAATTCACATGTAACCCATGTGTATCATGAAATCAAAATGAACTTGGAATGTCAAGATGTCTTTGTAGGCTTGCAATAGTATGTGACATGAGAATAATGTTATCAATAAATAATAAAAATAATGATAATTAAATCATGGAGAATACAACCACCCCTCGTTATCCCTAAACCTATAATGATACTTTCTAATCCATGTATAGACCAAACAAAATAGGTGAAAGTGGACAACCATGTTTAACACCAATGGCGTTATTGATATCTTGTGTAAAACCAATAGGAGTTCAAACTTGTCCAACCACCCTTTCATAAAATGGCATTACAAGAATCGATGTTATGAAAATTTGTAAATCTCAAGACATTGGATTAGTTGTTGCCTGAGAACAGTGTCAAATGCCTTTCAAAAATCAATAAAACAATAGTAAACCTTATGCTTGCGAACTCTTGCTTGTTCGATTATTTTTTATTAGATAGGGTAAAAACCAAGGATAGGCTCCTAGAGGCCGAGTACAAAAGATTACATCGTGATAGAAGCAAAGCGAGACAAAAAAGGAACAAGAACCCCAGAGTTAAACATGCTTAACTCCAAAACAAGAAGGGGGCCACGAAACAACCTAATCGGAAGATTAATCCAAAAACAAAAAAAAAAACAGAGAAAATTCCCTGAAAGTCTACAGACAGTTCGGAAGTTCCACTAGGAAGCATTACTTTTCTTTTTTTCTTTTTGGAGGGATTATCCTCCCTGGTCTCCTTTTTCATGCTAGAGTCCAAATTCAGCTTCATCTGGGGATTTCCTTGATGCCCTCCTCAGTTTCCTCCTCAGGCTCCTCCCCCTCCTTAGACTCCTCCTCCTCCTCAGAGTCCTCCTCTTCCTCTTCATTAGAACTAATCCACCTCCTTTTCCGCTTCTCTTTTTCCACGGCATCTAGACGAACTCCCAACTTACGAACCAGAGAATCCAACTACTTGATATCCCCACGAATGTTCTTTTGGGCCAAGAAAATTTGCTTGGTGGCTTCGATATTGTCCATCATGCCCTTTCTCACCACCGAATTGGTCTCTTCCAGGACCTAGACAACCAACTCCAAGTACTAGAACTTTGTTCTTCCACATATCAATACCATGCTCTCCTTCCAAGGTAACTTTATCCTTCCCCTTCAACGGACCGGCTTCCTGGTTTTCCATCCCTTCCCCATTCTTCCCATCACCCATCTAGCTTAGGATCTAGATTTCCTTCCCTCATTTTGGACAAACACTCAACAAGGGTTATGTCCTCCTCCTCTTCATAGGGGCATTTGTTTATCTCGGGCCGGATTCCCATTGCAAAATAGGAGAAGAATGAGACCCTCGTGGATGGGAGACTCCACCTTATTCCATTGAAAATCCCTCACCGAGGTGGTCAGAGACATAAAAAGATAGAAGGGGATACTGAGCAACTTCTTATGTCTAAACATGTTCAGAAACGACAAGTGGTGGGTATATATCTTGCGATACTTACCCTCAAGAGTCAGATACTTCATGATGTGCAGGCAGACCTCTCTCCACACCCCAGAATGTAGGTACGAGCAATACCATCGGTGAAGTAATGGACAATTTCCTTTCCAACAAAGAAATTATTGATTTCATACTCTCTCTGATTCCTATCCTTGAATATTTTCAGACCTTCCATGTCCATACTAGTAGCACGGGCTATGGCTTCCTCCGACGTTTCTATTTCCATGCCATGAATCACCGCTTTCCCTTCCTTCCACGCCAATCCGAACTCCATAGTAAGCGAGGGGTCATGCCCTTGGAGTCTGGTGATAAAGTTCCTGAAACCCCAATTCAAAAAGGTGCCACATGGACTTATCTTCCACAATACGCCCATGGCTGGACGACTCGACTCTAGTTCTATCACCACCCATGGCAGCCAGACAATGCACAACACTTTGAGCTCTGCAATTTTTGAAATTAGACTTGTCTTCCCAAAAGTAGCTTAAGCCAGACACACTTTTGCAATGTTGGAAAATGAACCCATTATTCTCCCTCGCACTACTTAAGGTGAAGTGCTTACAACTTTTCATGATTGATAATATCATTAATATGCGCAGGTATGACCTCACCTTTTTGCCACACCTTGTAATCATTATTTTGAACTCCCTTGTTCGCCAATCTATCTCGCAAAAGCATTGCCTATGCGAGGGATATGAGTAATGATATGGGAATCAAAGTACTTAAGGTGTTCTTTAGTATCATTAATAATATTTCCCAAGATCCAATTATTGTGACTAGTCTTACTGATTGCATTTAAAATGAGAAGAGAATCCCCCTCAATATGGATATGTTTAATCCCTTTCTCCTTTGCAAGACTAACACCCCAGAGAAGGGCCCGAGCTTCAACAACATTGTTGCTCTGAGTCCCCAAAGGGCCAACATAGGCTAAGATCCAATCCCCATTATGATCCCTAATTATGCCACCTCCACCAGCCAATCCAGGATTACCTTTAGAAGCCCCATCAAAATTAAGTTTGACTTTTCCCCTCTCAGGTTTGGACCATTGAATTTTAGTGGATGGAAAACTGACTTGAGGCGGAATGAAGGCGAACTGTTTGAGCACTTCTTCTCTCGCTAGAAGCAACCCTTTTAGGCTTCACCTTAATGAGTTTGGAGTTCTCTTTAATTGAGGAAATCAGCCCAGCACTGACCTTTCTAAAGTTGGCCTTCTGATTTCTGAAGATGAGGGCATTTCTTTCCTTCCATAAGCTCCAAAAGAAGTGTGGCAGGGCCATTTTCCAAGTAGCCATAAGAAAGGGATACCTAAAAGGGCAATCCCACTTTGTAACCAACATTCTTTAATGGACTTAGGATAGACCCATTGACCTTGAAAAGCTCCAACACCTTGGACAACACCCCTCAAGAAAAGGGGCAAGAGATGAGGAGGTGGTTGACACTTTCCTCCTCTTTTTTGCAAAGGACGCACTTTGTTGGGGAGAAGCATGCCTCGTTTCCTCAAATTGTCCACAGTGAGGATTTTATTCTGAGAAGCTAACCATAGGAAAATGTTAACTTTAGGAAGAAGATCTTTTACCCAAAGTTTACTCCAGTAATCTTTATGGCTAGAATTCTTGAAGTTCAGGAGATAAACAGATTTAACAGAGTAATTTCCAGAATCCTCTTCCTTCCAAATAATAGAGTCCTCATTTTGTTGGAAAAGAGGAATATACAAGTTTTTAACTTCAAGTTGAGGTCATCAAAAAATTGAGTGTCTCCAATGAAGTTGGGAGGGGGAAGCACCTTCTCCCATAAAGCAAGATTGTTGGAGAAACTCCAATAGTCCTTAACCCAAACTTTACCATTGTCTTCAAAGAACTGCGCCACAGTTCTCCCTATCATCATCCTCCACAAGGGGTTTATCAGAGATCCAACAATCCCTCCAAAAGTGAATTCTATCACCTTTCCCAATATTCCATTTAATCCCCCTGCTCAGGATCTCCCTAGAAGAGAAAAGAATTCCAGAAAAAGGATCCCTTAGGAATATTGTCCTGCAAAAAGAAAGTCTCTATTCTGCCAATATTCCTTAAATATTTCCTTTTGATAATATCAATCCATAGGCCCTCTTCCTTTATCACTCTCCACCTAGCTTTAGCCACAAGAGCTTCATTCATGAGTCTCATATTTTTAATCCCACCCCGCAATCCTTAGGCTTGGTCACTTTTTCCTAGGCCATGAGAGGAAATTTGAACTTCTCCTCAGCCCCTGCCCATAGAAACCTTTTTTGAATTTTTTCAAGAGCTTCCAATGCTTTTTCGATTATAACTCCAATCATAAATATAAGATTTATTATACAATTATTCCATCAAACGTGTGCTTTTCCTTTTGCCCTCGCTTTCTTAGATCGCACAAAATCTGAAATCAAACTATCCAAGATTATAGCAAATCCTTAGAGTGTGACTAACCATGATGGTTCTATAGCTATTTGGATCATGTTGGTTCGTAGATAAACAAAGGGGACAAAAATAATGTGACGTCCATGCATGTGGGAATCCATGAGAAGTCACTATATCAAAGAGATTAGCAATATATGTTTCTAGGAGAATTTGACTACGATGAAAAAATTTATTCTTAGGTGCTAAGTTAGCATATATACCTATGTTGAATTTGAAAAAGCTTGCAACACCATATAATTTGTGAAGATACATTTTTTTGGAATAAGGGTAAAGTGTGGGTTTTGAAAGGGCCCACAACCTTGAACAATGAAGAAAGGGGAAGAGAAAAGAAAGAGGAGAAGTCCCGAGTAACACAAGGGAGAAAGCAGGAGAGACCACAACAACAAGAGAGGAAGTTGCCTCGTGATATGAGTCGTGAGAAAACAAAACAGAGAAGAAAAGAGAGTAGAAAACCTACAGCTGAAACGAAAGCAGCAGGGAGAATAAAGAGGAAGAGAGGAGAAGATGCAGCCCCTACATAACTTCCAAATGAATAAGTGGAGGCCACATAAGGAAACTACAAAAAAGGTAGAAGAATGGATATAGAGTCAAAGTCTGCCCTTCTTTCCCTTCTTCGAACGTATAAACTGTCAATTTTCCGAAGAATGCTCCTTTGAGCCTAGTGAATGCGGCAAGGCCAATTCCAGAGGGGATCCCTTCAGTGTTTCCTGATTTAGAGGAAAGAGGCCATTTTTCCTGAGTTAGAATGATCAAATTCGTGAGGTCTCTTGACTCCCGGATTGGATTTTCCCCGAAAGGGACTCTACATGCTTGACCCAAAGACAACACTAAAACCAAAGCAGGAGTGGGTTGAGCCACAGTCGTAGGATCAAAACTCTTAGTTTCCTGAACATTCGTGTCTAAGTCTAAGTCCTCATCTAGATCAGGGGGGCTCCAATATTTGGAAGATTTTTTTTTTGTAGGTTGGGCTTTCTTGTGAGGACAATAAGACTGAAGGTGACTCTGGCGTCCTGCAATTCCTGCACCTGGAAGCCGTATTTTCATAGTCAAGGGGTTGAACATGTGACAAGTCCCCCATCTTGAGGGTTATCTTGTCCGGAAGACCTTTGCTTAGATCAACCTCAATGCATATTCTAACAAAAGTGAGCAAACCACCATGAAATCTTGTATCACCATGTGTTATAAATTTCCCTATACAATTTTCAATCTCTTCTACAACAAGGTAGAATTGGAGAGGAAGGTTGGGTAGCCTCATGCGAAATGGAGAAAGAGCACGGGTCAAAGAGAGGGAACCAAGGGGTGGTAAACAACCTAGCCAGACGCCAGAACCACAGGCCTTCATTCAAGGCCCTTTGATAATCTTCTTGTTCCAAGAACAAAATGATGAAGAAACCTCTTGCACAAAAAAATGGTTGCAATTTTTGGTCCAGTTGGAGTGAATCCATTGGATAAGAGCATTTGTTGAAGGCCAAACACCATTAAATCTGCAAATGAGGGCATTTTTTTCCAAGTTAGATTTGAAAATCAGGGACTCATTCCCTGTAATCTCCAATGCAGGGATTCCACGCTTGTTCAACTATATAAGCTGGGGAGGAGAATTGGAACCAGCAGAGGGAGCAACATTTTTGAACGGAGCATCCTTGAAAGTTGTCATGTTGCGAGCTTTGGCTCATCATTTTAAGAAACCCATCATAGAAATCATAGAATCTTGGGTTATCCCGTAGGCGACTAGAGGGGAATCATCCGGAAGCATTTTTCTCGCAAAGGAGAGGCCAAAGGAACCAAGCTTAAGACCCAGTTTAAGAGAAATAATGCATTGAATCTCCAGACCAAAAACATGTCGATGTGTTTGTAGGCAAAGGGTAGAACCAGAGATAGTGTTGACGAGTATTTGAAAATCCACTGAGCCGACAACGGAGGCTGAGAAACTACCTGAATAGGTACAACTTGATACTGGTTGGGAAAAATATCAACAAGCAGCTCCCAACTCACAGATTGCATGCTCGCCAAAGTAGGGGAGCCATAAATCCTCTCATTATCTTGAGCTTGAAACAGGGGTATCATTCCCACATAACACCGATCCTCTCGAGAAAGAGCAAGAGCTGGCCTATACAATCCAACCAGCCACGCCACCACAGCTAGGTTTAGGCGAGGGAAAATGCCATCGCTTCAATCGCAAAATTTAATCTTTTAAGATACATTGACCGTATAATTTGTAACTTTTATTTTATGGGACTTTCACATTGTGAAGATGTTCTCCATCATATGCAATCACAATCTAAGTAATAATTTTCATTGTATAAACCCGTCAGCAAATCATGACTCAAAATTTTTCCCAATTCATTGAAATCAAAATGAAATATTCTTCAATTAGGTCCATGAGACCTAACAATCTATGTGACCACGATGGATACAACTATCTCAAATAACAAAAGAAGATAATCAAGAGTCAAATTGTTTCTTTATGAAGGTTGTTCCTTCTCTTACTGGTTTGGATTATCATCTCCCCTAACATTTGTATCCTAATCTGTTTTAATAGCTTCAACCTAAAGCCAACTCTCAATGATTATATATACTTGACTTGAATGCCCTTGTAAGTTGGACGTTCAAGGATGAAATGATCCTCCCATTTTTCTTTAGGGGTCTCACCAATCTCACATACAAGTTTGTATGAATTACTCCTTAATTGAGCTATGAGAGTCTTCTCCCTCCATTTGATTTCAGCCCCTATGTATGCCTTTTCGTAATGTTCATATGTCATATTGAATTCCATCAAATAACAGTGTTGTTCCCTACATGTTTACTTTCTCCACAAGCCTATTCTAAAATACAATCACATAGTTTTTAATTTCTTTGTTAAGGTTTCAGCATTCATTTAAACTAATATTCTATCTACTCATCAACTTATGGTTCTGTCTCACCCATGTGCAGCTCTTCTTCCATTGCAGTCATGGGCCACCTATCCGTTTCCATGTTTTATGTTTTCCTCAAGCAACATAGTAACCTAGTTATAGAAGCTGCCTCTAATGGGAAAGAGCATGTTTCTGCAAGGAATATTTCGTGGGGATCAAATCTTTGATTTTTAAGTTTGCAATCAGGCGCTTCTAGATCCTTTCGATTTGCCTTCATTTTAAATTCACAATGCGACTAGCCTATAGTTCACATCCATATAACACCAATGGGGTTACAGGTAACCCAAAAAGGGCCTTGGTCTTCTGGTCCCGTAACTCTGCATTCCTACAATTATTTTTTAATGCATAATTAGAGCTGCTCAATCTTTACTCTCCACATTAAAGAAAGAAAACAAATGCAGAATAGAAAGCAGACAATGCAGCTTTATCTATACAGAAATGGAGGGCTTAGCGAGAGATTTCAGAAGCAATAAACCTACCATTTACTTTGACTCTCTGTGTTTTGTGCCCGGAAATTTTATATGATGCATAGTAGCCATTCTCAGTCATTTACCGCTCAATCGTCTGTCATCCTCTCTTTTATTCACCTCATTTAACTTGGAATAAACAGGGAAAGAGTGATACTAATATTATCATTCAATCATCAAAGCAATCAAAATATATGTCACGTTTGGGAGTTCTGACAGAGATCTGTAAATACGTCTTCGTAGTCATATCAACAGGGCAGTGTTTTCTGGCATCGCTACATCAAAATACTGAAAAAAATCTTAAATCATTCCTGCTTTTCCACATGCTCCCCATTTGAGTCAACTATCACCGTAGGGGCATATGACAAGGGGTCATTTTATGCTCTCAGAATTCTTACTATCATTTGAAAAAATCCTAGAAAAATCCTAGGGAGGAAGTGGTCGAAAATTTTATCATAGCCCTTGACCCTACATGCAATATTACCCCTTTATCCACGGCTAAACCTGCTACTGAATTTCTTTCTGCTTGATGTGTATACAGTCTTGGATATTTAAGGCTTCCCCAGTTCTTATTATCTCTTGAACTATCTCATCAATACTCGTGTCTTTGTTATACCTGCCATGCCCACTACCTCCTGCCGGTCCGAGATTATCACTGCCTTGTCAAACTTATCACATTTTAGGCTGGTCTCTTCCAAATAACCTTGGGCTTGGTTGGCCCATTCCCTCTCATCTCAGGGGTTTTTAATGGATGTTAAGTATGATAGCATATTTTTGATGCAATTTGTACATTGTTGTGGGAAAAAATGTACTTAAAAATCATCGCAATGGTTTTTCTTGGCAGGTCCAAGTCACAACACTATGCTATCCCATATACTCTCTGTGAACAAAAACAATCAAGTACCTTCTAGTTCTTCAAATCCCAAAGTTTCAAACATCGATAATATAGAATTACTGACTTTTCCACTTCTTAAATATTAAATTTTACCAATTGGTAAAATTTTCAAACTCATTAACCCCTGATGTTATCAAATGTACATAGTTCTGCCGTAATCATGAAAGCTTCTTTTGATTAATGGTAACTACTAAATTTTTCTAGAGAATTCATGTATAATATTTCTATTTCTTATTTTATTAAACGGAAATAATTGACAAATATTTCCACCTCATCTTCAGATGAAATAAATGTCAAGCATTTTTTGCATGTCAATTAAATTTTTGGCTAAGGTGCACCTGAAAGTAGGCATTTTGAGATACAGAGTGGTACAGGCACAAATCTAAGCACAACTTCTTGAAAATTTCGCATACTTGGTGAGAATAATCAATATTGTAAACCAATGGAATGGTAAAGTCAAATAAGCTAAAACAAGAAAGGATAATACAACTAAGGATCTCTGACAACCTTTATTAAGTAGTTTTTAAGTTTGTCGATAAAAATGCAAATTCTTCTAAATGAGGAAAAGAATAATGACGTATATTTTATTCTGAATAATAGCAGTAAGAAAACTCACACAAGGTGAGGCCTGAATTAATCTCAATTCCAGAACTCGGGCAGAACATGGTGACAATGGAAAACTACTAGTATATGGCAACTTAAAATGGAAAATGCGATCTTGCAAAGGTATTTAAATTTTTACAATGAAAGTTGTCAGTGCCAGCTGTCTGCAAATGGTATAAGGTCACAGGCATTAAATTTTGGGGTGAATACCTGGATAAAATTTTAAAACCCATCATCTGTGGCTCCAAGCACAAGTTAGATGTCGATAATAGTAAACTGCCTTTATTAATGGTAACCCTGATAACTCTCAACAGTATTTTTCAATTTACATTTTTTCGAAGATCATCTGTCTTAGGACTCTTAACTCTTGCAAGAAAGCCTAGCAGAAGTCTTCATAATCATTAAGAGGACCCCACACAGTTTTTTCTACTTCTTCCCATGAACTAGCATTCCTCAACTCCTCCCATAAACTGAATATAGCTCCCATCACATTATCATTGTGCAGGAGACAATAACACCTGCATAAAAGAAGTGGGAGATCATACCCTGCATCAGAAAGTTACTACTGAAGTTGATTTGGGATTTCTACAAGTCATTGCAAAACAAAAAGATGCATGTTAGAAAGCCGGATAAATAACTACTGCCCCAGAAACTGAAACACTAAATTGGACCTTTGCTTCACTAACTTGTAATGGAAGCAATGATATTTATCCATTCAAAGATCAAACATACATTGCTTGGTATGAAAGTCGCTCTGACTTTTCAGAATCAGCTCGAAAAACACCTTCCAAAACCTGTGCTTCTTGATTGCATTCTAGTCTTGCACGAAAAGGAAGTTTGTAACTTAATAAAAAGTGTTTAAGAAGTTCTGAATTGCCTCTAAACACGTCCAAATATATAGCAATAATCTCGTATACAGGATCCCCTACACAAACACAATATGGAATTGATGTTAAGCTTTTCACGCTATACAAGAAATCGCCGGTGTATAGGTGCAATTCACTTTTGAGCTAGTAATTTTATCTACAAGTAGGAACTACCAATCTGCTTACAACCACCAAATCTATTTTTTCTTACATTTTGGTGAGTTAGATATGATGTCTTATACCATCTTCGTTCTCAGCATTCAAAATAAAAAAACTAAACATCATAGGACATAAGAACTAGAAGCATTCTAGACTCGACTCAAAAATTAACAGTTCGAAATTGCTGTCTTGACTAATCAGAATGGTTGACATAGAAAAACCTTGACATGAGAACAGAAATTTTATATCAACCCAAATTACAGGGAATGAAGACTAGAAAAAGACAAGTACATATTTCAAGATATTTTTCCTTGAACACCCAAATAAGCAGCTAAATAGCAATAAGCTAACTTTACAAAGCATTACAAACACTTTATGGCAAGGACAGAAAATATATACGTACTGCTTCCTTGAATTCTTTTTAAAAGTAAAAAAGCTTATCTTGATTAGAAAGATTAAATAACTTAAGCCTTTCAAGAAAAAACAAAGGAAATATATTAGAAGGAAGAGCACTATCTAACTGAAAGCAAAACAAATATATAGAAAAAATAGTTTGGCGACTGATGCAGAATCACAAGGGCGCCAATCAATGTTCCAGAGTTGAAGCAAACCCAAAACATGGTATGTCTAGGCATGAAGAAACCAGATGCACTGAAGAGCCAAAATGACATGCTGTCTACCAGACTGCTCACCCAAACCAGCTCCATTGAAATCCATTATGGGTTTTCCTTGATGCTGAAGAATTTGTGGAGAATATTTTCCTTCACTACTGCAGGAAAGTGCAAACATTTGATGATTCAAGGGTTTTCCACAAGGCTGTTGAGGGAGCTTGCTTCATCACGAGAGATATCAGCAATCATACTAACGGTGTCAATGTAATGAATATACTATATCGCAATATAACAAGTTGCATAAGAAGGAAAACAAAATTGACATGCAAATAAGAGCAAGTCCACAAAATAAATGAAATAAATAGCAGAATACTGAAATATAAAACTGAGCCAATTAGAAGGGGCAACCTCCACAATCCTTACAATAAGAACAGAATTTGGAATATATGATTAATATTATCATAACACCACCTTCTATGCATACCATAATTAGATTATGGGATCACCATAATCCAACTAAGCCTCTACTACTCCTGCCAACATGCAACCTGGAGATTATAAATGATTAAGTTAAAGGCTATTTGCACCTTAGGTTGGCCACACACCATAGGCTAAGGGCTTAGTAATTGAGGGAGGTCCTCAAGGTAGATCCTTCGTTCAAAAACCTGGCAAAACTCACTGATAACTCATGAGTTCTCACGAGCCAACTCTGAGACGAAAAATCATGCAAAACTCGCCGAGCTGAGTGGGGAGAGAACTCGGCGAATTTTGCCAAATACTTTCGTCATTACACAATGAAACTCGCCAAGTTTTCCGTGTTGGCTCAATTGGGAATGTATTTAATGCCCAATAAAAAAAAAAGAATTCATTTTTACACTTGCACCTGCGATTTTGTGATTTTTGCTTTGCAAATACAGTGAATACATTATACAGTCAAGTGAATGAGATTGAATCGTTGATTGGAGCTAGGGTTTTCAGCAACTGGGCGAATTCAGAAACAAAGTTTAGAGCCACAGTTTTTGGCATTTGAGCATTATACAATTACAGGGTCTACCTTGCATTATACAGCAAACTTGTAACTCGGTATAATGTCCCCATTTTCAAACTAGCACAAATTGAAGACTTCTTGCCATTTCTCTTCCTATGGCCTAGAAGGAATTGCTCAAGGGAAGTCCTTTGGTTTCGTTTTTTATTTTCTTTTATTGTTATCAATGGTTTTCTTTGGTGTTTTACTCCCAAAGGCAGGTCGGTCAGCTGGGATTATAATGCTCCCAACATGAAATTAAAAGATAAAGTAAAGCTCATTAAGAGGTTGGCAAGGTTGGGAAGTTTCCAACATGGAAATAGAAGATAAAGCAAGCTTAAGAGGTCGGTCTACACCTTATGACTCTTGGCGCCAACCAAAGGGTATAAGAGGAGTCTTAGGGGCTCATTTGCACATCACTTTTGGCATATATACTTTATCTATTTGGACTCTAGGGCTGTTTGCTCTATTTCCAACTCCACTAAGGGCGAAAATCCATAGTGTGGCATCCAAGGAGGACAGCAACCTTCCTTGTGGCATTTGGAGAACAAAACTCTCCAAATTGGGTGGTGTGAAGGAGAATATTGAAGATCCTCTTGTTGGTTTATATCTAGGGCATCAAGAAGAAGACCTACAAAGAGCTTTTGCATGATTTTGAGTCCCTCTCCTAGGGAGCGACTAGGGTTGAAGTCATTTTAAGTGCCTTCTAGGGCATGACACTCATTTATTATTGGATATTCATATTTGGTCATTGTTGGGGTTTGGAAACCTCCATTTTGATTATTTCTCTTAGTTGTACTTCTGTTGTTAATAAATAATTTTCTAGCTGAGTATTTGCTTGATTTTCATGGTGGAAATTGTTCTAAAGTATCCCTAAAAGGTTTATAAATGTTGTGGATGAGTTTAAGGGTGTTATTTGGGTGAAATCTTGTTGTTTACAAGCTGTTGTTCCTAAAATCAGATTACCATACTGATTTAATTTTCAGTTTGCTGGTCCAAAAATCATATTTAATTCAGATTGGGGTTTGTGTTATTTCCTTGTTTTTCAGTTTCAGCCCTAGAAAGGGACATTACACTTGGAAAAAAACAGCAAGTTTGAAACTGAAACAAAGATCAAATTTCAGAGCATACAATTTGAGATTATTTATTTTTCTAAGTTTCTAAACTCTAGTTTTAATTTCTTCTTTTCAAAATTCCATATTCAAGTGCTTAAATGAAAATCTTTTGCTTCTTCCATTTATTAACAGCTAGGGTTTCCATCTAAAACCTTTTTTTGTTTTTATAGGGTTTCTACTTTCTACTATTTACATTTGCAAGAATGGCATCCAGTTCAGGCTTAGATACACTTAACAAGCCTAAGTCTAATGACCCTTCCTAGAAGCATTGTGAATGAGTAAAGAATATTTGTGTGATATGCAACTATTGTGGGATGAAGATAATTGGAGGTTGCAGTAATCGCATTAAACAAAGCACGTCGCTCAAATACCAAGAAAAATATGGCGGTGAAGGCAAGTGCTTCTTGAGGATTGACAAGAGATGGCCGCATTACCTTGCATGAGTTTTAAGGAGAAAAAGAGGAAAGTTGAAGCACTTGAAGCCCTAGTGAATAGGAGGGCAGCAAGAGATGATTATGACACTCGACACTTATTTTAATGCCCCTCTAGGGGGTCAAAGTCGGGGATGGGGATGGGGCTCATCGACCGAAGGTGGTTCAAGTACCTTTTGTGTTCTTCGAAGTACTCATGGGTCACAACCTTCACTCGAAGGTGCGCCTTGGAACCGGGTAGTACACAAGGAAGCAATAGCTAAGGAAAACTTTTCGTATCACGACAACATTCCATTTAATGTGGTGAAAAGCTCATACTATAAGAATTTAGTCGCTACTCATGATTTGAGTTCCTTGTTGGAGGATTCTCAGTAAAACATATGCAAGGCATTGTAAAAGAACAAAAAAAGCATGGCAAAAGAAGGGTTGCACCATTTTGTTTGATGGGTGGATGGGCTACATATTGATTAACTTTTTAGTGGCTTCAAGTGGACAATTGGCCTTTTTGAAGTCAATTGATGCATCCCACCAAGTGAAAAACGACAATGCTTTGTGTGATACGTTGGATGATGTGGTAATGGAAGTGTAAAGAATGTTGTCCAAGTTGTGAAAAACAACACAACATATGTAGCTACAAGGAGACTTCTTGAGGAGAGGTACCCTATACTTTTGTGGACCCCTTATGGCACCCATTGAATTGGTTTTCTACTTGAGGACATAAGAAAGATGACATGGGTGAAGAATGTAGTTGAAGAGGCAAGAAATATTACAAAGTTCATCTACAATCACCCTTGGATGCTAAGCTTGATGAGAGCACACCAACAAAAAGGAGCTTGTGCGAGCAAGAGTCACTCAATTCGCCACCACCTTCATCACGATGCAGAGCATTCAGAGCCTCTCTAACATCTCTTAAAAACATGTTTGTGAGTACACGGTGGTTGGAGTCTTCCTATGTTAGTTAACGCGAATAAGAAAATCATTAAGGTAGCCTTAAATTTAATCAAGGTTTTATTTATCATTTTTTTATAATTGTTTTAGCTTAAAATTTTAAATTTCATTTAATTTTGATTCTTGAATTTAAAATTTTGCATTCTTTTATTTTAACTTTTAGGTGTTAGAGCCTTTGGTTAGAGTTCTACGGGTGGTCAAAGGGGAGAAAATTCTAATGGTTTATTTGTGCCATGGATATGGCCAAGAAGGCCATAGCAAAATATTATGGCCAAAATCAAAGAAAATATGAACCCATTTGGTGCATAATTGATAGGAGATGGAACAAGCAACTCCATCAACATATACATGCAGCTGACCTCTACTAACAAAACATGGTAGTTTTCCTATTCACCATCATTTAAGGCCCATGAGAAAGTTATGGATGGCTTTAATACATGTATAAAGAAGATGATCCTTGACGAAGAAATTAGAGATGCAATTGTTGATGAGTTAAAAATTTATAAGACTGCAGAGGGGAGGCTCTTTTTGCGGCTCTATGCATGAAAAGAAGAAACACCACTCAACCAACTAAAAACAAATTGAGTCATTTGTTTTTAGTCTCATTACACATAGAACTAGATACTAGAATTCTTTCATTTATTCAAACCTAGTTGAGTTACAAAATTATAAATGTCTTACTTGTAGATTTTGGTGAGAAGATTATGCTGCAAAAACACCAAATCTTAAGAAGCTAGCCATCTACATTTTGTCAGTTGTGTAGCGCTTCTGGATATGAACAAAATTGAAGCATGTTTGAAGTTGTTCACACAAAGAAACACAAAAGAATAACACAATGCATCAGTGACCTTGTTTTTGTGCAATAGAATGTCTTCATATGAGACAAGTGGAGGGTGTAGCGAGTCATGAGGCAATTGACTTGGATGATATCGATCCATATGCCAAGTGGATTATTGATGATGTTGAGTCCATGTTTAAAGAGGACATCGCAGAGTTGGAGAGGGAGGTAGAGGAATCGATGGCATCGAGAGGCAACAAACATATCGAGTTAGAGGAGTTGGCGAGGATGATAATATCTTTGCAGATGATATTGTTGCAAAGGAGGAATCTTTACCTTCCACTTCCAAAGGGTAGCAGACTTATTCTAGGAGTTGGAGATGATTGTAATTTGTATACTTCATATTTGATAGTAGTATATTTTGGTGCATTGAGGACTTTTCACTATAGTCGTAATTTGTACTCTTTTTGGTCAAAAATAATAGAAAACATACTTATGCATTCTTTACAATTGATTTTCATGCAATGTTTTTCATGTTATTCAAGTTTATTTTATGAAGTTATATGTTTTTTAAAGTAGCAATAAAGTTGTCGAGTTTGCCGAAAAAACTCTTGAGTCTCAAGTAACGAGTCAAATTTTGGGTTGTTGAGTAATGTTTAAGTACGAGTTTTTGAACTATGGGTGGACCCAAGTGGCTATTCCAATTGAAACCCTCGTTGGATACCTAGGTCTTCATCCCAATTGTGTGAGATGGTTTATTGAAAGAGGGTGGCTATTCTAGCTTAGAGTTTTGCCCTATTTGCAACAATCCTCTAGTTGTATTCTTGTAGAGCACCCTTAGTGATTTTTTTATTCTCATAAATGTGATGAAGAGCTTGATAGATATCGGGTGGTGTGATCTAAAGCATGGGGTCCAAGATGGTAGGTCGAGGACAGCCCAATAACTAGCTAGAAACTATGGGTTATAGAATATGCAATGGGTAACTATTACAAAAGTGAACAAAACAAATTCAAATGCAAAATATAGGTAGAATAAAGAAAGCTTCTATTCAATGAGACAAAATAGGGAAAAGTAGATAGGTGTACAATGTTAACAAGGCTAAGAATGGAGATTCATGTGATCAACAAGGTGACACACTTCCTAACTAATATGTCTAGACTCCCATTAAAACAATATAGATGACCATTTGATGTTAGATGCTCAGGGCATGCTAGAATTATGCTTATGATCCTAGATGTTGATCCCTTTAAGATCGAATGGGTTACAATATATACATCATTACAAGAAGGCAATTACAAAAGAGGACAATTACAAATTGGTTTGTCTTTTGTCCGAGTGACGGTTCATCTTATTGTAGAGTTTGATGGTTGGAATTTCCGTGTTGTAATATACTAACAAATGCTCGGATGTGGTGTGAACCTAGAAGTATATCCTAGCATATTGTGAAGCAATGGAGGGCTTCCACATGGTTGTGGAGTTCCGATGGTCCTACGCAACATCGGGGAGCTATGTGATATGCCGCATGGCAAGGGTACCACAAGGCTACACAAATGGTGCCGGATGTTGTGTGGCTGGAGAGGACAAAGTCCCTAAGAGGAGCACATGCACCGATGTGGCTACACACGCACCATTTGCCCTTTTGTGAGGAGAAACGGTCTCCATTACATCTTTGGTCAGCAACTATGGAAATTGAACCCGAAGTTGTTGAAGATTGTACCACTTAGCTTGATCAATGTCTTGTCTTGCTTTGACCCCTTTAAACAACTCACGTGTGCCTTGGGCAGTGTGCATTGTTGTGATTTTAACAATATGATCCTTGAGAGATGTTTGCAAGTGTTCAAGATCTAGGTCTAAAAGATGTTAAGAAGTTATTGGCTCAAGCAAAGGTGGAAAGTATGGTTTAAGGAGTTCCACATTAAATATTGAATGCAGTCCCAAATACCGTGGCAATTCAAGGATGAATGTGTTCTCTCCAACTACACACGATCTGGTGAAAGGACCATAGCATAGAGGCTTGAACTTCCTATGAGGACCCTTGAAGCGTTCCTTCGATGAATACAACCATACTTCATCACCCACCTTGAACTCATGAGTTGTGTGATACACGTCATGGTGCTCTTTTTACTTTTGTTGGTACAAGAGTATCTACCGATGAACATGTTGGATGTGCTACAAAACCTTTGTGCCTAGTCCAGTTTTTTTCATGTGTATGTGACTCCTTGTCAAATGGCGCGCAATAGGATATGTCGAGGATGCGATTGGATGGAACCTAAGACATGTTTTGAATGGATTATGCTCCATAGAACTATGCAAAGATCTATTGTAAACATATCGGATGTAAAACCAATTGTCATCCCAAGTGAGCATGTTTGCACAATTGTACATGCGCTGCGAAAATGTATAAGTTTGTCGTTGACAACTTCAAATCGTCCTTGTATTTAAGGATGAAATGTTGAAGACCGGTCTAATTCTGTACCCATTGTGTCCCACAAAGCATGTTCGAATGACTAAAAAACAACTAATCACGATTAAGCATGATGGATGTTGTTAGTTCAAAGAGAACACAAACGTGATAGAAGAATGAGCGTGTGGTTTCTTGTACATTGATGCTCTTCTTGCAAGCAACCATGATAGCCATCTTTGAAACCTTATCCACTAGAATAAACACGAGTCACTCTAGTGTTTCATCATAGGTAGTGCAAACTCATGAAACACATATTGATAAATTCTCAAAGCCTAGATAGAACAAGAAAGAGTGTGTAAAGTCCCAACTTCATGTTTGTGAGGTTGGCGATGCAACAAAGAATGCACAACTTGATATGGTGCTCAATGTCTATGTGCATGTGAGGCCAATAGAAGTGTTGTTGAAGTGTTGCTAGTCTCTTGGTAATGCAAAACCGTGATGTCTTGGCATAGTGCACCTCCCGGATAAGTCATTGGCGAGTTGCACTCTCAAGAACAAAAAGATATCCAAGATTGTCGAACATGTGGGAATTGGGAACTTGTCCACCCTACGTAAGGGCGGTATAGGTTTGTGCAAAGTCATCGTCTGCTAAGTAGAGAGATACCCGATCAAAGAATTTGTGGCCATGTGTGATAAGCACGTGATCAAGGGTAGTTGAGGCAATTTGTTGCCTTGTTCTCTTTTCCCTTTTTGTGCTTGATCATCAAATGAAAAAGTTGCAGTCATCTACTTCATTTGGTGCACATTGTCAACATGCTCTATGTGTGCAAAAATTGAAGTGGTTTATGATTAGAATGGATGATTGTATCCTTACCCAAGATTTATTGACACCATTGTTTGACTAATTGCATGATGGTTCATAACTCTTTTTCATAGGTTGAATAACGTTCAACCGTATCGTTGAATGTCTCTAAATTATAGGCAATCGGGTGTCCATGTTGTGTAAATATTATACCAAGTACATAGTTTGATGCATCGATCACCGAATCTTAAAGGGTTGGGCAATATCGGACATTTCTAAAATAGGGGTTGCATGAAAGGTGATGCCTAAGCTCCTCAAATTCTTGTTGTTGCATAGGTGTCCAAAGTGGAATGTTGCTTCAGCGCAGATGGTATGGGTGAGGGACCGTCATATGCATGCATCAGAACCCAGGAAAAACTTAAGGTAGAAGTTCACAAGTCCAAAAAATCCTCAACTCGTTGAGATTGCTTAGAGGTGGCCAATCTTGGATTACTTTGATCTTCTCTAGATCTACATGGACGCTTGCATGGTCATTGATGTAGCCTAGATATTGAATTTGCATGGCATTGAATGTACAATGTAGAGCTTGACTTACTGACTTGTGTTTACATAATGTGTCTAAGACACGTGCAATGTGTTCCACATGCTCCTCCTAAGTCTTGTTGAAGATGAGGATGTCATCCAAGTAAACAATGACAAAAGACTTAGTGAAGGGCCGAAGTATGTCATTCATCAAGTGCATGAATGTTGGTGCATTGGTCAAACTAAAGAGCATAACCAACCATTCGTACAATCCTTCCTTGGTCTTGAATGTTGTCTTCCACATGTCTTCGAGATGGATTGGTACATGATGGTGACTTGACTTTAGGTTGATCTTGGTGACGTATTGTGCACCTCGGAGCTGGTCCAAGGGGTCATTAATGCACAACAATGGTTACTAAATCTTCATCATTATCTTGTTATGTGCATGATAGTCAATGCACAAGAACCATGTGCTATATTTCTTTGGCAAAGGACTATTGAGCTGCCACAAGGAGAAGAGCTTGGCCTAATCTTGCCTTGGTCAAGGAGCTTTTGGATCTGGTGTTGAACTTCATCGTTCTCCCGAATGGGTTTGTAGTACAGTTCCTTGTTTGGAAGAGGGGATCGAAGACTCGACTTGATCTGATGTTTTACCACGCAATGTGTTAGAACGACTTTCATTCTTTGAAGACATCTCCGTAATGCTATAGTAACTTGTCAAGTTGAGGTTTTTGCGACAATTATGAGGCATGGCGCACTAGCAACGATCAATTGCGAAAGGTGTTTGGATGAATGGCATAAATTTTTGCATATGCAAATCAAGCTTATGGCATTCTTTGGCAAAGACCAAAGAGAGTTTAGTCTTTGGAGGTAACTCTAGAATGTCGAAGACATGGTCTTTGAGTTGAACAATCCACATTTGTGGCTTAGCTTGGTAGGTAGCATTGTGGTCAACACATGCTCTTCCAAGTAAGATGTCACAAACCTCCAAAGTGATATGACGCCACAAGTGACTATGTCCTCCATAGCCTTGACTACATACTCGAAACTACATTGTCATCGAACCTGAATTATCTTTCCCTGCTAGAGCCATCTAAGAGAGTAAGGTCGAGGATGTACTTTAGTGGTGAGGCCAAGGCATTGGACTACATCTCACACAATAATGTTCTTTGAGGTCCTAGTATTGATAATGACATGAAGGCGCTGACCTTTAACCCAACATCGGACGTGGAAGAGGTATTTTCGCTCCTTTGAAATATGGGTGGTAAAGGTGTTAGCATTCATGCAAGTAACATTTGGATCATTGTCTTATGCTTCGCAAGACTTGATATAGATTATAGTTAAAGATTGTTGTATGCAACAAACAAAACTTGTGTGAGATGGTGTGGTGTCGGTGGCACCACATTTCACCTTTGTTTGAAGTTGAAGATGTTGGAGCATTTTGATGTGTGCGAGTCTTCGTAGGCTTCTCTCCCTTGCACAAGATGACCTACTTCTATGTGGGAAGGTTAAATGTTGTATTCGGTGCATGATGCAAGAGTATTCAAGTTCGCTTGCAAACTTGCATCACCCAATACATGTAAGTTAGGACTAAGCTAATTCTAGTATTGTGCAAGGTCTGGTTTGTGCCACATCTTTATTGTTATGCTTTGTCAGAAGCTTCATTTTGCATTTATGTTTGTAATGAGTGCGCAACATGCATGCGTGCAATAGTCACTTGTACTATTTTGCACCATTTGCTAGCACACAAGTGTTTTGTGACTTGCGCCTTCCTTTGTAGCGAGCATATCTTTGTAATGGTTTCATTCAAGTTTGTAACCGTGCAAAAATGTCATGTAAAAAATTCAAATTTGTTTTATGATTGTGGCAAGTTTGTAATGCCCCTTTTTTGAACTAATTCATTTTGAAGACTTCTAGCCCATTCCACTTTCCGTGGGCCAAAAGAAGGTGAACAAGGGAAGTGTTTGTTGATGTTTTTAGTCTTTTTTGTGAGCATTTACCTTTTTCTTTCGTGGTTTCTCTTATGAGGCAGGTCGGTTGGGTTGGAGAGGTGAAAAGACAAGTTAAAAGATTAAAGCAATCATCCTTAAGAGGTTGGTCTTGGGAAAGACTCCCTAATTGACCTTTGGCGCCACCAAGAAGCTATATAAGGGGTCGCTTGGACTCATTTTGGGCATGCATCTTATTATAATTTTACACTTACTTGGTTTTTGGGTTGATTGCTCAATTCCATTCCACTAGAGGGTGAAAATCCTTTGGTGTGGCACACAAGGAGGACAAAACCCTTCCTTGTTCAAGTTGGAGAACGAAAACTCTCCAATTGGTGGTTCCTAAGGGCTTCAAAGAAGGTGATCTTGTTGGTTTGCAGCTAGGGTTTGAAGGAGAAAGAGTTGTCAAGGTCTTCTACATCAATTTTGCACCCTCTCCTAGGGTGGCGACTTGGGTGGAGGGTTTGAGTGCCTTCTAGGGCACATTTGGGTCATTGGAGCTGTTCTTCACTTTCCTCATAATTTATAAGGCTGATTTCTCACTTCATTGGTATTTTTGGGGTTTTGGAATCATCATTTCCAACCCTTAATGTGAGTTGTACTTCTGCTGATTATTTAATTAATTACAGCTGTGGTTTATCACTTGTTTCTTATTTATTTTTAAGTATATTGGCTGGATAAATATCTTCATGGTTGGATAAAATATTTGGAAGCATTCTATGTCATTTTTAGCTTGTTATTGCATGAGAATTGATGTCATTAAGTGTTGTTACAGTTCGCTGCCATAGGAGTAATTTTCAGCTGGTTTTGAAGGGTGTGTGATGCCCTAAAAGTGTGATTTTCAGTTCGCTACTAGGGTTCAGAGCTGTTATAAAAATCTGATTTATCTCATTTGGGTTTGAGGCCAAACCCTTATTTTCAGTTTCAGCCCTAAAAGGGATATTATAACGGTATCAGAGCTTCGGTCCTCTCAGCCTGCAGGGTTTCATTCAAAAGGAATAGATAGATGGCGAACATACATGAGAGGTTTGCCCTAGGGCAAAAAAGATTGGCGAATAGGATGACAGTTGATCCAAGCCATGCAAAACCACAATGGAGAAGGAAGTTCTTCGAGAATTCATAGTATGAGGCAGCTCTTAGGGTCAAGCTTTGGAGTTGTTGCTAGGCCATCTCATCCTACCTTCCTCCCTAGGAAAGAAACAATTCCAAAGATTGAGACACGACATTCGGTGGGAGATAACATAGATATCATCTATGAGTACCAGTGGCTCTTCCGGATGAGATTCGTGATGCCATGTCACTCACCGAGTACATAGGGTTAAAGAATGGTAGAGTGAGAATTGGACCAAGGTCTAAACACCAGGCTGTACCAAAGAAAAATGGAAACATTTTCTAGCCCTTGAGGGAAAGAATCCCTCCATTATGATCAAAGAAGAAGGAAAACACTCAAAGTTGTTGGGCATGGATAGGGAGCAGCCCATGGGAGCCCTAGAAGTATCTATTATTACTCCTAAAGTTGATCCCTTGACTGATTTTCAAAACAGCAGTGTGTGGGGCCATGGGTTCGGTGAAGAAACCATGGGCGTGAGGCCAACAAAGAAGAAAAATCAGATTTACAAGGTGGTGAAGAGAAGTTGAAGGATGAAGCTCAATTGCCAAAGGATAAAGAGGATGATCAGCTCATAATCATGTTCCATCATAATCATGTTCCTTGAGTATTTCTAAAGGCTTTACTCCTTGTGGATATTTCTAGTTTGATGATATTTGATGAAAAAATGAAGATTTAGATTGTTGTTAGATATTTGGATGATCGTAGCTTGCACATATTGGGACTAAATCATGTTGAGCATTAGGACTACCCTATATGTGTAGATGTTGGAAGCAGTGTTTGCAAGCCAAACTAATTTGTCTCATAAATGTCCAAGGCTTTGCAAGGTTATTAGTATTGGATTCAATGTATTCATTGAAGACATTGGTAGAGCTTTTCACACAACATAGTAGTAATATTCTATTCAACATATTCAATAACATAGGTTACATTATATAGATTGTATGAGCTCCTATTTTAAAGGACTCTCAACAAACTATCAAGCACATATTATTTGTACTACCCAAGAATGGTGGGTTGGTTCAACAATCCAACCAAAAAACTAATTAGCCCATATGTGTGAGTTGTTAACACAACTCACTTAACATTAGTTATATTATTACCCACTAATCATATATATGCTCACTATAATTCCTAACATTCCCCCTTAGTGTGAACATGGGAAAAAGCACACCATTGGCTGAAACTGCCATGCATTCTTTCTTTACTACGAGACCGATTCTTCATCCCCCGAGAGTCGTCCCCATGAGACGGATTGCGGCCTTCTTTCCGGTTCTACCCACTAGTGGAGGTACTAAACGAGAGCCTTTCTGACCCAGATACAGTGCATAGATCAGTTTGTCCCCGATTGGACCCTCACACTTCTCTCAATCACACTTCTCTCGATCACCGCCAACAGAATCGGATGCACACACGTACTAGAGGGCAGTCCAACTCCATTCGTCCTCTTGGCCATCGCGTCAATCTCAGAGCTCAGCAGGGAAGGAGGCTTCCACCCCCTCGTCGGGTTGTCAGTCCATCATGCCTCTAATGTCGGGAGGGTGTGGCTACCATTCGTGATTAGACCATTGGTCCTTGTTTGTCCCCCCTTCATTCCCTTCTTTGCTTCCCTCGTTTTTCTCCCTGCTTGCTCCATTGCTCCCGCTTTGTGGGGTATTTAGCTTCGGGTTTCCTTTCTACTGTCTTTTCTTTTCTTTTTTGTTTTTGGGAACTCGTTTTGAGTTGTCCCCGCTCGCACTTTGTATATTGTTTGGGTTGCAATCCCATTGACCTACTTTTGTGGTCATTCATTGGACATTAATATATTTATCTTATCTTATCTTATCTGGATCTTTTTGCACAAGATGACCCGCTTCACCACATTGAATCCATCACTGGAAAATCACACTTCCACCAATGCACCTACATACGAGAACTCAACAATTCCCACTTTCAATTCCAGTGAACGTTTTTCATCGGCCGATCGATGAAGAAGTCCAACAATCGAGAGGATCTCCACGGTCAAAGGATCTCTACAGCTAGCTGCCCTCATATACAATCGTTCTTAGTATCCAAAATATACATTCTCCTCGTTTCAAACTTTAGCAGCGAATTAATGCCTCATTTTATTTCTACACACACCACATAACTGAAAAAGAAATACCACCATAGTAAAGTGCGGCCTGTTTTTGGCGACTGACGAGAGGTCATTGAATGACCTCCTTCCTCTGTTGCCTCCAACCTCCAATAAGAAGCTTCTAACTCAGCAAATTTGGACTTTGAGGCTCACTAGTTTCCACAATGTACTTTATTTTGTCTTCCCCCTGTAATGTGAAAAAAACATATTTTCCGTAATGTTGGTTTTAACCGAAAATGTGTCTGTGAGGCAATTTTTTTATTTTTACAACTTTTAACAATAACAATTACTACCTTGAACTATTAACTTGCACTTTCTTTTGAATTTATAATTTTGACTTGACTTACAACTTAATAGCAAACTTTTGACAATCGTACATACAAAATCCTAACTATTAGATTTGACTCATTTTTCTAAGACATTGACTGAAATATTTTAATTGACATTATAATGTAAACGAATTCAGATCTAATAAAACATTAAAACACTATCTAGACGGGACCAAAGACGATTATATAGTCGTTTAGAGTACATATGAACTATAGTGAAAATTGAATGGGAAGACTTTATAATGACTTACACCTAGAATAGACTATGAACTCTAATAAATATTTAACATGAGGAACACTTTGACTTGTGGAAAACCAGATGTAACACTCTGGGAGCTCAAGCCATACGCATTCAACAAATGTAGGAGAGTGTCCAGATCCAAGTATGTGAAGAGTGCATGAAGAAGATACACAGTCCTGAGTTGTGATAAGTCACAAAATGACACCACATGTGTAGGAACAACAATACACGCCGCAAAATGACTTACTCCGAGTAGAGTATCTGCGAATCTACAATAGATATGACTGAGTTTCACTATATGAAGGAGTGGAATTCAATAATACTAGCCAAAAACACAATGAGGAAACATATGTATACTGATTTTGAGTTCAAAAGATCGCCAAATGCATAGTGGTCTATAGTTATAACTCTTGCACATACTCGGATCTTAGAGGAACTCAATAACTAGAGACGATTTGCATAATGGATGGTTGATCCAAAAACAAATTCTCTAGGATGCAAATAAAATTACTCTCCAAGTAATTTTAAGACATGTTGATCTAAGTGTAGAAACCTAAATCTGACTATGCAATTTTAATACTAAAATTGCACTAATTATCCTCTTTCCCGTCATTTTGTTATAATTAGTGGTTTTTCCCGCTAATTAGCTAACATTCCCCTTCATCTCGGTCAATTAACAACACTTCGTTAATTAACTGAATTTTCCCCTCATCCCGAATGCCAATTAACGTCGTTTTGTTAGTTATAATCCTCTTTTAATTAATTAATTAACCATTATTAATTAATTAAGTCTTTCAATCTCGTATTTAATCAATAAACCCTCTTATTGGTTAAATCCCCCTTTCAAACCCTTCAAATTCTACTATTTTCATCTCCAAATGGCTTCTTAATCTTATTTTGGTCTATTAATTAATCCTAGTTGATTAATTAAATCACCCCCAACTCCCATGAGTTGCTAATCTCTAATTAATCTCTTCTAATCATACTTATCCCTTTCTAATTCTACATTCCCTTTATCCCACATTCACTAGGTTGCAAGCTTCTCCAAAATTGGAAAGCTATATAAAGAACCTAGTACACCATGTTTTAACTTACACCATGTCCTTGTAAGACATTTGCACTTGATAAGAGAATTTTCATGTTATTGGAAAGCTTTATTCAAATCTCTCCTTTCTACTTGGCCAAGAGTAGTAAGAGAAGAACCAAAAATGACAATCAAACCATATTGGTGAGATCTCTTCCTCTTCCTTGGAGAAATTCCTTGATTGTGCTTGTGTTCGGTTCACAAAGGAAATATCTACAATTTAAAAGCACATCCAACAATCAAAGGAGGTTTGCATTTGATGTTTGATTTAATGTTTTATGCATAGTTAATTAAGCTTTCCTTTATGCTTTATCATGATGTTTTTGTTTAGATTAGATTAAGCTAGAATCTACTTGGTGTTAGGTTTTTTTAATGGCTTAGTGTTAATTTAATACATGCATACATATGGCACGCCCGGTGGGACACTCCTTGGTCTCATGCGCATTCATTTATTTTTAGTTTAAAAACTTCTTTTCCCCATTTTTACATGCTAGTTCTTTCAATTTGTTAGAATTTCTTTGTTTTTGAGTATGTATTTTAGTGTTTGATAGTGTTGAGTCTTCTTTGCACATATAAAGGTGGGTGGTTGTCAAAATTGGATCTTGGTGGGAAACATTTAAGCTTTTTGTTGTTTTTAGACTTTTTCTTTACATTTTTGAGTACATGTTAAGTGCATTCCCGTGACTATAAAAGTGTATGTGTAACCTATCTTCCGGAGGCCATAACTTTTGCTCCCGAACTCAAAACGACTATGTTGTTTTTGCGACGAAAAGGTCTTGAGGTGAACTATGCAATGAACACATAAATTTGGGATTTAACCTTATAGAAAATTCAGTGTTTCCTTTCTTATAAAACTAGTCATTTTCTTTGCATGTTAGATTCATTTTAATTTGATCAACACCACGTATGCTCTTCTCTTGCGCTTTCGCGACCTTGAGAATTAGAAATGGCTATGACTTGGGATGTTTTTATAACATAATGGTTGTCAATTGTTTAAAAATGGTGCTAACATTTCAAATATTTGTTGAAAATCTCTTTTTGTTATAATTTGATCGAAACCACGTATGCTCTTCTCTTGCGCTTTCGAGCGATCTTGAGAATCAAAACGACAACGATTTTGGATGCTTTTCTAACATTTTGATTGTCATTTGGAAATATGGCTAATGCTTGATATTTTGGTTTAAAACTTCCATGTTGGTTTAATACGATCAAACACCACGTATGCTCTTCTCTTGTGCTTTCGAGCAATCTTGAGAAACATAAATTGTTGTGATTTTTGATATTTCTCTAACATTGTGATCATATGGAGACCTATTAATGGTTTGAATGTATGACCATTTACGCTTGTCAAAGACCAAAATTGAAACGAATTACTAACATTTTATGTAGGTTTCCTCGGTTAAAGAACGACGTTTAAGATAATCACATTTTAAATCAAGATAAAAATAACAACTCACATTGTATTTGCAGGTTCGGATAATGGCTAAAAGCCATTCGCATTAAATTGTGGGAAGTGCTTTGGTTTAAGCCATAAAACTCATTGTGAGGAGTACCACAGAACCCCAAAGTAGTCAGCACATTGAGAGAACTGGTTGACAAAACGGGAAGTGCCCCATCACCTACTTGACTAGAAAAACCCGTGAGGAATGTTAAAAGTTTTCCGTATGAGGCCTCTTTCATTAATTTGATTGTGGGGTAATGGTCCTTTGTTTAGAATTTATTCTAAAAAACGTACCTCTCTTAGACAAGATATTGGTGAGTGTTGAGAACAAAATCCTAGGGAGCCATTTGGCATCGGGGCCAACTTGACCATATCCATTATCATTGATATTAAAATCTTTACTAAGCAAAACTTTGTCTTAGTTTCCACCTTGTTTTAGAACAAGGCGAAACTCCAAAGTTGCGCCGTGTATTTTTGGTTACGAAACATTGTTAACATATTCCCCTTTGCAATTTTGGCTCCCCCTTTATCAAAAGAGCACCATCTAAAGTGTTGCCAAAATTGTACCAACCATTTTTGGATACTTAAACCTTGTTTTCATTAAAACTTGATTTAAGTGTTGAAAGTGCGTTGTTACGTTGCCCGCATTATATCAATCCCTTTTTGATACTTAAATCTTGTTTTCTTAAACTTGATTTAAGTGTTGAAATTGTATTTTTACGCTTCTCACATTGTATCGACCATTTTTGATACTCAAACCTTATTTTTCTTAAAATTTAATTTGAGTTTTGAAAGTGCGTTGTTACATTGCTCGCCTTAATAAATCCCTTTTGGATACTTGAATCTTGTTTTCTTAAACTTGATTTAATGGTTGAAATTGTATTGTTATGTTGCTCGCATTGTATCAACCATTTTTATACTTGAGTCTTGTTTTTTTTAAACTTGATTTAAGTGTGGAAATTTGCGTTGTTACAGTTGTCAAAATCATATCAACCCCTTTTGATACTTAAATCTTGTTTTCTCAAACTTGATTTAAGTGTTGAAATTGTGTTTTTGCGCTGTTCAAATTTTCCTAGTTGCCTTAAACAAATTTTTGAGACATTTACATCTAGGAAAAGCTTCCTTCACAGCCGTTACTCTACCAGAATTTTCATCAACCATTTTGACTTTCA
Organism: Taxus wallichiana var. yunnanensis; assembly: GCA_018340775.1. Taxonomy (NCBI): domain Eukaryota; kingdom Viridiplantae; phylum Streptophyta; class Pinopsida; order Cupressales; family Taxaceae; genus Taxus; species Taxus wallichiana. The sequence goes on from CM031239.1 coordinate 450,524,437, forward strand.
CATTTGCAACGTGTTTTCCAGAACCTTGTTTGATTGTCAAAATTGCATCGTTATGTTTCTTGTCTTCCTTAGATTCACTTTGGAAAATCACACGAGCATCCCTATATTTGCAAAATGTCTAGTTGGTTGTCGTTATGCTGCTCAAATTGACATGGAACTTCCTTCACCATGAAAGAATTCAATCACACAACCTAGGTCTAAGCATTCACATTAAATGATGCCAATCATAATTAGACCCCGAGTGGTTTTTCACACTAGGGAACCCGTACTATTTTCCACTTCCCCACCTTCATCTCCTAGTCAATGGTATGATTCAGATTCTTCCAGTCTGTGGTATGAACTGCGATGAACTCCCATAATTGAAATGGTCTCTATGAATAACACAAATGAAGAGAGATCTTAGGTGCAGTAATAATATAATGACTTACAGTTAGGAAATTAGGACAAGCACTGGGACTCTTTTAAACGAGGTAATTAGTAAATAATAGTCATTAAGGAATGTCTTTTCCACAAGTAGTTGGGTGTTTCAACTTTGACACATTAATGAAGAAACCATAATTAAATCAAAATCAGGTCACTACCTCAGCATGATTTTCCCTAATTTGTAAACGAATCGGATTAAAAACCATAAGAGATCTCAAAAAGATTAAGAATAGATCATTTCCCCTGATTTTATCCCGATATTCATGCATTTCCCCCCTAATTTCGGTAAATGACCCACCACCTTATTCACTTACATAAATTCTGGGTGCCATGATCTGGTCTACAGAGTGTCATTGGTAGTTTTTAATTCTATCACCCTGTTAGAGGATATGTGATATTGGGATAGGTTAAGGGAATTACACTAATTTGTTTGACCCCAAAAATTGCCTTAACCAATTATCGTTGCTAAATTTCTTTTAATATTACACATGAAGCCTTGTTAAAAACTTAAATAGAATGAACTAAGGACAGCAATAGTAATCCTTGATCATATGTTGTGAAAAAGACATGATTCCTGATGGGGTATCCTTGTTTTAAGAAGCCTCCATAATCCTAATATGAGCAATAAGAATCCCATTATTTGTTAGCATCCAAGATGGCGAGCCTTGTACGTAATGTCTTCAAAGACAATTGTTGAAACACAGAAAAATGCATTTACGGATATATGCAACTTGTAATTCTTATGAATGATACCTTCTCGTAGTCCCTGAAATTTATCGCACTTAAGAATAGCAATAGTTCGAATTCTGACAGAGTTGGACCAAGGTATGCTCAAGGTGCATCTCATACATTTATAAGGAACCTTTCCAAGAACATAAATCAATGCAAAGTTGAATGTTGAACGTGGAAAAAGAAATACAGTTGCGCGGCTAAATCTGCCAAATGTTCTTAGGAAATGGCTTCCATAACAATATCACAGACCTACAAGACAGGTAAAGAATTACAAATCCTAACAAGGAAAGATAATCTTGAAATTCACATGCAGCTTTAAAATGGGTTCATCAGATAATTTAAGATGTATTCAACAATATCATGACAAAACTAATCAGTATATTCAAGAGAGCTATTCTCAAAATCTTGACCTAAATAAGTATATAGGCTTTTCTTTTGCCCAAAGGTAAAGAAAGATAGATGAATATTGACATAAGAAATATATTTCACACAAAGAAACATGTCGAAATCTACATATGCAATGAAAACATTGTAAAAATGAAAGTGCAGCAACTTTAGATTTGAGAAAATAGACAGCCAAACCTTAGACTGAGATCCACTACAAAACATATTCATTGATTTTCTTCATCAACCCTGCTCAAAAATTGAAACACCTAAGACCGGAACAAGTGTAAGGGTTACATATTTTACCTATGGATAAGTCGCTAAAGTCAAGAATGTAGCTTGGACACATAACCCTTCCTTTCTTTCCTGGGGCATCTTTAAGTTCCTCCAAATCCGTGTTTTCAGCAATTAAATTCATAGTGGAACTGTGTATCTGAGCTGTGTCAGGCAATGACTCACCAGAGGCACAAGGCTCCATCTGAATATTGTCATCCATGATATCCATGTGAAGCCACGTAGGAGACTTGCCAATTTGCACCAGTCCATTTTCAACCTGAAGTCATACATTAGTGTAAAATGAATGAAGTGTTAAACATACAAATAAGCACAAATACAGAAAATGTATTGTAGGGCACCATGGCCTTAACAGATTCAGGAACATACCCCATTTATGTTTAGTAACACCAGAGGATCATGGGGTAAGTAAGCATCAACTATCTCTATAAGGTGTTTGGGAGTAGAGTCACCCTGTACATGTTAATGAGGAACTCCAGTTATGTCAACTGTCAAGAAATTTGTTTCTCAATCAAGAGAAATAAGTCATATCAACATTTCATATAGCTATATCATGGCAATTGTGCAAATGGTAATTGCACGTCAATACTGTGAGATTACTCATCTGCTGAAATTCTTTTAGAAGGTCAAAAATAATTTAATTGGAATGTAAAGCATTGCACAACATTTTCACCTTGAACCTAACCACCTTTCAAGTTTATAGCTTCACTTAAGAAATTATCAGTAACTCATTCTTTGCATGCCTTCCAAGGATCAATGTTGTAAAGCTATATCCTTTGACTGACTAGGAGAAACTCCAAATCCCATGGGGTAGATTTAAAGAATTTGTTATGCCATAGCCTGCAGGAATATTAAGGTTCTTTGTTATTCTATGGCTTTTGCTTCTGATTTTAATACTTCCATACTACAGTTAAAAGAAACAAAATTCAAAGAGAAATTGGAAAAACACATAATTTTTTCTTGGACAATGAAAAAAATCTCACCATGCTAGGAGCAATATAAAATTTCTCAAGTAGGAATTCTTCAATAAAGCATGCTTGAAGGGGGAAATGAGTCTTCTATTTTGGATTTTAGAAAGGTCAAAGAGAAGGTGATATAGAAAATGAGTTCCACATAGTAATATATGTTAACTAAATGGAACAAATTGAAAAAGGAAAAAAACTAAAACTTTGGGCATGCAAAAAGAATGGAGGGAAACGGATCCATTGATGGCATGTATAATTTTTTAAGAAGCAATGTCATTCGTGTACGAAACATGCAATGTCTTAAAAACCCCTGTACGGTAAAATAATTATCTTGTAGATTGGTGAAACTATAACGGATAAAGTGATCATATCATCTACCACGTTGCCATTTTACCTATGTTCCACGGGTACACGTCCACTATGTTTTGGGGGCGTCCCAATATAGGGGACGTTTTGGGGATGCGGGATGGGTATGAAACGTCCCCAAATTTTATTTTTTTAGGAAACATTTTGGGGATGGCTAATTTACGGGGGGCGTCTAGAAGTCCCCTATAGCCGTATCGGGGACAACTTGAAGTCCCATATGCCTCAACTAGTGTTTTTAGAACCGGGCTGAACCGAATCCCAGTACCGGCCGGTTCAACCGGTTTGATATTTTTTGCATGAACGGTTGATAAACCGGATCGTTTGACCGGTTTGGTACCGAACCGGTCAAACCAGTCCGGTTTCGCTATAAACCGCCGAGTCGTGCCAATACGCAGGTATATGGCGTTGTTTTTAAAAAATTTAGAAACTATTTAAATTTTTACCAAAGAAACAAATTCCTCTTCTGCTCAGTAAACATCACAATCCTGTTTTAAATAGGAAAGCATCATTTAAATGGAATGCACGTTCATAAATATGATGGTATTTTCCTATCCAATACATGTTATTATGTCTGCTTTGATGTCTATGACGCACAGTCATTATCTCAGACTCAGGAATCAACAAAACGAAAATAACCAGTCTATTGTATACTTATATAACTTTGAGAAGAGTCTCTACTCAATTTCCCAAAGAGTAAAGTCAAGTTGTGAGTTTTTGGCCACTTGGGAAGACTAGAGTCAAATTGTGAGTTTGCACAAGATCCCATGTTTCGTGAAAGAACTAGCCATAGAAATATTCAATATCTCTTTGTAAGAGAGAAGGTTGCACTAATACATGAGCAAGCTTTGCATATTTTGTGTGTAATTGTTGGAATCATGGTTTCTAATCTTTCAAATATATTGTTTTCATTAAAAATATAAATTTTTATGTGTTTTTTAGTAAACCGGTTCATAAAGTTTGAACCGGTCCGGTTCCGGTTCCGGTCGGTCCGGTCCAACCCTCGACCGGTTCCGAGTCCAGTTCCGATTTTTAAAACATTGGTCTCAACACACAAAAAATATATTTTTAAAAATAAAAACTCTTTTTTTGCAAGTTTCCTAAGTTCGACTCCCTAAAGATGCACAATCTGCCATCAATGTAATGAATGGATTCCATTGAATGGTGTTGGCTAGATTTTCTACATAGCTGAAAACCTAGGCAGTCATGAGATAAATCTCCCTCATTTATCGGTGAGGCTCCCGTGTCAAATTTGTCAATTAAAATATGCTAGTATCTATATGGGGTTTTACTTTAACCATGCAGCTCATGAACCATAGCTGTATAGTTTTGCAACAAGTAAGCATTGTTTTAAGAAAGAAAATATTTATAGAAGAAGGAAATAATAAAACACAGGGAAGAAATAGGGAAGATGTGCAACCCAATCAATAGATAACAGAGTTGATTGCATGCACATAGAAGAAACCAATAGATATCAACACACAGAATTATAAGCAAAGGCAACTTCAGATCTAGATCTAAAATAACACAGTTTATTAGAAGATCTAAGTTAAAAAGCTAGAAACAAAATGCCTTTGTGACACAAAGTTCTCCGATCTACTCCTTTATATTCCTTCGCTTCAAATGGCTCTCAAGGGTTGCATAAAGACAAAGTCCTGGAACACAAGAATGTTGCTTACAAATTCGATCATTAACCCGAAGGTTCTTCTTCTACTTATAGAATGTAGAAGGAAAGTACAAATGGGAAACTCAATCGAATCAAACATAAACAAGAAGTAAAGATAACATCTGCAATCATCCTCCTCTAATTTCTCTTCAAGTGACACATCTGCACATTACTTAACTAATAGAATCATTCCACATAACTTAAAGCAATGGTTTCAAAACCAATAACTTTAAAGTTTTACAATTACATTCGAAAACGTGGAAACTAGAAGAAGAAAAAGTAGAAGAAGAAAGACACGCCAAATTTGTAACATTTATATCTTCTTTTTGTTTTGATCTTATCGATATACTTGTCGAACATGTAATTCAACATCTTCCCATCTCGTCTTAGCCACACTTCCTTTTACATCTGAATTGCAGCAAGCCTTCGTTCAATACCCCGATACATACTTCCACATCCTCTAAGCTAGCCCCGAACTTCGCATATCCATTGCGGTGCCACCATCTGGCTGATGGAATTCATCGTGAAAGGCTTACTAGCTCCATCAATTCTCCTTGCACCATTAGAAGAGACCCTTGTAAGGAATTAAGCACTCTGCTAGGAATGATCCATGTGTATGAAGTAACATTTCCAACCACTTCCTCATGAGTGAAAGCAATGACATTGTCTGGTAAAGATGATGTCATACTCTCAAGTGCCTGCATCCTCTTCAGCATAATTTTACAGATCTCCAAACGGAAAGATACTGCAAACTCAAGTTGCTTCCCCTTCTCAACTGATCCGTCAGGCACAATCTATTCCGCAATCAACACTTCTCTCGGCAGCTTATTGATTTCGGCCAAAGTACTCAGGTTACTCTCAGCAACTGTGTTCATATCTACCGTGCTTGTCATCAGTTGCTTCAGCTGATCTGCTGCATCTTTCATAACCTTTAGGCGAGTTGGCAACTCTCCGAGGTTATACGAAGCTTGACGAATTATCGACTTTTCCATTCGTCGATAGCTTGAACACAGTTACTTGCATCTTTATTTCCTACATCGATGATCACTCACTTGCTTTTGTGCTGAAATTGGTGAGTGGAAGATTTAGCAACCTTGGAATGATCTCACACAACCGAGATACACCGCTTCGAAGTTCAACTTTCTCTGTCTTTTCTCTCGTCAAGCCTAAGGAATAGAGCATCTATCAATGTCTGCGTGTCCTGCTTCAATCTTTTTGTGGTGGTTTGACCTATGGGTACTCCGGTTACTGTTATGTCTTATGTCGTGAGCTCATCCTCTTTCTTCCCTTCTGTCGGAACTGACATCTCGGTGAACTTCCCAGACTCCTCGATGATCAACCTTGAAGTTACCTTAAGCAACTTTAGGTTTTCTGTCTTTTCCGCCTATACTCAAGAAGCAAATTGCAAGTCGTGTTCCTCCAAGTTCATTTCCTCTCTAGCCTCCGGAACCAACTGTGAAGTCAACCATTTTGAGAAATTACTTCTCGGAGAATGAGAAGTTGCTGAGTGTATCACTATCTCTCGCTCTAATTCCTCTCCATCTCCTTTCTACGTGTTGTGGTTGTCATCCTCTGAATCATCCAAAGACAAAGCTCTTTCAAACTCTGTCATCTGCAGCTTCAACATTTCTTCAGGAACAGGCGCTAAATGGAGTGGCTGAGGAGAGAAGATGAATGTTGCCGGATTGACGGAGGAATGACAGGTGTCCTGCTAAGGTGCAACAGTCGGTGAAGTACTGGATGCTTTGGAGAAGCCGAAACTAACATCATAGCCGTGGAAGTGATCTTCTCCTTTGAATGAGACATTCTGTGCACTTTAATCTTCTCAGGCCTTCTGCTGCTTTCTGCTTCGTGCTTCCTCTTGAGGGAATCTCCTATGCCGAAGTTACCCGTGATTTGATTCATCAATGTTTCATCAAGGCAATATCCCTTCATCAGCAACCAGTTTGAAGTATTCACCAGAACGGCGACAGACATTTCCTCGATCGTATAGAAGCCCCCTATGCTCTCTAAATACTGCTCTATCTCCTCCCATCCGATGGTATGTGTCAAGTAACACAGGTCCATCTTTAAGATGCGCAGGTATCCGTGCTAATCCAAAGTCAAACACTTGCCGTGTTGATAGCCTATTGAAATCTTTCTTTCTAACCTCGTACTCACTTCTGCACTTCATCTAGAAATCTTCCAATGAAGGCACATGTGCGTACTCTAGAGATCGTCTTCCTGGCCACTCCGAATGGATCGAAGTTCAGCCGTGCTAGGAAGAACTCTTGCTCGTACTCAGAGAACATTTCCGCTTCCACTCCTCGGGCTTTATGAATGCTCTGGCAGCTATAATGGCCCACAGTGATCGGGAAGAAGCCCGTAGACTTGTGCCGTTTCGACTGAAGGTCATGCATTTCCACAAGTTGTCTGCTTAGCTCCATGGTGACCAATCTATCATTCGGATATCTGGGCAACTTAATTGGTTCTCCAGAAAAGCTGGTGACCCTGAGGTATGTAAAATCTGCAAACTGAATGAAGATACTGCCAATCCTGGACACAACTTCCCACGCTTCCTTGCTCACCCTGTTGGCCTTTAGATCGCCATCCAAGCCTGCAAATGAATCCGTAGAAGAATCCATCATTAACCACTTTGTAATCTTTCTTGCATGCAGGTACAGTAAGCTGTGGGTAGCACTCGAAAATAAGGTCCTTGGAAAGAACACCGCGTCTATCTAGCTTGGAGAAGATCCCCTGGGAAGCTGCTGCATATACCAAATAGGAAGTCATTTTGAAGCTGAAAGTACGCCTCACATTCCGGAGCTGCTCACCAATGTTATCACTAATGATTTCTGACCAATTGATTATTGAATCTGCTTTGTTGATTTCAATGGTCCTGATGAAAGCATACATCCATGTGCGGAAGGTGTGAGCGTTTGCTTCGCCATTTATCCTACATAACAATTTGGCAATATCATCCACCTCTTGTACTCCAGTTGGACCGTGGAAAAGTTCTTGGGAACTTGGAAGGAGATCTGAGTTTCTTCATGTATCTTTGTTCATTATGCCCACGCAGTCAACTCTATGCTTTTCCCATCTGTTGCTGGCATCCTGTATGCTAATAGTAGTCACCACCTTTCGTGCCGGAATCTTCAAACAATAATTGATGAACTGTATCGTCCCAACCCATTATTGTTTTCCTATGCAACATCTCGGACCGATCCGAATGATGGATGGTAAAACTTAGCACACTCCATGATGAACTCACGCAATCGGTAGGTGTGAATGGAAACACTACAGCTCGAATAATTCCACTGCTTTACACTACACGCATGAGGGAAGTCTTTCCTACTCTGGATCTATCAATTAATTCGGAAAGAGGTTTCCGGATCTAGATCTGTGTTTCCAATGTCTGCAAACTTAGAAGTGATGCATGACTCTGTTGTGCTTTCTTTTTCATCCCTCTTTGCCATGGTTGTATCTATCTTTGTCTGAACAATTCTTTTTCTCTTTATTCGGCCGGAATTCTTTACAACCGGCAGATCTGGATAATTCTTCAGATTTGGAGGATATGTTCAATGTATTGGACATTGATTTAAGCTCTCTTTCTCTTATAAAAGCACCTGTAATGAATTCCTGCAATTAATTCAGACAAAGATGGCAACCGGAACATGAACAGTGGATTTTAATCATAAAAATCTGCATATATCAAGCCTGCTGCCCCAAAATTTGATGTTTTATTTGCATGCAAAGCAAGCATGAATTTTACCAACTTCACCTGAGCACCTGTATCACTTATGCGAGACGATTATTCGACACAAATCAAGCTCCTTCAAACCTAAGCGCCAAATTTCAAAGCTTCCAAAGTAAATACACCTTCTTTTGAGCAAAATTCCTCTTCAAATGGGGCGCACTTTTTGTCTGGGCTGCACTTCTTTGCTTTTGAATTAATTAATTCATCCTTATGGCAACCCTTGCTTATATAATCCTCATAATTCTATAATTAATTATTGCCCCTCCTATTCCTGGCAATTAATTAATTAATTAATAAGCTTTTCTCTTCAAATGGGGCGCCTATTTTGTGCATGCTCATGGCTGCCATTAAATAAATTAAATTTATTTAATTTTAGCCTTCTACTTCCAGTTAACTTAAGCCTCACAGTATGCTTTGACCTCAGCCATTGAAAATAGGAATTAATTAAATCAATTAATACTTAAAAAAGTATTATTCTTCTCCCAAATGGGGCGCACTTTTTTTGTCATGAAGGGGTTGCATTAAATAAATAATATTTATTTAATTTTAGAACTTCTAATTCTAACTTCCTTTATCCACTTCCCTTTGTTGACTTTCCCACAAGCTCTGAGCGCCAAATTTAGAGAAGAAATTAATTAATTTTATGCATTTAAAGCTACCCTTCTTTCCCTAAAGGGGTCGCACTTTTTGGCATGAGCAATTTCTATTTTTAAAAGTCAATTAACAATGGGATTATTCACCTTACAAGGCAGCTCCAAAAATCCCATGATCCACTTAAGTTGTTTGACTTTCATAATGGGATTATTTGCCTGCAGTGTGTAAAATCCCATCAATGCCTTAAGTGATTTTTCTTTTATTTCACAATGAGAATTTTTACCCCGTAAGCGGATAAGAAATTCCCGCGTGCCTGTTGCCTCTGATTTTCCCATTGTGACTTAAGTGGCGTTGCTTTTATGGGAAAAAGTACCCTGCTTTAGGCGGATAAAAAAATTCCCACCTACCGCTTCTTCCAAAAATCCCATGATCCACTTCAAACCCTCTTTTTCCAAAAATGCGGTCTGCCCAGAAGAAGTTTTTTTGTGCACAACTTCGTCTTTTCCGAGAGAACCAGACCTCCGATGGCGAATTCCTTATGGCACAATGTGCATAGGTGATCTCCAGATACTCCAAGCAAAGAATCAAGCCAAGCCGGTAAAGGAATCGATCCAAAGAAATTTCACAGAAAACGAAACGGGAAAACACCAAAAACACAAAACGTTGCCAGAAGTCACAAATAAAGCCCAGAATTCATTCTTGGTTAAAACCCTACTGGTATATGGGAAAATTGACATGTACGATCACAACAGGGTTAAACCGGAGCACAATTATCCTCAAACGAGGCTCAGAATAATTAAATACAAATTTCCCGCAGCAAACCCTAAATGACAAAATATACCAATTTTGGCCATCTGTGTTTTGGCGAAAATGGCTAATATGACTCCTTGGGAATATCTTGACACATTACGAAACTTTTTGCAATAAAAACACAAAACGACCCATTATTTTAAAAGTACGAATTTTTTTAAATAAGGTAGTCTCGATTTCGGGGTGAAATCTGGGACACTAAATGGAAAGAAGTTGAAGCTCCAACTTAAGCGAGATAACAAATAGAGCAAGCCTTCTTGAATAGACATGTGCCGCCATGCAAAGGGAGGTTGAATGGATGGTGTTGTTCTTTACAAATTGAGACTGTTCTATTCAACATGTAGTGGTTATATGCCCCATTTTTTGTGGGTTAAAAAATGGCATGATATATGATATTATTGTTATGCATTGCTTCTATTTCTATATTACAATGTTTTATGCAGCACTGAATTTGAATGTGTTATGGATATGCAATCATTCAGGGCAAATTTTGCAGACCACTGTGTTTTGTGCATGTAATTATGTAAACTACTTGTCTTGAACTCTCTCCTTCATAAACGACCGTGTAATTATTATGAATATTATGTTAAATCTCGATTCAGCTCTAGTGTTATGTAATAAGGTTCTATAACATATATGATGAATGCCTTGTGAATGTTATCATATGAATATTTGAAAGTCCCTATTTTTAATAGTCATCCCCTGTCGTCCCCTTAAAAATGGCCTCCAAAAAAATTTGTCCCGAAACACGTCCCCATCTCCCCCTACCTTCCCCATCATGGAAACATGGTGGAACATAGCAATTTACATTTTTAAGTGGTGAGCAATATTAACATTATAAGGAAACAAATAGTGTAAGTCTCAAGGTGACATCCCAAGAATATGGGCAATCTATATAGCTCTTCCACTTTTCTCTTCATCTAGACCATCATTTTCCTCCTATCAATATCAACATGATAATCAACATAAAAACTTGAAAACCTAAGATGAGCACTTTTTGCGCCATGTTATCGTCCCATAATATAAACTTCTACACAAAGAAGGCAATTTATTTTTGAGAAACACGTCTTACATTACAACCGAGAACCTAAGAATTACATCAGTTTTCCAAAGAAAAATTCTCTCCTTGTAAAAGCCTCGCACCCCAAGAGGCAAAGACTCAACATCTTTATGAACAAGTACTCGATACAAACCATTCCACTCTCTTTTTTTCATTCAATGGCTCCTATAGTTTCCTAACTATGCCTGAAACCTCCTAGCAATAAAATTTAATGTCTCTCCATTTTTTATTGAATCCCTTGTCTTGTCAGCACTCTCACTAGGAAAGTCAAAAAAAATGGGAATCATTCTTGAAGGTGGTTTTTACCTCATCCTGGATAAGTTGTGGTTTGGACTTACTTTCATATACCACTTCAAGGTTTCATCCCTGAGCGTCCCACGAAATAAAATAGTTTTACTTGCGGATCAGTAATTCGAAGGCTCCTCCAAGAAGAATCTAGTACAAACAAATGATGTTTCACATCCTTTTATCTTTCCCCAAAAAAATGGATTTTCATCCTATTGAGTCCCATAGTTGAAGGTTTGGAGCTAGATCTTCTTCCTCATGGATTGTTTCCCTTATCCCTTTCTAATTCTACTATCAATAATCAATTGAAATAAAGATGGATTTCATTGATTCACTATTGCATAATAGAAATCTTACATATTTAAACATCTTTGTATGTAACAAATATTTGTTACATATAACCAAATTTGTTACTAAAAACTATTTCACAAATATGGTTACCAACTCCCTAATAAGGGTTTGGAATTCAAAAAAAAGAGGAAAAAGGCAAACAAAATGGAACTGCCCCCTAGCAACTACATCAAGTTTAACTTCGATGGAGCCTCTAGGGGTAATCCGGGAATCTTTGGTGGGGTGGTATTTTCAAAGACTCCCATGGTGTACCCATTCTTGGTTTTTAAGCTTGGGATGTATGCACCAACTTTGCCGAAGCCAAAGCGTTGTGGAGAGGTCTTCAAATAGCCAAAGATAAACAGTGGGAAAATCTCCTGGTCGAGGGGGATTCTTTAATGATCATCAATGTTGTTAAAGCCGGTCAAAGAGACACTAGAATCTTCGTCACATTGTCGAAGAATGCTTTAGACTTCTTAATGATATGAACATCTCACACATTCCTAGGGAGGCTAACAGAGTTGTTGACCGATTAGCTAATTTGGGGGTGGAACTAAATGTTAGCAGACCCTAATGATGGACACGGTGGACATTATGGAAAAAGCAGTGAAATAATTAAAACAGATGGGATGATCTCGGCTGCTCATGTGGCCGATGAGGTGGCCTCCACATCCTATTAATGAAGACGATGCATAATTATTACAAATCACTTGCCTTTATTAGAATATCCGGAGACGCGTGCAGATAGATTTGGGCAGGTGTCAAGGAAGTTTATTTAACCGAGATTTTCGTAAATCCCTCCCATACTGCTGGCGTTCTCTACATGGCGAAAGGGGATCTCGGTGGTGAAATGGAGAAAAGGTCGTGTGAGAATAAAGGAAAGGCTACTGCAAGCAACACTATCAAGGAGATGCAAGAGAATTTGGTGCATCATTTTAGTATTGAAGATGTTCATTATTCCTTCCTCGGCCTAGTAAATGATCTTAAGCTCAAACAAGCTGAGCGCGCAGGCCATTTGATCGGCAGAGAACCGAATTACTGCTAAGGAGGCCATGGACTACGGCAAGTGCTAAAAGTGCTCGCGACGAGTAAAAGACCCTAAGCTTCTTAGATGGATGGCTACCAGATGATCGAGGATGAAGCAGGAATGCCGACGCTGCCATTTGTCATGGTAATTAGCTCTTCGGATGAGGAGCTTAAATAGTTCTAGTATATAAGTTCTCTTTTTGACGATCGTAATTACTACTAGTTATACCATCACAAATGGTTTGTTTTGTACCTGGAACTCTCCCTGCTCACAGGGATTTTCTATTGTATTAAATATATAAAATAGTGAGGCCTTGAGCCTCTTTTTTGGCTGATCCAAAAAAAAACAAATACAGTTACTAACGAAATTACTCTTCAGTTATAACAAAATATTAATATTTAGCATATCCTAACCATAGATGGAAAACTCGCCAAAAACTCGCCGACTTTTAAAAAACTCGCCAAAACAAGAAAAAGGTTAAACCGCTGAAATACTCGCAAAAACCAGGAAAAAAGGGCTCACCGAGTTTTGGCGAGTACTCGCCGAGTTAACTCGGCGAGCCCGTGCAAAAAACTTGCCAGACGCGCTAAAACGCGGAAACACGGATTTCAAAGGCAAAAAACACTGTTTTTACGCGGTTTTGGCTCTTTTTAAGGCCCTCTACTCCCTCATTGTCACTCACACAACCATTTGAGCTTGCATTGCTTGTGTTGAGTGGATTTTGGAGCGAATTCGAGGAGAGAATTTGGAGATTTGCATTTGGAGGTAGGTTTTTTTTTTTTTTTTTCTTTGAAGTTTTTCCAAATTTTGAGTATATTATTTAGGTTTTATAGATTCCTATTGTGATTCTAAATACATGTAATGTAAAATCAAATGCTTGTACTTTTTTTATACTCATTTGCAGCTAGAGGTATGTAATTTTATTTTATTTTAACGCAAATTCATTGTAAATTAGTTAAATTTTATGTATGTGTATTGTAATCGATTCGTTGTGTAATTCTAAATACATGTAATGTAAAATTGAATGCTTGTAATTTTTTTATACTCATTTGCAGCCAGAGGTATGTATTTTTTTTTAATTAACGCAAATTCATTGTAAATTAGTTAAATTTTATGTATGTGTATTGTAATCGATTCGTTGTGTAATTCTAAATACATGTAATGTAAAATTGAATGCTTGTAATGTATTTTTTTTACTTACACAAATTTGTTATTCAGGCACATTTTGTTTTTAAAATTAAATTAAGTTTACGTTTTCTAATTTTTTAAATGTGCATTGTGTTGCAGATTAGAGCTTAACAATGGCATCAGGCTCGGCATCAGGTTCGGCATCTGAATCACTAGCAGGGACCGTTCCTCCAAATGCCCGTTCCATAGCATGGAAGTATGTTGTACGTGGAACTTGTGCGGGCGAAATTTTTTGCACTTTCTGTAACAAGAAAATGAATGGAGGCATCAATCGTTTGAAATATCACCTTTCAACTATTCCTTGCCGAGATGTTACAGTTTGCCCCAACGTGTCAGAAGAGGCAACGCGAGAGATTAAAGCAGAGCTGGCAGAGTTAGAGGAGAAAAAACTAGAGAACGCAAGGTTGAAGGCAGCCATAGCCTGCTATTAGACACTGGGCTGCAATGGAAGAGAATTTAGACGATGATGCGGCACAATTGTGGGCTCTACTCGTAGTCCACGCCTTCATCGAGTTCGAGCAAAGGCATACCGAGTTTTTTTGTGAGGAACACACACCGAGCCTGACAACCTTCATTGGAAAGTACATTCGGAACAAAGATATGCACGAGGAAGTGGATAAAGCATGCAAATTTTTGGTACTACAACAACCTGCCATTGATGTGGCGAAAGAGCCCATCTTGGGATTACTTGGTGCAAAGCGTTGACATTGTAAGGAAAGGGTACAGGCACCCTCTCCAAAAAGATTTGAGCGGGAAATTACTTGAGGGTGCGATTACGGATGCCACTACCATGCTTTAGAAGAGCACAAAAAACAATGGAAAAATTCGGATGCACCATTCTTTCAGATGGGTGGACGGATGGAAGGAACCGCACCCTTGTTAATTTTTTAGCAGCTTCAAACGGTGAGATGGTGTTTTTAAAATCTATTGATGCCTCTAACATAATAAAAAATGCAGAAAATTTGAGTGTTATGTTAGAGACAGTTGTATTAGAGGTTGGTGTACAGAATGTTGTGCAAGTTGTCACAGACAATGCAGCAGCATATGTGGCAGCTGGGAGACTATGCAGGAGAGACATCCATCACTCTTTTGGACTCCTTGTGCAGCTCATTGCATTGACCTTCTTTTGGAGGACATAGGCAAAATTGATTGGGTGAGGCCGGTTGTAGAAGATGCAAGATCTATAACGAAGTACATATACAATCACCCTTGGGTTCTGAGCTTGATGAGAGTACACACAAAGGGGAAAGAACTTGTTGAGTCAAGTGTCACAAGGTTTGCAACTAACTTCTTGACGTTGCAAAGTATTTCTAGTTTGTTGACATCTTTGAAACAAATGTTTGTGAGTCAAGCATGGCTAGACTCACAATATTCAAAGAAAGCTGACGGAGAGAGGGTTGCAAAGATAGTTTTTGATGATATCTTTGCAAAGAGAGCTATAGAGATCATCAAGGTAATTTCAAACTTCGATTTATATTTCATTCCTTTATTTTAATTTGTTAAATTATAAATATTAAATATATTGTTCTACTTTTCACTTTTTTATTTCATTTCTAATATGTATTGTAACTTGTAAGTTTGCAATCTTACATTTTAATTTGTGTGTAGGTGTCAGAGCCGTTGGTGAGAGTTTCGTGGCCTGGTTGATGGGAAGCAAACCCCATGGGGTTTGTATATGAGGCCATGGATAGGACCAAAGAGTCTATCCAAAACTATTACACGGGGATATCGTCGATATGGTCCCTTTTGGGAGATTATTGATCGGAGGTGGAACAATCAACTCCACCAACCTATTCATGCAGCGGGGTACTACCTCAACCCCAAGTATTTCTACTCTGACAGCTTCACAGATGTGAATGGAGAGGTTATGGAGGGCCTTTCAACATGTATTGAGAGGATGATACCGGATGTTGAGACGAGCGACCTCATCATTTTAGAGTGCAGAGTTCTGACATGGTAGGGGGAGACTCTTTTCTTCCGTCTTTAGCTATTCGAGGAGAACCACACAGTCACCAGGTAATACCAAGTTACTTAGAATGTTTACCAAGTTACTTATTAGTTACATATTTGATTTTATTAATTAATTATAAATTTTTGATTATCTTGTTAAATGTTTGTAGGTTCTTGGTGGGAGGATTGGGGAGGGAATACCCCAAATCTTCAAAAGTTAGCCCTCAGAATTCTATCTCAACCTTGTAGCGCTTACGGATGTGAACGAAACTAGAGTTTGTTTGAGGCCACTCACACGAAGAAGCGCAACAAGTTGACTCAAAAAGACTCAACGACTTGGTTTTGTGCGCAATCAATCTCCGGCCGCACAAAAAAGTTGAGGCCATATCGAGGAGCTCATTGATTTGGATGAGATAGATCCATACGGTGAGTGGACTAGGCAATAAGAGGAAAACCCCTGCATTCACAGTGGACGAGATTGCTTCTTTTGAGAGGGAGGCTATGGAGGGAGAAGCACTAACAGGACTCAGGAGATATTGGGTGGATGACATCTTTGGAGGTGATCTCCAACATGCGTGCAAAGGAGCCACCAAAGCACCACCATCTAGTTCATGATCGAGCCGTTTGCAGCCTTAGGAGGCGGAGACGCACCGAGTGTGGGGACTAGTGGAGCCAGTGAGGTACTGGACCCCCTCCCCAATTTTTCTCTAGATTGGGGAAGAGGAAAATGTAATTTATCAGTATATTGTAACTTGCGTAGATATGAAATTTATGATGATATTTTTCAATGTCAATCATCATAAATTCATATTACTTATCGATCGGTTGTCGTATTCGCATGATGATGCGATTTTGTATTGTATTTGTATTCAAATCTAATAAAAACACTTCTCCAACATTTTATGGGCTCATTTGATACATTTTGTAGCTATGTGTTGCTTAAAATTTATATTTTTAAAAAAATTGAGTTTTTTTAAGTCATAGAGTATTCAGTAGTATTGGCCGAATATTGGCGAGTTTTTTGGGGTCTCAGCGAGTTTTGGTTTTGGCGAGTTTTCCTACTATGATCCTAACACCCTATGTTTCTTGATTTATTCTATTACCATGATGTAGTAAAATCAAATATCTAACATTCCCCCTTAATCCATTATTGTCTAAAGAGTGCAAGAGAGAGAATTACATAATGCCTCAAACTTCTAATGTGCGAGTGACTAGGTGAAGACATTTGCACGTTGATCTTTAGTTGTGCAACAAATGGAGTCGAATGTTGTGTTGTTTCAACATGGTCACGTATGAAATAGATTTGAACCTCTGTGTTTCATGTGCTCGTGGAATATCGGCTTGCAAACATATTATAAAACATCTCAATTGTCAAATGACAGATCATTAGTTGTTTCTATGGTACTCCCCATCCTTCAAGTAGTAGCCATATCACTTTGCGAGACAACTCCTCATGCTACAAGATATTTTGCTTCAAAGGAAGATCGAGAAACAAATTTTTACTTCTTGCTCCCCCTTAAGATAGGACCAAATCCCAAAAACAAAACAAATCTTGATGCAGATTTCTTGTCATCAACAGAACTTGCATGATTTGTGTTTGTGTATCCTATCAAGAAGAATTGATCATTCTTCTTGTAATCTAAGCTATACTCCATACTACTTGGAGCATATCTCAATATTCACTTTATTGCTTTGTAGTGACTCATCTTTCATTCCTGCATGAACTATGAAAGATAGCTAATAAGCATAGATAATATCTTCCCTAATGTAGTAAAAGTACATTAGACTCCCAATCAACTATCAATAGAGAGTGGCATTTACTAGTGGTGATGAATCAAAATAAGAGAGTTGAAGTCTTGTCTCCATGGGTGTTGCAATAGCATTACAATCCATCATTTGAAATTTTTTGAGCATTGTATTGACAACTTTATTTGAGACGAAGATGTGGTGTCCCTTTTGGCATACCTCCAAACCAAGATAACAATGCATAAACCTGAAATCTTCATGTCAAATGATTGCTTGCCATCATTCTTTGTTGCATCAATCATCTTCACTAAGTTTTCACTAATGACTAGACCGTCGACATACACATTGAGAATCACAACCTACCCTCCCTTGCTCCTTGAGGTAAAGGCTTGGATCATAGGAATCCAACGAAATCCATGTTGCATGTGGTGCTCACCAATCTTGATGTACCAAGCTCGAGGACCCCGTCCGAGACCATACATAGCCTTGAAAATTCTACACACCTTATTTTCTTGACCATGTGTGACAAACCCTTTAGTTGGGTCACAAAACTTCCTCTTACAGATCTTCATTTAGGAAGGCACTTTTCACATTTGTATGATGGACATTCCATCCAAATTGTGCAGATCATAAAAAGACCATTATGATAGTGTTTACCTTGGTTGTTGGTGAAAAAGTCTCCTCATATCAATGCCTTCTTTATGTGTTTAGCCCTTTTCTCCAAGTCTTGCCTTGCACTTGTCAATGTCATTAGCTTTTACTTAGCCTTAAAGGTCCACTTGCAACCGATAGGCTTCATCAATGGTGGAAAATCAACATGTTGCCACGTATTGTTCTTCATCAGTGACTATTATTCAACATCCATGGCCTCTTTCCAAGGCTTTGACTTTTCGGCTTCACAAACCGTTAAAGGCTCAAAATATATACCAATTGTGCTCATAAGGGCCAAATTGACCTCTTCCCGAGCCACACTACAAGTCTTTGGTCCTAAAGTGGAAGTGTGTGGAACTCCATCCAATTTTGCATCTTAGATAATACTAGTATACCACTTGGGTATTCATTGCGTAGTATTTGTGAATGGTGGATCTAGAGGACTTGGCTGATCATCACCATTCTCCACATCATCACTACCATTGTCAATGCCTCTATCATCTTGAGAAATGTTTACAACATCAATACCTATATCAAGTGATTGTAGTGCAAAATCACAGCACCCTCAAATGAGTTTTATAGATCTATTTTTCCGAGGCGAGTCATTTGGTGTGATCCGCATAACATTCAACTTTCCCCAAGGTGTGGGACCTTACAAATGGAAAAGCTCTCCAGATTAAAGGTTGGTTCCTATTCCTCTGTTTAGGTGCATACGTGAGAACTTGCAAAGGATCTATCTCTATACCTAATCTAAAATTTGCCAAGGAGACAGGGATAAAAAGGGATATAAGAAATAAGAAATGACTAAACTACAAGGTGATGCACCGAAGGAATGATGAACATTAGTTTTGCTGATAGACACAAACCAACAAAATACATACAATAATCAAGCACGGATAACCAGATTTATAATGAAATACTAGATACGAGCGAAAAAGCAAAGCATCTAGAATCGATCACAAACGTATTTTATTGCTCTGCACAGTTGATCCACGAATTCCTTTCTTTAGAGGGAAAAGGGAGCTGCGAAACAAAAAAGAATGTCCAACCCTTTACAATGAATCCCGCCCCTATATTTATAGATTCAATCAAAGAGGAGAAAGAGAGGGAGAAGCAGGAAAAGCAGGTTGAAGCTCAACCACTATTGTTAATGCCTCACAAAATCTGCCCCCACATCCGTCTTTCTGCATCAATCCTTGGTTCGGCGCCTTGAAGGAAGAAGAAATGGCAGAACAGATAGAATCCGATCTGGTTGTTGAGGCAAGGAGATCCTGCATTAAAGGCACAAGACATTTCTCCATTTTTCACCTACCAGGGCACGAGAAAATGAATTTTTATCTTTCCATGGTGTAGAAGACGCGTCGAGACGCTTCCAACAAAGGTCGATTTAGAATTTTTGAGCCTTGAGTCGAAAGATATGCCCCTTCGAAGTTTGTATCGAATCCGTACAAATGGGTGGGAAAACAGTTTGAAAAATGGGTCCCCTTTTGATATGAGACATGTGGCGGCCGATTAGAGCAAAAATTGGGAAAATTTGGGCTTGCAGGTCTCCGCAATTTATCTTTCTGCCCCTTTTCGCAAAAAAACGCAAAACTCATAAAACTCCCGCGGCCCCGAAGCTCCACTTGGACACGTGGCGCCCTTTGGTTGGTTGGGGAGATGCGCTTCAATTTTGTCTCTGTGCCTTTTTGTCAAAAGGAAAATTTTCACCTTTTCCTTCGACGCCCGCTTTGGCCTTGACTCGGGCCCAAACGCTGACTTTTTCCTTTGGGTGGAGTTGCGGCCCATTTTGCAACTTTTTAGCTAAATCTTTTGCTTGGCAGGGCATATCTCTTGACTTGGGACACGCCGCAGACGGGCTTGTTTGGGCTTCCCTTTTTGGATTCATCTTTGGAGAAGCGCCGTTAGGACACGTGGTTCTTTCCGCTGCCTCCTCCATACTTAGTCGATTTCGGACCTTTCCTAAACTATTTTGAACCCGAGGACTTCGGATCTTCGCCATTTCTTCCCCTTTCTTGCTCCTGGTTCCTCTACGGCACTGCCCCTTCTTTTCTGACCCTGCTATTCCATTGTTGGGTCCTTCTGCAACTTGGAAAATGGATTTAAGACATGGAAACGGCTCGATAGAGTCGTTTCTTTTGCATAGGGTCCTTTAGTCTCTCTCGGCCCCGCTACTCCATTGTTGAGTCCTCTCGTGACCTATTTACAGATCTGAACGAGTTTTCTTAGGTTCTTTCTATGAGGGGGTCGTAGTTGATCCAATATTTCGCCCGGGGTGAAATATGGATAACAATTTGGTGACTCATAGGGGTATCTGCCTGCTAGATGAAAAGACCAATTGCCTTGTCATATCCGTTGGGCATGGAGTCGAGAATGACGGTCTGATATTGATTCTAGCCTCTGACTCACGAGCCCGGCTGTTTGCACTCTCAATTTTTATAAGAAATCTCGAAATGAAGGTTTCTGAGAGTAGAAAATTGTTTTGACCCGGGGCTTCATCTGTCTCTCTGAATGGACTGCACAAGAGCAACAAAACAGCACCACACCTATATACAAAATTTGAAATCATACATGCTCCAAATAGAACATGCAGAACGTGCAAAGCACTTAGGAGAAAAACAACCTAAACTACAACAATGCGATGTGCACAAGCACTTAGAGGAAAGAGAGACTAAACTAATATATACAGGGTGAGAACTTCCCCTTTAGTAGTAGTGCTTAAGATAGATCCCATTAGACAATTGGAAAGCATTGCTACTCTTACATTTTGTGACCATGTAAGGGCCACTCCAAATGGCATCAAACTTGGAATGCCTTCCTGGTTTTGCTCGATCTGCATCCCATTTCAAAACCAGGTCTCCTTCCTGGAAGGTCCTTGCTTTTTCCCTTTTGTCAAAGCATCTCTTGATTGAGGCTTGATCCTTCTCTATTGCTTGGAGTGCATGCTCTCTGGTTTCTTCTAATTCTATCAGCTCTGCATACCTGGCCTCCATTGGTTCAAATTCAGACATCTCTAGTTGCTTCACGAGCTCCAATGCTTGGCAACTCCAGTGATATAGGCAACACTGCCTCTTTCCCATGACAAGCTTGAATGGAGAGCTGCTTGTGAGATCTCTTGGCGTTATCCTATCAGCCCATTAGGCCAATTTAAGTTTGTGTCGGGTTCTCGATTCTCATCAAGAGTTCTTCTAATGATCTTTAGCAGGTTCTTGTTTGTGGACTCAGCTTGGCCATTACCTTGAGGGTAATAGTTTGATGAAGTGCTCAAGTCCCATTTTTAATAGCCCATCCTGTGATCTTGGAACCTATGAATGTCAATGCATTGTCTAATATGATAGTGGCTAGCACTCCAAATCTGGTCACTATCCCTTCATAGAAATCTAGTATACTAGACTCATTAGCTTCCTTGAGTGCCACTGCCTCGGTCCACTTGGTGAAATAATTTGTTATTGTCAAAATCCATTTGTGGCCTTGGCTTGAATTTGGATTGATGACTCCAATGAAGTCCAATCCCATTACATGAAAGGTTGGTCGACTGAGATTGGGTGCAATGGAAGTGTTCTTTAGCTTTTCTTTGCCTTTGAAGAATGCACAATTCTTGCACCTTTTGATCCATGCATAGCAATCACTAAACACTCTGGGCCAATAATAACCCGCCTTCATGATCTTGAGTGTTGTCACCCTTGGAGCAAAATGGCCTCCAACTGCTTCAACATAGAATTCTTGTAACACTCTCTGAACCTGATTTGTCTCAATGCATGTCGTTAGAAATGTCATTGATGTCTCTCTTGAACAAGACACCATCAATGAGAACATATGGGATGGCCTGTAGTCTGAAATGTCTCCTTTTTGCTTTATTCATCCCATGGGGACACAGGCCTGTCCAAAGGAAGTGCGCCATGTCTTGAGTCCAACAAGGAGTAGGTACATCATCATTTCCTTCCTCTTGATTATTCTGTAGAACAAAAACAACCTCCTTTTCATTGTTTGCTTCATCTTGTTGACTTGAGGCTAGTTGTTCACACAACCCCTTCCCACGGACCAACTTGGTGACCTTGATCTCAATGTCATATTCCATGACATAAGTGATCCATCCTGCACGTTTCTCATTCGGATCCTTCACGAGAAGAAATTCTTTAACTCCCGCATGGGAAACTAATAATTGGATTTTATTATTTGACACCGATGCTTAAACTTCTTTAATCCCTTGATTCTTTCAGACTTGCTTTTCGATAGAGTATCTCACTTCATAGTCTTCCGCCTTGGATGAAGAAAGCAATTGGTTGTTCTATACCTTCTTTGTTTTTTGAACTAAGATTGCGAAATCGTGTCACTTTGCCACCAAAGGCATACAAAGATGAAGCCTTTAGAGAAATCTAGATTCACGAGAGTTGGGGCTTGTGATATAGCTTCTTTGATGGCCTCAAAACTTGCTTTTCCTTCAGTTGTCCACCTAAACACCAAACTCTTCTTCAACATCAACGTTATTGGCTTGACAAAGGCAGCAAAGTTTGGTACAAACCTGCGAACAAAATTGATTTTTCCCAGGAATCTTTGAAGAGCTTTCTTATGGCTTGGCAATGGCAATGCTTTTATTACTACACTCTCTCCGGTCAATTGCCAATCCTTCCTTTGATACAATATGGCCTAGAAGCTCGCCCTCATGGGCCATGAATATGCATTTTTTAGGGTTCAATGATACCCCAAAACTCCCGCATCTTGAAACACCCGCCTTAGGTGGAAAAGGTGGTCTGGCATTGCATTTTTGGAAAACACCGTAATGTCATCCGATAGATCGGTACTATTGTGTTGATCGAGTCCTTTGAATGCCATATCCATTGCCCTTTGAAAAGTGGCTCCGGCATTGACAATCCAAATGGCATTTTTCTCAGTAGGCATAGGTGCCCCATTTTCTTTCACCATGATCTAGTTGTACACTGAGTAGCCATCTAGGAGGGAGAATCTCTCTGATCCGGACACACCACTTGCAAGATCTGCTCCATTGAAGGGAGTGGGTAGTGATCTTTGAGGAGGTTGCGTTCAAGTCTTGAAAATCTACACACAACCTAATCTCTCCATTTTCTTCCCGATCGGGACCAGGTTTGTACCCCTTGAGTGTTTGATTGGAAATACGATACTTGCCTCTATCAGCTTGTTCACTCTTTCTTCATCGAGGCTCAATCTGTGGGTTGATGTCTCTACATTTTCCCGATGGGATGAGCAACTGGATCTAATTCGATTGTGTGTTGTGCTAGCTTTGGATTGAACCCTTTTAGGTCTTTATAGCTCGAAGCAAACACATCTAGAAATTCTTGGCAAAGTTGTATGAATTCATTACTTCCTTACTTGGTGGCCACTTTTCCAATTTGAAGTGTTTTGTCTTCTCAACCGGGATTGACTCAATCTTCTCCTTTGATCGTATGTTAGCCTTTTCTTTTCTAAACTAATCATTAGGATTAAGATAGACTCCAATGTCACTAAGCCTTAGGGAAGTTTGTTTATATCTGCAACCGTATTATTTGATTCTCGTATTGTTTCTCCATTCTCGCTTTGATTTCTAGCTAAGAATTCAGCTTCTTGCAAAAATTAATGATCTGCTGATCTTTCTCGAACACTTGTCAGCATGTGTTGTTATATGGCACTGCTATTGGCCTCACAACTATATGGATATGTGGTTGTTCTTTGTCTCTTTTGATGTTGTCGACCACATCAAACGTTGTTCCAATTGCTGCAAGCCTATCAGCAGTTTCGTTCTCCTTCCTGGATATGGACACAATGCTGAAAGCCTCGAAATCCTCCGTGAGATCCCATACCCTACTCTTGTAGTTCTTGAGCATGTCATTCTTGACAAAGCATTAAGTCCACTTGTCTTCATTAGAACCAGCCATTGTCACCAAACACTTGCAAGTTCTTGATTCCTAACGTCCTTGCCCAATGAAGACCATAGACCAAAGCTTCATATTCAGTAGTGTTGTTTGAGCAGGCAAACTGAAATCTGAAGGCTGAATAATATTTTATACCTTTGGGGGACACAATCATAGCTCCTCCTCTAGCTCCTTGTCTACTCCTTGAGCCATCAAAGAACAATTGTCATACCTCATTGTCATCTTTATATTCAAGTTTAATTAGGTCAGGAAGAGGGTGATTCTCTTCATGTAAGCAGAGACACCTAACTCAGATTCTTCCATCTCCTCATAGGGGTCAAAACATGTCTTTTGTTGGCCCAGTCATCGAGAGTCAAGTCTGAGATACATCCCACCTTGGTATCTGCTTCACAAGTGCTTAGGAGTCTTCTTGATCAAAAGCTGATCAATTGGCATTGATTGGGCTAGGCACATAAGATTCAATATGATAATCGGCAATGGGTTCAAATCTAATTGTGGCCTTTGCCCCATACCTTGTTCTAAAGAGCATATGTGACCAATCAGCAGACAGATAGCCTCCAATTTTGGTAGTGAAGTCCCTGGACAAGCACAAAGCAAAATGTGGTGGCAAATCTATGATGGATACGTTTTGCAAAAACAGATTACATTGGGGCGAGGCATGCGAGTAAGGTTCGAGATCTTTGATGATTCCAACATTGTCCTTTGTTGTCCCATCTAATTGCACTACCCCTCTAGAGATGACTTCATATTGGAGACCCGGTTGGTCACTAAAACAATCACGGAACTACTAGCCTCGGAATCAATCATACAATTGTGCACCAATTTGTCTCCAATAATCAATGAGACAGAATGGAGGTCTCGTGCTCTTACCTTGTTCTCCATGGTTCCTCCCAGGTTGAATTGCATTAGCAAACACTCTCTCTTGTTGGTCAGGGGGTTGATTTGAGCTCGACCAATTTTGTATGGCAGTCTGCAACAGATCCCTCTAGCCCTAGAATGGCCAGTGACTCCCATAGTGAAATGTTCACACTTGTCCTCTTCATTTGCTCGATGATGTTGAATGAGCTATCCTTTTGCTGCCCCTTCCCAGGCACATTTTTCTCTTGCACATGGGTTGTTACAACCGGTGCCTGAGTAGGTTTGGAAGGTGGCTTGGATTGACTTTGCACATTGGGAGTTGTATTTTGAATGCCAATACCTTGCTGAGCGACGGAGGGTTGAGGATCACCTGAGCTTGGTGAATGTCCTCCAATATTTCTCTTCTTAGACCGTGTATTGGCAGCTATACTTTGAGAAGGAGTCTGATTCATTCCACGAAGTCTTCAGCCTGCCAATTGACAAGCATAGTTTCGTTTGGGGTCCCTCTTGCTGAGCTCCTTGCTGCTGACTTTCTTTATGGCTAGGTTCTTGTGACACACCAACGGTTTGCACCATCAGAGCCTGATTTAATGCACCATTGAAGCACATCGACTGATTATGTGGTGATTACATGGGAAACACCATTCATACTCTTGTGCCATGTTATTTTGTGCTTTGGAACCAATCCCCTTGATGTTGAAACTATGTTTGGGTCATATGACCTGAAAGGTCTAGCAGCTTGAGGTTGCCCTTGGTGTTGACTCTAATTTACAGCCTGGGCTGGTGGTCTATTTTGCTAATATGGGGGTCTGGCATGATACTGAGCCTGGGGATGATATGGCCTAGAACTCTGAACCTACTATCTTTTGATGGTTACTAGCTCATTTCCTAGGTTTTGCGGTTGTTTCATCACTTCTTGAAGTTCCTTTGAGGTGTTCGATGATGAAGTGGAGGCTTCAGCTAAACTTTGACTCCTGGGGTGGGTATAGGAGCTAATGTGGGTGTTTGGCTGGTACCTGGGTTTCCTAACTCGGGGTAAAGGGGCATGGATAGCCTAGAGGTAAGTTTGTCACCGAATCAAACGGTTCTCAGCTCTATGGAAAGGCTATAGGCTGCAGGTAAGGTTGTGCCCCCCATTGACTGAATCATCAAAGAAATATCAGAATTTAAAGCCTTAAGAAAGTATAAGAAGGCACCTTCATTAGTGGGCTTTATTGCTGTTGGAATCCTGTCCCAGGTCCGTTGAAATCTAAGGTTGAAATCCGTCAGTTGCTCATTTGGGGCTCTCTTGATTGTTGTCAGTTGCTCCAACAAAGACAAGTTATCACCTTTTTCTCCAAACTAGTTGTGAAGAGTTGTGCACAATTGGTTCTAGTTTTGAATAGAGTCTGCTTCAAGGCTCCTGAACCATTGTGAAGCTTTACCTTTGAGTGAAGAGGCTAAGCAACTAGACCGCAATGTCATGCTCTCATGGATTTCGTGGATTGTCATGACATTTGCAATATCTTGGACATGATCACCAGGAGAAGTCTGATTTTCCCTAGTGAAATATGGGAGGGCTCTTTAATGCTGCAATCGAGACCGGATTTTGTGCATTCAGGGCGAGTGGGCTGCTGCCAGTGAAGTTGACATAAGGATTTGGCTGAGCCATTCTGATCGGCCTGAGTACCCTTCTTGTTTGAAAGAACGACCTACTAGGAGGAGGTGTTAATAAGGCTCTATTTGAAGGAGATGGAAACCTCTCGGCTCTTCTTCTTTTCCTTCTATCTGGAGACAAGTGTATGTGTACAAACTGTCCCACCTGTTCTAGACCTTGTTTGTAGCCTTCTCATGAACTTGCTTGGACTACTGAAAAACCAGTGGATTTGTTTCTTTTGGAGTCGCCAGATGTACAATTTTAAAACTTCTTAAAAGTTAGAATCACAGCAAGTGCACATCAATCTTATTGTAATAAGATGGAGACTTCTCTGTCCCACCAGGCGTGCCAAAACTGTTAGTGCAAAATCATAGCACCCCCAAATGAGTTCTATAGATATACTTTTCTAAGGCAGAGTCATTTGGTGTGATCCGCATAACATTGAACTTTCCCCAAGGTGTGGGACCTTGAAAATGGAAAAGCTCTCCAGATTAAAGGTTGGTTCCTATTCCTCTGTTTAGGTGCATACGTGAGAACTTACAGAGGATCTATCTCTATACCTAATCTAAAATTTGCCAAGGAGACAGGGATAAAAAGGGATATAAGAAATAAGAAATGACTAAACTACAAGGTGATGCACCAAGGAATGATGAACATTAGTTTTTTTGATAGACACAAACCAACAAAATACATACAATAATCAAGCACAGATAACCAGATTTATAATGAAAGACCAGATGCGAGCGAAGAGACAGAAAGGATCTAGAATCGATCACAAACGTGTTTTATTGCTCTGCAGATTGATACAATGCATTACAAAACAGCCAGGAGGCAAAGAACATACTGCAATTTTAATGGAAGGCCTAAACTCCACGAATTCCTTTGCTAGAAGGAAAAGGGAGCCTGCAAAACAAAAGAATGTCCAACCCTTTACAATGAATCCCGCCCCTACATTTATAGATTCAATCAGAGAGGAGAAAGAGAGGGAGAAGCGGGAAAAGCAGGTTGAAGCTCAACCACTGTTGTTAATGCCTCTGACAAAATCTGCCCCCAAATCCGTCTTTACTGCATCAATCCTTGGTTCGGCGCCTTGAAGGAAGAAGAAATGGCGAACAGTTGAATCCGATCTGGTTGTTGAGGCAAGGAGATCCTGCATTAAAGGCCTGAAGACATTTCTCCATTTTTCACCTACCAGGGCCTAGAGAAAAATGAATTTTTATCTTTCCATGGTGTAGAAGACGTCGAGACTTCCAACGGTGTCAGATTTACAATATTTCGAGCCTTGAGTCGAAAGATATGCCCCTTCAAGTTTGTATTGAATCCGTACAAATGGGCAGAAAACAGTTTGAAAAATGGGTCCCCTTTTGATATGGGACACGTGGCAGCTAGATTAGAGCAAAAATCGGGCTTGTGGGTCCGCAATTTATCTTTTTGCCCCTTTTCGCAAAAAACGCAAAACTTAGAAAACTCCTGCGGCCCGAAGCTCTGCCTGGACACGTGGCGCCCTTTGGTTGGTTGGGGAGATGCGCTTCAATTTTGTCTCTGTGCCTTTTTGTCAAAAGGAAAATTTTCACCTTTTCCTCCGACGCCCGCTTTGGCCTTGACTCGGGCCCAAACGCTAACTTTTTCCTTTGGGCGGAGTTGCGGCCCATTTTATAACTTTTTAGCTAAATCTTTTGCTTGGCGGGGCATATCTCTTGACCTGGGACATGCGGCAGCGTGGCGCTCGTTTGGGCTTCCCTTTTTGGATTCATCTTTGAGAAGCGTCGTTAGGACACGTGATTCTTTCCGCTACCTCCTTCATACTTGGTCCATTTCGGACCTTTCTTGAACTGTTTTGAACCGAGGACTTCGGATCTTCGCCGTTTCTTCCCCTTTCTTGCTCCTGGTTCCTCTGCGGCACTGCCCTTCTTTTCAAACCTTGCTATTCCATTGTTGGGTCTTTCTGCAACTTGGAAAATGGATTTAAGACATGGAAACAGCTTGACAGAGTCGTTTCTTTTGCATAGGGTCCTTTAGTCTCTCTCAGCCCCCGCTACTCCATTGTTGAGTCCCTCTGTGACCTATTTACAGATCTGAACGAATTTTCTCAGGTTCTTTCTATGTGGGGTCGTAGCTGATCTGATATTTGGCCCGGAGGCGAAATATGGATAATAAGGATCGTGTGAAGGGTGGATTGGACTCACCCTTCTCATTATATACATATTTGTTGATGTGAATTTTCTTAGTTTTTGGATCCATGAGTAAGTAGTCCTTTGACTCTTCATGATGGCCAAGAAAAATGCATGCCAATGATTTCCCATCTAGTTTCTTTCTTTTCTTTTAAGGAACATGCATATGAGCTTTACATCCAAAAACACGAAGATGAAAGATAGAAGGTTTACACCCACTCCAAACTTCTTATGGTGTGATCTCGTCGAGAGCTTTGGTGGGTTCATGGTTCAGCAAGTAAACCGCTACGTGTAATTTCCCTTTCCGGGATGAAACTGAAAAAGAAGGGAACGGGCACAAACCCAAATCAAAGGAAACTGACATTTATAACAGCCAACTCAATTTTTAGAAAGCAAGGTACAGCAGTCTGTAATCTTATGACAGCAAGAGGAAAATTGCAATAATTCACCACCAATACCACTTTTACACCATCCAAAGCATGAAGGGAACTTTTATAAATATTTAGAACAAGTACAAGCCAAGAAATGAGTTTTTAAACCCCAGATGGAGTATATTTAATTAAATTTACAACAGCAGCGAATCCACTTACAAACATGGCTGGAAGTCTGGATTCCAAGGCCCAAAATTCAATCTGTCAAATGCAACCAGCCTCAGAAATTATGACGAATCCAAATATCAACAATGAATGAAGTGTCGAGCACTAGATATCACCAAAATCATCGACTATGCAAGTCGTTACTCTAAGAAAGGGTTTACAATAAACTGGAAATGGAAAGTTTCCAAAGAAAATATACATGTAGCTCAAACATGACCTCTGTAGGAGATCACCAATGATGAAATGCGGGGTTTCGTCCTCAAGTCAAGTGCAAAGAGGGTTTCTGTTTTTAATGGCAAGAAAGAGAAAACAATTCTGTGCTCCAACTCGAAGAAAATGAATTCCAAAGTGTTCCCTTTTCCAAGCCAAGCGACCCCTTTATATAGCTAAAGGTGGCGCCAAAATCAAAAGGATGATCCCCCCAAAGAGGACCGACCTCCTTGTAGAAATATAAGTTTTTTTTTTATTTTTTCAAGTTGGTATTTGCACTTTTCGAACCAACTTAACTTTTCTAAGTCATAATTAGAAAGTTGCTTGAAAATAATATAAAGCTACAAAAGCAACTGACAATCATGACATTAAATACTTCCCTTGCTCTTTCCCTTTAAGCCCACAAGAAGTGGAATGGGCCCAAGGTCTTCAAAATGAACTAGCCCGAGAGAAGGGGACATTACAGTCCTCCCCTCCCAAAATTGCTTGCCCTCAAGCAATTGCAAACTTCATTGTCCGGAAAAATCAGCACCCTTCTTTGTAGCTTCCTTGTTTGATATGTCATCTAATGGGCGAGGACTTGGTTTCCTTGATAAAGCATCCACTACCACATTATTTTTCCCTTTGACATATTCAATGTCAAAGTCATATGCTTGTATTTTGCTCACCCACTTTTGTTGCCGGTCATTCAAATCTTTTTGATGAAGAAAGAACCTCAAACTATTATGATCAATTTTGACCACAAACTTGCCACAAACCAAGTATTGTTGGAATTTGGCCAATGCATGCATAATGGCCAACATTTCTTTGTCATAGATGGGGAAATTCAGCTCATGCTCCTTTAGTTTCCGGCTCTCAAAAGCAATAGGATGCTTATTTTGCATCAAAACAGCCCCCACACCTTTTCCGGATGCATCACATTCAAGCACAAAAGGAATAGAAAAATTCAGAACAGCAAGTACCAGGCATGAACTCATTACCCTTTTGAGCTTCTCAAAGGTTAGTTGGGCTGAATCTGACCAGCAGAAAGCTCCTTTCTTTGTCAAATCAGTCAAGGGGGCAGCAAGTTGTGAGTATCCCTTGACAAATCTCTGTAGTAGCTACAAAGACCAAGGAACCCTCTCAATTGTGTCAATGAGGTAGGAGGAGGCCAATCCAATATGGCTTGGACCTTTTGTTGATCCACATGGACTCCTTGGGCATTGATGACATGTCCAAGATACAAAATTTTACTCAAACCAAACTCACACTTGGATTTCTTTGCAAAGAGAGCTTGTCATTCCAAAATTTCCAGCACCATATCCAAGTGTCTTAAATGCTCCTCCCATGTTTTATTGTATATCAAGATGTCATCAAAGAACACTAGAACAAACTTCCTCAAGTACTTACCAAAAACATGATTCATGCACGATTGGAAAGTAGTTGGGGCATTGGTTAACCCAAAAGGCATAACAAGAAACTCGAAATGCCCAAAGTGACACCTAAAGGTTGTCTTGTGAACATCCTCATCTCTTACCCGGATTTGATGATAACCGGATCTCAAGTCAATCTTGGAAAAGAAAACCGCTCCATGCAATTCATCAATCAACTCATCGATTCTAGGAATGGGGTACCTATTCTTGATTGTCTTCTTGTTCAACAACCTATAATCAATACACATCCTCAAAGTTCCATCCTTCTTCTTCACAAGAACCACCGAAGAAGCAAAAGGGCTAGAACTAGGCCTAATGAATCCCATTTCCAGCAACTCTTTGATTGTCCTTTCAATTTCTTCCTTGAAAGCTCTCGAGTGGCGATAAGGAGTTGTTATTACTGGTTTGGTGCCCGGTTCTAACTCAATAACATGTTGGAAACCTCTATCCGGTGGCAGCCCATGAGGTATATCATCAAAAACCTTAGCATGCCTATCAATGATGGGCTGAATATCTGCATGATAGGACTGCTGAATTGAAAAAGATGTAGATCTTACCAAGCAATGTGTTGCCCATGCAATTTGCCCTCTCTTGAAAGATCTTTCCATGCTCTTGTCTGTCACAACTTGAGGAGCTCCATTCTTCATGCCTTGTAGCACCACTTCCTTGTTATCCACCTTGAATTTCAGCTCCATGGTTTGATAATTTTGGGTAAATTCACCCAAAGAATGTAGCCATTGTATCCCAAGTACCAAATATGTCTCACCAATTCCAATGATATAAAAATCATCCTTCACTTGGTGTCTTCCTAAGGTGATATTGAGTTGCGGGATTTTCCTTGTGCATGGAAGGGAGTAGCCATCCGCAATAGTAACATTGAAGCCTTTGAAGTCTTCCACCTTCAATCCCATCCTTGCAACCAAGCTCTCATCAATGAAATTATGAGTAGCTCCACTATCAATCAATATTGTGACTTTTTGCCCTTGTAGGTCTCCTCTCACCCGAAATGGATGATATCTAGGAGCACCGGACAAAGTGGCAAGAGTGTTGTCCAAGTTTTTCGGGTCCTCTTCCGATCATGATTTTGTGTTGCCTCTTTAACTTCCACTTCCTCTTCTTCTTCACAATCTGAAAATACCTCAATATAATGCACATGACCCTTACCTAGGCAATGATGATTAGGAGACCATGGATCCTTGCAAGAGAAGCACAAGTTTTTCCTTCTTAGTTCATTCTGTGACTCCCCTTCTTTGCTTGTTTTGGACAGCTCCTTTTGTATGATTGGTGCTTGTTGAAAAGGCCTCTTTGGCTGGTCCAAAGATGTTGTTTTGGGCTGCCCAAAGGTCCTTTTGGCTGTCCACTATTCAGAGATGTCCTTGGCTGCCTGCTGATCAATGTTGTCCTTGGGGCAGCACCTTCTAAGTCCAAAGATTTTTTTATTGCCTCTTGAAGAGACAAGGGATCGAATGCTCTTACCAAACCCTTGAGTGGTTCAGCCAACCCCTCAATGAACAAGACAATGAGTCTCCTCTCTGTCACATCCGAATCATCACGGAAAGTCTTTGAAATTCAGCGACATAATCTTCTACCGTGTCGTGTTGTCTCAATTGTGCTAGCTCCCAAAAGTGAACCTCCGGATCAATCCTATCAAATCTCTCAATGATCCTCCTACAAAACTCATCATATGAGTGGATGAGATTGTGCCCTTGTGTGATCAATCCATGGTACCACCACTTGTGTGCAATTCCTTCAAGATAAAGGGTTGCAAACTTGACAGCTTCGTCTGTCATAGGCCTCAATGATAGATAAGTATCCAACTTTTGTATCCATGCATAGGTTGTACCCTTGTTGGAACCATCAAATGTGGAGAGTGTCACTTTCCCCAAGGCATGTTTAAGATCCTTCTGTGGTGCTTGCGATCTAGGCTCGGGAATTTCTACCCTTGCTCACTCTTATGAACTCCGCAAGTAAAATGGCATCAAGAATCTCATTTGGAAGAGCCCTATACTCCTCATAGTTGGCCACAATGTTGTGACCCACTGAATGTCGTGTTTCAACCCCCAGAATGACTTCTTCCGATCCAGGGAGTCATTTAATGGTTAAGAAAGAGCTAGGGAGGGTTGTTTAATTTCTCTCCGCGATGCGTATATCAATTTTCTCTCCGCGATTGTATGTTCTCGAGTAAATCAAGAATCAGTGGAAATCGTGAATCCGTGGAAATCGTGAATCGTGGCTCTGGCTCGTTCGTGGCTCTGCAAAACGTGAAAATCTTAGCTCGCGTAAGCCTTTGCTGGAATCGTGGCTCGTGAGGCTGCTTTTGAGGGCACGAGAGGGCACGTTTCTGGTTTTCCCAAATCGTGGCTCTGTATTTCTCGTGGTTTTCGCGACTGTGGTTATCTTTGAAAGACAGGGCACGTTTTCACGACTGTGTGATTCCCTACGACTGTGTGAACTTCTCACGAGTGGGCACGAGTTCCTCCTGATGGCTTGTGAAGTCTGTGGCACTTGACTTTGCTTTTCTGGGCACGTTTTCACGACTATGTGGTTCGAGGGCACGTTTTCACGTGTTTTTGGGATCTCTTTGCTTCTGATCTGGACAGTTCTCTCTGCACGACTGTGTGAATCGAGGGCACGACTGTTTCTCGTCGAGCTTCCTCCGGATTTTCACGACTGTTGGCCTCCCTTCTTCCAACGTCCACATTTTACTCTCCTCCTTGTTACAGTCCCGAGTGGGCACGAATCACGATCCGGGTTGGGCACTGATATACAGACACGAATACTTGGTTTCGTGGCTTGGGTTTTGCTCGTGGTCTGTCGCAGGATACATTCCTTGTTGTTGTGCACAGGCTGATTGCTGCTCGTGCATACACAGTTTTGGCCCACTTTTCAGGGGCTTTTGTTTTTAGTCGCTGAAACAGGAGATTAATTTTCACTGGTTTAACTGTGGGGTCGTCTCTGTTGTCTGGTATGCTCCCTGATTCACCTCTCCCCTCTTCAGGTGGTTTACCCTACTGGTTTAGCTTCAATCATGGCCCCAAAGACTCAAACCGGCGGCTGAACATAGTCGAGGAATCCACAGGGAACACCTCTAACAACACAGCGGACATCTTATTGGAACTCCTTAATCGAATCCAGAAGGTCGAAATTGCCAATAAGAACTCCAAACTGAGGTTTGTACACTTATTGGCAGGATCACGGATGTTGAATCTGAGAACGTCATCTTGAGAGAAAAACTAGCCACCAACACGGATAATACTAGCTCTCCTAACGATGCCCTACACGCAGAAATTGTAGACCTCCGATCTCAACAGGAGGAAATCAAAAATAACCAGGCCTCCTTAAAACTGGAAACAGAATCATGGTCCAAGGTTGTTAGTGGGAAAGGCAGTGTTCCCCCACCTCTGGTTGCGGTTGAGGCCGTTATGCAAGCCAAGTTAATTGAGGAACGTACGAGGCGTGACAGGGAACTAAACCTCAAGGTGAGGGGTCTCCCACCCCCACCCCGACACAAGACCCATTAACGGTTGGTAACTCCATCACAGATACTTTGGGGATCCCTGACATTACACTAGAACGAGCTTGGGTTGGCTATGACTCCACACTCTTCATCCGTTTCAACAACTTTTGACAGGCTGCGAGCTCTCAGGGCTAAGAGGGTTCTGTTTTCACGCCCAGACAAGGTCTTCCTTGATGAAGATCTCACCAGGACACAAGTTGGGGAGCTCAAACGCTCTAGGGAGCAAGTTATGGCAGCAAGGAAAGCAGGTAAATGGGCTGTTATCAGGAATCTCCGGCTGTTATTAGAGACTCTCCTCCTCCTGGTTGGGAGCCCCGCCAAGGGGCTCCCCAATGACAGGCCAAGTGGGAGAGGAGTCAGACCAGAGGCTTATCTATCAGTTCTGGAATGGGAATGGTTCCCTTTGGTCTTCCCCGGGCCTTATGTTTGATGCTCTCGGGGATGCCGACATTCTCTTCATCACAGAGACACACGAGAGCCCGGTTCATCCTCTCCCAGGTATTACTGGATTTCTTTGGTTATCAGCTTGCAGACAGGAGACTCGGGCTTCGGGTGGTGTTAGAGGCTCTGGTGGGGTTGCCTGTCTTTATAGGGACTCCCTCCGGAACAGGATCTCGATGGTCGGTTTTGATGAGTTTGCTAGGTACATGTGGATTCGCATCAGTAGGGCCGCTCGATTCTCTAGGGATTTATATATAGCAGTTTGTTACTTTCCTCCATTGCTTCCCCTTACGCCATCCACAATGGCCCTAGTGGTGATCCTTTCTTTGACTTATACGACAGTATTGGTCAATACTTTGTCGCAGGGGAGGTTATTATTTTAGGTGACTTTAATGCCCGTACCAGACACTTTCAGGTCCCCCTCCACGACAGGTCAGAGGATACGCTCTGCACACAGAGGACAGACCCTGTGTCAGTTGGTCTGCATAGGATTTCTGAGGATACAGATGGCCCTTTCACAGCTTATGGTCGGTTCCTCCTCCAGCTCGGGGAGTCACAGGCGTTGGTGATCTTCAACGGGATCGAGCGCTTCCCGGATTCACACTTCTTCACATGTCGTCCCCATGGCGGGGGCACTAGTGTGGTGGACTATATCCTTGCCAGCCCGGACATCTCACCCCTCTTCTGCTCCTTTGTTTCCCCCATTCCCCTTGCCGATCATGTTGTCCTAACTTTCTCTCTGGTCGCCAACTCTCCTACCACCACCGCCCCTCCTCCCCCTCCCCACTACCCACCTCGCATCTCCTTTCATTTTGATAAAGGGGATTACGGATCTTACTCATCCCACATCCGCGACCTTCTCCCCTCTGAGCCCCTATTCTCTAACATGCCTAGTGTGGAGGCCAAGTACTCATGCCTTTCCTCTGCCATGTGGGAGGCTGCCCTGAGATCCTTTCCCAGCTCCACCACCCATCCCTCGGCCACTAGTACTACTAAATCTTGCCCCATGAACCAATGGTACGATGTAGAGTGCAAATCCCTTCACCGTCGCCTTCGCCAGGCTTTTACCCAGGCCCTCCCCTCCTTCCCCACTCTTAAGGTTGCCTACAGGTGCCTTCTCCGCCGTAAGAAGCGATCCTTCATTTCCCACCGCAGATATATGCTTTCCACCTCCCTTAGGACTAACCCTCGGTCCTTCTGGCGTACTGTCTTTCCCCGCCACTCCCCTCCTCCACAACGATTGATCCTACCTCCATTTTTTCCCACACCTCTACCCTTTACGATGTTCCGGGGCAGCAGTCTACCCAGATTGGCATCCCGCCGCCTGGTAATCCCTTCACTCACCGTAATATCAAAGAGGCAATAAGGATTTTGAACTGTAGCAAGGCAGCTGATGTGGACGGTTTCCAGGCCGAGTTCTTCAAGCAGGGTTTTGAGGTTTTTGGTACCTATTTGGCAGATCTTTTCAATCAGGTGGTTAGAGTGGGCTTCCCTCCTACCTGGTCTCATCATATCATTCACCCGATCCACAAAGCTGGGTCCATTTCTG
Organism: Taxus wallichiana var. yunnanensis; assembly: GCA_018340775.1. Taxonomy (NCBI): domain Eukaryota; kingdom Viridiplantae; phylum Streptophyta; class Pinopsida; order Cupressales; family Taxaceae; genus Taxus; species Taxus wallichiana. The sequence goes on from CM031239.1 coordinate 450,560,916, forward strand.
ATCCGAACAACTACAGGACTATCATGGTGGGCCATTCTTTCTCCAAACTCTATGCTACAGTCCTCCACAGTTGTTGTCCGAGATTTTGGAGCAGAAGCAGCTCAGAGCCAGAGGTCAGGCTGGTTTTCGCCCTGGTTACCACACCATCGACCACATCTTCACCCTTCGGGCTATTATTGAGGAGGCTCGTCACCGCTCTTCGAAAGTCTATTGTTGTTTTGTAGACTTTCGAAAAGCTTTTGACTCCAGTACCTCGCATGGCCCTCTTCCAGCGACTCCGAGACATCGGTATTTCTGAGACTCTTGTTATTGCCATCATGCGCCTCTATGAGTCCATCCTTGGTCGTCTTCGTACTGCACACGGATTGTCTGATCTCATCAGGAGCACCATTGGGGTTAAACAGGGGTGCCCCTTATCTCCTACCCTCTTTGGCATTTACATTGATGAGCTGGAATCTTTCCTTCGGGATCACATTCAGGAAGGGGATGGTTGCCTTCTTCACCACGTCTTGATTTCCATTCTCCTATTTGCCGACGATATTGTTTTACTCGCCTCCTCTCTGGAGGGGCTTTAGAGACAGCAACTTGATGCACTTGCTTTATTATGTGATCTTCGGCATTTGACGGTCAATCTGGGTAAGACCAAGGTCATGGTCTTCAACGGGTTGCGGATATCACACCTCCATTTCTTCTTCAAGGGACAGGAGGTTGAAATTACTAATACAAACACCTACACAGGGAGTCCGGTTCTCGGCCTAGATTCGGTATGAGGCACGCTCTTGGTAGAGGTGAATAAAGGGTATGGGTCTCTTGCCATTCTCGAGAGACAGTGTTTTCGGCACCACTTCCAGGACGTCTCCTCCAAGATGTTTCTTATGAACTCCCTCATCCGCCCCCTTTGTTCTCTATGGAGTGCATTGTGCTGGGGCCCTCCCTTTTGGATCAGATTGGGCCTCCCATTTGAGAGGATTCAGACTCTCCTCCTTCATCGCTTCATCAAATGCAAACAGACAATCCCCCAGCATATCATTTTGGCAAAGTTCGGAGCCCGACCTTTCCGTCTGGAGACTATATTTGACATATCATCCTTTCTTCACCGTATCAGGAGGTTTGGTGATCTCTCCGATGAGCAGGACAGGTATCCATATCTCGCCTATTGTTCCTCTATGAGTATTGCCCAGGCTGTGGGCCGTTGTTGGTTTGCCGAGACTTCTGCCTTGTTGGACTCAGTTGGTATCCAGATTGATCGTCTCCCCCCTTTCCAGTATTCTCTGAATGCTCCCAGTCATCTCTTGCCCACCAAGCAAGTGTTGAACAGGTCCATCCGGGAGGATATCTACAGGAGATTCATTCAGACTACTTGGGTGAACCCCCCGGGGGTTTGCGCCCTAAGATGTCCTTTTATGCAGAGCACTTTCTTGAAATCAGAGATGGACTCATCATCCGCCCTCAGTACACCTTTCGTCACTGGGTGCATGCCCTCCGTATACCTATAGGTCAGTTTTGTGTTGGCTCCCACAGACTTCGGTGCAACACTGATCACCACCTTGATCGGGAGGATAGACTTTATAGGCTCTGTAGCCTTCATGAAGTGGAGATAGAGACTCATTTCATCTTCCGCTGCCCCATATACTATGAGATCAGAGGACGATTTCACTGTCTCTTCAGAGGGATTCGGACTCTCCCGGTCTTCTTCAGATATATCGACCAGCGGTGCCTTGCCCTCTACATCCGTGAGTCTTTGTTGTTACGAGACCAGATTCTTCATCCCCCTCCGAGAGTCGTCCCCACGAGACGGATTACGACCTTCTTTCCGGTTCTACCCACTGGTGGAGGTACTAAACAACAGAGCCTTTCTGACCCAGATACAGTGCATAGATCAATTCGTCCCCGGTTGGACCTTCACACTTCTCTCGATCACCACCAGCAGAATCGGATACACACATACCAGAGGGCAGTCCAGCTCCATTCGTCCTCATGACCGTCGTGTCAGTCTCAGAGCTCAGCAGGGAAGGAGGCTTCCGCCCCCCTCGTCGGGTTGCCAGTCCATCAGGAGCTTCTTTCCGTCGGCCTCTAATGTTAGGAGGGGTGTGGATACCATTCGTGATTAGACCATTGGTCCTTGTTTTCCCCCTACATTCCCTTCTTTGCTTCCCTCGTTTTTCTCCCCCGCTTGCTCCATTGCCCCCGCCTGTGGGGGTATTTGGCTTCGGGTTTCCTTTCTGTTGTCTTTTCTCTTCTTTTCTGTTTTTGGGAACTCGTTTTGAGTTGTCCCCGCTCGCACTTTGTACATGGTTTGGGCTGCAGTCCCATTGACCTACTTTTGTGGTCATTCATTGGACATTAATATATTTATCTTTATCTTTATCTTTATCTTCTATTGGGAGGAAGGTAGGCTAAAAAGGACTAGCAGTAGATCCAATCCAATTTGACCCTTGGGGTTGCCTCATATTGTGAACCCCTAACAACCTTCCCTTACCCTTGTGATATCTTGGCCCATGAAGATTTTCCAAAATTATGGCTAGCAATCCATAGTATCCGCCAACCTCTCTTACACTCGACAAGTCTATCAAACTTGGCCTCATCGTAACCTTTGTTGGCTATGTTAGGCCCTTCAAGTGGCTGATCTGAATTTTTCTTTCCTTTTCTTTGATAGAAAATGTATTCTTTGTCACCTTGTTGGAAATTCTAGGCACTAAGAGGGGGAGTGAATCAATGCTTATTCAAAATTTGAAAGACAATTCAATTTACTTAACTTTGTTATGATGAAACCACAACATCATTCACAAGCAATCAACAAGAACACACACAAAAGAGACAAGATTTAATGTGGGAAACCCTTCAAGGGAGAAAACCCACTTTGAAACCAAAGAACTAGCTTGGACAAAAATGTCCTATAAATGTTATAATGATTTCACTGTTGAGCATCCACTCAACATGAAGCTACAAATCAAAAATTTAGTCAAGCTGCCACTTGACCTTCTGCAACCATCCTTTTTTTTGGAAGCAACAACTCCCAAAACTTCAATCAAGCTTCAACTTGATCTTCATAAGTTGCCACTTACTAGGAAACTTCAACTCCTATGTGTTAAGCATCCACTTAGTCCTTTACAAGATGGTTTGATCACTCTTACTTGGTTGTCTAACACAACAGATTATGATCTCTAAATCAGCTCCTCTACCTTTTCTTTACACCCTCTTTTTCACCTCAATTCATCTCCTTTCTTCTTCTCTTGGTCTGCTGCAAAATATTGTCAAACATGTGTACACATACATTCTTGTCATGATTCTCTCCATGAATCACTCTCTCAATCAACCATGTTGCTACCAAATTTCAGTCATGAAGGCATTGCTTGCTCATCTTGATCCTCCTAATTTTTCATATTCTTGAGTACATTCAAAAACATAGACACAATTTTAAGCATACTACTTTAGATACTACACTTCATGCATTATGAGCTCTGATTTTCAACAACAATACTACATCCACAATCAGATTACTTATATCATCAATTCAGACCTTTTCAAGGACTCTTGCACTTCACCTTACAAAAAGAACTCTTCTACTTCAACTCCACAACTCGAATAGTGAAGGAGGAATGACATCATACCAAAACTGATGCAAAGTAATAATTACACTTGTTAAGGTGTCAGTGTCGGATCCAGGCCTTACATACCTCTATCATGTCAGTTAGAGATTCTATGTAGATCACCAAACACCTGCTGCACCTGTGGCATATCAGATGAGATTCCATTTTCAGTTACATACTAACAATTCTGATTTATAACTAACTTTTGAGTTTGTCTCCTTCCTTCCAATGTAGGAATTTTCAATTGTAGCTAAAGAAATTAAATGACAAGTGTTATTGTCATGCAAACACGTTACAATAATTCCTCATTCAGCTTTGTAACTCCTTAACTCCTTGTATACTCGCCACTATGCATTCAATCTTCATTTGGACTTCATGCTAGACATAAGAGCTCTAATGACCAGTTTTGAACTTGATGCATGGAGCACACTTCAGGTCCAAGTGATGAAGCACAAATCGAGTGGAAGACTCTTCAGGAGGTCTACAACAACATCATATGCATGGAGAACTTCAGCAGATCAAGGCAAAAGGCTCCATTTCCATTCTTCTTCTCAGCTGGACATTTACAGTCATGTTGGAACAAGAACTAGTTCAAAACATGCTTCATCACCAACACATGCAAGCATTTCCAAAACTTCTTTCTACTGGAGAATGTCATATGTGACCTGTAGATTACTTTCAACAGCATAGACAATCACTACTGTCCTCCTTCACACCATTTGCCATTGATTAGGACAAGGTCCTAATGGAGTTTGCTCACCCCGAAAACAAGTCTTCAAAAGTGACTTGATTCACACAGCTTCTTAGTCACTTTTCTGGGAAGCTCATATCCCCGTGCAACTTATCACTCGAAGTGCAATCATCAAGTCAAGGTATATAACCATGATATTCAAGAAATTTTGGGACTGTATGTATTGGTTCTTAAGACATCAAATATCAGTCTTGATTTGGAGGCTCCTCACTCACACAACTTCGCTTTCAGGGACCTACCAATGTGTTGGCTAGATTTTCTGCACAGCTGAAAACCTAGGCAGTCATGAGATAAATCTCCCTCATTTATCGGTGAGGCTCTCGTGTAAGATTTTGTCAATTATATTTCCTAATATCTATCTGTTGGTTTTACTTTAATCTGCGTAGCTCATGAACCATAGCTAAGCAATTTTGCAACAAGTAAGCAGCTATAAGCAATATGTGCAGGAAAGGGAAATAATTAAATGCGAGAAGAAAGGAAAGGAAATGTGCAACCTAACCAATAGTTGATAGAGTTGATCACATGCACATAGACGAAACAAATAGATCTTAAAACACGAATTTGAAGCAAGGGAAAGTTTCAGATCTAGATCTAAGACAACACAAAGTTTATGCATAGATCTAAAAAGAAATAAGAGACGAATGCACCATTGACACAAAGTTCTCCGAAATCTCTTCTCTATTCCTCTAGCTTGCAGAAAGCTATCAGGGTTTCAGCTCAAAGTCTGGAACACAAGAATGTTGATTACAAATTCTGATCCTTTAACTCGTAGGTTCTTCCTCTATTTATAGTGTATAAAGGGCAATTACAAATAGGAAGCTTTAAATGAATTCCCGCATGCGGAAGCTATGAAAAGGAAGCTGGCAATCTTCCTCCTGAAATTCCTCTTTGCATGACATGCATGATTTATAATTGAAAAATAGAACCTTCTATTTTGCATGTCCATACTTATTTCCAAGTAATTGACTTCTTAAAGTAACGGTTTTAAACCAATCACTTAAGTTTTATAATTCAATTGATTACTCAATTACTTTGTCAGAGAAAATAAAAGAAAGAGGAAAAGAAATACGAAGAAAGTTCTGACCCTCTCGGTCTTGTTCTTCTTCCATATTTTGCATGCGGTTCACTCTTTTGTCTTTGATTCTCACCAAATTGGATCTAGAAGCTATGCATGACTATGATTTGCTTGTGGGTATTGCCTTTGACCTTTCTTCCCTTTTATCCTTGAAGCTTTTGCAATTCTTCTTCAGTACATGCACCAATGCAATGTTTGTCATAAATAATTCAGACAAAACTCATCATTTTTATTTTTAATTGCATATGAACAATTTTAAATTCTGGAAAGCACTCTGGGTGAATGCAAATACAAGTAAATTCAATGAAGGCTTCAACTGGAAGATTGGGAGCACATGCACAAGATCCTAGAAGGAATTTTCCATGCACTGACTTCTACACAGGCTGCGTTAGAAACAAGAGGATGAATTTTTGCCAGAAGCCTTTGCAATTATGAGATTTGGATCTGTCAATTAAATCGGTGATAGGTTCAGGGCCTATGTCTGTATCATTGACTTCAGAAATCTAGAAGCTATGCATGATTCTGTTGATCCTTTTCTTTCATCATGCTTCATCATGGCTGAAACAATCTTTGTCTAGAGCTCTTTTTCTTTTAATTATGCCAGAATCCCTTGCAATTGGATCAATTTGTGCAGATCTAACTTCTTCAGATTCAGAAGATATATTCAATGTACCTGACATTGATTTGAGCACCTATGATGAATACCTGGGCACATATACCAACATGCAAACAATTATCATAGCAAAAATCAAGCTATTCCAACCCTAGGCACCAAAACTGGAAGCTTCCCGGTAGTGGAAAATAAACTTTAATGCAAAATCCTCCTTTTGGCGCCAAAACCTGTCTGGGCTGCAATCCTCATCAAAAAGAATTAACTGTCTCTCCCTTATGGTGTCCCATGCTTATATAACCTCCAGCATGCTATTTTTAATAATTGTCTCTTCCTATTTCTGGCAATTTAATTAATAAACAATCATGTTTATTCACCCAAATTGGGCGCCCAATTATGCATGTTGCTGGTTGCTTTTAAATAAATTTATTTTATTTATTTTTAGCATGCATCCTTGACTTCTCTTTAGCTCTTCCACTTGCATTGACTTTCCTTCTATTTATGGCGCCAAAATTGGGTGAATAAACCATTAATAAATATTATTAAATGCATTGTTATTCACCCAAGGTGGGTCACATTTTTTAGCAAGGGTAATTTCCAAAAATAGGAAGTCACTTTGATGGGAATTTCCACCCTGCACTGCAACTCCAAAAATCCCCTCTTCCACTTAAGTGATTTGACTTTCATCATGGGAATTTTTACCCTGCAAGGCAAGTAAGAAATTCCCATCGGTGCTTTAAGTGATTTTTCTTTTATAATGGGAATTTTTACCCTGCAAGGCAAGTAAAAAAATCCCGTCATATTTGCTTCTAATTTTCCCATTGTCAATGGAAAAAGTACCTGCAGCGGATAAGAAATTTCCGCCGCCCGCACTACCAATATTCCCATTGCAGCTTAAACCCATTCATTCCAAAAGTGTGACTTGCCTAGGAGAGGCTTTTTGTGCTTGACTTCATCTTTTTGGTCAAACGTTTGCTTTACGAGGCTGATTCCTTCAGTGCAAATGGTCGTAAATGATCTCCGGATGCTCGAGAAAATAAATAGACTATACGGGGCAAAGAATGAACCCGGGAATTAAACGAGAAAGACCACGGGAAAACGGAAAAAACGCAAATGAAATAAATAAAAAAGAAAACGTTGCGAAGTCACGAAAAGCTCTAAATTCATTCCTGGTGAAAATCCTATTGAAATGTGTGATACTGGCATGCAAAACTTCAACAGGATTCAACCGGAGCACAATTTACTTCAAATGGGGCTTTATTTATTTAATAAATAATTAAATAAAAATCCCATGAGACAAAACTTGGCGGAGGGATAAAATGAGTTTCAGCATCTGGGTATTTGTCGAAATTGGCTCATATGGTTCACTGGGAATATCTTAACATAATACAGACATCTTCTGGCAATAAAACACAAAAAGACCCGTTATTTTAAAAGAACGAAATTTTTTTAAACATGGGGTAGTCTTAGATTTCAGGGTAAAATCTGGAGACACCACAATGCCACAAACATTTCAAATGGGATCCCTACTCCATCTCCAAATGCTTGTGAATAGGGGTTGTGAAGAGAAATTCACAGAGCATCTCAGTTTCTCAACCTTCTTAACTAGGCATATAGGGCGGACGGAGTTTTGGATCACTCAAGATTATGCATGCAAGCACTTCATCAAACCAAGTACACTCTTAGCTCATATGGGACACCTTCATGCTATTCAGGACCAAAAACAATCACTTTATTATGCAATTCATCATGTATACCCTTATACCTTCATGACTGGTTTCCCTTCATAGCATTCTCAAGTGGTAGGAGAAAAACACACTGTATCATCAAATTTCTCCAAATAACTAACCCAGATGACTTTATAAACATCAAGAGCACATCCCAACATCTTTCACCAAAAATTTGAGCATGGGTTCCTTTGCAAATTTTTCCTGTATATTGAATTCTTCACAAAATAGTTGTTTTCTTGTGGGGTCCACCATGTGTCATAAGCTCAAACCACCATGAACATGACCTCTAATGAGTTCTCTACACACTCAAATCATTTTCTAGGAAAAACAATTCCATTTGGAGGCATAACCAATCAATTTTCTCCATACCACTTCCAACTAGGGTTTAGGAGGGTTTTAGACAGTGCCAGAAAAATGGATAGAACTTTCTTATCCTTCATCCTTTTGACTTCAAAATTTTTGCATAATCTCTTTCTCTTTATGCTCTTTCAAAAATGTCTCTTATGATTTATCTTAACAATGCTTGTCAATTTAGATCAAACGCTAAGAAGTCAAGGCATTGTTTTGGCATACCTTGCTTAGCCCGGTTTTGACAAAACTTCAATTTCTTGCACAAAACTCATCCTCTGGTCCTCAAATTTGGTCCACACCTTCATGACTACCTCCTCCATGATCTCCAATGGCTACTTTGTCATGGTTCACCCAGAACTTCCAACCCCATCTCATTTTGGTCTCCTTTCTTGAGAAATCTTGCTATACAAACCTATATAAGTGCTCAAAATGCCTCCTCAGACACTTGTGAAGTCATGCACACATCATCTATGCTCATATCATGCTCATACACTACTTGGTTAGCATCTTCATACCTTGATTCATCATCTCATGTCTTGTTTTCTTGGAAACTAGCTTGGGATTGCATAGACAGTCAACTTTTGGAGCAAACCAACCTATCTCATCATCACCTCATCATATGGGAGCCTCACACAACATGTATACCTGCCATACACATCATCACCATACTTATAGAGTCCATCATCATCTTGGAACACAGCTATCATGCTCAAAAGGGCTTGCACAGCACAACCCTCACAGGATCAACCATGCCATTTGGAGGAATACCATGACACAACCATGTGACACCTCATGGAGACACCTAGACCACTTTGACATCCTTTGACATCAATGACAACACTATGACACTTTGTCCAACACTTCTTGCATGAATACCCTTCAGAAGTGGCAAAATATTTGCTTTGATACCACCGTAATGTCCCTTTCCAAGCTAAAACTGAAAAAGGAGGGAAAGGGCACTGACCCAAATCAAAGCAAACTGAAATTTATAACAGCCATCTGAATTTTTCGGCAGCAAGGTACAGCAGTCTGTAATCTTATGACAGCAAGAGGAAAATTGCAATAATTCACCACCAATACCACTTTTACACCATCCAAAGCATGTAGGGAACTTTTATAAATATTTAGAACAAGTACAAGCCAAGAAATGAGTTTTTAAACCCCCAACTGGAGTATATTTAATTAAATTTGCAACAGCAGTGAATCCACTTACAAAAATGGCTGGAAGTTGAGATTCCAAGGCCCAAAATTCAATCCATCAAATGCAACCAACCTCAAAAATTATGAACAATCCAAATATCAACAAAGAATGAAGTGTCATGCACTAGATATCACCAAAATCATCCACTATGCAAGTCGCTACCCTAGGAGAGGGTTTACAATAAGCTGGAAATGGCGAGTTTCCAAAGAAAATCTGAGTGTAGCTCAAGTATGACCTCCATATGAAATCACCAATGAAAAAATGAGGGGTTTCGTCCTCAAATCAAGTGCAACAAGGGTTTTTGTCCTCAATTTCAAGAGAGAGAAGGAAATTCCGTGCTCCAACTCAAAGAAAATGAATTCTAAAGCAAGTATGCCCTTTTCCAAGCCAAGCAACCCCTTTATATAGCTAAAGTGGCGCCAAAATCAAAAAGATTACCCCCAAAGAGGACCAAACTCTTTGTATAAATAAAATCTTTTTATTTTTTAAGTTGGTATTTGCACTTTTTCAAACCAACTTAACTTTTCTAAGTCATAATTAGAAAGTTGCTTGAAAATAATATAAAGCTACAAAAGCAACTGACAATCATGACATTAAATACTTCCCTTGATCTTTCCCTTTAAGCCCACATGAATTGGAATGGGCCCAAGGTCTTCAAAATGAACTAGCTCGGAGAACGGAACATTACACTATGTGAACAACTACTTCGGAATATGTCTAATCCAAGTCTTAGTCCTAAATCATACTGCACACCATCTCCATAATGGTACGACTTTGCCTTTGTGCAACACCAATTTGTTGCGGCATGTAGCGGGTAGTCAATTGTTGATGAATGCCTTGCTCCTTTAGATATGTTAAGAACTCATTGTTGGTGAATTCCACCCCTTAATCTAAGTGCGGGACATGAATACGACGATGAGATTGTCATTCCACATAAGCTTTGAATTCCTTGAAGCATTGAAACACTTGTTCTATTGTTTTCAAGAAATATACCCACATATTTAGTGAATAATAGTCAACAAACAGCTAAAAATATTGAAAACCACTTAATCAGATCGGACTACACATATTGGTATGCACCAAATCTAAAGGACCATTTCCTAATGAGTACTTGTACCAAAAGGGGCTTTGTGTTGTTTCCTAGCTGAACAGCTGAAGCATAGATCGATTGTCTTCTTTAGTGAGGGAATGCCTCTCACCATATGATGCCTATTGAGTGCAAATAAATAGACAATGCTTATGTGTCCATATCTCCAACACCAAAAAGTGCAAGATCTGTATCTTTTTCAATAAGAGCTTGATTGTTTTTGAACAAAATCAAGCTGAAAAAACTTCCTACGCCAGAAGCTCTTGCAACAATCTTCGAGCTTCTTAACTTGTCTCGAATGAGACGCATCTTTTTACCTCATTTACAATCAAAATCAACCTTAAGCTTGTGATCAAGCAATTGACTTATAGATAATAGATTTTTGTTACTCCTGGAACATACAAGACTTTAGTTATTTGACACGCATCCTTCCCAAACGGTAAAGAGATATCACCTATACCTTGGACACGATAGGATGAATCATCACCCAAAGAGACTTTACCTCGATCAGGTGTATGATTCAGATTGATGAACCAATCTTTTCTCCCTGCCATATGTTGAGTTGCTCCAGAATCCATATACTACAAAATTTTGAGGAATTATCTCATTGCCAGTTTGTGCAGCAAATACACAGTCCTCGTCGGTATGATTTTCTTCTTCTGCAAAATTCCCATTCTGCTGTTATTTGGAAGGTTTCCTCTTCCAATTGTGTGAGTTCTAGGACTGCTTCTTCAATCATGTTGGATTCGGCGTCGGTTTTTGTTGCCAAATGAGCCATGGGTGAATGCATTTATACCAACACTCCTTAAGTTAATGGTCTGTATTTCCACAGATTAGACAGATCTTCTGGGATGAGCCGTTGGTGAATGCATTTATACCAACACTCCTTGAGTTGATGGCCTGTCTTTCCACAGAGTAGATAGATCTTCTGGGAACGAGGGTTGTTCCCATGTTGGCTCTGCATAGAAGACTGATTTGAAGTATTTATGGGCCTCGTCCGCTTTTGTTGTGATGCTAGTGCATGTTCATCAACTTCATCTTCTCCATGCATGGATTCTTCCTGCTGTAACATATCAACCAACTTTTCAACGGTTGGTTTTTTATTTGAAGCGTTCAAGGAGATCACGAAGATATTATATGTGGGGCACAATGCTCTCAAGAAAATTGGTATAAGGGACCCATCTAACACTTTCTCACCCAATGCTTGAAGCAAATCCCGGAGTGTTGTAACACAACAGAGAAAGCCTTCAACTTTTTCACATCTTTAGTTTGAGAAAATGAAGCTGACTTTGTAGATGCGGGATGGTAGTGTCTTTCTTGGCCTTGTAGACTGTACTGAGTTTTCCCAGGCATATTTGGCTCAAGCGGCATCTCTGATATGAAGTTGAACCTCATCGTACACCCCGAACACTATGAAGCCGATACGGCACCCCTAGGGCATCTAGTACCAGGACGGGTACGGCCCGGATACGTGCTTGGAAACGCCCAGGATACGGCCAGGCAGGTCCGGGTACGGCCGGGTACTTCTGCAGATGTACCCGGCCGTATCCTGACCTGCCTGGCCGTATCCTGGCGTTTCCTGGCCCAAAACTGTGTTTTTTTTTTCTAGTTTAAATTTAATATATCATTACAGGAGAAATTACAGTTTTCACAGCACCATTATTCTACAGAAGGTATAGTTTAAATTTAATATATCATTACAGCAGAAATTACAGTTTTCACAGCACCATTATTCTACAGAAGGTATAGTTTAAATTTAATATATCATTACAGCAGAAATTACAGTTTTCACAGCACCATTATTCTACAGAAGGTACCAAGTACAAGTCATCATAAACATGGATAAAAATAGCATGTATGAGATAAATCATAAATGTAATAAACACCTCAACTAGATATGGTAGGGACAATTGAAATTATGAATGTATGAGTAGTTTGTCGTGGTTATGTGGTTAATTCCTATTTAGCAGGCTGGAATTTATATATATTGTACGGCCGTATCCAATGCCGTATCCGGGGCAAATTTTTTAATTTATCGGATGCTCCGTTACCTGCACCCGTATCCAAAACATATCGGCTACTTAGCCCAAACATTATAATCAACTTCACCATCTGGTTTGCTTTGTTGAATTTGCATTGTTGGTCAGCATCAAAAGCGTATCGGGTGTATGTGCCTTCAACAAACAGCAAGATATCTTTGAATTCAAGGCGAGTTTTCACCTTTATTTTCCACACTACATAGTTATCCCCACGAAGTAGCTTCAAAAGTAGCTTCAAGTCGGGCAAGAAAAACTGTTGGTGTGTGCGACTGCCCAGTCATCGTCCACATCACCTAGGTGAGTCATCTCACCTTGCGAGAGTCATAGGTCTTAGGAAGTCAAATGACAAGTGTCAGATTCTACGTCATAGAATCGACACTGCATCATTGCATCAATGCGTCATAGGAGTTACATTCCTTATTTGGAATTGTAACTCCTCTTCTAGTGGCGTCATATGCGTCAATCCAACATCATATGCGTCAGTGGCGTCATTGAGGTTCTTTCCATGTTTAGGCATGGGGGTTACACAGCACCCCTATTTGTACTTCCTATTTTTCGATCTATGAGCATGAGCAGACCCATTCTTCTTACTTGCAATCTTCTTTCCATTGATTCGAATCTTGCGTATTGCGTTGGCTTGACATTACCATCGGAGTGCAACTTCGTTGTGGTGCATCGCTTTTCGATCTCGGTTCTCGCGAATCCCTCTTTCATGGTATCGAGCAGTTTCGATGCGTGCACTCTTCGTTTTCGATTGTTTGTTACTTGGTTTCTTCTCATTTCCTCGTGTGCAAGTTTTTTTCGATTATCATTTTGGAATTATTGCTCACCTCGTATTGAGGTTTCAACAGTTGCAAGTTAAGGTATTTGGTTGGTTTGCATTATCAGCTGAGTTCGTATTTGGATATTTCTAGATCTTTGTGGCTGTTGTTTCTGGGTTGTTTGTGTGTTTCTTGCTGGTTGTGTTTAGATTCAGATCCTGCAGGGTAAAAGAAAACTCGTTTTTGCTTGGTTCCTTGTTGGCTCGTGTTTTGCTCCTGCGTGGACATGTTTACATTGGATTATCGGGACTGTTTGTTTGGTGCCTATTCTATCGTGGTTCTTGGACTATAGTGTTTTGTTTGCGGGCCTTTTATTACTCGTTACTGCGCATTGGAGTTCTCGCTGCCTTGGGCTCGGCTCTGCATTGGTCTACAGTTCGAAATCTCACCTTTCCTTATTTTGCTTTTCAACTGCACCTTCTCTGCAAGGATCTTGGTGGTTCGGTTTGCATTTCCTCACGGCCCTGGTTCATTCCTTTCTGCTCGGACTGTGCGTTCTATTTTTTCTATCGCTTCCTGTGGTCTCACGTTCAAGCCAACCGAGGTCTCTCCTCTCGTCAAAGCTTGCTAGCGTTACCTGCACGTGGTTCGACCTGCGTTTACTCCTCTGCTTGGCCGTTTTCTCTACAACTCTGGCATTTCAGACTTTGTTTCTACATTTCCTCACCACGTGGACGTCTGCTCCCTCCAACCGTTACAAAATCCTGAACACACCTTCTCTGTAGTCAGCTGGAGATATTATTTTCCACCGGCGGTTTACCTGCCTCTCCTGGTACGTGGCCTACCTCTCCTTCCCACGTGGCCTTCTCAATCCGCCTGCCAGGTAATATCTTTCTAAAAATACGTTTTTTTATTCCCTTTAAAAAAAAAACGTGTTTGTATACATTTTACTTTATCACTTTTCTTAAAAACGTTTTGTTTCATTACTTTTTAAAAGGTATAAGGTAAAAACATTTATTTCTTTGGCATTGTAAAATTTGGTTTTTTGGCTTGTTGTATTATTACCTTCCGTCGAGTGCCGAAGACGAAGGGTGAGGTCCGAGATTGGCAGGTGGCTAATCCCCCCTCGCAATACAAACAAACCCTATCTCAAATTCCGTGTCATTTCCAACGGGCATACATACGACACCTTTTGCATGCGTTTAGGGCGCTTTTTAATCCGTTTGCAGGCTTATTGGCTTTTTCTCATCAATTGCGGGAATTGGTTTTTGCTATAACTTTTGACTCGTTGCTCGGTTTTGAGCACTTCTTTAGTCAAAGTTGCATGTTTTTTCGCACTCTAGATGATGGGATCATTAGTTTTGTAAACGCACTAATTTTATAAAGTGCCGCATTCTGGGGTGTCTTTGTATTGCTTAATTCAGCTCATTTTTTCTTGAGCTTTGTTCTATTCCTTTTTTTCGTGGACTTGTGAGCGCATCCGCCACAATCTTACGACAAAGGGTTTCTTTCGTGTGACGTGAGACGTTTCTCACAAAGCCCTTTCTTCCCCTCTTGCTTCTCTCGTTCTTGTGCTTGCTTGCCGTGACGATCTGTTGCGCCCAACGAACCTTGATTGTTGTCTCCACCTTTGCGCATTATTACGCCGATTGCAAGGTGAGTGGCAGACTGGTTCTTGCACACAGTCACATCTAGTTGTAATCAACGCACTGAATTATAAAGTGCCAAACTCGGGGGGGTGTAATTTTGTTCTGGGGTGGTTGTTTCTTTTCTCTCTCCTTCCTTCTGCATTCCTTGGTTCTATCTCTTCATTATGGATATCTCTAAAGTACCAGTGCTCACACCTTTTAATTTCTTTGAATGGAAATCTAAAATTATATTGGTTCTGCGAAGTAAAGGGTTATACCAAGTTACCATGGGGTTAGAGACCGAACCTAATGATGAACCCGAAAAATCTAAATGGTTCAACCGTTGTGATGAAGCCTTAGGTCTTATCTGTATGTCCGTCTCTCCCGACTTGCTCTTCCACATCGAAACTTCCTCAACACCCGATCAAGCGTGGAAAACGCTCGATGATATGTTTGGGAAGCAAGATGACATGAGAGCGCATGAGTTGGAGAACGAACTACTAGGGTTAAATCCTAGTGACTTTGAAAACCTACAGGCCTTCTTCTCAAAGTTTGTCCACACTAGAATGCTTCTAAAGGAATGTAAAGTGGATAAGAAAGACTCAATTGATCTTATCGTTTCAACTTTCCACGCCATGAAAGCCACCTTGGGTAGTACTTGGACTATGCCCTCCTTTGACAGTTTTTCGTCCCAACTCATTCGAGAACAGGACAAACTCATTCAAATGGGGACTCTAAAATCCAAGTCACATGCCCTTGTGGCAAATATGGGCAAGAAAAATGAAAAAAGAAAGAAACTAAGGACCAACCTAAGAAAGAAACCAAGACCAACCAACCCCCAGTTAAGCCCATCACTCATACTTCGACTTCTGAGCCTAAAGCAAAGAAGGAAAAGTATAAATGCTCCTATTGTAAGAATTTTGGCCATGACGAGCAGCATTGTTTTCGAAACAAATTGATCACTTAACTCATTTACTTGAGAAGAATAAAATAAGTGTTCCTGAATCCGTTAAACAAAATGCTCAGAAAGGCGAGTCTTCTAATGCAAAGGAGACTAAAAATGAAAAGAAGAAAGGTAAGGCCCTCGTAGCTAGATCAGCTCCATCATCAACTTGGATTATTGATTCTCGGTGCCTCGCACCACATGGCTTCTTCAGAGGTTGAATTCTCTAGCATTGAACCATGTGGCATGTCCCAAATCACGTTGGGTGATGACACTCATGTGTCGGTTTCCGGTAGTGGATCGGTAGAGATAGAAGGTGGAACATTTAACCAAGTGTTGAGTGTTCCCAATCTCTCTACCAATCTCCTATCGGTTTACCAAATCACCCACCTTGGTGAAGGAATGTGAGTGGAATTTGGTCCTAACTCGGTGATTATTCGTGAGCTTAACTCTAACGCACTTGTGGCTGAGGGAAAGGCAAATCACCGTTCACGGTTGTATACCTTTTCCCACTTCTCTTTTGATTCGATGCCCAATGCCTTGCTCACTCATGCAAATGAGGTTAGCAAGTTATGGCATGAGCATTTTGGGCATCTAAATTATCATTACCTTGAACAATCGAGCCAAAACGAAATGGTCAATGGGCTAACCCGAGTTAAGTTTTCTAAGGGTCTTTGTGAGGGTTGTACCCTTGAAAAGCACCCTGAAAAAAGCTTTGACAAGGGAAAATCCTAGAGAGCTACTTGTCCCTTGGATCTTGTTCATAGTGACATCTCTGGGCCTTTTCCGTCTCCTTCTTTTACTAGAGCTCTATATATACTAACCTTCATTGATGACTTTTCGCGTTATACTTGGGTATATTTTCTTAAGCTTAAGTCTGAAGTTTTTGAGCATTTTCAAAACTTTAAGGCTCTTGCTGAGAAACAAGCGGAACAATCTATCAAAGTTCTTCGAACTGACAATGGAGGCGAGTATGTGAGCAACAGGTTTGAGGATTTCTGCACTTCTGAGGGGATTGCTTTGCAGCGTACAATTGCTTCCAACCCTTCCCAAAATGGAGTTGCAGAAAGAAAGAACCGAACTTTAAAGGAGATGGCTACTTGTATGGTTCACTCGAAATCTCTTCCTCCACAATGATAATTGGGCTGAAGCAAAGAATTGTGCTTGTTATATTCGAACCGTGTTCCACACAAGCGCAAGAAGAAGGATTACACCCTTTGAAGCCTGGTTTGGACACAAGCCTGATGTCGAGCACTTTCGAGTCTTCGGATCCAAGGCTATGGCTCGGATTCCCAAAAAGAAACGCAAGGCATTAGATCCACAATCCAAACCTTGTATCTTTGTCGGGTATCCTAATGGCGTGAAGGGATATCGATTGTTGAACCCTACCACCCGTGAGCTTTATATTGAGAGGAGTGTGAAGTTTGATGAGTCATCCTTGACTTCAACTTCCACTGAGGTTCTTTTGCCCACTGATTCAAATTCTGACTCTTCAGATGATGATGTTGTTGAGCGAGTTCCGCCTCTCCCTGCTCCTCCCGATCCTCAAACTTCTGAGTCTTCTAATTCTAACAGTAGTGATGATGAGGACTATGTCCCTTCTCACTCAAGTGAAGAATCTTCCGACTTTGAGCCTGAGCCTTTGGGACCTCTTTGGGCCAGGAAAACTTTACAGAGTGCTGGAGATTTAGTTGGAGATCCTTTGGATGAGAGACGTACTCGCTCAGCCTTCACTGGACCTCACTCCTTCGCCTCTGCTTCTGATCCACCATCTTTCCAGAAGCTTCTGGGATTCCTGAGGGGATTCTGCCATGGATGAGGAGTATTCCTCACTCATAAAGAATGACACTTGGGATCTTACCCTTCTTTCGAAAGGAAGAAAAATCGTTCGGTGTAGGTGGATATATCAAACAAAGTATGGAGCTAATGGAGAAGTCGAGAAGTATAAAGCGCGACTTGTAGCTAAGGGTTTCTCCTAGGTAGCTGGGGTTGATTACTCAGAAACCTTTGCTCCGGTTGCAAAGATGACTTCCATTTGACTGACCCTTGCCATCGCTGCCGCTAACAGATGGGAAGTCCACCAGATGGACGTTAAGAGTGCCTTCCTTCATGGGGACCTAGAGGAGGAGATCTATATGGAACAACCTCCGGGTTATGTCCATGATCCATCCCTCGTTTGCAAATTAAAGAAGTCTCTCTACGGCCTTAAACAAGCCCCTCGGGCTTGGTATGCCAAGATGGACTCCTTTTTACTTGCATCAGGGTTCACTCGGTGTCACTCTGACCCAAATGTGTATATTCTGCGAGGATGACTCCATGCTTATTCTTGTTCTCTATGTTGATGACTTGTTGATCACGGTAGCTCTTCCTCTATCATTGATTCTAGTGAAGATCTCCTTGGCCAACAAGTTCTCCATGTCTGACTTAGGATTGCTTCATTACTTTCTTGGGATCCAGATTTCACAATCTGACTCGGGAATTATGATCTCACAACCTAAGTACTCTCTTGATTTTCTTGGTTGGTTTCACATGTCCAATTGCAAGTCCTCACCTACTCCTTTTCTTTTCGGGATTAAGTTGGTTTCGATTGCTCTTCCCCTTGGTTGACGGTACCCTTTATCGACAGGTTGGTGGGAAGCTTGATCTACCTTACTCACACTCGGCCGGATCTATCGTATGCCGTCGGGATCGTGTCCGCATTTATACAGAGCCTCATGAGCTGCACTTAAAAGCAAAGCAAAGCGGATCCTTCACTATGTTCGTGGCGATCCACACGATGGTATTCATTACTTAGAGGGACCGAGATTGACTTGGTTGGATTTACTGACTCAGATTGGGCCGGTGATCTAGATCATTGAAGTCTACCTCGAGCTACGCTTTCACTCTTGGTTTAGGTCTGTCGGTTGGTCCAAGAAGAAGCGATGCCATTGCCATATCATCGGCACGTAAGCGAGAATATAGAGGAAGCGATTAACGCTGCCACCGAAATCTGTTTGGTTACTGAGGATATCTTGACAGAGTTTGGCATCCACTTTCGCCTACCATTATCTACTGTGTGACAACATGAGCACTATCTCTATTTGTAGAAATCCCGATTCAGCATCATCGGATGAAGCACATTGAGATTCATATGCACTTCATACGGAGCCGATACATGAAAACATCATCGACATACAGTATGTTCAGACAGCTGATCAGGTCGCAGACATTTTCACCAAGCCACTCACTAAGGTGAAGTTTCTTCACTTGCGGTCTCTTCTTGAGGTGAGATCTGCTGCGCAGCCACCCATATTCTTCGGGCTATATAGTCCTCCTTCTCCTCTTCTTCATTCCAAAAAGATATTGTTTGTACATGGGCACCTTATCAGGCCTTTAGTTGCCGGGGCCCATTGACACATCTTTCTTAGTTGTCTAGGGGAGTCTTCTTTTTTGTTCTGGCTTACCTTGACCTCTTCCTCGGCTTCGATGAAGGGGGGGTGTTGGTGTGTGTGACTGTCCAGTCATCATCCACATCACCTAGGTGAGTCATCTCGCCTTGCGAGAGTCATAGGTCTTAGGAAGTTAAATGACAAGTGTCGATTCTCACATCATAGAATCTAACACTGTCATTTGCGTCAATCGTCATAGGAGTTACATTCCTTATTTGGAATTGTAACTCCTCTTCTAGTGGCGTCATATGCGTCAGTCAACGTCATATGTGTCAGTGGCGTCATTGAGGTTCTTTCCATGTTTAAGCATGGAGGTTACACAACACCCCTATTTGCACTTCCTATTTTTCGATCTATGAGCATGAGCAGACCCATTCTTCTTACTTGCAATCTTCTTTCCATTGATTCAAATCTTGTGTATTGCGTTGGCTTGACGTTACCATCGGAGTGCAACTTCGTTGAGGTGCATCGCTTTTCGATCTCGGTTCTTGCAAATCCCTCTTTCAAGAACTTTGAGCCATTTGCAGTCATTATGAATTACAGTGAAGAAAAACAGAAAAACACTTAATTTCTGTTTAAAAACACTTTCAAGAAGAGAAAAAATATGCACTAGTGTTTTACTGCCTATTTTGAGCCTCTAGGAAAAATAGAGACTTTTGGGTATGCAACGTTTGTGAGATACACAATTAGTTAGTTTTTCCAAAGGTTCCTTAAGGCAAAAATTGAAAAAAAATCATACGTTCAATTTTTTTATTACTCTAGGAGCTATACAAGAATCCTTTAAAGAAGTTTTTATACTGGCATTTTAGTCATGCTCCCAACATTTTGGCAAAAAAATCCAGCTGGAGCTCTAGATATCGAATTAATATGATTCTAGGCAAGTTTCCCAGAAAACAATTAGATCTAATAATCTATAATGACTGTAGCAAATTCCTTTTGAGGGATGTTTTCGAATGACATACCAGGCATCCAAGCAAAATTTTGGCCTTTGGGTCTTCTCGGTTTGTGAGAAAATGAGTTAATTCGACCCAAGATTGTTGAGGACAATAATTTAACAATTCATCATAGAGTTTTATTAAATTAATGAAATTTTAATAAAACTTCATATAGATAAAATATTAATCAGGAAGCCCTAAAATTTTTAAAGAAAGGTAACTTTGGAAAAATTTCAGTTAATTTTTTTAAAATTGTTTGTTTTGCCTGGATATGGCACTTCTTCCTTGCTGGATAATTCCTTCCGTAAAACTACTCTCACACATACAACGCTTTGATTTCTTTGTATTCTTCCACAGTGCTAGAAAACGCTGGTATATATTTGCATTTCATTATCAGAGCATACTATTGAGGTGCTTCAGATCTGCTGGCTGAAAATGCCTCACTTATACCTCTGTCAGAGGCAGCTTTGTTTATCTCCAGAGACGCGCCCATTCTGCCCTTCGCGCTCTTTATTGAATTGCAAGCCTCGTTAAAATTGTCTGACAATGCTGGGCCTCCTTCATAGATCAAGAAACCAGCATCTTTTTTTTTTTTATTGGAAAAACTGTCTTCTTTCTGACTCCTCTGTGTGCTGCACTTGCACTTTGGCAGTCTTTTGTTTAGAATCTGATCTGGCATGCTTTATGAATATTGGGCTGTGCCTATTATGATTTGCATGGGCCGAGTTTCAATATATATATATTTTCTTTTCTTTATTAATCATGCCTTACACCTCTCTCCGGGATGGGTAGAAGCAAATATAATTGACAACTGCTTCCTTTCTACTCCAAAATAAATAGAAAGGTAATAGAAATCCAGGAGTGCAAAGAAATCGAGAATGAGTTAAAAGTTCTCTGAAGCTCCTTCAATGACAAGAAGAATGCTAGTGGAGCTCTTCTTCTTTCACTATCTCAAACTTCCTCTCTTAAAATCTCCTCCTCTCCCAAGCTACATGCTATGATACCAAATTGAAATCAAGAATGGATTTCATTGATTCGACTATTCCATAGCAAATCTTACATATTTAAACATCTCCATATGTAACAATATTTGTTACATATAACCAAATTTGTCAAACAAACTATTTAACAACTATGGTTACCAACAAAATTATTTTACAGATGTAACAAACTTAATACTAATACGTAGCATATTCTAACAGGCTAACACCTATGTACGTTGATTTCTTCTATTATTATGATGTAGTAATATTAAATATCTAACAAATCTCTCCCCAGTACTCAATTTAAATTTCATACAATCTCTTTTCGTCCTTCTACGTCCTCACAATTATTTATGAAACTATTCCACACTTCTTTACTCACTCTCAGTTGCTCCTTATTCCTACCAACCACCATGGGGAATGGTGTTTAGTCCAGGGTGTTCATCTCCTCAGAAGATTTCATCCATTTGAGGTTTTTAAAGGGGATACCGCTGTGAATCTCCTCATGCTACTACTCCTTCCTCATCATTTCTTTGCTTTTTTTTTTACCTCTTCATAATCCTTTTCTTCAGTAACTCTGACTACTTATTTGCCTTCTAAGTGATCAATTTCTTCTTCTTCATCTTTTCCAACATTTTCTTTTGTCCACTTTTGTAAATTCTATTTCTTTTTCTACTTCTACTCTTGTTTTTTTTTCATTTCTTTCTTCCTCTTCTACTACCACTCTCTCTTCACTACTTATCCCTAGTTTATTTTCTATTCCTCGATGTGGGAACCAGACTATATTTTCCATTGGTCTTCTACTCCCTTGAATTTACTAAACATTCAATTGTGTAAAAGTAATGTGGACTTGCGGATCATAACAAATCGGATTTCACTATGACTATGAGTTGAAAACATTGTTGAATGTTTATCTTTTTAATCTGCAAACATGGTTTTCATTTTGAGACAAAATGGTACAATTTTGCCAAGTGCCTAGGCAGGGCATCAAGGATGTATTTTATTCAAAAGACACAATGCTACACATTGCAAATCTAATCTTGTAAAGACCTCCAATTTAAACTAGGCTTATAACTTTAATCCATAAGGGAGTAACTCAGGTAGCTTGACTGATTTAAGTCCTCATGTGAATAATAGGCGTTACCAAATTAGAAAATAGGTGTAAATTGATCAAAAGAATTCAATGTCTCACTTAAACCTAGGATGAAATATCTTGTTTCAAAAGGAAAACGTTGTCTTCACAAACTAGGAAAGAAAGGGCTTATGTCTACGTGGCCAAGTTGAAACAATCTATCTAGACCCTGAAGAACTATCTATGGTGTAATTAATAAACTGTGTAAACAGTGAATTTGTGTTGAGATATTTCCTCATTTCAAGGTGTCTCTTTCAAGGGATGTAGACCTCTAAAAAATTAACCAAGTTACCTCAGAGCGTAACCTTTTAAATTCCATATGCATTAAAGTATCAACATGATTCCAGGGGTGTATAATACCTCCAATGTCTATGACAGGCTAAAAGGAGACATTCAGCTTGGTACTTATAGGAGTCCTATGTAAAGTACTACGCTTGAAATAGATAGCAGAAGAAATTGGATAATGAACCACTTGAGTTTGTGTACAAATAGAGATAGCTCCCAGATCTCGTATTAGACAAGATGCCTGAAAAAAAAGTGTCTCAATCTCCACTTCTTGGAGGGTAATAAGGTGGTATATCGTGTCAACACAAAATATGTCAGACAGTCTCTAATCGTAACTAGTGGGAGCACATCCTCAACTAGACAAGGGGAATCTTCAAGCCTTGTGACCAACAATACTAGATATAATCAGGCCGAATTACGGTGTCAACAATAATTTGTAAGAAATGATCAACATCGAATTTTGCTTGGAGGCTCCGGAGGAAAGGTCCAAGTGACCTAAATCTACAATCGGTGTATATCTTCTTTGACTACTCTTTTGATGACCTCCTTCAAGGGAAAGAGGTGAGGAGGGGCATCCAAGGAGTATATGAAAAGAAATGTGATCAAAACATTCACAGACACATACAAGAATAGAAACTATCTAAAAAATTACATACAACCATCATCATATCGTGAAAAAACACAAAACAATATAATAAGATTTTATTTGTTGATATACGTAGCAATGTACATGGCCTACGAAATGTATGCAAAGCTGACTTGACATAGGATAGACAACAAACTCCTAGTGAAGGACTCTAATCATGACAATCCAAACCGTATACATAGATCAATTTATAATGGTTGCAAGGACATTGCATCTCCTATAATCATTCCTTTATTAAACATCTGGTTTTAGACCCATTAATTTGGCATAAATCAGTACGTGTCACTAACACTATTGTCTACATCTAATAATTCTTTTAAAACTAGTTAAGAGTCCATGCCTATCTAGTCCTTCGAATTCACATACAATGCAGATGAACGCTATTTTTTTGTCATCAAATGTGTTTTATACTCTATTTATTTCTTTTTTAGCTCATAAGGTTTGCCAAACTCATAAACGTAGTATGTGTTATCTTTACGGAAAATATCATTTACAGATGATTAAGCCTGCATTTTTACTTTTAGTTGACCATCCGAAGACATTAATAGTTCCATTTTAGATTTGGGTTCAAACCAAACTATTCTCCTATTTTTACTTTTCTTGTGCTTTATTTACTGTATTTAATATTTAATGTATAAATAATCACAAAAATTAATCTATGCTCCACAGGGCGTGTCCCCTACCCTTTTAGGCTCGTCCCCGTACCGGGGACGTTTTGGAAACTTGGGGACGGGTAGGAAACGTCCCCCACCCATCCCCAATTTGTCAAAAAATCGGGGACGTCCCGGAAACTTTGAATTTTGAGCAAGACACGCCTGAGATGTCCCCAAGTACATCCAAGGGACTTCTACAAGTGTCCTTGACGACGCACGGGACTTCAGGCGTCCCCTACATCCCAACAAAGGTAAAGTTGTTTTTTTTTTTAAACACAAAGTTACTTTTAAAAAAGGAATATGGGGGCCCACAAGGACCCCCACACTCATTTCTAACTAACCTAAACCTAAAACAACCTCTCTTACAACTAAAACAAAAAAGAAGCTCATTTTTGTCATTTCCCATCTTGTGAAGGAGAAGACAAAGAAAGAAAACAGCAGAGAGAAGAAAAGAGAACATTAGTGAGAAGAAGGCAAGAGAGCAATAATCTACAATGAATTCATTTAATAGTTTTGTATTGCTCATGCAACAACGTGTCTATGAATAGAGAACATAGAGTAATATGTTTTGGTGATAAACAAATTGTGGTATTATGTTGAATGGTTTGTTGTGCAACAGAGGGTGTATAAACAGAGCATTGAGTAATATGCTTTCGTGAAAAACACGGGTATTTACCCAATTCTTTGAACTATGTGTATGAATACATAATGTAGAGTAATATGTTTTGGTGAAAAACATTGTGGTATCAGTTCAATGTTGTGTTGTGCAACACAGGGTGTACGAACAGAGCATAGAGTAATATGTTTTCCAAAAAAGATTGTTTTTGACTCAATGTTGTGAAAGGTGTGTGTGACTACAAAACACAGAGTAAAATGTTTTGGTGAAAAAGAGTGTGTTATTCAGTTCAATGTTGTGTTGTGCAGAAAAGTTGTATGAACAAAGCATAAAGTAATATGTTTTGCTGAAAAAATGGGTTTTTACTCAATTCTGAAAAACCCTATTATCATGACTGCTCCAATATGCCTGCTCAAAAGTGTGACAATGCATTTGCTAATTGTATGCTTGATGATGCATATGATTGCATTTGAATTGTTAGACTTTTGTGCAGGTGTTGTGTATTATATACTTTTTCTATGTTTCAGACATTTTGTTGTTGTCTAGTTGAAACTTGCAGCCCTTGGGCATTTCATTGAAAATATTATTGTAATTGAAACTTCAACCTTATGTGAAATCTCAATTCAGCTCCAATTTTATGTATTAAGGTTCTATAATGTGTGTGATGAATGCTTTATCAATGTTATCATATGAATATTTGAAATTTCCTATATTTTCCCTTATTTTTTAATAGACATCCCCTGCCGTCCCCTAAAAAAAGGCCTCCAAAAAAATCCGTCCCAGAAACCCGTCCCCTACCGTCCCAGTCCGGAAACTTGGTGGAACATAGAAAATAATAGAACATATAGAGTCCAAGTTACTCTGATCTTCATTGTGTCAAACATCACCATTGGAAAGAATGCGTCATTGGTTTCTTCATGTAATACTGCATACTGATACAATTTCATTGTATTTTGGGTTAAGTGAATTCAGAAGATATCATATATCATTGAACATGGTACATGTAGTCGCATGATAAAAATTAAAATTTTCAATTTTGACTTCTAAATATATCTAGTCTCATTTTCTGAGCCAAATTCAGGCTAGTAAACAATGGCTTGTCATATCTCTGGAAATCCCCTCACCAAAGTGTAGTTCCTAGACAAGCTATGTAAGAATGACATACCACTTTTTTAGAGATTCTTTGACATCTTCGCGTCCTTCCGCATAAGACTTGTGAATGGTTGCCATTCTGCTGGGATGCAATGATTTAAATAGAATGGATCCTGCAGAACAGAACCATTTAACTTCACTGAAGCCATTGGAGTATTGTTCCCTTCTTGATTGCTGAGCAGTTGCACAACATCCAATTTGCTAGAGTTGTTCAGTTTCATTCTTTTATAAGAACTTGGAATTGATGGTAGAGGCAAAGAATGAAGATTGCGCACTTGCTCTCCCAAAAAGAAGCCAAAGCAATAAAGTCATCTTTTGATAGTTTTCTGCGGCTGCAAAATCCACTAAAATTAACAATAATATTCATTTATGGAAAAGTCCATAACAAGAGAGAGAATGTAGTGATCTAATTATGTATATGACCAGCAAATATTGTTAGAAACATAAGAAAATAAGGGAACGAAAAATAAATGGCACAAAAGACACCTGGACATATGAAATACAAGATAGCTAGAATAACAGATAAAGTTCTTACACCATTACTCCTCAATATAAAAATCCAATAAGAGGTTAGTTTCTTACGCATGACAAAAATCTTCGCCTTTGCAACGCATTGTTATTATATATGGCCATACTGTCATGTTCAAATTAGAACACTTTTCTTCTTTACGTGCTATTTTTGTCCTGGGTAAAGTGCAGTCTACATTGGCCTTAGTCCATGTGCTAAAAGAATAATCACATGGCAAGTTATTTTCAGTAAACGTATTAAACTTTGCATTTATAGGGGGCACTTCTTTTCCATCCCACAAAATGGATTTGTATGAGCCATTAATGAAAGATAGGAAGCCAGTCGCTAACACAGGAGGTACATGGTTAATTAATGGAGATCCAGAATCATGTAGCACACCGTAAAATTCCATCTGCATGGACAATACACAGTGAGAATATGCAATTAAAAAATTAATCAAAACCATGCACACGTTATAATAATTTAATTTTTAATAGAGTACCTCAGATCCTAAACTGTGAACCGTGGATTCTAAGCCTCCTTCAACATAGAGCTTGATAACATAGTCCCCAACTAGATAAACCTGTTCATTAACAGAAACCAAGAAAAATAGTAACAGGCTCAATAGCTTTCTGAAAATCTGCATCAATGTACTTTAAATTATTTCCAAGACTACAATTATTCATAATTCCCATAAAAATCAAAAGTTAATAATTAATTTTGGCATCTCACGCCTATTTTTTTTAAAGACCAGATTTACATAGCAAGGTCTTCTTAGAAGCAAAAATACTCACCGGATTACTTCCTGTCCCAACAGGAAGCTTCTCACTCTCTGAGGGAAGGGGTAAATTGTTAAAAGTGCAAATACTTGAGACACAATCAAGCCATTTACCTGCATCCAGAGCTATGCATGCACCCTGAACACAACATGCCAAAAGAAAATGTATCAGTGAATAGAAAATATATGTGAAGTTAAAGTAAACGAGGCAAAAGTTTCATACAAGAGAAATTTCTATACTGATTGAAAGATGTTGGTCATTGAAAAGAAGCCACTTTCAAGACATAGGAACATAGTTAATATGGGCGGCAATGATACACACCATGAAACTTTTCTCCAGTGTACCACACCAAAGAATGTTTCCAACGAATTTGTTACATATAATAAGGTGCATGGACCTAAGAAGAAATTTAAAAATTATAAAAACAAAATGAGTTATAGAGCCAAAGAGGAAGACGAGTTTGAAACGGTTTCTGTATATTACCTTCCATATCTGCTTTCTTAACAATGGTCTCACTGCCCAAAGCCTGTGCAACCATTCCCGTGTCTCTCTTTGTCCTATAGGGTTACTTTCGCTCCAGTTTGAATTATAGTGATCACGATTCTCCTCTAAATACATAGAAAGAGAATCTACAGAATAGACCATATCTTTCCCTGAAGAGCATCTGCCAGAATTCAACTTATCATGGTATATATTTCTACCATCCTCATCTTCATAAAAAAACCTGCAAGTACAGAAAATTGACGAGCGTTCTTTGGCATGACCTCCCCAAGGAATTCAAGCAAATATCACAATACACATATATGGATGAACTTAAGTTTTCTTGTAACAAGGCTACGTACCATCTTCTTCTTCCAAGGCAAGTCTTCCTGCACGAGCAACTCCTTTGTGACGATACCCAGGAGCCAAATCAAGGCATACAAACTCAAGGTTGGTGTCATTGACAAAGTTTTGTGTAACAGCTATAGATGTCTCAAGATTAAGAACACAGTGCCACCAACCACTTGGAACAAATATTGTCTCTCCCGGAAGTTGAGTGCATTCCATAGGCTTGTCTTCTTCCGAAAGTAGAGGATATATATCTAGCCACCACTAAGGACACAAAAGAGAGAATGAATAAAGTGCAGAATTGACAATTCAAATGCTTATTTTTCATGCCTGAAGAATTATATTTTCAACACGGAAAAGGGACAGCCTACAAGACTAAAGACATGATTCCCACCAACTATATAAATACATTAAAGTATACAACAAAACACATACAAAGAACGGGACAAAATAACCTGTGGTGATGAAGGGGTTTCAATATTCACATCTCCATCTTCCTCATTCACATGTACTGTTACTCCTGGGGGCACCCTACCGGGAGGATATAATGCCCATCTGCAAATGAAGTACTTTTGCATTAAATCCACTGTTTCTTACCAAAAGAATACTGAAAAATAAAAATAAAAAGACTTAAAGAATGATAAAGAAGAAGAAAGATGCTAAGAAGTTAGAAGCAATTATCAGTAAATCAATAATAAAGGACTATTAAGGAAGCATTGAAAAGGAAAAACGACACTCTACTTCCATCTCTGACAAGTTACACAGTAACTGCACGGAAGGATAGAATGTCAATTCTAGTCCATACCCAAGTAAAAATATCACTAATCAAAGAAAGGCTGTAATTTCGACACAATACATGCACTAGTCAAAGAAAGGCTGTAATTTTGACACTACAAGTATACATGTTCCTACACACCCAAGGGTCAAAACAAAGCACATGGAAAATACAAACCATGTCACCATGATATAAATCAGCTGAACACAGTGTTACACGGGACGCACATCCCCCTTTTCCAGCTGTCCCGGACGTCCGAACGTCCCTGGGACTTGGGGACGGGACGTTTCCCTGGCATCCCGAATTTTTAAAAAGAAAGGGACGTTCCTCCTAAGGTTAGGCAACGCACCCGGGACGTCCCGGGTGCAACAGTGTTTAGAGGATGGCGTAGGGGATGTCATGACGTCCCCGGGATGTACGAGGAATGCCCTGGGGACGTCACAGCGTCCCCTACGTCTTACACATCGAAACATTAAAAAAAAAAAATTTTAAAAAATTTAATGCTTTACAAAATGATGTATATGGTAATCATTATCAAGAAGTAAGAACATGTATATAGCTTTATAGTTACCTTGCACATGAGACAAGGCGTCAATTTGAATGTGTGGATATCTACTAAATTACTAGAGAAAATAACTAGCCAAAGGGACAAGTATCACTATCATCTAATGTATTCACAGTGGATTAAACTCTTAATGATCCGTAACTAGCCTAGTTACATGGTACACCATTGTCTAATTCATGAACATGGATTCTACTAATTCTATAACTGATTTACATAAACTATGAGCAAGTTTAAGTACTTTTCTTATGCACCAACATTCGTAGATTTGTCCATACTGCAGAGTATTATGAAGGTTATGAGGAATTGAATGTGACACGTGAAAAGGAGATCGCAACAGCAGACATACACACACACACACACACACACAACAAAACCTGGAGAAACCCAGTGCGGGTAAACAATCCACCAAAAGGCACTGTGCCTTCTTTCACTATCACCAAAAATGCAAGGTTACAAGCTCACGAGGCCACTGTCATATACAACAACCCATCTTGCTTGTTCTGCACCCAATTCCCTATGCTCACTTCAAATTACACCTTTTCCAATTCACTGCAACTCAGAAATCAACTGTACATCATCATTCAACTTCATCTAAGACCTCTGCTTAACCAATTAATGTCACAAACTTCAATTATTCATCACATAAGCCAAGGTCCAAAATGCAATATCTTCAAACTTTCAATTTTAAGTCTTAGTTTATTGAATTATTCATGTTATATTTGTAAAATTAATAAATTATTTTTTTTTATCAGCCATGCCACCGCCGTCCCCAAAATTTGAAAAAAATTGCCATCCCGAAACCGCATCCCAACATCCCAGAGTCTTAGGTAATTGTTATCCATATTTCGCCCCATGGGCAAAGTATTGGATCAGCCACGACCCCGCACAGAAAGAACCGGAGAAAACACGTTTAAATCTTGCAAACAGTTACAAAAGGACTCAACAATGGAGTGGCGGGGCTGCGAAAGACTAAACGACCCTATGCAAGAAGAAAGAGAAGAAACGGCAAAGATCCGAAGTCTTCGGGCTCAAAACAGTTCAAAACGAGTCCAAAATCGACTAAGTATGGAGGAGGCAGCAGAGAGAGCCACGTGTCGGAACGGCACTTCTCCAAAGTTGAATCCAAAAGGGGAAGCTCAAACGAGCGCCAGGCTTCCACGCGTCCAGAGCCCCAAAAATTGCACGGCCGTTGAAAAGTCTTCGACTAGGTGGAAAGATGTCAGGTGTCGGCTCGGTGCAAATCTGAAATAGGAGCCCAAGGCGGAGACTCAAACTCGCGCTAGCCCTCCACGTAGCAAATGGTCAACAAGAGGTCAAAAGGTGGACAAGGCGGGCCTCAAAAAAAAAAAAGGCTAAGTATAGAAGTATCAAGGGGACTGCCACGTGTCCAAGTGGCGCATCTCCAAGGGTAGATCCAAAAGCGGAGGCTCAAACAAGCGCCAGTTCGCCACGTAGCCCAAGGTCCAAAAAGGTAAGGGAGAGGTCGTTGAAAAGTCCAAAGACTGCGGAGGCTTCCAAGTGTCAACCCGACGCTCCTCCAAAAGCAAATCTTGATTGGGCTTTCAAGCGAGCGCGAGCCTCCACATGTCCAGTCTCAAAAAGGGGACAAAGTTAGATTGAATAGTCAATACATGGTGGTAGGCCGGCGGAGAGTGCCAAGTGTCCAAGCGGCGCTAACTCAAGGGTCGAATAGAGAGAGGGTTTCCAAACGAGTGCCAGACACCGCATGTCCCCGGTCAAAAAATATGACCCCACTGAGCAAAGGACTTAGCCAAAAACATAGAAATTAAGCGGGCCATCGGGGAAAAGTTGGATTTTTCCCCTTTTATGTAAAAGTTGCAAAATGGCCCGCAACTCCGCCCATAGGGAAAAGGTCAGCATTCAAGCCCGAGTCAAGGTCAAAGCGGGAAGCAAGGAGTCGAGGAAAGGGTGAAAAATTTCCTTCTCAAAAAGGCACAAAGATGAAAATTGAAGCGCATCTCCCAGCCAACCAAAGGGTGCCACGTGTCCAAGTGGAGCGGCGGGGCCACGGGAGCTTTCTGGATTTTGCAGATTTTGCGGAAAAGGGGGAAAAGATAAATTTTGAGCCCGCAAACCTGATTTTTCCCTAATTTGCCCTCCACGTGTCCCATATTAAAAAAGGGGCCCATTTTTCAAACTGGTTTTCCCGCCCTTTGTATGGACTCCGATACAAACTTCGAAGGGGCATATCTTTCAACTCAGGGCTCAAAATATTGCAAATCTGACACTTTGTTGGAAAGATCTCGGCCTCGTCTACGCCATGAAGATCTGAAACTTTAAGATCGGGGAGGTTAGGTGGGATAAAAATGGAGAAACATCTTCAGGGCCATTAATGCAAGATCTATTTTTGCCCCAACAACCGATCGGATTCGATCTCACTCCCGCCATTTCCTCCTCCTTAGAGGCGGCGAACCAGATGGTTGATGCGGCAAGACAAATTTGGAGGCAAATTTTGTAGAAGGCATTAATAGCGGTGGTTGAGCTTCGACTGTTTTTCCCGCTTCTCTCTCTTTCTCCCCTCTGTGTTGAATCTATAAAAGCAGGGTCGAGACTCATTGTAAAGGGTTGGACATTCTTTTGTTTTGCAGGGCTCCCTTTTCCTTTTGCAAAGGAATTCGTGGAGTTCAGACCTTCCATTTAAATTGCAATACGTTTCCTGCCTTCTGGCCATTTGTAATGCATTGTATCAATCTGCAAAGCAATAAAACACGTTTGTGATCGATTTTAGATCCTTTCTTGTCTCCTTTGCTCTCATCTGGTCTTTCATTATAAATCTGGTTATCGGTGCTTGTTATTGTATGTTTTTTGCTGTTTTGTGTCTATCAAAGAAAACTAAATGTTCATCATTCCTTCGGTGCATCACCTTATAGCTTAGTTTGATTTCTTGTATTCCTTTTATCCTTGTCTCCTTGGTAAAACTTAGATTAGGTTTAGGAATAGGTCCTCTGCAAGTTTCCACGTATGCACCTAAACAGAGGAATAGGAACCAGCCTTTAATCTAGAGAGTTTTTTTCATTTGCAAAGTCCCACACTTTGGGAAGAAACTCAATGTTATGTGAATCACACCAAATGAACCTGCCTTAGAAAAGCGAATCTGACTACTCATTTGGGGGTGCTGTGAGTTTGCACTAACAAGAATATGGTTGAACATGAATAAAATTGGCAGGCTATAGTTTTCTACCAAAGATGAGCATCAAATAGGTTTTTGTGTCTATCTATGAACAGCATTACACTCCAACTTATAACTCATCACTGTAAGAACATATTACATGGAATTTGCTTCCTGGAGTACAGAATTTGGCAGAGAAGTTCAACCTCCATATTCTATGGTTGCATTGCTTGAATGAAGAATTTTAATGCCAAGAAATCCAAATCTTTTTCATGGCCAGCATGACAACATTTGTCATGGTTCCTCAAGTAAAAAGAATCAACTAGGTGTGCTATAGCAATGTATGGATGGTTTTAGTCTTTGGACACCTAAACACTTGCTTCTTAAAGGAATCTAAACCAATATCACCCAAGAGGAATAGAAATTTTAGGTAACCACATTCTATGTTTAACATATAGATTCCAACAATAAGAAACAATGAAATATTGCGGTAACAAGAACATGACAACAAATGGATTGGGAGAGCATGAAAGAAACAGTCCCGCAATGGCTGTGTATATATATGCATGAAATGCTTATTTTTAGGTCTGAATAGTACTGAAAGAAGCACAAAAAGATAATCTTGGAAAGAGAAAAACTGGAATAAAAAAATTAAAAAAAGAAGTTGTCAACCAAGATAACCAAAGAAACGATCATTCTGCAGGTCCGTTGCAGGCCATTATAATGTGCATTGGAATCCCCATATTATATTTCAGGAAACTACCATTTAACATGCAATTTAACATATGAATATACAAGAGTGGCATCTTCGGGCCCTCGGTGTGGTTTGTTTCATAAATGCGAACATACAAGAGTGGGTGGGAACAATCTGCGGCATCTACAATCAATTAGCATGTTGGACCAAAAAGGACATTGTTCCACAGCATAACATGTGTTACACGACATGGAAGAGAGCAAAATAGCATGAGTAGTGCATTGCAGCTTGAGACAATGGTTTGCGGCTCAATCAATACCTTCGCAGCTGCAGATGGTGCTCAGCGGCTTTGAATAGAACAATGTGGCTTAGACAAGCTTATGTGGCTAGTGGCAATACTTCGCGGCTACATGTGGGATGAGAACATGATGCAACAAGAAACAATGAGGGACAGCAATGAGATATGATTCTGCGGGACATAGGGAATGTGGGAAATGAAAATGGTAAAGACATGAAAATGCTAGCGCAGCATAAAAAGTCAATGTAGCAGAGTAGAGGGCTTTGTGGCACTAAACAATGCATTGAGGGTTGGTTGCATGGCACACGCAGCTATGCAAAGAACATAGTAGTGCCGAGGGGACAAGTGCGGAATGCGGGAAGCTTTCATGGCATGCATAGAATAGTTCACGATCTACGGTATTAACAAAATGTTGCAAAACACACAAGATGGGACAGGTGTTTGGGAGTCTTGGTCCTTTCAGAGGATTTAGATTAAGAAAAATGGGAAAGGAGCCCATTTTTGTTAGCACATTCACACTACACTCATTGACTCTTAGAGAGCTTGCAAGGAACCACTTGTAAATGTTTGAAGAGAGTCGATCCACATATTGGGGTAGATGGATAAGAAATAAAAACTCCATGATAACGACTCATGAGAAACAAAAGCTCTCAAAATATCAAGTTAATTAGTCGTTGATTGGCATCACATATAGCTTCTATTTTATCCACAACCTACCTAGAACAAATAAGGGAGAAGAATTCCTTAGAAGCTTGGTATTCGATTTTTAATCGTTGCACATAGGGATAGAGTTCGGCACACCAAGCTTGATAGGTCTCTCCAACCTTGAGCTTATGCCTCCACTTAGCAATGTTCTTTTGCAAATCTTCGTTGACAAGAGTAGAGATCCTTTGATGACTCAAGGTACTCACAAGATGATGCCTAATGGGATTTTCATCAAAATTTAGCCACCTATTTGCCTTAGATATGAAGGAAAGCGGCAATTCGATGAAAGGCACCTTCCCACCAAGCAATCCACCTAGTCTCCAAACCAAGCCAAGGAGCAAGGTTTAAAATGTGAATGATATGGGCATGAGTCCATTAATGGTGAAGGTGAGCAATGTTGAAGTAAAATTGAGACTTTGCCTTATTTACTTGGGGTGTCACCTCTCATTATCAAACTTGATGGGAAGGTGATCTAAAAGAATTGCTCCCGAATTACACCGATAGACGATCGAAGTTACTTGCATAAGTGAAAAGAAATTTCTTTGCAAATAATTATTTATCTAATCTTTTCACCACCCTATCGCCTCCTTGTCTAAAATTGGACTAGGTAACCCACGGGCTGGTGCTAGGGAGCCATTGGTGGTGGCTAGGTCAAACAACCCAAGTTTATTACACATGTAGAGCTACGCCTCTCTTTCATCGACGCATCTAAGGGAGCACCTTTTTATCTTCCCTAGACTCAATCATATTAAAAGCGCCACAAAGAATCCAATTGGAGCGTGAAAGTGTGTTTGTAATCCACTACTTAAACATTGCCCTTTTAACGATATCATTGGCGAAATAAATGTTGGCAATATTGAGGGAACGATTGACAATATCAAAACAGGTCCGTAAAATCCAATGTGTGAGGTCAAACCCCAATTGATTGCCTATCTTTAAAAAGAACTAGCAGCACTCCCCCATATTCTATGGGCAATAATCTATATCTAGGCGGATCAATCTCTTAAATATCAATCGCGCCACACAAATCACATCTTGAACAAGGGCAATGCAAGATACGGTGCATGAGGGGGCAAGGGCAATCTTGTCATGTTTCTAGTAGGGTTTAGAGAGATTCTTGGGATGGGATATAGAGTAAGGGTCGTTGATTGAGCGGAGGCTTCGTTAGGAGCCATATCTAGATAGGGAGCTTTCGTCAAGGGATATAGCTTGCTTATAGCTAGGGGAGAGGATCGATCGAATGCCGACCGAACTATATATAGTCTTTGCATAGATAGGGGTTGCCATCCTCCTTCTCAGGGGCCAAGTCCTAATGCCAACTCTAGATCGAGATAGTTGCCCCCACCTCTCTATATAGATGGGATATATTCCACCAATCGAGTGAACTACAATCTCATATATAGATATTAGAAATAGCACCCAAATGAATATATAGGGCCGATCTCCTCTATAGAAGGGGTTGGGGTGAGAGAACATAAGCGAGCACACCTTCCCATGCCCCATATATAGATAAGATAGGGGTTGATAGCCGATAGGTGCATATGGATTGATGAATCTACGAGTGCATAATGCTACAATAGGGGCCTTAGTGATTCACTACACTCACACCTCAATTCCCCTCTCTCTATATGGACCTCTCTCTATATGGAAGAAGGGATATATAAGAGGGGTGGGGTCGATTCATTATTCATCCATCCATATATTATATACACAATACAACCAATGAGTATCACAGGTTATTTCACGTATAGAATAGAAGGTAGATGTGGTGCTCGACCATCGGGAGAGCATTCCTATATATTGGTTGGGTCACCATGAATAGGTCCATAGACTATAGTTCATCATAAGAGTCAGTCCCTCTCCCCATATGCATAGAGTGCCCTTCACAGTTATATTCTATTCTATATATAGGGTAGGGCCGCAGATCAGCGAAACCGGAATAGCTATATTGTAGGCACACTCACCCCCTTCATCTAGATATGGGATATTATCCAAATACAAGACATGAATCACTCACTCATCGATGATTGAAGATCACATGTGACATTTGATGATCGCACGAATCAAATGTACTATGATTGATACCCCCATATATAGATAGGGGCCCTATATCTAAATAGGGGGTCACACATAGATTTGTGTTGAGGAATTCCCGAATGGATGTTCTCATTAACAATTTAATCCATAGCTGACGACGTGCAAAGACAAATCTGGAGCAATAAATGTTATCACTACCCCGCGTCCATTTGCATGATTGAACATTTGGCAAACAACTCCTGACCAAAGAGATCTGCAAAGGTGGAACGATGTAAAAAACCTAACATTTTAACATCTTGCAGACATAACACTTCCATATTATCATAAAAAATAACATGTGTCCCTTATAAGAAACTTTTTGGACGTGTTGGCAAGGTCACACACGTTCCAAGAGTACACTATCTTTGGGAAACATCAAGGCTCATATCGAGCTCCTGTCCACCTCATCTAAAGTGCAAAGGCAATTAGACAAGTTGGCATGATGATTGCAGCGCATAAATACATTGAACTAAAAATTAAGCCATTTTTCTTGAACATATGTACCATCCTCGGGAGGTGGTGAGGGGTTCGCAAAGTGATGCATAAATATTTTGCATTCAAAAATAGAAAAGCAATCGGCCTAGCCCGAATCTTTCACCTCTACAAGAGGTTGTGACAGATTGAGAAGTTGTAAATTGGCTCAAGACCAAAATAAAATCCCTAGTTGGTGAAGTGTAAGAACTAAGCGGTGCCACTTGAGCAATGTGGGAACCGACTAATTTCCAACCACAATAGAACTACGTGTGGGTTTATACACGATAGTTGGAGCTTTTTCGCAGCACAAGCTTGTTGATTAGGTTTTGTGTTGGTGACTATGGTCCACCCATTTACATAAGTAGAGGTCATTTTATTCGACTTGGGAGAGGTTTTATATGGGACCAATGGACGTGATGTACCCATGAGAGGGCATTCGCAAATCTTGTGGTCTCTGTGGGTCGGTACCATAGCAGTGTTTGGCATGTTCATGTATAGCACTCATTGCAAAAATATTAGTATCCTATTTGTTTGTCTGCGTAGTTTCTTCACAATCCTTGGAAAGATCGACCTTGACACAAACAAGCTTCTATTATTTATCCGTATAGAAGTTGATGTCGTTATGGTATATGAAGCTACCTAAGGGATTTATTAATGGGTCTATGAAACCCCAAAGGAGCAAAGGCAAACGTCGAATTCAGCACAGACTTGGATTTTAAGCTTGGCAAGCATTGTTCTCAAACAACGAAATCCCTTGTCGAGGGGAATAGCACAAGGTTATAACAAATAATCTAGGGGCCACGGCAACTATGGCTTTTGCAGCGCATTTGAAAACTTGAAAAGAGATAAACCTTTAGTTAAGTTTTGAATACCCTCAAGCTTAAGCATACTCTTAGAGGGCTTCAACCAACAAAGTAAGCAACTAAAGTAAAATTTTCATAGCAATAACATGCTCTATCAAATGCAAGGCAATCTAAAACATCTAGGGAAGAGCCAAATGCGGGGCAATCTAAAACATCTAGGGAAGAGCCAAATGCGGGGCAATCTAAAACATCTAGGGAAGAGCCAACTTTAGTTACCCAGAGAAGACCTTCAAGACAAACTTCCTAGCTCATTTCAGCTCCATTTCCAATCAAAGTTCTACCGGAATGTAGAATCCAAGGAATCATACATAATATATAGACTAACTCGCCATCCAATGCGGTGGTGAACTCGTAAGTGCGGCACAATTAATGTTGTTGACTATGGTGTCCTACCAATAATGGCATTGTGACTAAAAATGCATCGAAAGCTAAACTCTAAGCAAGGTGATTTTCCAAGGATCACATCAACATTCTCATTTTAATATCTTTCAATCACAATTGATGTAAAACTCAACTTTTGACTTTTTTAAAGAGAAAACTAAATTATATTAAAAATATTTTCAATCAGTGGTACCTATCAAGTACCACTGCCTCGACAAACGTGGGTGTACCCAACCTTGTTAGAGTATAGGCATACCCACGGACATACCAATCTCGCTGGGAACTATCCCTCTAGGATGAAGGATCGGGTACCTTACGTGTTTTAATATGTTAACGTTAAGGAATGGATAACATGTAAAGAAGTTTGATATTTACTAAAAGGAAATTGTAATTTATGAACAATATTAAACTAGACTAAATTTACAATAATTACCCAAAAGTGGGACATGAGTATACAGATTACCTTGTACTTTTAACATCGACATCACTTAGAACCCAACCTTAATAAGCCTTGAAATGGCATGGGAGTGCCCTTAGTGGATTTGGGGCATGCTATGGTAATCCAATGGTATAAAATCTCTAAGAGCTTTCCCTATTGAAATTCTTCCTTTCAAGCTTCCAATGGCATGAAATAACCTAATCAAAAGTTGGAAATCTTCCTATAACAAGGTTTTCTCCTTGTTTTGGACACCATATTATTCACCAAAAATACTTATCAATAGATTTAGTACCTAGGGCCTGCCTAATATACACTCAAGATGATTAAACTCTAGTAATGCATGTTGCTCAAAAACTTTGATGGCGGTAGCTAAGAGTTTGTGTTGCAAACTCTTACTTATGGAGACAAAGATTTTCAATGCCTGATAATGAAAGTAGTCAACCCACGTCTTGAATCCATGAGATAACAAACAAAAGGCTAAGTGTTAGGCCTTCCATGATTATAATTTACATGGCGGTGTGTGGAGAACAATGGCGGTATTCATGAGGTTGTACGAGTGGTTCACATGTTTACTAAGGTCCAATAGTCCCAAATTTACCAAGGTAATGGATTGCAACATTATTTCTCTCTTTTGCATAATCTATTTCATATGTTCATGCCAAAATTTTGAAGGTAATTCTTAATACTTTGATATGTCTAATCTACATTGCGCACAATATCAAGCATAACATGCAAAGTGTTTAGATGTATCATGTGGGAATACCAATTAGCAAGTACAATCTCCAGAGGTAGTTGGTTCTGCCTATACTAATACTACCCTAAAACTCGCGAATGGGAAAGGGAAAGGAAACTACACCTATGGTGATGCGTTAGATGGGTTTAATCTACTCTTTTGTCTAAGTTTAGCACAAAAACACCTTAGATATGCAAAATAATTGGAAACATATTTCAGCAATGTATAAGTGGTAAGAAAATAATCAGAATGCAGAAATGAAGTTAATGAGCAACAAAAGCTCTCAATACAAGAATACACAACACCTTTTATCTATTGCTGAAAAAGATACACACTTACAATTGACACAAGAGGTACTTGAACACTTGCATAAATATGAAATCTAAGGCTACAACATTGTAGAAAGAAAACATGAATTCAAAGAGAAATGATCATGGAATATTGAGAGACTGTCTATTTATTACAATTCAAAAGAAAAGAAGAGTAATTTACAAGTAATCAGCCCAAAAATAGGTTTCAAATCTAGAAATAGAGTGCCAAGATAAGAGCCATGCTTTTAAGACAAATCAATTGATTTTATTTTGCTTTCATCCTTATCTATAAAATTTGTAGATGAAAATTCATAAGAGCTACAGAGTATGTTCTTGTAGACACCTAAATTTGGTAATTTATATCTTGATAATATCAATATTGGCTTAATCCCTAAATCATGACTTGCACATCTATTTCAAGCCTAATTGCTACACCCTTAGTCCTATTGCAAGACATATTCTCCTCATTGCACAGTTCAGTTACTCATAGAAATGCTTACATCAGCCACAAGCAATCCATTCCTCATAATTATCATGTGCAGAACTTTACATTGCTACACTTCCCTCCTAGACTAAATCGTTCGAATGGGACCAAACCACCAAACGGTTTAGTCTAGAGCCACCCAACAATCAATTTCTCAATTTTATATCTTTTACGGGTTGGTACTTTCCCAAAGGACCGGGATTAATACAAAAATTATACCTTAAAAATCCTATATAAGCAAGTCAAATGCACTCATTTACTCACCCAACATTTTCAAGAGCTCCACTAGCAAATATCTCTTCAAACGCATACAAAGCTCTCATAAATTTCCCTAAAACAACAACAAACATTAGGAGCAACCCCACATAGGTTTGAAGCACTCCAAACCAAGTTCTAGAGTCAAGCTTCCCAAGCCAAAGGTCCTCAAAGCTAAGTCAAGAACAAACAAGCCCAATCTTTGCAAAGCATCATCAAGTGATCAGGTTATCAAGTGTAGTTGCATCCATATAGTATTATATCTCTAGGTGGAGAACTACGTGCATTTTGAAGCCTCTTGAAGTAGTGCCACCATAAAGGCGTCGTGCATTATATTTCAACCTAAATGCTAACCTTTTGCAAGGGTTTTACCCATGGTTAGGGTTTTCGACCATTTCAATTGCTTCACGAGGGTTTCACACATTTACAAGACCTAATATCTTACGGTGAAGCATATTCCAGTCATTCGCAAAGGCACAAAAAGTTGTAGAGCACCAATATAATCCCAACCAAAACTGCTAGAAACACGCAAAACCACCGACACCCAACCAAAAATAACAATTTCATCCCAACAGATTATGCACTTCCAAAATCAAAGACGAATCATCTACAACATATTTCCAACTAGTTTATCTATTTGTCACACCCGGATCAGTTTCCAAACCAATGAAACAAATAAGTGCACTATCTTCTCATGTCTTACTCTATTTTGCACATGTTTTAATTGATCTATCTTACAATTGTTATATATGTATATTCTGATCTAAATGTTAATTTTTAATTAATAATCTGAATATACATCACGTTTGTAACCCTAATAAATAAATTAAGTAAATGAATTCTTCCATTTCCCACATTTATTTTTTCGAGTGAATCAGTTGTTGAACCCATTTATTAATCGAACCCTTAATCTAGTTTGGCTTAGGTTTCCTACCCTAACTAATCTTTTCTTTCCAAAATCCTAGCTGCCCAAGGGTTTCCAATTGTTGGTGCAAGATTCATGTCCTAATATGCGGGTTTGTTCTCATTTGTGCTTTATCAGCTTATGTTACTCATGTCGTGCCATTCTCTTATACTTCTAATGAGTCAACCCCTATCTCTCTAGCTGAATTATCTCCATGTGAAGGAATGTGTGATGTTATTGAAAACATTACTACGTATGATTGTGACATTTTTCCCAAACTGTGTGAAGAAGAGTTACCACCTCCTACCCATGTTATGACCCCTAACTACAACTATGAGGTAATCCTAAAACCATTGTGCTCACCTAGTAGCATTGCCTCTCCTCCATTAGAGGTAACTAACACCTCTTTTCTTCTTGAGACTTCCCTTACTTGTGATCAAGCAATGGTACCTTGTCTTGAGGATACACATGAGACATGTTCTAATGATAGTCATAGTAAATACAACTATGATGATGGATTTAGTGACAATTATAGTATAGTGGAAATGATGCTTTAATCTGAATTAAAGTTAAATCAAATGATGCTATCTCTTTGTCCTCTTTTAAATGGAACATAATAATATTGCATGGGATCTATGGCCTTCTCATCGTAGAAGAGGGAATGTTATAAGTGAGTATGGTTTCTCTACTTTTCCTATTTACATGACAAATGATACAATTGAATGTCTTCTCCCTTCTCCTCCTATTGAAAAGGCAAATGCTACAATTGAATGTGCTCTCTTCTTCTCCAATTGAAATGGCAAATGATACAACTAAATGCACTCTTTCTCCCTCTCATATTGAAATGGAAAACGAAACAATTGAGTGTGTTCTCTCTTTTATTCCTCTTGAAATTAAGAATGATGCATCTACTTGCAATACTTCTCTTCCTCTTGTACATGGTAATGTGACAAATGATTGCATGAATCTCTTTCTCATATTGAAATAGTTGACGTTACAAATGCTTACTCTACTCCTACTTCTATTGAAAATAATGCAAATACTTCTATTAATGTTACAAAGGAATTGCATGCTACTATTGATGGTGTTTCTATAGATCCTACATGTGGTACTATGCCCTTAGTTCATGATGACACTCATATACCTCCCCTAATCCTCCTATTGATGATTCCTCATCTCCTACTCCTTCCCTTAAATGGAATATTGTTCCCATGGCCACTATCAATGGTAAGATTCAAATCCTCAATGACCCTCTTCATACTATTTCTATCGCTCCTCGAGAGGTTTTATCCTTAATACATGCCGCATGTGCTTTACAACACAAAGTAAATACCCTATATCTAGAAAGCAAGGCCTATAATGCTTGGATCGATTTTAATGCTATATATGGGAATCCAATTGTGCATAAGATTATTTATTCTCCATTTCCTAGAGATTTCATTATGCCTAACTTTCATTTAATTGATAGGACTAGCGACCCTTACATCTTACAGAATATAGACTTTTCATGGCACCATTAGATAATGATAGGCTTTAATAAAAGCCTTTCCTAAGAGTTTAACAAGCTCAGCCTCATAATGGGTTCATCACCTCCCTAGTGGATCCTTGAGCACATTTCTAGAGCTTGAGGAGGCATTCCTCATTCGCTTCATTACAAATAAAGGCCCTAAGGTTACTTATGAATGCTTGCCTTCATTACATCAAGGAAAATTGGAGCCAGATTTGAGATTATATCTTACGCTTCAAAGTGTGTATGAAACAACTAATCTATCAATCGACTGATTTGGAAGTCCAATATATCTTTTTCCATGGCCTCACCTATCCTCTTAAGGAGAAGTTATTATATGATACATGTGACTCATTCCATGAGCTTTTCCTTCAAGTTATTGCTTTTGAACAAGAACTTGCTCTTCCACGAGAGCCAATGCTTGCATGCGTTGGTGATCCTATTCCTAATACGGCACTTGATTCAAGTACTATACAATATTCATCTCATAATTCAAGACAAGTTAAGGTCTTACATAGAGGAAATACTTTCTATCATGTTAGTAATCAACCTAAGGCACCCACGAGGCCACCTATAATACATAACTAAGAATAACTTTGCTTTGGTAAGGTTTGAGATGGACTACACAATATTTGCATACCTTATTGGATAAATGCTTGATCGCTCTACCATCTAATTCTCATCATTCTCCTCATTAGCTCGAGAAGGTGAAAGGCAAACCTTATTGCAATTATCACAACAATTATGAACATCATGACAATGACTGTTATGTTTTAGAGCAAATGTTAAAGCAACTTGAGACTAAGGGTATTATTTCTTTTGATATATGTTATACTTCATTTGTTAAATCTAAGACTACTCCGACGCATCACTCTATAGAGACTATGATTTCTCATGATACCCCTTTAGGGGAGCCATTGGTTTATTGGCCTCTTATGAGTGATGTTCCTCGGTGAGGGTTCTCTCCTATATAGTCACCTCAATCTCCTAAATCTATATGGGTACCAAAAGTTAATACATCTCTATTAGATAACCATAACACAACAATAACTAATACAACTACACTTTGAACAAAAGAGTAATCTATTGTGCAACAACTAAATAAACAATGAATATCGCATAATTATAATGCACTCTCATGGCACAGGATGATCATGCATCGATTATCATTCTAGAACATTTCTCACTCCATCTTCGGTAAAAAAAAAGTATCTTGTGAAAATATTTACCAATATCGAAGCCCTCAGATCTATTAGATGCATTATGCCACTCCATCAAGCCAGGGGCAGCTGGCCTATACTTATTCTTTCTTCTAATATAGCAAAGGTTACTATACGCGAGCCTATTAAGCCTACTTCTACTATCTACAAGCTCTATCTTCCGCAAACCTTCTCCTAGGTCTCCTCCTGCAAGCAATCAATCTCCTAAGCATGTCCCATAGCCCAGCTTACAATGACACTTCCTACTATTGCGCCAATGCTCTTATAGGGTCAACGCCTCCTACATTTGTGAGGTTCTCTTCTCACCCTCTTGATCGTATCATGGGGTACCCTTCTCTGCAAAATATTTCTAAAAAGTCAAAAACATTCAAATATTCTAAAAATCCAAAAACATTCAAACATTTCAAAAATACGAAATCAAGGCCTAAACATGGCTTGATCTATTGGTTCTCTACTTTATATATGTTGTTTGTCACATGGTTTGATATATAGCATATTTTATAATCTTTACACATGCATTTCATGAGGTCTATGAGTACGATGCAAGATACACATGACTCTACATGCTTATGGATGTCGGACTTTCCTCTTACCCAGCGGTTGTGTTAATCTAGTGGCATCTTCTACACTATAAGGTGTTATTGTTTCATTACACATTGCTCTTTCTCATCCTGATTATGCCTATATTATATAATTTTATATATGTTATTTATCTCGGATTTTTCAGGTCTAACAAATATGGTGCCTATTAGCTATTGTCTACCTTGTATTATCGCACATTTAATTGCTTATCTCTTTGTCTTGTATGTGAAGCCTTTGGCCTTTTCTATGTGTGTGTGCGACACTCGGGCATTCCTTGTTTGCGGCCTCAATTGCCTTTGCTTATGTGGCCATGTGGCCCTTGTTTGTGTGTGCGACACTATTGTGTTCCTTGTATGTGGCTCCCTTTTTATGATATCAGTATGTGACATTGATTATTGTACTTGTATGCTTATGTGCTTTTATGCTTGTATACATGTATGCTTGTTGTGTATGCTATCTCTTTGTGCCATGGTTTCCACCATGCATTTTTTTGCAAGGACCTAGTTCTAGATGGTGGCCATCTATAGGTATCTTCTATGTGATCCAACAATGATTATATGTTACATCTAACATAGACACACTTATAATCTTTTGAGTCGA
The DNA here is from genome assembly GCA_018340775.1 of Taxus wallichiana var. yunnanensis. Taxonomy (NCBI): domain Eukaryota; kingdom Viridiplantae; phylum Streptophyta; class Pinopsida; order Cupressales; family Taxaceae; genus Taxus; species Taxus wallichiana. Next base: position 450,605,623 of record CM031239.1, read on the forward strand.
GTGATCTACAAAATATCTCACTCACTCAAAAGAGGGGGCATTCAATGGGGTTATCACACAAATATTAATGCAATTTAGGCACATGAACAAATTTCAGACTAAAGAATATAGTGGAACAGAATACAGAGACACGAGAACGGGAACAAGAGGAAATTATTCAAAGAGCTTCAATCTAGACAAAACGATCCAAGTAGGACGGAATCGTCAAATGTTACTGTCCTCAACGGACAGTATTGTCTTGGGCAGATTTTTGGCATCTAATTCACAATTTTCCGGAACATACAAGCTTTTACAAATCTCTGGTATAGATTTAGGAACAAATACACAGTTTAGAGGATATTTTATTGCATTTTGGTACAGAATGTGGGGTGCATAGGTGTACTCCATTCCCTTTTGACTTTGTGCATGATGGAATCTAAGCACTTTTTACATTGCATAGTGTGGGGGCATGGGCATACTTCATTCCTTTATGGTTTTGCACATTTGGCAGATTGGCACTTCTACAATGCATGGTGGGAGCATGAGTGTACTTATTCCTTTTCAACTTTACACATTTGGGATCTAGATCCATCTGCAGCGATGTGGTTTTGTGGGTGGACTGTTTTTGGGGCAGCTAGATGCCTTGTGACACCCTTGTTTTCACTCACTCTCTCTTGAAGTTTTTTGGGGATGCTAAATGCCTGGTGACACCCTTCTTTTGTACATTGGGACACCCAATTCCCTTCATGGTTCCGACACCTCCAAATTGGGGACTGATCAACCTCAATCCTCTAGTGGCACATTCAATTCCTCTCTCCAAGTGCCTCAAATAAGAAGCTCATTCTTCAACAAGGCAAACAAGTTTATTCCTTCCATGCTTGGTTCGCTTTCAATTTGTCAAATTTCAAATTCAACTTCAATGTAGGGTTAAAGTTCAATTCTTTCTATATGGACATTGACTACACTCTATGTTGCACGCTTTATGCAACATGATCTCGCAACCACCCTAGTATCTCAAGCAATTAAACCATCGAGCAAAGACAAAGTGTGTTTGCACACTAGGGTATACTTTTCCTTTTAATAAATTGCATTTCCAAGCATAACGGGGAACAAATGTAGACACCTAAACTTGGTAATTTATCACTTGAGAATGTCGAATTGGCTTAATCCCTAAATCATAACTTGCACACCTATTCCAAGCCTAATTGTTATATCCTTAGTCCTATTGCAAGACTTGCTCTCTTCATTGACCTTCTCACCACTCACATAAATGCCTACATCAGCCACAAGTAGTCCATAGCTCATAAATATCATGCACATAACTTTACACTGTTGCACTTCCTCCCGGGCTAAACTGTCCAAATGGGACCAAACCGCCAAACAGTTTGGTCCGAAAATAATGATTTCATTTAGGGCCACGCTTGATCAATTTCTCATTTTTTTATCTTTTTATGGCTCGGTACTTTCTCCATGGGTTGGGCATAATGCGAAATTATACCTATGAAACCCTATATAAGGAAGTTAAATGCACTCATTTACTCAATTAGCATTTTCAATAGCAAATATCTCTCAAAAGGCATAAAAGCTCTCCTAAATTTCCCTAAAGCAAGAGCATCCCCCACACATGTTCAAGCACTCCAACCCAAGTTCTAAAGTCAAGCTTCTTGTAATGCCCCTTTTCTAAATTAAAAATAATTAATAATATTGTAAGTTGGGCCCGGTCATTTCTCCATTTTGGGCAACTTAATAATATTATTATTATTAAAATAAAAGGTATTTTTAAATACTTGAAGTAAAAAGAAGACCCTTAGCTATCCAGTTATTCCAGCGAGCTAAAAGGGGTGGAAAAGGTGGTAGTATGACTAAGTTGGCCAAAAGTAATGTATAACGGCAATTTAAGTCATTTTTAATAAAGTAAAGGGGAACTTTCTATTTTAAGTGAACTCAACGCTTAAATAGAAATTAAAAGTCACTTTAATTAAATAAAGTGCACCTACCACATGGATCGCCCCACTTTGGGAAAATAAGGAGGAAAAAGTATATGAGGAGAGGGAGCTCATTTCATTATCTTTTATCATCTAATTTCCTATGTGTGAGCAGTTTGCTTCCATATTCAGCTGTTGAGGACGAAATCCCTCATTGGCAAGCTATTGAGAACGAAAACCCTCAATTTATCCTTGGTGGTCTCATACGGAGGTCACACTTGAGCTTCAAATCAGATTTTCAGAGATTCAGATCAGATTTACAAAACTAGGGCACATTTCAGATCAGAATTTGCAGAAATTCCAGCTAGGGCATCATTCAGAAATTCAGAAAAGGCAGAATTTCAGTCAAGGGCAGTCAGATCTACATTGAAGGATCAGCTAGGGCATCATTTTCCATCATTCCAGCTGAGGCACCACACTTTGGGAGGTCATTTCAGGCCTATCCTAGGGCTGACATCACCCTTTGAGGGTTTGGGTTAGCTTTTGCGGTCAGTTTTGTATTCAAAAAAATAAATTATAATTTGCAGCTGTCTTTTGTAATTTTTCCCTACATTTCCAGCCAATAAAATTAGCAATTTTCAGTCATTCAGAGAAAATTCAGAATTATTATTTTCAGACCTTAGGGTTTGAAGAAAATAATTATTTTCAGAATTTTGTAATTATTTTCAAGGGTCTCTTTAGATAAATCAGAATCTGAATTTTCTTTATATTTCACAAGGGTTTGTGGACATTTCAGTATTTTCAGGATTTTAGCCCTAAGAGTTTGATATTAAATTCAGATTTCATAGTTTATCTCTCAGATTTCAGATCATTCAAGTTTCAGTATAAAAGGGTTTGCTAGAAATCCAGATCTTTGTTATTTTTGTCCGTAAGGGAATAACACTTCCCAAGCCAAAGGTCCTCAAAGCCAAGTCAAGCACAAACAAGCCAAGTCTTTGCAAAACATTATCAAATGTTGTTGCATCTATACAATATTATATCTCTAGGCAGAGAACTAAATGCGGTTTGAGGCCTCTTTTGAGAAGTGTCAATGTAAGCGGTATACAGATTGCACTTCAACCCAAACACTAACCTTTTTGCAAGGGTTTTCCCATGGTTAGGGTTTACGGCCATTTCAATTGATTACATAGGGTTTCACGCATTTGTAAGCCCTGATATCTTACAACAAAGCATATTCCAATCATTCGTAAAGGCACAAAAAATTACAGAGCTCCAATGTCATCCCAAACAAAACCGCAAATACAAACAAAACCATCAAATGGTTTGAGTGGAAAGTAAAAGTTTCATCTCAATAGACCGAGCACTTCCAAAATAAGAGATGAAGCATTTGTAGGACATTTCCAGCTATTTTATCTATCTATCACACCCGATCAACTTCCAAACCAATAAAATAGCTAACTACACTCATCTTCTCATGTCTTTCTCTATTTTCCACATGTTCTAATTAATCTATCTTACTGCATTGCTATATATGTATATTCATATCTGAATGTTAATATTTAATTAACAATCTGAATATACATCTTGTTTATAACCCTAATCTAAAAATAAAGGAATTCTTCCCCTTCCCGAAATTTATTTATCCCGGTGAATCAGCTCTTAAAAATGATGCACTCGATCACCTCCTTTTGTATAAGAATAGATTTAAAGCCATGTTTCAGATTAAAAATATTTCATTCATGCTCTTCTTCTACTTATAGCTTTATGTGCAAGTAAATAGCCTTAGAAGAGCTTCATCCAAAATATCCTCCACTTGAGTTCTCTGACTATTTTAATATTAAAAGCTTTAAATAAGCTTTTAAATTAAAATTGGTGCATATCCAAAAAAATCATGTCAAGGAATCGAAGCTCAACGATTTGGAGTAGTGCACATTAACGCACCTCATCGACTCTAAACCGCAAGGAGAGCTCCCCTATAGCCTAGGAACAAGTTAGGATGACCAAGTCCAACACCAATTTGAATCGAGAATCGAACACGAGACCTGGGCAACCTAAGACGCTTTGCCCCATCCACTCGCCCAACCCCGGGGTCCATATCCAAATATATTAAAAACTTGGAAAATCTTTTAATTTAATTAATTAATAAAAGCAAAAGGCTCTTATTAGTTCTCATACCCTCATTGTATTCTCTTAATTGTCTTTAAATTAGTCTAAACAAATGGTCACATTTATTATTGTAACATATCAATTAAATAAAGAATTAATCCTTATCTAATATATGTACAACATTTAAATTATATACCCATATATTTAAACTATGGCCTTTAATATGAAAATTAAAAGGCCGAGAAATCATAACAATTTGGAAATATTGTAATATTGTCAAAGTGCCAAAAAAATTTACAATAATGATGTCTAATGATACTTCTCTAACTATCTCGCACTCCATATATAATAAGCAATTTATTGAATTAACTAAATTCAAATGGCTTGTTATTTTCAATAACAAATACTCAAAAAGAGCTCTCCACAACATGTCACGCAGACATGCACCTTCCACCTTTCTCCCTCTCGTACTCTACTATATCGCTAGTATCCCCACCTAGCTGCTGCTTTGATCTACATTTTACCTTGTCGAGGAAGCTCGCCCTCCTCCATTTAACCATCCATGTCCGCCTCCTTTTAAATCACAAGTTGGAATCCTTGTTGTTGATAAAGCGAGACCTTCAGCAATTTTCACAATACCACACACAAAAGAATAATAAAACAGCTTGTATTTCCTACAAAAATGAATATTATCTTGAAAGGGAAGTGCCTCCAAAGGTCTCTTTCTCACTACTTGAGATGGAAAACCTCCTCTCACTTCTCAAAGAAAAGCCCTTATCTCGCAGATTTATGGGAGCTTTCGTAGAACCCAAGACTCTCGTGACATATCCTCCAAAATGTCCCTCATGGACTCCCTCATCAGACCCATGGTTCTCTACGGTTCTATTGCTTGGGGACCCTCTTTGTTGGGTACTGACTGGGCCTCCGTTGAGAGGGTCCAAACACTTCTCCTTCGCCATTTCATCAGGTGTAAGCAAACTATACCCCAACACATTATTTTGGCGGAGTTTGGAGCCCATCCTTTCAAATTGGAGACCATATTTGACTTGGTTTCTTTCTTGCACCGCATTCTGGGGCTTCGCGGACACTACCAAGGGCGGGACAGGTACCCGTACTTGGCATATTGTTCATCAAAGGCTATTGCTCTTTCAGACTCCCCACGCCGGGGTCACAGTTGGTATGTTGAGGTCTCCAAACTTTTGGGGCAGTTGGTATTTAGATGGACCATCTTCCACCTTTTCGGTACTCCTTGGACACACCAAGCCACCTTTTGCACACCTAAACAAGAGATGAACAGGATCATCAAAGAGGATATTTACAGAAGTTCATCCATACCACTTGGGTAAATCCTCGGGGGTTTACGTCCCAAGATGGCCTTTTATGTTGAGCATTTCTTGAGTTGAGGGACGGTCTCATTATCTCGTACTCGCACACCGGCATCGGATGCATGCCCTTCGCATCCCCCTTGGTCGGCCTTCGAGTTCGCTCTCATAGACTCTATTGTGAGACGGATCACCACCTTGATCGTTTGGATAGGATTTGTCAGTTGTGTAGTCTCTAGGAGACCGAGACGGAAACACACTTCATCTTTCGGTGCCCCATTTACTACGAGATCAAAGGGAGGTTCCATTGTTTATTTAGGAGGATGTAGGATCTTTCTGACTTCTTCAGGTTTGAGGATTAGAGGTGCCTAGCTTTATACTTATAGGAGGCTTTGAAGCTTCGTGAGCACACTCTTCACCGCATCCTAGACCGAGCTCTACCTAGCGGATCACTTCCATCTTCACAGTGTTACCTTTGGAGAGAGGTACTAAATGCCCTTGTGAGACCGACCCCGCTTCTTTCTCTAGATTCGTTCGTCTCAGAAAACCATCCATGGTTCCTCGAGCCATCACAGGCATGCTTATACTAGATCTAGCCTCATGAGACATACTAGATCCACCAAGCATCAGAGGGATAGTATTATGTCCAGATAACGGGATAAGAGTGACTCTCTCTCTTGGGGTCGACATTCTATCCTCAACATTTTCCACCGGCCTCGGATGTTAGGAGAGATGAATGTACCATTCTTTGATGGGCTTTCCTCTTTTCTTCTCCTTGGTCTTCTTTCCCCTTTCTTCCTCTCACTTGTATTTCCACCCCCATTCTGGGTGCGTGTGATTTCTCCTTCCAGTTGGCCACCTCTTTTGGCTTTTGTACTTGTCTTTCTCGAGAACTCTTTGGTTTTCCTTCTTTGTATCGGTGCTCGTTGTTGTCTATAGTCCCTTTGACCTACTTTTTTGGTCATTTGTTGGACATTAATATATTTATCTTATCTTATCTTATCTCAAGTAGTGGGTTCAAGCCAACTAGAAACCATTGGGATCCACAGACATTTTGTGATGTCCAGGAATACATCATGGCTATCGTCGCACCACATAAGAGCGTGATCAAGATTTTTAAGGAGGACCCTAGTGTTACAACAAATCCAGTCTGCTTACGAAACACTGGTCGCTTTGCCTTCAATCCCATCAAGATCTCTCCTAGCGTGATCAAGGTATGGGTTCCATTGCCATTATTGCCTAGTGAATACTTTGGGTTGAATTTAGTCTATGCAAGATCGGAGCTTCCTAGGAAAATACATCACAACATCAAATTACACCAAGAGGCTGGAGTTCTCAAATATGCCCGCGTCTACATCAATCTTGATTTTGATCAGCCTCTATTTGATGGTATCATCCTTGATATGGAAGGGATTGAACGGGAATAACCTCTAGATTATGAAAATAAACCCTTCCATCAGAGAATTTGTCATGAACACAAACATCTTGTATGGGTCTCGCCTCAACAATGAGGAGTTTGTCCCCCTTAGTCTCACTTTGAGCCCTAGGCAACCATGCCTCCACCTACCCGAAACCTCAACATGCCTCCTCCACTACTCCTTTAAAAAGCTCTCGAAGTCCATAATATCCCTACCCTCACTAAGTTTCGATTCGCATACACCAAAAGGAAAATCATGATCCAAATCCGACACCCCAATTCCCATACATATCCCTTTTGAGGCTCTCAGCACATCCAACAAAATCCGGACTCCCCCTTCCCCCTCAAAGCCACCACTCTCATGCACAATAAGACCCCCACTATAGCCGATAAATTCAAATATGCTCACAAGCTGGAATTTTCTTCGCCTCATTTAGTATGGTGACCCACTACCACGGGCAAAAACAATAAGCATAAACCCCGAGGATTATATCTCCATCAATCTCCAACTCTAGAACACAAAAATCTTCAATGACATGCATAAAAAGGGAAAGACTCAGGAACACATTGATATTAAAGAAGCCCATAGTATCCATATCTCTCCAAAAAGTATGCAAAGAAATTCGACATCCTCAACAACACCCCTCAAGAAGATCCAAAGGAAGGGCCCACTCCTATGACTCGATTCATGATGCAGATCCTCTCATGGAACATCAAAATTTTGGGTGCTACCAATAATTGCCCCTCTCTCAAGGATTTGGTCCAAGATCAAAAAAAAAAGTATGGTTCCTCTCCAAGAATGTGCATGAGAAAATGCAAGCAAAAGACTAATTTTCCATGGAACCTGGGAACCAAACAAACGCGTCTCAACACATATGGAACACACTTGTTCATATTCTAAATGTATATATTCCACCAAGTAGTAACCATCGATCTTCATGCTGGAAATGATGACCTCTTGAGTTTCCAACCTCGATGTTTCCCACATAACATTGATGGCATATTTCAACACTATCTCGCTTCCACCTGTGAAGCCGAAACGCCATAGGGGTCACGTTTTGGGCTTGAAACGCTTTGAAAACGGGAGACGGCACGAAACGCTTGAAAAACATCCCGGATGTTTCCGTAAACATCCGTGACGTTTCCGTCGGTTTTTCAAATTTTTAAGCATCATAACTTTAAAAAAATAAAAAATTATTTCATTTATTGAACCTAAACCTAATCTACCTACCTAAACTTGCTAAAGACACTTCCTAAAAGCTATATAATGACATCTTGGGTCCATTCTAAATCACACTCTCATTTTTCTCTTGCTAAATTCAGTTTTCATTAAACTAACATTTAGCATTGTGAAGAGCAAAGAGACATCAAGGAGCAGCTTGAAGGAAGAGTTTAGGAGGTGCTACTAAGAGCTAAGAGCATCAAGGAGGAATTTCAAAGCAGATTTGGAAGGAGGGATCAACTTCAAGGAGAAAAACCAAGTATTTTTCAAGTTTTTTTACTAAAGAAAATGTTAATGTGATCAATGATCACGAATGATGTGTGCATAATGCACACATCATTCATGATCATTGATCATGATATCAATATGTAGTTTTAATTTGTAATTTTTAAATAAAAAGCATATATTGTTTTTTATCAAATTATAAATATCATCCAAACTCTTGTGTATGCTCTCACCTCGCACCTATACAGTGAACTTGGTGATCAAAAGCAGAATAGGATGCATAGGGTTTTATTTTTTTGCTATTTTAAGAGTTTTTTTGTATTTTTTAAATTAAAAATCCGAACTCTATGTATTTTCTCACCTCGCGCCTATACGGTGAACTTGGTGATCAAAAGCAAAATAGGATGCATAGGGTTTAATAATTTAATTATTTTTGCTATTTTTTAAAACTAAAAGTTTATTTTGCTTTTTTAATTAAAATTAAAAAATCCGAACTTTGTGTATGCTCTCACCTCGCACCTATACGGTGAACTTGGTGATCAAAAGCAGAATAGGATAGGGGTTTAAAACTTTAATTCTTTTTGCTATTTTTAAAAGTTTATTTTGTTTTTTTTAAATTAAAAAATCCGAACTCTGTGTATGCTCTCACCTCGCACCTAAACGGTGAACTTGGTGATCAAAAGCAGAATAGGATATGTAGGGTGTAGTTCTATTTATTGTTTTTAAGTTTATGTTTTTATTTTTCAATGTAGGTTTCATTTTTTAAGATATAAAAACATAAATGGCATCCAATTCAGCTTCAATGGGAGGGCATGGAGAAGGGGAAGCAAACCAAAGTGGGGGTGTGGATCCTAGAGCTCCTCTTTGGAGACATGTGCATATTGTGGAGAACCTTGTTGGCGGTGGCTCTCGAGTTTGGGTATGTCATCATTGCAATATACAATTCAAATCCTCTTATACCCGACTCAAAGCTCATTTAATGGGAAAACGAGAACGGGATTAGAAAATGTTCCAAGGTTGAAAGGAAACATATTTTGGCATATATGAAAGAGCAAGAGGAGGCTGATTTGCAAGCTTCAAGAGCTAGATTTAAAACCACTCCTTTGCAAAATAGGGGTTCAGAAAAACCACCCACCCCATCAAACCATCATTTTATTCAAGTTGAAGTTGAAACTCCATTAGAGGAAGAGAGCTTGTCACGAAAGAGAACCAAAGGCCCATTAGAGCAAGCATTTGGAAATGAGAAAAGGGAAATTGTTGATGAGTTGGTTGCTCGATGCGTTTATGCATGTGGGCTGCCCTTTAATGTGTTGCGGTCACCATATTGGCAACAAATGGTGAGAGGTATTAATGATGCACCACAAGGGTATAAAAGCCCTAGTTATGAGAAGGTGAGAACAACATTGTTGGCGAAAGAAGTGGCCCATGTACATACTTCTTTGCAGCCAATTAGGGATTCATGGAAGGACTCAGGGTATCTATCATTTTAGATGGATGGAAAGATGCCCGAAATAGACCCCTAATCAATATTGTTGCAGTGGGCCCTAAAGGGGCAATGTTCTTAAGGGTTGTTGATTGTGAGGGTGAAGTGAAAGATGTTCAATTTATTGCTAATATTTTGATTGAGGCTATTGAGTCAATGGGCCCTCAAAACGTTGTCCAAGTCATCATGGACAATGCCAAAAATTGTAGAGCAACAGGGATGATGATTGTTGAGGGGAGATATGAGCACATTTTTTGGACACCTTGTGCAGTACACTCCTTGAATTTGATGTTGCAGAAGATTGGCAAAATACCATGGATAGAGGAAATTTATACAGAGGCAAATGAGATTCAAATGTTTGTCACAAATCATCATATGTCCCAGGCTATCTTTAGGAGGTTCTCAAAGTTGGAGTTGTTGAAGGTAACGAAACAATTTCCTAGTTTCTAATTTTTATTTGCTAACTTTCTATGAAATATCAAATTATCAATTGAATTTCTTTTAAATTTAATTTTATATTTTATTAACTTGTTTTAATTTATTTTAATAGGTTGTTGAAACAAGATTTGCCTCTCACACACTTGTCTTGAGACAACTTGTGAAGGTAAAACAAGCCTTAAGGCTTATGGTGATTGATGATGTTTGGTCCGTGTGGAGGCAAGCAAACACAAAAGAGCCATCAAAATAAAATCATTGATACTTGATGATAATTGGTGGGCAAAGGTTGCATACTTGCTTAGTTTTACTGAGCCTATTTTATCTATGATTAGATATGCGACACACAATAACGCTTGCATAGGGGAGATCTATGATGGCATTGACTTATGCTTGAAAAATTAGAGACATCATACAAAAAAAGAGCAGATCCTGAAGAAAACTTCTACAATGAAGTTAAGAGCGTGATCATGAGAAGGTGGAATAAAATGACCACCCCATTGCATCTCCTAGCCTATGCCCTGAATCCCAAATATTATAGCAATGAAATACTTGGGCTACCTGGTAGGCAAGCACCATATAATGACCAAGAAGTTGCAAGTGGAAGCTAAGGCAACATTCCGGAGGCTTTTTCCTGATCCAAATGTAGCTAGTACGGTCCGCTATGAAATGGCGGTCTTTGTCTCTTCATCTAATGGTAGCATGGGTGAAATAGACGCATTAGTTGACAAGTACAAACTGACCCCATTCATGTGGTGGTATGTACATGGCCATGATGCCAAGTACCTACGACTTGTTGCCATTAAAATCCTCTCACAGGTATAAAATATTAAAATGAAATCAAAAGTTTGTTTATTAATTAAAAATGTATGTTCTTACTTCTTAGTAAATTAATATTATTACTAATTGAAAATTTCTAACTTCTTTTTTGTAACAAATGGCTAGCAATTCTTCAATAGAGCGAATTGAGTACATATTCCTTCATCCACTCAGCCAAACGGAACAAGTTAGCATCCAAGAAGGCTGAGGATTTAGTGTATGTGCATTCCAATTTGTGCATCCTATCACACAAGATGAAGGCTATATTAGAGGTCCCAACAAACTTTGGGATATTGATCCTGAGACTAGCGACTTTGATGCTTCTTCTACTACTCTTAACCAACTTTCACTGCTTGGTATTGATGAAGAAGAATCTTTTGCACAAGGGATGGAGAGTGGAGCTAGTGGGAGTGGAGCTGGTGTTCATGGAGATGATTATGAGGAAAATCTACATGATATATTCTAGAATCTAGATTATTATCATGTATATGTAAATCATTGAAATTGTAACCATGTTGAATGATGACTCTTTAGAAGTTCAAATTTCAATGAATACAAAATATTTTGAGTGCTTTATCAATTATCTCTTACGGTCTGCAATTATAAAATGAGTACTATTCATATATATATATATATATATATATATATATATATATATATATATATTGTACGGACGTTTCCCGTAACGTTTCGTATCCAAGGTTTTTTTAAAATTGTCGCTTTCCGCGTTTGCATTACCCGTTTCGCTTCCGCTTCCTGGCAACATAGCTTCACCCATTAAAAAACATGTGGCACAGGATCCAATATCCAAACAGCTATGGCCTTGGACAAAATTGAAAGTGACACCAACCTTCAAGAACAACAATACTCTCAAGGTTCATTTATATGGACAAATAGGAGGAAAGGTAGAAGCTATATTGCTGAAAACCTGGATTTAGACAACTGGAACGTGCCCACACAGAAGATTGCAGCCTGGGTTTGGGGAAACATTGTCAGATTATTGGCCAATTATGCTAAATTTTTCCCACCGGGTCTCGCCTCACAAACAGTCTTAGTTCAGATTTGAATCTACATCGCTCAAGTGCACCTTCCTTCACACCAAAAGTTGCTAAATTTTGGACCACAGCTCCGCCCTGCAATGGCTTTCACATGTTTAAATTTGTGCACAAGGTGCAATATCTCAACTTCAAGTATCGACTCAAGAAATGGCACAAAGCTGATTTTGGGTCTCTCAAAGCCCTAAAAGATGTCCTTCAACAACGGCTGACTGCTATTTAGAATCTAATCAAGGAGCAAGGTTATAAATCCACCATTGAAAACGATGAACAACAGGCCATTCACATTTTATCAGAACTGCATATGCAAGAAGAACTTCATTGACTTCAGTGTTCCAGACATACGTGGATAAAGTCAGGAGACTCCAATACCAAATTCTTTCATGCAGCAGCTCAATATCACAAATAACAGAACATTGTGCGGACACTGCAGAGGCTGCAACAACCTAATGGGTAGTATCTTACTACACAACCGGAAATGATCTCCTATGCCACCTACTATTGGGATTTGCTCGAGGCTTCCCCTCCTCTCACAGAGATAGCCTGCCCAGACTCAATTCTTTCAACACATCTCAAAATTACTTCAACAGGCTAATAACGACACCCTCTAAAAAACCGATTACTGGAAAGGAACTCAATACAGTTGTTTACTCCTTTGAACTGGGTAAAGCTCCTGGACGAGACGGGTTTACAGGCCTTTTCTATCAAACTTTTTGAGATCTCCTTAAATCTGAATTATTAGATGTGGTAGAAGAATCAATACTCTGACATTCACCATAGCTCTCAATGGAGGAACAGAGAGGTCATTTCTGTCCTTGCGAGATGTAAGGCAAAGGAGACCCACTGAATCCATGTCTTCTTATCCTTACAAATGAAACTCTCATCCACTTTCTCAACATGCGAAAGATGTCCAGCAAATAGATGGTCTTGCTGCCACAAAAGAGGGATCTTGGTACTTCAATTTCCACTTTGCTAATGATATACTGAATTTTCTGCCCGGTTATCAGAGAACTAGATTATCTTCAACATATTCTACGCACCTTCCCAACAGCTTCGGGACAATCAATCAACTCTACTAAATCCAGCATCTTTTCAAACATTTCAGCAGTTAAAAAACAAAAACTTCTTCAAAATATCTCTTTTACCGAAAGCCATATTTCTACCAAATATTTGGGCTTCTCCTCCACCTCAAAAAACTAACAGTTTATGGGTCTCCACTTTATTAAAAATCTGGTCCGAAATCCCAAAGTGGACCAACAGGTGGCTTAGATTTGTAGTACGAATTCTGATGATCAAGGTTGTGCTTGAGCAATCCCAATTTATGTGTTGTCCCTTCTCCCTCTTCCATCAGGGGAACATCTGATCATCAACATTCCCCAAAAAAATATTGGCATGGACAATGGGATAAATTTGAGTACTCTCTGGTCGCTTGGCATAAGCTTACCGATGGGAAGAAAATGGTGGTCCGGACTCTAAACATCAAAAATCCACAAATGTTCAATCAGGCCTTAGTTGTGAAAGCAACTTGGAGGCTCCATCGAAATTGGGATATGACATGACATTTAATCCTCTTTGAAAAACACCAGTTTGACCCACATATGCAATCTGATCAGCTCCCATCTCCAGCATGCATGTCAGCCATATACAGGCCTTAGTTGTGAAAGAAACTTGGAAACTCCATCAAAATTGCAATATGACATGGCATTTAATCCTCTTTGAAAAACCCCAGTTCGATCCACATATGCAATCTGATCAGCTTCCATCTCCAGCATGCATGTTAGTCACATAGAGGCATCTGCTAGCAGATTTGCACAATATTCAACCTCATTCAAGTTGACATGTAGAAGATGGGAAAACATCTCCATTTTGGACTTCCAGTTGGGACAGTTACCCTCCTTTGTCAATGCAGTTTGACCCTTTATTCCAACCAATCCTTCAAGATCAGGGATTCAATCACATTGTTGACTACTGCACTTTGGATCTGCATGGAACAGTCAATGGACTATTTCACTCCTATTAAATCCAAGTAGTCATACCTTAACTTGGATAAATCAACTCCGAACAACCTTACTAATAAGACCTTTGACTCTCTTGAGAAAATCAGATACTCTAATATGGCCTTTTACCACCTCGGGAAGTCACGGTAGCATTTGCATACATTCTCTAGAATCAAGCTAATTCTCAGATAGGATCAAGATGGAATTATCTAAGGACGACCAAGAATTGGCCTGAAATCCATGTTTTTATTTGGCTGGTCAAACACAGGAAAATCCTTACAACAGAATCTACAGCATAGAGGTTTTATAGGCCCCTTCATCTGCCCAAACTGCGATCAAGCAAAGGAATACATCCAGCACCTCTTCCTTCAATGTCCAATGGCAGCATCCTTATTGGACTACCTCAACTTGTGGTTTCACTCAGAAGGACAGAAATGAAAACCACTGAATGAAGCCTTGCACAGATACTTGACCACAATAACAGACATGCCCATGATACGCCATCAGGGACATCTTGCACCAAGACAATTTCTTTGGCATTTGTAGCATTAACAATATCCGAGAGTTTTAAATAACGAAACCCACTCTCTTCCCACTACTGTGCACAAGCTGAAAGAAAATATTAGTACTGCTGTCGACCATTACCATGCTCAACCAGGAGGTCTCCATGCTTCCAGAATGGCTGAGCTTTGGACTGCTCAACAATGGAAGTTTGGAACACCCCCTTTCACTTTAAATTAAGTTGGTTTATTGTGGTCCCCACAGCTCACTGGGCTCCACCAGCCATGGGCCAGTAGAAATTAGTTTTTATGGTGCTGCCAAATGTAACCCAGGCAAAGCTGGTATTGGGGGAGTCATTCGGGATTCTCAAGGACAGTACTTCATGTCTATCCCCACTATATTGGCTTCCAAAGCAACAATTTTACAGAATTGATTGGTTGTCAGTATGGCAGAGCACACGCCCTAAACTCCACGTTTCCCACCTCATTGTGGAAGGAGACTCCATCAACCGGGTAATTCAATTTGCTAAATTGCAATCCCCTCTCCCCTGACTCATACTAACTAGCAAATGGAAAAATGCACCCCAACAATTGGTTTTACAATACCATAACTTTGATCAAATTCACTTCAAACAAAAACCGAGAGGGTATAATACCATCACCAATGCACTAGCCAATTTACCCTTTCGGCCCAAAGTTCAATTGGTTCCTCTTGCCTTTTATTTCCCTGACTCACTGTCATCCCATCTCCACTGGTTGGTTGTCTTGGAATGTTCATCCTTCCCTCCACCCCCTTCATGATCCTGCACGCTATCACCGATGTGGAATCCAGGCCTAATCAAGCCATCAATTGCCGGACTGCCCACTGCTAGTTGCTACCCCGTCACTCTTTCCCAACCTCAAAAGATTGTCATCACATCAGTCAAATGCATATTGGACTTTTCAACAAGTTCACACCACTCCCAATGCAGGCATTCTTTGTCTTCCAGCAAGTTGTGTCCTTACGTCCCTCATTCTATTGCAACAGTGTTTCTTTGTCCTTACCTACCACCATAGCAGTCAAATATGATGGTTGGTCACATCGCCACCTTTCAACCATTTCAATGGCATTGACCTCCACGATTGCACTTTACATCTGTTAGTCCATTGTGTGGGCTCCCACACAGCATGCCATCTGTCAAATTTCACTCGCTCCACCATGTATGACCATCTCACCTTATTACCATATCACCCACTCCATATTCACATAAGATATTATTCTCCTAACACATTGAATGTTTATAATCTGCTGCAGATTTTACCTTCTTTGACAAATATTTTCCTCTTTTTGGCTCACAAAATCATATCCACGATTCACAAACGGTTCAGCAAATGGAGGAGTGAAAACTTTACGAGGTTGACAGTGATGAGCTATTTATTAATTCTCCCTCTTCAACATCAGGAGTAGCCATGGACATCTCTCCAATGTCAATTCATCCTCCTACTATTATTCGCCCTTCTACTGCCCACTAACCTCTACATAAAGCAGTTCTACAAGCTGCTCAGAATTCAAAACAATTGTGTGAATTCTGCTTCAATCTCTATAATTTGCTTTCCTCTAGACAGCCACCTAACACCATTAATTTATTTGCTATTCGGAGAATGGGAAGGAAGTTTAAGTGAACCCCAGTATTTTTACCCTCAGCATTCCAATCAAATGCCCAGGATGTAATCCAGGCAGAATTGCACGTCCAAAAATCTGCTCCTTGCCAGCATCTGCAATCTCAACACCACCCACCACCATGAAAAATAATCCTCAGCACCCCATTCATTAGCTGACGATGATGAAGCCACTAGTATGACAGAAGACATTCACTAGAAAGGGAGCCCATAGTAGTCAACATCTTCTCTAAGGCCAAGAATGGTGGAACAGGACCTTACCAAGGTCATGGAATCAAAGCCTGCTACTACAACTCCGTTAGGCCTCAAATAAAAATCTGGTATGTTTAACGTACATGATTAACCCCATTTCACTCATGCTTCACTCTCTCTAACTCCCTCCTTTAGAAAGCTGGGAATTCGTTGCCAGGATTATTAGATCCACAGGATTATATGTAGTGTAAGAATTATGACAAGATTCGAGTTGAATTGCAGGAAATTAAAAAAATCAATACGGTAAATTTAACTTAAAGCAAAATAATAATGATCATAAAATTTACCCTGGGAAAACCTTACAATAAAAACCCCACCAAAATAATGCACTTATATAATGAATGAACTTACAAATGCTAACAATTACAGGCCATATCCCAAATATATCTCCCTCCTCACTTCTTCACCAAAACATTAATGTCACATAATAATTTGTTGTCTATATGTTAATTTCCAACTAGAAATCGCCTTTAAAAGGTAAGTGATTGGCTACAATTGAAAGGTTGTACCGAATCATTCTTTTAACCAAATTTAATTAATTGGTTGAACTTTATATTTTAAAATATATTAAGTTTTATAAAGTTTCCATATTCAGTTATATAATAAGTTTATTTAATAAACTTAACATAGACATGAGTTTGTGATGGTGGGCCACAATAGGTGTGTTCCCACAAACGTTACATGTTTCAACACTCGCCCTTAATGTTTTGTGGGGATTCATGCCATTGTCACCTTTTTATATAAAAGGAAATTACAATCCATAAATCATATAGGATGATTTAGGTTAGCATGTCAACAGGATTATCGAACAGATAACATCCCTAAATTCATCATGATAAGTTCATACATGGAGCCTTATATGAGTTTTTGAAGCCTTTTTATAAAACAAGGAATCTCCATAACACTATTTATTTGGGTTCTCAAGTAAACTCAGATACGGTGATGTTCACACAAAATCAAATAGGGTGATCTTTTACAATGCTTTTAACAATTTTTAGAAGTATAGAAAAGGAAGATACAATAGGCTGTTAGGAGGTGGCATTGTCAGGATTATTAGATCCACGGGATTATATGTAGTGTAAGAATTATGAAAAGATTTGAGTTAAATTGCAGGAAATTAAATAAATCAATATAGTAAATTTAACTTAAAGAAAAATAACAATGAACACAAAATTCACCATGGGGAAATCCTTATGGTTAAAAATCCCACCAAAATAATGCACTTATATTATGAATGAACTTACAAATGCCTAAAAATTACAGGCCAGAACCCAGATATATCTCCCTCCTCACTTCTTCACCAAAACAATAATGTCACATAATAATTTGTTGTCTGTATGTTAATTTCCAACTGAAATCACCTTTAAAAAGGCGGGTGATTGGTTACAACCAAAAGGCTGTACCAAATCACTCTTTTAACCAGTTTTAATTAATCGGTTTAACTTTATATTTTAAGGTATATAAAATAAATACAAAATTAATTAATAAACTTAACATGGACATGAGTTTGAGATAGTGGACCACAACAGGTGTGCCCCCACAAACATTACATGTTCCAACATTCATCCTACTCTCACTCATCATACCCCATTGTAGACCCTGTTAGTCCTCTTCTTTACAATGAGCTTCCCCACCTCGTTCATGATGGCTTTATTTTTAAGCCTATTCCTGCTTCTCACCTTACAAATCCTCAATTTCTTTGTTCTAATTTCCCTCCCACCCAACAAACCATTCCACCTACATCCCATAATGACAACATCCTTTCGACCATGTTCAAAAAATCAGAAAAGATACCAAAACTTGGACTAGCCACTGAGAAGCGGGCATACATAACCTGGAACTAGAAGACATCCTCTCCACACTAGGTCAAATTTAGCTCCACTAGCAAGCCAAATTGGGGTCCCTCCAAGAAAATGTGGACAACCTCACCCACATAATCACAAAACAAGATAAAATGATGGATGGTGTTAATGCCAGCATGCTGTCAGAGAATGCAAAATGATGGTTGGAATCCAGCATGCGTGAACCTGATATTTCAGGGCCCTCCGTCAAAAGATAGGACACTCGTACAGGTACCTATGAAGCGAGTGTCACCAATGATTTTTCTTATTTTACTGTGCAAGCTTCCTCCTCTATTCAAGCATGGGCCACCCTCATATACAGGAGGGCAGCTTTCCTTTACTTTACCTCATGACAAGTAATCTTGCTTGTAATTCTGGATGGTGATCCTGTTGTTCCTAGTGTTCATAGTGTTTTGTCCTTGCAAATCTGCTACATGGCTTCATTTGTTATGTCCCTCCTTGTAAATAATCACTTCTCTTAAGCTCTGTTCTAGTGAGCTCCTTTTGTTGTATCTCTTCTTTTTGTTATAATATAATTCACCACCTTTTCAAAAATATATAATACACCATTTCAAACACAAATAGACAATAACAATACATCTCAACTAATGACTATACTGATGTCATGAGAGGAATCCGTCAATTTTCCACTATCAAATAAATTTTATCATTCTAAAAATTGTAATGTCCCCTTTTCCAAGCTAGTCACTATGGAAGACCTTATGCCCATTCCTCTTCCTATGGGCATCAAGGAAGGAGCAAAGGAGGGGAACTTGCCATGGTTGTAAATGATGTACCTTTATAATTAATTATTTTATTTACTAATCATGGCATTGGAATGGTTCGACTAGGGGGAAAAGACTTGTCAAACAAAGCAAGGAGAATTTATATTTCTTCATTATGAGGTCGGTCTTCTTAAGTGAAGATTAAAAAGTGCATTAAGAGGTCAGCCATGAGGATTGGGCTTCTAATTCATCCTTGGTGCCAAAAAGGAGGATATAAAGGTGGATTGAATGGCCTAAGAAAGGTTATGCATGTTTATTTCAAAGATTGATATCTTGGGTTTGTGCACGGCGTGCCCTACTCTCCACTGAAGACGAAGACCTTTGGTGTGGCTCAACTTTGAGGACAAAAACCTTCATTGGATCCTATTGGGGACGAAAACCCTCAATAGTCACAACACTTGGGGACGGAAACCCTCATTTGTTGCATTGGTGACTTCATCCGGGAGTCACATTGGAGCTTTAAAATTCAGAATTTCAAAACAGTCAAGGTTTCTATCAGTGCTAGGGCACACATTCCAGCTAGGGCACTCTTTTTGGGGCTTCCACATTCATTTCCAGCTTGATCTACCCATTTGGAGATTTCGGGATCACTTTTCAGTGGGTTTTCGTGGTTGGAAAAATCTGATTCTAATTTTATTGGATAGCTGATATTTTTGTGATCATTTTGAGCATTGATTTGTGTTGAAACTCCAAGTATTGGTGGAGTTATGAATTTTAGAAGTTTTAGTTGTATTTGGACTTAAAATAAATTTATAAAATACATATTTGCTCTAGATTTCATCTTGCTGGTTTTATTGAGTATTTGGGATATTTCTACGTTAATTTCATGCCCATATTGCATGTGAATGGTTGCTCCTAAGTGCTGGTATAGTTCGCTTCCCTAGAGGGATATTAATTAATTTTTCTAAGTTGATTTTCATACCCTTAGTGTGTGGTTTCAGTTGGCTGTTAGGGTTTCTAATATTGTTGGATCTGCTGTTATAAAAATCAGATTATTTTCAGTTGTGGTTGGTGCATTTTCAGATCTGATTCTTAAGGTTTGTGGCCAAACCCTTATTTACGGTTTAAGCCATAAAAAGGACATTACAAAAACTCTAGAGGCTAGTACAATATGAAAATATAGCATGCGAAATTAAGGACAAATAGAGGGAGACAAATAAGATGAGAAAACACACAAGCCATTTTAATTGCTAATAACCAAAAACAATTATCACATGACTAGACGGATATCATGAGAACAAATAATCAGTTCTCCATTAGTTTATAATTTTAACTATGCTCCCCATATTTACTTTTCTTCGAATCTGTAACTTACAAGTCACTTAGGATAGGACAAGCTATACATGATAATAAGAACTAAAAATAACTAAAAACCAGGAAAGATTCCACTTTAGGAATCCACGAATATGAAAAGTTTTTAGCACAACCATTACTAAACTCTTACCCTAAATCTCTTAAAGATGGCTATAATATAGAAAAAGATCTCACCCACATCTCCAAATGACAGACTTATTTAAATCTCCATTCATTATAATATTCAAGTCTAAACAACTCCATAGTCTAGGATAAGTTGAGCATCTAGCATGCATAATCGATGCCACAAAAGGAGGGAAGCATTTAAGATGAGAACAAATTAGGTATTTGGTTTTTCTGAGATATCCAACCAACTACTTTATTTGAAAGAAAATACATATTTGCACACAAACGTCATGATGCAATGGCAGCACATTTACTATTACCTCTTGCGCCCTTGCAGTAGAGCGTTCCAAGCACTCGTGAGTGCTGGATCTACATGCCATGATGCACCACAGCGTGCAGGACCAAGAACTAGCCATCTAAAAGGTGGCCGCTGGTGCTTATCCAAAATATCAAACAGGTCTTCTTGAAACAAATGTGGGACATTATAATCTTTCAGTAAATCTGGCGCACCTTCACCAAACTGCATAAAAGAAATATAAGAAGGAACGTGCATATAGCATAAGTAAATTTAAAAGACATTCTTTGAGATGTAAATCGTAAAATATCTTCAGAACTTTGATAAACTTGCCTTGGGATCAAATATATAAAGAGGGTCTTCGTCATGTTGCAATTGCATGTACGATACATAATCCTTTAATTTCATAGTAATCTTCTTTGCATTACTTTGAGATATATGAAACGCAACTTCTCCATATCTTTCCACTAGTTTTTCCACAGTCCAGGAATGCTTTGCACTCCAATCATTGGCCAAATCTGTAAGTAAGAGCTGCAGCACACACCGTGATCACTGATATAGTTGAAAGGCAAAGAAACAATGTAGGTTGAGCATACCAGATAGTGGAAACTATACACAGGTACAAGAAATTTAATTTTCCATGGATTAAATATTTAATTTAAAAACATGCACCATTGCAAACATTTGTCTAATATTATATATTATAATAGAGCAACAACCACATATTCTCTTGCAATACATGATAAAAGTTCATCTACAACATGCAAAGCGACAAGACAGTAAATGTGTATCCCATTTGAAGTTCGTCTGCAACATGCAAAGCCAAATTTAATTTTGTGGACAAGGAAGTAAAGGTGTATCCCATTTAATGATACAAGTTTCAGGAATGTTGCAGATTAATAAGGTCAAAGAAAATTGTCCAAGACAGTGAGACATATAAGAAATGACAAAATAGTACTTCCACCATTTCATGTTTTGTATAGATGCATACTAATAATGTTGCGATTAGAACATGGAATAATTGGTAATAATCATCGTTGCAAATTTACTAGGGAAACATTATATAGTTCATTCCTGCTTAATCACTCATTAGGACTTCATTATTAATGAGACCCGTAACTGGAAACAGTTACTTCAGTTAGAGGGGCATGTTACTTGAAATAGTGCATGAGTACACCTTACGAGAATGCAGGGTCATGTTAACACTGTTAAGAAAGTCAAAAGTTTCTTTTCCATCCAATAGTATTTCTCAATGATTACTTATTGTGAGTTTAAGTTAAGTTCTGACAAAGATTTCAAGGACTGCTTTAAAATTACAGTCATGAAGGTGGCTTATTCAAATCCTGATGTGGACCATGCAATAATCACTCTTATACTACAAAGGAATTAGCACTCTATCTGAATGCCACATTACTAGATTGCTAGTAATGATCTTGTGGCCAGATTGTGGGTAGATGAATTGTCTTTCAAAGCAAGTGGATGGCTGAAGGAGATGCATTGTTTTCTATTTCCATTATTTAAAAAGAGAGCAAAAATTAGATATAATTTTAGCACTCAGAAATCCCCAAGGAAATCTTGTAAAAAAATGAGTTGCAAATTTGAAATATTTTTGCCAACGGGGAAAGAGGTTGGAGGGTGAGAAGCCCAAAGCAAAGTGGATTGCATTCACCATTCATTCCTCCCGCTTACTCCTTACGATGCATGTATGTTAAGCAGTGTTTTCAGAACTAGTCGAACCAAAACCGGCCAGTCTAACTGTTTTTCGCACGAACCGGTAGGAAAACCGGATCGATTGACCGGTTTGGCCTCAAATTGCCAAACCGGTCTAGTTTCGATGCAAACCAACCGGGTCATGTGGCTGCACAGCTATACGGAGCTTTTTTTTAAAAATCACTTTTTAATTAAAATTTCCATTTTTTAAACAACTTAAACCCTAATTTATTGTTATATACACCCCCTCTATTCACTTCACACCTCTCTCATTGAGCATTTGTGAGCAAAAGATTGAAGAGTTTAGTTTTGGAGTGAGCTTGGAAGTTGGAGCTTGTTTGCCATTGCTTGTGGGCTCTTTGTGGTGATATTGGCATCCATATAGAGACTTCCTCACTTCTATTTGTGAGCACCTCTCTCATTTGTAAGGATTTGAAGGCTTGGGGCAGCATTGAAGAGTGTTGATTTGGAGTGAGCTTGGGGTTTGGCATTGCTTGTGGGCTCTTTGTGGTGGTCTTCACATCTACATTTGGAGGGTGCAGCCCATATACAAGCTTGGAGTGTTTCTTGACCTCATTTGTGTGCACATTGAAAGGTATGTTAAGTTTTAAACTTGCCCCTATTTCTAAATCTTATTAAATAGGAAATCTGATTTTTTTTTTTGCATTTTCAGATTTCTTTGCATTTGCAATGGCCCCCGAGTTAAAGACCCTACATGGAACCATGCAGACATAGTTGATAATCAAGTATTTTGTAAATATTGTAAGAAACACATCAAGGGGGAGGGGGTGGGGGAGGATTCATAGGTTGAAACAACACTTGGTTGGTCAAAGAGGCCAAGTTTCCCCATGTGATGCACCTGATATTGATGCCATTAGATTGGAAATGATAAACTTGCTTGAGAAACATAAAGAAGAGAAGGCTAGGCAAAAAGAGATGGAAGTTGAAATAGGGAGGAGGGAACATGTCATGGCCCAAACAAGTGTTGAAGGCTCTTTCTCTGACCCTTCGTCATGTTAGAGACCCCTTTCGGTATATGCCTCCCACATCCACTCATAGTCAAGAAAACCAGCCTCAAAAAAGAAAGAACATCCAAAGCTTTTTTCCATCTTCCACACCTACTAGTGCCTCCATGCCAACAAAAAATCAGCCCACCTTAGATAACCATTGGAAGAAGCAATACAAAGAAGTAGCTTTTGAATACATTGCTAGATGGTGGTATGATGCAGATATCCCCTTCAATGCTACCCATTCACCTTATTACCAGCCTATGTTTGATTCCATTGTTGTTGTCAGTAAGGGCTTCAAAGGCCCTAGTATGCATGACTTGAGAGGATCTCTTTTGCAGAAAGAAGTTGCATCCATAGATGAATATTTGAAGAGTTGTAAATTATCATGGGCCAAAACAGGATGTACTATTATGTCAGATGGGTGGAGTGATGGCAAGAACCACACCATAATAAAAAAATTTGCCTCTTGTCCACAAGGTACTATGTTTTTGAAATCAGTTGATGCATCTGATAGGGTGAAAGATGCAAATTTGTTGTTTGAGCTTTTGGATGAGGTTGTTGTAGAGGTGGGGGTGGAAAATGTTGTACAAATCATCACAGATAATGCCTCTAACTATGTTCTTGTTGGTAAGATGTTAGAGACTAAACACAAAACAATATTTTGGACTCCATGTGCTGCACATTGCATAGACCTCATGCTTGAGGATATAGGAAAACAAGATTGGATCAAGAACACTGTAGAGCATGCCAAAAGCATCACAAAATACATCTACAATCACTCATGGGTATTGAACCTAATGAGGAAAAACACTGAGGGTAGAGAACTTGTTAGGCCAGCCATCACGAGATTTGCAACAAACTTCCTCATGTTGCAATCTCTTCTTTCCCAAGCACAAAACTTGAAAAATATGTTTTCAAGTGATGAATGGAATGCATCAAAGTGGAGCCACAAACAAGATGGGAAAGACACAAAGAAGAAAGTTTTTGACAATTTATTTTGGAAAAAACAACAGAGGTTGTGAAAATTGTTGAGCCTCTTGTTAAGGTGTTGCGGTTGGTGGATGGGGAAAAATTAGCCATGGGCTATATTTATGAGGCTATGGATCGTGAAAGGAGAGCATATAAGGGTAACTAAGTATGGGCCTATATGGGAGATTATAGATAATAGATGGAACAATCAACTCCATCGCCCTATACATGCAGCTGGATATTTCTTGAACCCAAGATATCATTATAGAGCTCAGCTTGGAGAAGATCAAACAAGAGAAGTAAAAGATGGTTTGTACGAGTGCCTAGAGCACATGGTCCCTGATGAGAGGCAACAACTTGAGGTTCACCGACAGATCAATTTCTTCAGCAGAGCCACAGTACTTTGGGAAAAACTTTGCAAAGATTGCAAGAGATGTGGACCAACCAGTAAGCAATTCTAAGTTTTTTGAAGTTCATTTGATTAAACTTTATAATGAATAATCATGAATTTTTAGCATAAGACAATCTAATTTGTTGAATTATGCTTTAAGTTATAAGTTTTACTTTTAATTTTTAACTTTGTTTTTATCATCATTGTTTAATAATTAAACATTTACATTTTTATTGCAACACATTGGTGGGATTCATTTGGTAGTCAGTGTCCTCAATTGCAAAAGTTTGCAATTAGGATCCTGAGCCAAACTTGCAATGCTTTTGGGTGCGAGCGCAACTGGTACATCTTTGAGCGGATTCACACGAAGAAGAGAAACCATTTACAACAGTTGAATGATCTTGTCTTTGTGCAAGATAACCTTCCTTTGCTAAGGCACAACCAGGTTGTTGAACCGAAGGACCTCGATATGATCCCATTGTCTTGATGATATAGATCCAACCTCAAGTTGGGTAGTGGAGAGTCCCAAGCAAAGTTTGATCCCGATGTCTTTGGGTGGATGGGTTTGGATCAGGATGATGAGCCACTAGTAGCGCGCCGCCGCCGCCACGAGACATAACAAGGACTAGTCGCACTCGTGTTATTGCCACTACCACCGCCAATACAATTGTTGCGATGTACCCCGAGGATTTGGATGGGTCCGAGTCAGAGGACGGTGATGATATTGATGAGGATGAGCCTGAGGATCCCATTCTCAACAATGGTGCAGAGTTTGATGATTGATCATTGATGTCATCTAGTTTCTTCTAGAGTTTTGTAACTTGTAGTATCAATGATCATAGCATGTTGTTTTTTTGGAGTCTTGGACTATAGAGGCCATTTAGAGCCTCATTATTTATGTATTTTGTTTCGGAATCTCATATATGATATATGTATTGTGTATTGGACTTGGAGTTCGTGCCATTTTGCTATAAACACCTTTCTTACATATATACATGAGCAAGCTTTGCATATTTTGTGTGTAATTGTTGGAATCATGGTTTCTAATCTTTCAAATATATTGTTTTCATTAAAAATATAAATTTTTATGTGTTTTTAGTAAACCGGTTCATAAAGTTTGAACTGGTCTAATTCCGGTCTAGTCCGGTCCAACCCTCGACCGGTTCCGAGTCCGGTTCCGATTTTTAAAACATTGATGTTAAGTGGATCCCCTTGCCTTATGATTATTACCAAAAATAAAAATATGAGAAATGTCATTAAGATAATGACGAGTCATGGAGATCATCTTGACATAACTTAAACACATGCAAGTAAATATCCCACAACATTTAATAATCTAATATCCTTCATTATCATTTCTCGAGAATTTTCAATTTAGCAGACTTTGATCCTTTGTGGGACACTTTTATGGAGATGGTCAAACAGGTTGTCCAGCAGAAGATCAAAACTTAGAAAAGGATTCTTCTCTCTAGTGGGATGGAGCTGGATGAAATGAAGGCAGCTAGGAAGACTTAAGAATGAGAGGTCTCTTAGCCCCAATGGTTTTCCCCGTAGAGTTCTACAAGACATTGTGGAAATGATTAACCCAACACATTTTAAATGTGTCATGAATTTATCGGAAGCCAAAACACACGGGAGCATGTGAATGCAGGTCTTATCAAGCTTTTCAACAAAGATTCAAAAGAGAATTTGTAGGACGGAAACCAATTACCCTACTTAATGCATCCTACAAAACCCTAGCAAAAGCATTGGCTAGATGGATTAAGTTGCTAGTTTCCCAGATTGATAGGAAGGAGAAAACCGGATGTACTAAAAGCAGATTCATCCTTTTGTGAAGGTCTTGAATGTGCTTGTGACTCTAGTTAAAAGGCCTTCTTAAAAATTCAAATTTAATGCCTATGACAGGATTGAATGATATTTCATCCTTAATTGTTGGAGTGGTTGGGCTTTGGCCCCTTTTACAGCCCAGTTAAGTCTCTTGTTTCATGAACCTTTACAAGGTTTAATGTGAACGAAGTTATTTCATAGCCTATTCTCTTACAAATATCTATTCAGCAAAGCTTTCCCCTTTATCTGAAATTGCAGCAGACGCTCTTGGTTACTTTTTGAAACAATTGCAAAGGCAAAATAAAAGAATATTGTTAGCAAGGGGTAACCACTTAATTTTCATTTTGCAAATGATTTTTCAGCATCCTATGTAGAAAATTATTCATCTTCAGAATTTGCAGGCATAGTAGTAAGTGAGGGAAGTAAAGCTTTTATTATTGATCAAGACGAGCCTCCTGACTGACTCAATCATAAATGGAAATTTATAAATCCAGGGAAATAATCAGTTACTTGGGCATCCCTTTTGTTATTCAGGTTCATATTTCAGAAATGAATAACATCATTCACAAGACAAACAATTTACAAAAGTTTCTAACATGGATTAAGGCTTGAATGTTCTTTAATGTGTTCTAGATTCAACTTTTGATAGAACACCTTTATAAACTTTTACCTTTCTAAGTACTAAATATTTTAGCAAAAGATGAACATTTTTCAAGCAACAAGATCAAAAAAAGATATCAATTGAAGTGTCACCGGTCCTTTCCCATCATATTGTAAGTGGAACTCCTCGCTGGAGATGTCTCCTCTTCTTTCGATATCTCCATTGTCAAATGCGAAGTTTTCAAATGCAACATGACAACGGTACCATCGCTTATATAGAAATAAAGAATTGAATCCTGCATAGGATATGAATAATAAAAAAGGTGCCCAGCACTAGATAAGCCAAAAATACAAGAACCTATCAAAAGACAAAAGATAATGTAAGCAAATATGTATTTAAATTTATCTATTTTTGCAGCACTACACCGTCATCATATATTATAGTCTAAATTAGTAAATTGAGATCAAAAACTCAAAATTAGAACACTTTTCACCTTCAAAATGCAGAGGGCTTCTTGAGATTTCTGAGATCTCCTTTGTAAGACAAAATCTGAAAAATGAAGTCCATCAAAATATGTGTCAACTGGTTGCTAAGAATCAGCACAGACATCAACCCATGTATAAAGTTATTACTGATTGATAAATTGTAAGATTCCTCATTATACTAGTTTGTTGTGAGCTTCAATACTTACTGCTCTAACATGGTTTTCTTCCAAGAACCTTTGTATTGAAGAGATCCTTCAAATTTATCCAGACAAAGCTTCATCCAAAGTGGTTCTTCATTGCAAAATATATATAACACACTGTAAAGACAGGATTCAACAGTTGAGAATCAGAAAGCAGCTCTGAGGATTCAATCTTGCATCAAGGCATGCTACAAATACAACTTCAGTTCACAGTACCTGTGCAAATAACATCGATAATAATGAATAATCTGCATATGATTAGATTCATAAAAGGATGAAAATGTTGGTACACACTACAAAATGGCTGGCATTAAGCTTCTTTGGCTTTATTGTTTGAATGGTATATTTGGTTAGTTGATCTATTGGATATTTTCTATATTTCGTATCAATCCTTTACTCCAAGGCTTAATCAAATACATTCCATGCATCATATGCATTCCTGCAACTTAAAAGTGTTGCAGTTACTTTCATTTTCTATTGTTTTAATTTTAGTATAGGATATTCAGATTCCTTTGCCTTAAATTTCTTGAAACTTGAACAATATATTTTCATCCTGTTTGAAGGTACAGGAACTGAAATAAGCTCTTTCCATTTAATCAGGTCCACTGAACAAATAAAACATTTTTTCTTGAATTGGTGAGATTCTCAAGAGTTGATACATAGATATTCAATAGTCAAATCAACAATTTCTACACTCTAAAATCTTCATGGACATTATCGATTTCCTCTTATCTTCTCAGTTTGTAATCTGATTTGAGAGGGCATTTCAAGGATCTATGTAGTTTTTGGTTTCACACGAGGTTTTAAGAATCTTTGCCCCGGAAAAGTTGGCTTGGGCATTATTTTCTCCTCTGTGTTCATATTACGAAGTAGCCAATATCTCAGTATGACTTCTCAAGATCCTTCAACAATAATGAAAGAGACCATAAAACAAGAAAGGAGATGCCAATTCAGATTGCATAGTAACAATATGGAAATTTATTTTGTAAAAAGTTAAAATGTACAATTTTTATTGTGATAAGGGCTACCCTTGCTAATAAGAAATTATTCTCAAAGGCAATAAGCTGCGGCCTGTTCTGTAGTATATGGTGGAGAAAATAAACATACCATTCCCACGAATAAATTGATAATAGTTTATTTCTTATAAATTTCTCCATTAACTACTGAGGACCCCACAAAAATGCCACAACATTTCAAAATTGGATCAATTTCCCCTCCAGGCTGACCAAAAAAGAAAAAAAAACTACAAGGCAAACATCGCCTAATTTCATGAATAGAGTATCATGTCATCCTGAGTAAGAAACCATTGCTAAGTAACACTATGAAACTACTCACACATGTTGTGTTAGGAGTTTGGAGTCTAAATATAGAACCAATTATTCTGTACATTTCTCATTTTCTTCTTCACTGAAGTTCTAGCACCTTTCTTATGGAGGTTTTCTTTTGCTTATTGATCCGTTTTTCATCTAACAGCAGTCAAATCTTAGCTCACCGGAATTTGACCTCAAAACAATAAGGCATGAGATGTATTATGAAACATGCAAGCCTAAACAACATGATCTACACTCTTTCTAATTTGGTAGTTGACTTCTACATCATCTTAATTTCACAACCTCTTTGTTTCTACATAAAGGAAAACAATAGGACTTTATCCAGGACAGAGTGCTACTAAATCATGGGCTGTAGTGTAAAACAATTCTCATTAAAGTTTTGTAATCATTTTCTAGAGTTTATCCAAACTTTGCAAGACATTAAAATAATCACTCTAATGATCCTCTCGTTTTTGTTTTTCAAAGTAAAACATCATTTCTATGATTCTAAATCCTGTTACACCAAGGAATCTGACCAGTACATTAGGGGTTTGCTCCCTCCATTTCCAAATCTCGCCATGTTTTTTTCTTTGTTGAATCCATTCTAACTCTTGACTAGCCCCTTGCTTCTCAACAGTTTGCAAGCTCTTCTAATTCACGTGAGCGAACTGAAAATTTCTCAGACTTCCAGGATCTCTCCAACATATCAAAACCACAATTAGCTAAGCCATGTACACACAACAACCAAAGAACTCAAACACATGCACAAGTATATGTCTCTTCTATTCATGTGTGTTTTTTCCATACCAAATACAATGGGGAGCTCCTAGAATAAATAGCTACGAAGATTGTTTCACAACAACAAACTAGTTATTGTGAACAAACTACAAGATGGGAGGATCGCCTACTTATGTGTACTCTCAAATTGTACATGCACATAAAGGTTGTTATTCCAACAACATAACAAACGAACACCCGAATTAAACCTTACCTCTCGTGTGAGGGTGAACAAGTGTTAAACCAAGCTAGTTAGGAAATAACCTCAACTACTAGACTAGTATGAATGCGAAAACTCCAACACCCTCCCTCAAGTGCAGAATGGGGAGTGAGAAAAGAGGAAAACAAAGAGAATGATGGGTCCCAGCAACTAGGACTGATCAAGTACCCATATACAAATACATAGTGTAATATTAATCGTACTGTGGTGTCGCCAATCCATTTTACTAGGATACATGGATGTCGAGTCGTTGTATCTGCCAAGCCAAGTAGGAATTGGTGCTCATACAAGGCTCACTCGGAAAAAAACACTAATCAAACAAGCTGGGAAAAAGAGTCAACCATGGAGAAAATCATAGTATGCATACTCGCGAGTACTCGCCATTTTTTCCCTTGGCCAAATATTCACAAGAAAAACTCGCCAAAACCTACACAGCCGAGTTTTTGGCGAATACTCATGAGTCTTTGGCAAATATTCGTGAACACTCGCAAGTTTTGTGAATACTTGCGAGTTTTTGATGAATATTTGCGAATACTCGCATTTTTGGTGAATATTCGCGAATACTCACGGGGGTTTTGGAGACAATTTTTTTAATATTTTGCTTAAAATTTATGTTTTTTAAAGAAATTTGCATATTTTTAAGTTGCCGAGTATTCCCGAATATTCGCCAAGTCTTGCCGAGTCAATTTTTTTTGGGTCTGCCGAGTATTTGCCGAATACGAGTATGTGAAGTATCACCACAAGGTTACCCAAAAAAAAGTAACATTCAAAGTGGAGAGAGCTACTACATGTTGCAGGCACCCCAAGAAGCACGCCTCAAGAAAACTAAACACAATGTTGAAGTAAGTACACTGGATAAAATAAAGGCCATCAAACACAAGTGCACTCAGTGAACTTGAAACGCACAAAAAATCTGGTGAGAACAAGTGATTAAAAGCTATTACTGAAGAGTTGACAGGTATTGGGGATGTCAGACTTACAAACACTTTCAAGTCTAAATCCACTACTCTTCAATGAAGAGTTGACAGTCTAGAAATGTCGAGTCATATAAAACTTTGTCAATAAAGTTCTACCAACCAGAATGTTTTTGGTAGACAAGAAGTCACTTAAACTCAATTATGCACTAGTGGTCTGGATCCGTTGCTTGATCATTGAAAAAACAACTGACACAATATTTCACTAGAATAGCTCCATTTAAGAAGACTGTCATCATGGTACCAATATTGTAAAAGTTCACCAAATTTAATTCGATCAACTTCCGAGAAGATGTAATGCACCAACCGCCAAAAAATGTCAAGGCAAGGGGCACGACATCCGAAGAAGCGGATCTACACCACACCCGCCATCTCGTTGATTGGGTGGAGTGACCCCACAAATCTATATAAGTGGACAAATCCAATACTTGGACACAAATAAGTTGATAGTGTATGCACCGAATAGCTGATTATGAAAAGAAGACTATGAACTACCAAAGAAGTGTCGCAGATATAGATAAAAACCTCTAAAGAAGATGGCCACGGCCGTCATGGGAGAGTCAAACAACTAAAGTAGAGAGAAATGTGCTCATCATGGAGTGCACACGCATGAAATTCAATTGTGGTTTAAAAATAAAAACAAACATGGTTCTCAGAGATTCGGTGCGACTTCAAAATGATCCCAAGCGGAAAACATACCAAGTCACACATAGAAACTCCAAAATGTTGTCAATCTCTAGAGGACGCAATCACTAACAAGAGAGTTGCTCCTAGAAAACAACTACCAAGGAATAAAGCCCACCCAAACAAAAGGAGCTTCAAAAGCAAGAGCAGTTAACAAATTAAGAAGTTGAATGGTAGAGGTGTCATGCTCGTAGTGCCCTCACAAAGAATGTTTCGATGCTGCCACAAGTGATTAGAGATTCATCCAAGATGAATGTGGATGGTAGAAGAAGATGCATGCATATGAATGGGTGCCATGTGCACAACCAATGGATGCGAGGTAACATCCGAATGTGTGCCAAGTTGAACACGCCTAACAATCGTAGTCTCAAGGCTCTCGGGCCTAATCGAAGGAGTAATAAAACTCTGGTGTAGCTCAATATCCTCACAAAGAGTAGAGCAAACAAAAATTGGATCTTTGTCATCAAGTTGTCCTGAAGAGGAAATACCTACTTCATAACCAATGTCTTGGTGAGTATCGCAGTGAATAGGCTAGATAGGAGAAACGATACCCTAAAGATGTCAACCAACACCAACGCCAAGATGAACCATGGAAAGGAGCATGCGAGAACCAAAGGCAATAGCACACTTCTCAAAAGAGCCAAGCACATAGGCAAGCCAAGCTAGAGTGGGACAAGTAAAATGAGTTGCAGCAACAAGAATAATCTGCACAAAAGTAGAAGGCTTGTCAATAGGAGAAGCAAATACAAGAGCATGCTCAGCTATTGAAAAATCAAGGTCAATAAGTGTTGGAGCAATGTATGTATGTGGACCGGGAGCAAGAACAAGGATATACAACTAGGCAAGAGGATGCTACAAAAGTGGGATTTTCTTCTACAATGATTGAATGAGGGTGTCCTTGCTGCGAATGAGCGAGCACATAATGGCATTCGATTCTTCAATTTCATGTTCTCATCCTGCGCAAACAAAAAAATCCCATTCAAAAAAACAAAAGCAAGAAAAAATTTATCTTATGAGGGGTTCTAACCGCCTATCAGATTAGGCCTCACCCTCGGGTCTTTGACACACAAAAGAATAAGTGCCTCTATGTACAAATTGCACCCTGAAGATATATAAGGCCCTCTAGAATGTATTGAACAAGAGGTCAAGGCAATGCCCCTCACAAGGTCCAAGGGTAGTGCCCCAGAACGCTCCCGCACCCCCGACGCCAAATGCAATATACAACTTAATTGGCCTTTGAAATGGCAAGGAGAACACCCTTCGCAAAAAATAATGCCCCCTCTTTTTAATACAATATTGCCTCCTTTTGAAATGTCACCGTTTGAAAGTTTGCCCCCACCTCCTCCTTTAATAGCAATAAAACCTCTTCAAAAATTTACAAAAGAGAGGCAAGAGGGGTAGGCTAGAATCCTTGACCTCCCGGTGGAGAGCCTTGGTAAAATATAGCTAACCGATACACCACACAATGGCTCTTTGTATTTATAGGAGTTAGGTTCTATTCAAATATTTAAAATCGATTTACTAAGACTCAAACAAAAAAAAGCGTTTATGGAGAAGTGTGAGTCTTCGTTGGAGGGGACGTCAGACGGCGTCGACAGTCGAGGCGGACTGTAAGGTGGGAACAACCTGCATGGCACCAGTGCTAGACATAATGTGAAGTGGTCGGTGGTGGACGACAAACCAAGCACGCAGCTACAACAGGCAGGAGAAGACTCGAGCGGGAGAGGTTGAGAAATGACAACTCCAAACGGCAATGGCTTATGAAGAGAACCATTAGCAGAAGACAGATTTAACAACGTATAAAAGTGGAGCAGTTGTTGCCTAAGACTGTCAGATACATGACTGTATTGACGTGGCTGAGGCACGGCATGTAAATCTGCATTTTGGAAAACTTGGCAAGAAGGCCAACAGTGAGTGAATAACAATGCACATTTTCAATGCTTAAATTATACTCATACAAGGCCAATGCACTTATTCTCCACTTCAATAATTATAAAACCAAAACAGTGGATTTCTTTAGTTGAAATGGCCGTAGAGAAGTTGGTCAATTGGGGTCTGCAAGTGGATCTGCCTGGCAACAGTGATAAAGCACGATCCGTGGTCATCGGACAAGTTTAAATGCACTGCCTTCAATATAATGTCATATAATGCATACCGGGGCTTTGATGTCAAACGGAGGCAGTACCATGCAGTGATTGTGATGGGCTGACGGTAAGAAAACTCCAATCAGTAGGAGGGTGAGAAATCTTCAATCAGTAGGAGGATGAGAAATCTTCAATCAGTAGGAGGCAAGGCGAGGACGTCAAATAAGTGCACACCGAATACACCAAATTTTACAAGGGGCTTTTCAATTATAGAGAATTGCTCCAAACATATACAAACTGCTTCAATTATATACAGTAGTTAGGTGAATTGAAAAATAGCAGTGAAAACCACTTGGAGAGAGAGACTGCTACACTTCCAAACGCTTCGATGTATGTCTTTGCCTTCAAAGGAGGTGCTAGAGCCACGACACAAGGTGGTAACAACGTAGCTCGAGATAGTGTGAGCTGATTACAGACGAAGTGCAACAGATGCCAAGGAGGCTGCAAGCCTCAAATCAAAAATTTGCTTCTATCAAATTAACCAACACCAAAGTGTTACGCCAGTAGGAAGTGATGTCAGTCTGCAGCTGCATGGCCATTAGAACAAGGCCCTGTGGAGACAAAGCACAGAAGTTTTTGAATTTTTCCAAAAAGATTTAACCTTGTCAGTTGTATGGTCTGGCAGGCCTGACAATTAAAAAATGAAACAATTTTAATTGAGCAATGGCAGCTTGAATCCTGCTCTGATACCATATGAGAGAAGTGAAAACTTCTCAGACTTCAAGAATTTGTTCAGCATACCAAAACCATAATCAACTAATCCATGCACACGCAACAACCAAAGACCTCAAACACGTGCTCAAGTATATGTCTCTTCTATTCATGTGTGTGTTTTCCATACCAAATACAATAGAGAGATCCTAGTATAAATAGCTAGGAAGTTTGTTTGACAAACACAAACTAGTTGTTGTGAACAAACTACAAGATAGGAGGATCTCTGAATTATTTGCCCTCTCAAGTGCGGTGTCATTCCAAAAATATAACAAACTCACTTCCAAATTAAAGCTTACCTCTCATGTGAGTATGAATAAGTCTTAAACCAAGCTAGTTCAGAAATAAGATCACCAACTAGCCTAGTACGAACATGAACACTCCAATGGTTCTGCCATATTATCTTTTCTTCAAGTTCAAAAACAAGTTTACATTTCCACAATCCCCCTCTACCTGACTAATTCTAATTTTTTTACCTTGCATTGACTTTTGATACATTAGGTTCTGCCTATATTACGAATGAGGTCTCTCATCTTTGTTAGGAGTGCAATTGGATCCAAAAAGGCATGCCCTCTTTAGCCAAATCTCTTTGAGATCTACATTAATGTGCTTGAGGACTTTCCTAGAGAAAAACTCTTGGTGATGATAGTATTACCTCGCATCATGTCTTCATGCTGCTTTTTCTAAAGATCTGGTCCTAGTTTTTTCTCTAGAGGGATTGTAGAGCAAATTATTTTCTCTTGCCTGCTATTGCTAATCTGGCCAATTAACGGTTAGAATTAGTAAAGCTAAGGTTTTCGTCTTCAATGCCTCTTAAGGCACTCCCTCTAAACTTCAATTTTTTTATAGAAGCCAAACAGTGTAATCATGACAGCATATACCCTCTTGGGGTTCAGTTTACACCTCCAACTTTTACTTAGAGACCTGCCTCTCAATCACAGCTTTACAAGGGGTTATCCTCCATTTTTGTTCGTGAGCTACATTGCTTTCAATATACATTTCTAGGACATCCCTTGAAAATACATCCTTTGATGCAATCATTTAACCCACTTTTCTATATAAGTCGAAGGTTTAGGACCCCAATTTAAGGCCTCTTGACTACGCATGTGTTGAGAGAGAGTGTCAACTATTATGCTCCAATGTATGATCCATTCTACATAGGCAGTCCCTCGGGACATTATCCACATTGAATTTGTTTGCTAGCCTCTCCTTCTTGAGAGGGTCATTCGGCTTATTTTCTTTCTTCGTGGGCATTAATTCCTGGGTAGTTCAACTTGCTATCAGAGATATATATTTGTAATTATTTGTTTGTTTTTAATAAAAAAATCCACTTCATTGATCTTTATCGAGTAATAAGGGTATAGTTAAGATTATAATACTATAAGATTAATGACACTAGTCCATAATTGCACAAATATAAACTCCACGAGTATAGAAACGAACACACACACGGAGATGTCCAATGACACCAAAAGAACAAACGCAATATAAGATAGAATTGGAATATGAATGACATGCGTTATTAAATAGGTGGGAGATAGTGCCTCTATTCATACACCTAACAATACATTACAAAAGGGTAGACCAATCCATAACGACACTAACTCTAATAAATATTATATGTATATGGCATATAACCCCGGTAGTTACATAGGACCTAACAAGATGGATTTATCATTTAACATTCCAACATCTCCACTACAACACAACTTGGAGGGTCAAAGGAAGATAGATTTAAAATTTCTGACATCCCCATGGACTAAAGGTCTTGAGCTATTGATGTGTTCCAATTAGTTTGTAATCATCAACCCAAGTTCCATTCCCATAAAGTCCATTGGACACTTTCAATAAGTGGCCATGGGGACACCTTGAGTTAGGGGTTGAACTTCTCCGTGTGGACTAAGTTGAACACAATGGGGCGCTCACATTGCGGATCGCTCGGCGGACATTAAGGACCCAAGCCTCGCCCCTATGTCCCACTTTGAGAAGGTGCTCCTCCACCACTCCATTTCATAGCTCGGTATAATAAAAGTGTTTGCCATTCAAAAAAATTGGACACAAGGGCTTGGGCTATTGGTGAGTAACAAGTAGTTTGTAATCACCACCCTAAGTTCCATTCCCATTAAATCCATTGGACACTTTTAATAAGTGGCCATGGGGAGACACTTGAGGTAGGGGTCGAACTTCTCTGTGGATCAAGCGAGAACACGCAGGATGCTCTAAATGAGGATTGCTCGACGCACATTAAGAACCTAACCCCGCCCCCATGTCCCACTTTGAGAAGGTGCTCCTCCACCACTCTAGTTTATAGCTCTAGTATAATAAAAGTATTTACCGTCCAAAATTTAGCCCTCGGGGTTGGCCTAAACGGTATGTCGTTGTGTTGGTGACCACAATCCCGATTCAAATCGTGGTACAAGAGGGTTAGGGCATTTGTCACATCGCCCAAGGATTAGTGTGATGGACTCGCCCGCAACCGTGCACCTTCGGGTTGGGTTGCACATCGTTGGGTCCTTCCGAAATGAAATGTTAAAGATGATGGGAAAAATTGCAACATCTCGGTTTTATGTATACATATATACTCGACATCACCTTAAATGATAACTCCCAAAACCCAAGCAACTCCCGCAATCTAGTGAGCTTTGCCTTGACAAGTGGCTTTATGAAGATGTCTACAATTTGATCATTAGTTCTCACAAATCTAAAATTGAGCATCCCCTCTTGCATCTTCATCAGTGAACTCAAATCTTGCTTTAGAGCCTGCTCACATTCCTCTTTGGTCATGGCTTCCATATATGATTGTGTGTCATAAGTATCCATCACTCTAGTCATGAGAGCAAAATTGCCTGTTGCTTTTACATTCTCTTTATCTTCCTTAGCCTCTTCAAGGGTAGTAGAACCCCAAGGAGTCTCATGTGTCAAATTTGCCTTAGCCTCTTCAAGGGTAGTAGAAGCCCAAGAAGTCTCATGTGTCGGTTTGCCCCACGTGTAGGACCAACATCATCGAGACACAACAATGTAGGTTCATGGATACAAAGAGGCATCAACATTGTGGGTTCATGGATACATTCAAAGAGAGGAGGATGTTGTCTCCTTAAACCTTAGTAGTACTAAAATATAAGGCTTATTTATTAGTGTTAGTTTAATATTAGTTAAATATTAACTAATAAACAGTTGAAACTACTTCAACCATTTTTAATCATCTTTCACATAATATAATGACAGACACACAATGAAAATGTGTGCATTCCGCTTTCTCTTAATTTCTTCCTTGTGTATGTTTTCTAACAAAGGTATCGGAGAAAATGCTACTCAAGGGCTCAAAACCAAGAAATCTCGGGACATAAACGGAGAAGACGAGAAGAATTCCCGGATCACGAGTTTTTGTGAGAATGAGTTTGTTTCGTTCGAAAAAACAAGTTTCGGCACATCCTTTCATAAACACAAATCGCCACTAAATAAATCGTGAAATAGGGCATCGAGGAATTTAGATAAAGCTGGAAAAGAGTCATTACCAATTGTGAATCAAAAGATAATACAGTCGCGAAAGGTTTAAAGAGTTATTACCAACAAAATTAGAAGATAATGATCAGCGAAAGGTTTTTTGGTTTTAGACTCTTACAGATTGCGAAGGATTTCGAAGAAAGTCACCATGACGGTAAACATAGTCTGCGGTGGTGCAAGGGAAAAACAAAGAATTTTAGGAGAATAACACAATCAATACAAAATCAAGGGCACAAATTTCAAGTGGCACAAGGGAAAAACAAAGAATTTTGGGAGAATAACGCAGTGAATACGAAATCAAGGGCATGAATTTCAAGTAAATTAAATGAATTAAAATCTATTATTTCTCTAAAAATTTTCTGCAAGCAAAAGCAAAACCCTAATTTTTATTTTATTTGTAAAATGTTTTCCTTGTCAAAGACAAATATTCTAGTTTCAATTTCCACAACTAGAAAGTTAAAATCCAAATGCAATTAATGAACAAAAATTTGTGGGGTATAGTTAATGGAAAAGAAAAACCACCCACTAATGTTGTTAAATTGTTAGAGTGGGAAATCATGATGTTAAAGCAAAAGATATAAACAGGCTTGCTCTTTCGACTTTGAACACCATCATATAGATAAATCGTCTAAACAAATTTGGGATAACTTGAGTAGATTGTTTGGGGCAAAAGCAGTGAATGCTAAATTCTCTTTAAAGTTTCAATTGTTTTGATTCAAGATAGCCGATGATGTTACTATGTCCCAGTGTTACGCGGGGACGTGTCCACTAGATTTTGGTGATATCTCAGACGTCCTAAATGTTTTGAGGACTTGGGGACTTGGAGGGAACGTCCCCTTTTTTTAAGTTTTTTGATGTTTTTATTTTTAAAAAGTTGTTATATTTACCAAAAACATTGAATTCTAATCTTGAAAGTACCTAAAACACATTAAATACAATTTAATCCTTAAATTTCATTGAATAAAGTTAAAATATCAAAATATTTATTTTTGTATACTATTTTAATAGCCATCCCCCTGTTGTCCCCAAAATTTGGCAAATTTTTTGTCGTCTGAAACCCCATCTGTCTCTGTACCCTCATACCGGAGACATTGGTAACTATTGCTATGTCCAAATATATTAACAATTTTAGATCACTTCTTAGACAGTTGGCAAAGGTTAAAGCTCTGGTAGATGACGAAGACTCTAAAGCCATTTTGTTAAACAGTTTTCCCTCTTCATATAGCAATATCATTTTTACTCTCAGTCAAATGCCTTTGTAAAGCCTGGAAGATATGATTTCAGCTCTTTCAGCTAAAGAAAAGAGAACAATTGTGGACGATAAAAAGGTAATTATTCACATGAAAGTGCATTGTACCCCTGCATGAGAAATAATCACAGAAAATCAAATAAAGACACCAGGCAAGTTGAGTGTTATTATTGCAAGAAAAGAGGTCATACAGCTTGGAATTGTCACATTCGAGCTAATGATGTTCCCCAAGGCAAACTAAAAGATAATCCGAAAGAAGCGAATGTAACATTTGTTGACAATCCATCTGACACTAAAGATGTTATTAATAAAGAAGATGATGAATATGTACTCTAAGAAGTTAGTGTTTTGAAGACAATAAGGGATCCAGTGTAGGTAAAATTCAGCATGGATAGTTGTTCGAGATAGGTCGAGTCTCTGGATCTATAATGTCCCCTTCTCCAAGCTAGTTCATTTGGAAGACCTTGGGCCCATTCCATTTCCCATGGGCTTAAAGGGAAAAAGTAAGGGAAGTATTTAATGTCCTGATTTTCATTTGCTTTTGTAGTTTTGTATTATTTTTAAGTAATTTTCTAATCATAGCTTAGAGAAGTCAAGTCAATTCGAAAAAGTGTAAAAGCCACTTGGAAAAAATTAAAGAAAAGGGAACTCATATGTTTCCAAGGAGGTCGGTCCTCTTTGGGGGGATTCTATTTTGGTTTTGGCACCACCTTTGGCTATAAAAAGGAGTCACTTGGCTTGGAGAAGGATATGCTTGCTTTTGGAATTTATTTTGTTGGAGTAGGAGCACGAAACTGCTCTATCTCTTAAAATTGAGGACAGAAACCCTCCTTGCACTTGATTTGAGGATGAAACCGCTCATTTCTTCATTTGGTGATCTCATACAGAGGTCACGCTTGGGCTACATTCAAATTTTTCTTGGGAACACGCCATTTTCAACTCATTATAAACCCTCTCCTAGGGTGGCAACTTGCATAGTGGGGGGTTTTGATGATATCTAGGGCACAACACTCCTTTCTTTGTTGATATTTGGATTGTTCTTAATTTATAAGGCTGATTACATTTTACAGATTGAACTTTGGGCCTTGAAATCATTATTTTCAGCCATTTTTGTATAAGGGTTCGATGTTGTTCCAAAATTAATTAGTATACTTCAGCTAGGGTTCTAAAAATTCATTTCTTGGTTTGTACTTGCTCTAAATAATTATTATTGTTCCTTGCATGCTTTGGATGGTGTAAAAGTCGTATTGGTGGTGTATAATTGTAATTTCCCTCTTGTTGTCATAAGATTTCAAATTGTTGTAGTTTGCTGTTATAAATTTCAGTTTTCTATGGTTTGGGTTGGTGCCATTTCTCTTTTCTTTCAGCTCCATCTGAAAAGCGGCATTATAGTGTTATCAGAGCATTGATCTTCCCTGCCTACAAGGTTGAAAGCTAACATTTGAGGCAAATTTACAATGGACATATGAATGAAAGGGAACTTAGGAGAGAGAACATGGATTGGCGACCTAAGTTCTTACCCAAGAAAGAAAAGATAGATCCCATTCAATCAGTGGTGATACAATTAGAAAGGTTAAAAAGAACGTTGAAGGAAGAAGAAGCATGTTTAGAGAGCCCAAATTTCAAGGATCAGTTATTAAAACAGTTTGCTATCGGTTTCCAAGCTCTAAATTCATTTAGAAACAAAGATCATATTTAAAGAAGACAGTTAGAAGAGCAGTGTGACAGAGTTGAGTGTAAGCTTCTTGCTTTTGATGATTATGATCAAAAGCCCATCAGTTACAAAGCCAATGTTACTTTTGAAGAACACTTGGAAATTTTCCAAGAAAACAGAGACAAAAGGCTTAAGAAGAAAGAAGAGAAAGCAGAAAAAAGTTGACTTGTGATAAACAAGGTGTTTGCATTAATAATGTTAAGGAAGAACATGCAGTACATGTTGAATGCCAAGTCTCCAAAATTGAAGTTGTTTCAGCCCTAGAAGCACCGGTCAATCTTCCTAACATTGCAGAGTTTGAGTCATTACCTTTTGAGAGTGATTTAAAGAGTTCTCCTTAGTGATGAGGAGAGAGGAAGAAATCGTGGGGCATGAACTGAAGAAAGAAAAATCAGATCTGCAAGAAGGTTTTGGGGTGGAGTTCCAAGAAGACCATGTTGAGGGGCATGAACATGAAAAAAGGGCTTTACCGGTTGCTAATGTTGATTTTCAATTTGCTGGAATTTTCAGAACAGCAACCTATGGGAAGCAAATTGATTGTGTTCATGACTTTAGCAAGAATCATGAAGATGTTTTACTTGCATGTGTCAACAAGATTCATTTGTTGAATGTGAAAAGGTTAAGGTGCAGAAGAATATTGAACCTAACCCAGAATTTCTGAGTCACAAGGTTGGGAATGCTAAAGATATTTCAACCAAGCTCCATTCAGCAAAGGTGAACAAGTTGAGGACAGCCAATAGTATGAAAGTGTCATGGATTTGTTGTTTCCTACTAAGTCATTTTAGATGTGTGGTCATCATGGACAGCATAGTGGAAATGGTGAAAGAGTGAAAGGGACAACATGTAGCAAAGGACACGGATATTTTCATTAAAGTTCCAAATTGCTTGTACATGAAATTTTGGGATCTAGGTGATCTTTGGAGATTCAAGAAGGGTGAGACTTGGGTAAAATGGGATCTTTTGGTTATGTGTTATAAACTTAACATAGTGGGTATGGATATGGGAGTTGTCTCAAATGTTTGGATTGCTGTCCACTACATTTCCAGTTTCTCCCATATACATTTTGATGAGATAGAAGAAGATTTTGTCACAAGAAAGATGCATATTCCACTTACAGTCATTGATGAGGTCTTGGAAACTGTTACAAGATGGTTTCCAACCACCATAAGTCCAAGGGTGAGTAAGAAAGTACTGTGCTACAGACAGGATATGACGCTCTTTCTAAAAAAATGTGTTGGAATGATAGTGCTTTCCTTGGATATCGGCAGATTGGCAAGTTTGATGAAGTTCGCTTCGTCTGACATGATGTATGGAAGGGATCACTTGATGAGATCAATGAGTGCAAATATTTCAACACCCTTATGGCTGTTTGGGAGGGAATTGAAAACAAGGTTGGATGATCTACTACCCCCAAGGAAACGGAGAACATAGGGGGACAGCCACGCCCCAAATTTTCAGCTTGAAGGCTAAAATCATCACTACTTCCAGCTGCTACATTGCCTCATTTGCCACCATACAAGCGTTTTCGATCATAAAATTCTCAATTTCACATAAAACATGTAAT
Organism: Taxus wallichiana var. yunnanensis; assembly: GCA_018340775.1. NCBI lineage: Eukaryota > Viridiplantae > Streptophyta > Pinopsida > Cupressales > Taxaceae > Taxus > Taxus wallichiana. The sequence goes on from CM031239.1 coordinate 450,648,403, forward strand.
TACGATAAAATTGGCATATATACCTAGAAATCATAGCAGAACTAATTAAAAACCACAGCATAATGAAGGAAATCAGAGACACAACTCAGCACATGATAACGGAGTTCATCCGTGAGGGACTACCTCTCCGGGTTTGTGAATACGACAAACCAATCCTATTAATGATGCAAAAATAATTATTAGGACCTGCAAGTATCTCAAACCACCTCTGGAAAGTCTCCACAACCAACTCTAGGCTCTATAGTGTCGTCCTCCGGAAAAAATGGTCTCCACTAGAATTTTCTCTATATTAAAAAGGCAAAGTTTCTCCACAATGGGCAAATATATCTCTGTTATGTCACTGTTGCATCATCCCTGCATAAAAAATTTACAAAACAGGCAAAACTCTCCTTTGAAAAGGTTCTCTCTCCTTCAATAAGGGACTAGAACTTACACACTCCTGCAAAAGGTACCCAACAATTACAATTTTTAACCCTTTTATAAAGTTTACAAGCTTCAGGCGTAGTGGTTAAAGCTAATCTTTTTACCCCGCATGGTGAGGGGTTCAAATCCCTCCCATGCTTTTCACTTTCAAAAATAAACATCTTATCCAACATAGCCTATCTCATAGTCTAAGTTAGGCACTTAGCCTAACGGTTAGGCCTTGGGATTTGCTCCAAGTTGGTTGGCAGTTCGACTCCCTAGTTGGTGCAATACGGTGTGGTGATAAGGCTTAACCGCCTTTGCATTGTCTTTGCTTTATTGCACGGGAAATATCCCACAATCGTGGATTTCAAATGTGCTTTGTCTTTAATAGCCCGCAATGGCGAGCATACCCCATGACTTCGGCCACACTTGAGCTTGTTTTGGGTATTACGTGAAGCCTCCTAGCTCGGGACTTAGCTCAGTCCTTAGTGAGGTTGACCGCCGGTTGTTGCGAGTTGTTGGTTAGAACTCACTCGGTATCGACTCGTCACTTGACTCGCATCCCCGCTCACCAAAGTGTTGATCCACGAGCTAGCAATGATGAATAGTTGTGAACTGGTATTAAGTAGTAGGAAGAGCTTGGTAACTCGCCGAGCTAACCAAGTTTCTCGGTGATGAGGTAGCTCGCTCTCCAACTCACCAAGTTGGTTGTAGAGTTGTGACAATATTGGGAAATTTGTCCCACATGCGCACTGAATGTGAACTCCATGAGGTATATATGCAAAATCACATGCAATATGATGTGAAGAAAGGCGGTAGGGTCCCCTCTTAAAAATAGTGGATCCCACCGTAAGCAACCGGGCCCCAAGTCGGCATACTATCCGGGACCCACCTCGACCGTCGAAGACCAAAGGCTAAAAACCATCTTTTGCTCAAGTAAACTCTACCACTTGTCGCCGCCACACTTGTCCACTTGTCGCATTCTCAACCTACCACATCAACGTTGTGCAACCTGTGCTTAATTTTTCCTGTTAAACCCGAACATCAACAAACGATATCTTCCCGTCACGGACTCCATTTTGCCTCGCTCAAAAGGCGTCGGAAATCTCTCGAAGAGCTCTTCTGAAAGCAACTAGTTTTGGGAAGTTTAGGGAACAACTGAACTACAAATATCCTCTGGATCAAAATGTCTATTGAGTAATTAGACTAACATTAACAGCATACACAAAATAGCCAATGTGCATACATACGACAGCTATGTATTCCTCAAGATTACTTCTATTATAATCTTCTTTCTTTTCCGGGAGGACCTGATACAAGTGCCCTTTCCCCAACATGTATCCTTCTATTTATAAGACAAATGACTTATGGTTGTTGGTTGACACAATGGTCAACACCCGAACATAACCAACAAGAGTTATTACAAACTAAAATATGTAATTACGCTGATAACCATAACAATACCAATATGCCGATCTACAGGTTTTACTATACAACCATCCTTATGGAAGGGTTGATTCCTTCAATAGAGTATTACAATTTAAGATTTCACAAGACAGCCTATAAGATTATAATGACATACCCTACAACCCAAATAGTCTCAACTTAATAAGACTAGAGTATGTTAAATTCAACCTATTAGCCTCAACATAGTTCAACTCTAACTAACTAACCACACATGTAAGCCAACTAATCCTAACTATCTTACATTTATGCATGCCATATGTCAAAAAATCCAAAATGATGATAATATGAATATGGTTAGGGGTACTACGAGAGACTTCCCCACTAATCAATTTTGTCTTGATGCAATGCTCCATACTAAGGTACATACAACATATAATGTCATGATATTATGGGTGTAGCTACATAACAAATACCACTACATATTCTAAGGTCTATTAATCTACAACACACTGATCAATATCCAAACCAAGGCTGCTAGACATAAGAAAACTACTACTTGCCTAGTTAGACAAAAATGCAAACTACCTACATAGTAATGAAATCTCAATCCACATTTCAGCAACACTTTCCATATTTCAAGCAGAAAATGGGAACTAGTTCATTTTATAGCATGAAGAATTTGATGAAAGCTTGTGCTCAAGAGAAAATTTGTCTTGTAAATATATTTCCAACACATAAGAGATAGATTTAGTTTAGCAACCTTCTAACTATATTTTAGACTTATATTTCTAGCTGACTAAAACTAAACTTCATTTGGCAAAGTTGAATTAATCAAGGAAATTTATACACATTCTAATTTTGTACTAGTAGCCTTGCATGCAATGTTGCTTTCTGTATTACTTAACATAATGCTTTTTATATATTTGTAAAATATCTAACGATGCTAATGAAGACTGTACAATTGCAGGTAAGTGTAACTCTTATTTACTCTCTTATTCTCATGTGTAAATTCATATTATAATTTTTACCATGTTTATGAGGTTGGTTTGTGTTCTTTCACTAGTTTCATTCCATTTGACCTTTCAAAGACCCCGACACTCGTTTAAGAAAAAGGGAAAGAAAGAAAATTATATTAATCTCCGCGAATGACCAAAAGTAATTTAATATAACTCGAGAATTCATCTAATTACAATAGAAACTGTAGAATAGAAGGACCCTAGGATCAAAGGAAGAGCACACACTTATACTGAGAGGGAGGGTGAATCAGTATACTTATAAATTTTACTTATTTAAAACTTTAACATCCACAACAACAGCAATCATACAAGATTCAACATATAAGAAACACTAAATTTATGTGGAAACCCTCTCGGGAGAAAACCACAGAGAAATGATTGGATTTACTATCCAAATCCAGTCACAAAATTAATTGCTTTACAAATGTTTGTAGGCACCAACCTCTTTGGAGACACCAATCCCCAATGCCGAGCACCAACTCAGCTAATTCATGAGCACCAACTCACTGGAGACACCAATCCCCAACAATACAAACTTCCACTTTGTGTAGTTGCTTCTTCAACATGATGAGTGGCAATTTTGTTCTTCCTTCTTACTCTTTACTATTGTTCCAAAATCTCTCTCCCAATTATTCCACTCTCATTCATTCACTCCACTCGCACCCATTCATTCTTTACTCGAACTTCGTACACCCACACTACTCATACTTTACTCATTCTATGCGTTGTTCATTCTTCCTTCTTCAGCAATTTGGCATTTTAGTCTGATTGAGTTTGCTCTTCCTTCATCTTCATAAACTTTCTTGATGTCTCCATTATTTGCTACTCTCTTCTCCTTTATTTGCTCTCTCACTTCCTTAACAATTCATCGTCACAATACCTTCAACGCTTTTTGATTTTGCAATTAAATCCCTTTATATATCATGTTCATCTTTTGAAACAATATGTAATAGCATTTGGGAGTCGGCCAAAATAACATTCTTTTGGATTCAAGAGTCGGATTTTGTAGAATGATATTTGAATTTCTGAGATTCTCCTAAGCTTTTGCAGACTTCCCATGTTTTCTCTTTGTTCCACGGCTTTTCATGACCTTCATGAACTTTCTCTGCATCATACGCAGCATTCCTTGACTTCCGCAGACTTTTTCGACCTCCCGAGATTCCCCGACTTTCGGGGCTTTCTTTGACTTCCACAAAGATTCCTTGACTTCTACGGGATTTCTTTGACCTTCGCGGCATTCCTTGACTTCCACGGGATTTCTCGGACTTCCGCAAAGATTCCTTTGCATTTTCCTTCGTGATGCGGCATTTCATGACTTCCGCTTTCATTTGGTTTTCCTTTCCTTGCACAACATTCTCTCCTTTATATCACGGCATTCACTCCTCTCAAAAATCCGCGAGACACTAAAAGGCCAACTTCCTTTGTTGCGCAGCTATTTCCTTTCTACCACCCGTAGAAAAGCATTTCCTTTAAGCTGCATGGCATTTTCACCTCAAAATCCTTTGTTACGCAGCATTTTTAAACTTGTTATCACCTGCAAAACACTTCCTTTGTCCTACGGAATATTCTCCTCAAAATTCTCGTGGGACACTAAAATTGTCCCCCTTTGTTGCACAGCTTTGGAAACCCACATAATACTACAAAGTGAATTTCTTTGTTGTGCAGCTCCGCAATACACTACTAAAACCCGCTAAAGACTACAGATTGCATTTCTTTATTACGCGGCATGCAGAATTCAAACTATATTAACTTCTTCTTTATTGATTCACTTCTTAGACATCAAGTGACAATTATTTCCAACATATGAGACATGTAACTTTCTTTTACATCATCATTCCTTTGACATCAATGACAATATTTCCAACATCAAAGCCTAACAAAAAAAGAACTAAAGCACCGAGAATAAACAGGGGGTAAAGCCAAAGCAATAAAGCCCCAAACCTATTGTTAAGGTACAAATACAAATAGACATGTGGTTTAGGTACCAATACAAATAGCCCCAACTCATATGTAGGAAGCAAGAACCCCAAAAAGCATGGATTGATTAAATTCAAAAAGACTGAAAATTAGTCCCATCATACATCTTTGACCATGCCCAAGAAAAATGAATCATTTGTCTCATCATCTACCACTATGAAAGAGATACTGCGAGATTTGATAATGCTCATCAAGAGTGTGTAGGGCTTAGGGGCCAGGCTAGGTAATCCTAGGAGGAAGTTGAACACTCCCCTAGAATCCCTCCTAACATCCAAGACCGAAGGAAATCTCGTGGTAGCGAAGGAGCTCATATTGTGTGCCTATCCCCACAGCAAGCAGTCAAGGAGCAAATCCACGATTCTCAGAAGGAGAAAATCCACATCACTGAGAGAAAGTGTGTTGGAGCACACCGGTAGTGGTGTACAAAGATGAGCGCCACCTCATTGACCTACCCCCATCAATGTGTGAAGCAATAATATCCAAAGGGCACTTCATGCCGCCAACCTCCATGATGGACTAAAAAAGGTAATCAGTTTAGGGGCTATAGGGGCTCCCTACAACAATTTGTATCGAGTCTTGCATTCAATGCATATCTAAGAGTGAACTAATGTTCATGTTATAAAGTATAGAGCATCCTCAATGCTTGTATCAAAAGGCTAAGTGCTTAAAATTGGAATGAGATCAATGTATGTTTTATCCTTGGAAAAGTAAACTTAATCAACCCTTTTAAGAATTTTATGGCTTCTAGAAATTATGCTTGAACAAAGGCATGCCATATTGATGAGAATGAGTTGTTGAATCAATACATGTACTGCTTAACACCATGAGCCATCCTATTGGAAGAATTGGTCAGTATATGGCAATATGCAAGAAAGTGCGCACAATGATGAATATCAATAGGAAGCCCATTGGGATTGTATAAGGATTGAGATCCTTGTTATATCATCAAGGAGTGGAATGATCTACAAGGCACTGTCACTGGTTGGAGAAAGGCATTACTACTGAGACCACGTGGCAATCACGATTGGAGAATGGGCTCCGTAGCAAGTTTAAGCTGCCATATAGCAAATGTTGGGTTGAGGCATGGGCAGGGTAATAATGGTAATGATAAATACTCTCACAACTTACTTCAAGATGCAAAAATATATTCCAAACCAATGCAGTATAACCTATTTATGGGTTTTGTGATCTGTGGTCCATGCGAGAGAAACCAATTGTCAACAACAAATGTGTGATACACATTAAACTGACAGTTTTGCGTAGACGCTCTTAACGAGTAGCCCAAACTCAATTGTCACTGAACAATCTTCTCAACTTATTTTACTAAGAGCCGGAAATGCAACGAAAACAAAGTTTGAACCAAAAAAAAGGTGTTCTGTATTTTCAGAGATGAGAAAATTGTATGCCTATGGTAGAATTAATACATTTCGACTATTATCATTGAAAAATTACAAATCATTCAAATTTCTGTAATTACAAAGATATGTATCATATATTTGCACAGTAAAACATAATTTCAGCATGTTTTTTCTTTCGGCATATGATATCCTTCAAACAAAATATAAAATATGAAATATAAGGATTAAAATCTATGAAACACCTTAATAGTAGATTGATTAGAATGTAAAGGAACTGTCAGCGACCGAAGAGATGGTGTAACTGTAACAAGTTATTACTTATTTCAAGCTGGTGAGGCTTACGGTTCAAACGCAGAAGCTGCACTTGTTCAGATACGTAGACAGTATTTTTAAGGATAAAAATTTTTAGAAGTATTTAATTGCAGAACAATATTGTTTTTTCCGAAAACGAGGAAACGTATGTATGGCAGGTCAATTTTAAGGAAAAAAAAAGTAGAATTTACTTCTGATATATACTTTTATTTTATAGATGTGAATATTGCATTGAAAACATTGGCAAAAATTTCAAAAAATTATTGATTGGCTAATCTAAAATTTAAAAAAACGCATTGGAAAAAAATAGCCAATTTGCGAAAAAAGTCCCTAAAAATACCATGGGGACGAGACAGACAAGGCGATCCCTGATTTTTCTGAAAATGGAGGAAGTATAGATATAACCTGCTAACAGAGGCCAATTTGGCCACGTCACGGGGCGAAAGGGCTTCTAATATGATGCAGATGATTTCGTCTGGTAGCACTTGTAGGGATCCCAGTCCGTCGGGCCGACGATCTCGTGGCTGCTGCAAATTCTTCCTTTCCATGACTGTCTGCATCAGCAGGTAAGGATTGCAAAGCTTGAAAAACCCGCCTTGTTTCAGAGCATACAAGGATTGTAAAGCTTCAAAACACGCCTTATTTTTGAGAAAAGGAGAACAAGATATTTTAATGTCTGCCAGGCTACCAAAGCAGCCTATGCGACAAATTAAGTATACACCTATAAATTTTAGTGGCGACATTTTTGGAAAAAAATATTTAATTAAAAACATTTTTGAAAAATGGAAGTTGGCTCTAATGTCTTTGTAAGATGACAACTAAATTGCATGGCAGAATGAATAAACTAGCAATTGTACATGACTTGCAAATTAAGCACGTCAAAGAGTATAAGAATGTGTATAAGAGCAGGACCTTTTTTTTATGTGATAGTGTTCATAATTTTTTAAATTGAAAATGGGGAGCTGGGATTGAATACTCATGTGCATGGTTGCAAGTGATTTCTATATTAATGCGAATTGTACTTAACACTCGTGTTACAAGTTGCTTCATTTTTAATAAACTAAAGTGAACCTCATATATATAGAGGTGGAAACTAAACACCGAAACACTAATATGGCATACAAGCTAAAACATGAAAGTAAGAGTTTTGTGTTTCATATAGGTAGGGTCTCTTGTATGTTTTGCATATGAGGGGGAAGTTGTTTACAATTTAGTATGCATTCTTCTTCTTTGTGTGCATGAAAATTTATTGTGTGCTTCATTCTTGTGTAATGCTTTAGTATACCATACTCTAGACAATCGTTCGTTGAGTCTGGAAGGCTGCACTTTCAATTTCAGTGCCCCAAGCGCATCGACCCTCTTTGCACATACGCACATATGAGGCATTGTTTAACAAGATTAGGTTGAGCTATTTGTTCCAAATGGTCCACTAGGCCAAGTAGTCATTACTTTACTTTTATGGCCTTTTGTATATCATGGTAAAATGTTTATTTCAAATGTCTTACCAATATTGCATTTTCATTGAAGTGGAGAACTCTTGACAACACGAACTATCTCGTTTGAGTTACTACTTCAGTCTTAGTTATGAAATAATTTATCCTTTCTTTTCATTTTTCATTAAGAAGAATGTTTACCTTCCTTGGCAACTTCTACCGATTGTCAAGTATCTTCGAGGGCTCACCCACACTATTTTGGATGCAACATGCATATTCAAATAGAATCAAACTCTGGTACACTGCTTTTATATCATTTTTTCTATTTGTTTATATTCTAACATCAATCTTTCCAAAGTGCAAATAACCCTAATAAATTTGTGAAGATTCGGTTTTCTAGGTGTTTGTTTATGTTATTGATATTTTGGTTTTGATGTTAACCTGCTACATTCTATGGAATTTATGTGTGTCTAGCTACAAACATTTTTAAAAATGGATTATGATTATCATAATCCAATCATGCAAGATGAAATATGAAATATGAAAGATATCATGCAAGATCAAATTGCATTGGTGTGAATATTGCTAACAAGATCGGGGCAAAAAATGGAACGCATAACATATATTATTTAGGTGAGAAAAAAACTAACTCAGGGAATAGGTGTGGGGCATGCAGGTATTTAATTCCCACATTTTTACTAAGTTATGGAATATGGGTGGGACATGCAAGTATTTAATTCCCGTGTTTTTATTTAGAAATCTCTCTTTTGAATGGTTGTTGAAACCAACCTTTCACTCTTTTGGCCAGTTGCTCGTGTGGCTCAGTTATCGATTCTTTTTTATGCCTCGCTTGTTCCCACACAAGAACTAAACTTGAAACTGAAAACAAACATTTATTGGGTTTTTTCTTTTAAATTTATGGTCCCTTCAAACATGACTTTCAATCATGTGCATGTTGTATGTGAGATCGAGACAAAAAAATTGGAGTGCATGACACATTTAATTTGGGTAGAACTATATACTTTCTCGAACAAGCATGGGCATGCATGTATTTATTTCTCACATTTTTATTTCTAGCCTTACATTCATGTCTTCGTCTTCCTTGAACATTCCTTTTATGCATACATTCCTTAAGTATGCATTCTCACTTTTTTATTTATGACCTTCGATTCATGTCTTCGTCTTTCTTGACCATTCCTTTTACGCGTCCAACTTCATGATCCCTTAGGAGTAATTTCAGCTCTCAAGTTATCGTCTCTACATACCTCCCTCCCAAACATCTTACTCGTCTAAATCACATTGTGTCATCTTTCACACTTCCAAGGTTTCACCTACATCGTCTACACCTAGAAACACTACATGCCTCCCGACTAGAGACAATCTCTTTTCTTTTCCATGATAGTTATAGGAAAATCGTATCCACAATTGTGTGCATGAAAAACCCAATCTCATTTTTGCATAAAAATCTTATCACAATAACATATAAAGTGGAGCACACAGAGATATTATATGGGTATGAATAATATAGGTTAGGCAATAGGTGTGGGACATGCAAGTGTTTAATTATGTTGTTTTTTTAGACGTGGAGTATGGGTATTTAAATCCGGTGTACTTCTTCTACATTGTCCACACCTATAAAAATATGTACCTCATGGCTAGAGACAAACCCCATTCTTTTCCCTTATAGCTACATAGAAACCCTCACCCCTATTTCCTATGAAACCGCTAATCACAATTTTGTATGGAACCCTTTTCGCATTTCTGTATAAGTTAGAGCGCATATCATATATTGTTTGGGTAGGAATAATCTAAACCAAGAAATTGTTGTGGGACATGAAATGATTTAATTCCCAATTTTTACTAAGTCGTGGAATAGGTGTGAGACATACAGGTATTTAATACATTAAATGTTTTAGTCGAACATGCATAGCAAATAATATTTGGTACAAAATAACATGACCCATGAAAACTATGGCGTATGCAATCAAAAGCCTTAATTTTCCTTAGACTCTTATGACGAATCATTGGAATGCGTCAGTTGTTAGCACGCGTCCATGATTCTACTTCTTATAATTAATTGACCTCACGTCTAAAAACGATTCCTACTAAGTTATGCAATAATTGGTCGTTGTGGTCCTCTTTCTGTCATATCTCCTCCAAATATTTCGTTTACATCTTCCAAAGCATGAGGCTTCCCCTTATTACAAATGATAAACATGTTCTATAGTTCTTAGCAAACATATTCCAACATTACCTATTTGAGTCCTCTTCCTTTCCCATATGTCGGTGCCCATTTTGAGCCCCTAAACTGAGTTGGTCTTTTTCATAGACTTTCAATTAAATCTAACTATTCTGTGTGCTCTAATTTGCTCCCCGTGCTTCAAAGTTCAGTCTAAACAAAAGATAACTATCAAGTTGTGAGAAATCTTGTGCCTTGTTGCAATAAATGAAAGTATTTAGCATAAATATCGGGGGACTAGTTTAATGATTTGGTTGATTAAAGAAAAATCTTCAGATAGATGGGTGATCGGGACTATGTCTACATCTTTCACAAGGAACCTACAAATCAATACTAAAATGATCCAAACTACTCCAAAATCTGAAACTATGAAGGCCCTAAAGCATGCAACCGACCACGAAGGATAAAACTGCAAGAGACTAGTTAAATAATTCAAGAAAAATGGACTTAGCCATTTTATCAAGCTCAAACGTTTAAAATGGACGCCAACTTCTACCTTTCAAAAGCATTGACCATTAGCATTTGAAAGCCTGCGCATGAGACTAAGTATAAAAGCTTCAAACTTAATATTTTTGTGGGTTACTATATAGAAAAAATGTTGTGGCACACTAATTTAGTGTTTCGCGGGTTTTACAAAAAGGCAATCATGAGACTCCCGAAACTCCTGGGAACACTTAGAAATCCACCAAATCCGTGGAACACTAAAATGGACTTAGCCCTTTCAAAAGGTCGACGATGTTCATTTGGACGTCAAATTTTACACCTCAAGTACTTCAAAAATCCCGAAGGACACGTGGAAGAATTTAGGCGTTTTCCATAGCTAAAGCATTCCACAAACCTCAAGTCTACGGAATATAGCGAATTTTATAAAAGCTTCGGATCCGAGAAAGGTTGAAAAGTCAACTTGTATACATGGCAAAAGGTTGGATCAAACAAGTGACGTAGATCAAGGGAATCAAATGTACACCTATTGGCATTCCAAAGATTCTTCGAACAAATGGGTTCCGACGGACTTCAAGTCCATAGAATCAACTGGATTTCAAAAGGTTTCAGGTCTGGATAGTTTGACAAGTCAAAACAAATACGTGGCAATATTTTTATAAAGCCAAAAAAATTTCTAAGTCCGCTCAAGTTTAAAGTTGCGATGTGAAGGCGTAACCAATAAAAGGTGAACATGTGCCATACATGGAGCTTTTCAGGTGAGCTTATCAAAAAGTCAAACACAATGCAGGGCGTGGAATGATCTTATTGGCTAGAGCTTCACATTTTGTCAAAAGGACTGAATTGTGAAGTATCGTGGAACTTTTTGATTGGTTTGTGCTTTGCATTCTGACAAGGACGATAACGCAAAGGTGCATGGATCCATTTCATTGGTTTATGCTTCGCATTCGATAAGGTCTTTGTAAAATGATAAAAGCGTGGAGCTTTTTCATTGGCTCATGTTTCACTTAGTGTCGCTTAAGTAAAAGAATAGTCTTAATTGAGAGGCAAAATGGAGCTTTTTCATTGGCTCACGTTTTATGAGGAGCAATCAAGTAAAAAAATAGTTTAAGGAAAAGTAATGCACATATAGAAAAAAATCCCGAGCTAATCAAAAGTTGTGACGTGTCACTCTCCTATGCATCTCGACACCCAAAACTTCAAATGGCCATAACTTTTGATCTAGAGCTCTAAATCAAGAAAAATTGGTCTCGTTGGAAACGTCTCCTTGAGCTCTTCAAGTTGGCATCATCTAATTCAGAAATTGATTGCATATTGAAGGAGAAAAGGAGAAAAAATAGTTTGGGTTTTCATCTGAGTTTGTGAACAAAGTAAAAATAGCATAAACGCACATGGCAGTATCAAATAATTGTTTTGCACATGGCAAGCGGTAGCTCGACCTAATAGCCAATTAAAATTTAGCATATGGCAAATCCCAAAATACAAATACAAAATCAAATATTTGTAGTTATAACATTCCCTCTTTGATCAAGATCTTTTCTTTACAAACAAGGGGGAAACTTTGTTACTTTTTTGGGGGGAAATCTCATTATAAGAACACACCAAGATTGTATAAATATGAGGACTTGTCTTCATATTCAAGGGGGTTAGTTTCTTCTATTTATGAAGAAAGGTAGAGATATTCAATTGTAAATATTGCATGTTTCCTCTATGAAATGCATATTGATCTCAGTTTCCTTAGCTTTTATGTCAAGGTGGTTGCAATGTACACCATTGATAAGCTTTGAGGGCATTCAATTGATGTTCCCTTGCTAAGAAATTTTAAAGAGGTGAAAGAAATATGTCCACTTTTTAGTTTAAATTCTTATGGGTTCTGTGCTTTAAATTGTCCATTAATGAGTTGTATTTTCTGCTACAATCTTGTGTTTGTTTTTAGCTTTGTCGTACACTAGATATGTCCTTGATGTTTATGCTTTGGTCATTAAGTTTGATATTTTGTTGTGAGCTTTCTGTCTACAATATTGAACGGATTGTAAAATCTTTGTCACAAACACTTTGTACTGGTAGGTTTTTGTTAGCCTTTGAGTGTATCTTGGGTGTACGAAAGTACGAGTAGAAAATAATTTGTTAGAATGCTTACACAAGGCTTGTGTCAAGTATTTTAGAGATTGTGTTAGGACTTTGCATCTATTGGGTGTCAATCTTCCTTTGTAGAAACTATGACTGGTTAATTCAATTCTCTGTGCTTTTCTAAATTGCAGTTTCTCTTAGTGTTAAATGTTAAACCGCAAAGGATTTGTCTTCCTATAATCCCCCTCATTCAAAAAATAACACAAGTAATCCTACTCTTTTTTAATACCATTCATTGCTTTTGTTTCTCTCGTCTTTAAATATCATTGAGACCGCCCTTAGCTATAAAATTCTACCATCTAGAGAATGCAAGAGCAATTGAATCACGTTGTCTTTAAGTAACTTTTGTGTCTCAGTAAAGTAAACATATGCAACATTCTTTTATGACAACTTGTGAGAGTGAGTGTTGTGTCCATTGGCCATGTTTATCCTAGATTGACCCACCATTTTCAGAAATAAATTGAGGGAACAAAGATCCCATCTCCCCTCTCCCATTCAGGTTGCACCTCGGGTCCTCTCACCTTGGTTCAAGGCAGACCAAAAGTAGCAAGAAAAGGCCATCTCTTTGCATGTGCCCCTCAATCATCCCAAGGACTGATCCTAAGGAATGTGTTAGACCCTTCCCCGATTGCAAAATGACATACCACCCGATCTACCACCATTTCCAAGCCATTTCCCTCCTTCCTTAGAAATGTTATTCATAATCAATTTAAATGTTGCATATAAGTACCCATTGTGTGTCTAACAAGCATGGGTCATCACGGTTTGAGTGGTGAATCATGTGATTTACATTTTCAAGCCCCTCGGATTCCATGTTTTTATTATTTAGTCGAAGAAAGACTTTATTGCACCCGATTGAAGGGGTTCATCCTAGTTTAGTACATCCATGTTTGGCACATTCGGTGGCCATATAAAGCCATGGATATGAGCCAAGCCTTTATGTTGGCATTCATACTTGTGTTGTGGGCAAGGGCAACTGATTTAATATAAATTGAATTAAATCTATATTTCATAGTAACTATTACGAATGAATGATATAAAAATGATAATATACAACAAATAAAAATCAACAAGCAAACAATAATATGAAACCCTAAGCAAGAGAAGGAGATTGGATAAATTAGTTGATTTTGCATAATCTAGAGATGATCCGGGCAATGTAATTGTTGAAACATACTTTAAACAAAGTCGTCGAAGGTTCACTAGAGGTTCTAAAACTCGTATCTATAGAACAGGGCGTCCACGGGAGGACAAGAGCGCTCGGGCACTAATGACTTATCTGGGTGCTAGTGTCTAGTCATGTGTTCGGTTCTATCATTTTCTCAGGGGGAGGAGCTTCACTATTGGTCTTCAATTATCAATCTGATTTTGTTCCTAGATCGTTGATTATACACGAAAATTGCAAAGCAATTATCTACCTGCACATGTCCACAAACCACATCAAATCTAATAAAAAGATGCATAATGTGGATTCGGACTAACCCCGATGGTCACTCAAAAAGTCAACTTAGTACCAAATGTTGCGCTACATTTTAGACTCTATGTAGTTTTGGTATGAATGTGTGTGATGATGCCCTAGGTTTCCCTTATGTAAGTTACACTATGATAGCGGGTTAGATCTAGAATGCTCCAAGTATACACATGTGTGATATAGAATAGAATTAACTTTCCCTCCTATGTTGTGTATACAGGTGTTGTACCACTTGTCCCATAAGTGAGTGTGCTAGATGGATGCTTTGTAATGTTGTTTGTGCCTTTGTATGCAAGCTTAGGTGATAGTAGATGATGCTAGTTTTTGACCCCTGATTTTTGAGAAGTAACTAAGTATATATATGATTCCCTTGTTTGAATTTCATAATTGACAACTAAAAGGCTGACCCAAAAGTGTAAAAGATGCTAAGGAAGTAAAAGAGACCCAAAAGAGTGAGAAAATGAAAAGAGGGTTAGGAGCGCCTAGGAGGGATAGGAGTTCCTAGGTTTTAGTGTCTTGACCGGCACTAGTGTATGAGGCCATAAAAGGTAAATAAGTTAAATTCGATAGGATTGTAAGGTGTGTATGACCCAAAAAAATGTAAGAGATAAAGTAAAGAGGCCAAAAGGATTTGTCAACCACTAGTTTTCTTGCTTGGGAATCATGTATGAATTAATATGATTTTGGACCTAGAAATATACCCAAGTGCATGGTTTTGTGTTTACATTTTTCCCCACTTTATGTTGTTCGAAAGGATGCTCGATAGCATAAAGTAGATTAAAAAATGTGTACCTTGTAATCTTGTAGAGAAGAGTGTTGTCGATAGCGTGCCAGTGGACAAGTGAAGTGTGTTCGGTGATTGCAATGTGAGCATGGAGACTAGGAAAGGGAAGTAGACCTTATGGGTGAAGTATATGCATAGTAGCATGCGATTGGAGCTTGTATTTGCTTTGACTTGAGTTATTTCTTGTTGCATATTAAGGACAGACCTGCAAAAGAAGAGTGAGAAAGTAGTCAAAGTTTTGTATATGAAAAATTTGAGTAGTATGTGTATAAATATGTAAAGAGTGTGTGAAGGAAAGTGTGCACCTGATATGTAAGAGAGTTTGAGATATAAAATTGCCTTGTTTTCTTGGAGTTGTTGATTTTGAATGTTGATGGTGAGGTTTGTAGGCGATCTCACGCCAAGAGTGTTGAGGAGAGAGGTCTATCTTTTCTCTCCTTTTGCGATGCTTCCTAAATAAACGCCAATGTAGATGGTACATACTTGATTTGTTCCTTTTGTTCGTGTTGTTCGATTATAACTAAAATGTATTTAATAGACGACTTATGTAATCGGAGGCAAGTGCCTACTGTTTGGAGAACCGATATGAAAATTGTTATAAATTGTGTTGGAGTGAGAAAATGATTATGTTTTCCCCAGACACTAGCGCTCGGGGGGACACAAGCACCCACGGCTACTATTCGAGGATTGGGCACTAGAGTTTGCTTTGTATTTTGGGCCGAGGTTTGATTTTGAGCCAATCTGTGACTGTGTTCCTATGCTAATTTTGTATTGTGTTGATCTACGCTAGAGCTCGAGATGTTGTCGAGTGATTTATTCATCCAATATATTCCTCCTTGTTTGGGGTGCACGCAAAGACTTTATGATAATGCGGTCTAAAGGAGAGGACCTAATATTGATCTAAAGTGTATATTTTTAGGGGGTAGGGGATGCACATGGTAGAAACCAAGCCACGTGCAAACAAGATAGGTTAGTAAACAAGTGTTAGTGAAAATGAGCCAACATGCAATAAAAGAAAATGTAATAAGTAACTAGGAAGAAGAGATGGACCTTGAATAATGGGTTTTAAAAATGGGACATTACTCATAATGTCACAAGACAATTATGGCTGAAGCGACCAAAAGCATACAATGAACAAGCAAGACATAGGGCATATCCCGTAAAACAATAACAAACAACAGAAGTAAAGAAGTGGCATATAGCCATGGTTATATAGATCCTGTAAGGAAAATACTACACATGAAGCACTTGTTAGCATGTTAGAAAGATAAATAGTATGTCAAAGAATGTATAAATTAGCGAAAAGTATAGTGATAGTGACTAGAAATAGTATCGAAGTGATAGAACATGTGATGTGTAAAATATGATAGTAACAAAGTAGATGCCCCAGGAGCGTCGGTGGGACCGTAAGGAGTTTTGTCGGGCATCATGCATTGTGTATGAATCTGTAAAAAGGTCTTGCATTCACCTCAAGATACCAAGTGAACACACATGTGTGTATAGAAAAAGATAATGACATACTAAGAATCCATCTAACATAAGAAACAAAGTGTAACATGTAAGTAGAATAAGCTAACAAGAGTAAATGCAACCAAGATATGAAAATGTTGTGCGAGTGTGATGGTGTGTTGTAATGTGCAAGATGTGAAGAGAGGAGGAGCCACGTTTCCCCATAGAGGATGTGCATGAGATGAGGTTTATTTAGAAATGCCCCCTCAACAGTCAAGTATGAACCATAAAACAAGAGTGTTTTATCGGGAAATGAATGTATTGTGTGAGAGTATATTCTTGAAAATATGTACCATGAAGTATGGGGCATGAAGTGTGTATGATGTGAGGTTCATTGAAGAATTGGACCCTCAACAATTGATTATGATTCGTGGAACTAGAGTGCGTCATCGGGTAATGACGATACAATTTTTGCACCAAAGATGTGAGAATGCTTGAAAAGATGTATCGTGAAGCACAAAGCGTGAAGTGTAGATGATGTGAGGTTCATTTAATAATTGGACCCTCAAAAGTCGAGTATGAACCATGGAACTAGAGTGTGTCATCGGGTAATGAAAGTACAATGTACCTAAGAAGTAAGAATGCTTGAAAAGATTAGATATGAAGCATGGAGCATGAAGTGTAGAAGTAGAAACTAGGGACAACTGTGATAGTGATGGAAGGGGGAGAAATTATGATTCCCCAAGTGTGTGAGGGATAGAAGACTATCTAATGATAGTGAAAGGCGATGGCCCCCACTTGATATGTGAAGAGACAAAGGAATGTGACCATGATCTAAGATCGGTGATGTGGGAGAGTAACTTTGTGCATGGGAATGAGACTGATGTGGTGAAGGAGGTGGAGAACACCTATAAGAAGGGGATACCTGAATAGGGTACTTACACCGATGAGGTGGACTAATAGACCAATGAGGATGACAAGGTTGTCATCTAGACCGTGTCTGAAAAATATAAGAACTAGGTGTAGAAGTAGCTTTAGACTTGAGAGGCATAGGAGCCCTAGATTCCATGACTGGTGTAAAGATATCAACAAGAGTAGGCTGAGGAAATGGTGTACATGGTGGAATACCTTTGATAGTGACAACTTGTTTGTTATGGATGAACTTAAGACATAAGTGATGCATAGAAGGGATGACTTGGGTAACACAGAGCCAAGGGAGACCTAAGAGCATGTCACAACCCTTAATTATAGATGTAATGATGAATGGTGTAAACATAGTAAGTGACCCCACATGATAATGGGTATAATGACATGACCATAAGAATTAGGGACCAAAATGTGATTAGAGAGGTGAGACATTTCAAATCTTAATTTTTAAAATTCATTTTGACATTTTTTCTCATGGTGACGTTTATTTAATTTTATTTGTAGGGTGATTTGAGTGTTTACAAACCCTTAAGCTTTACTCTAGACGCGTGAGGATTTCCCGAATTTTCGTTTCTTGAGTTAGGGACAATAGTGATGGCATCCAATAGAGTGAGATGTAGGGAGATTGAATTGGAGGATAATGAAGATCTGGAATTTCTTTTTCCACCCCGAATATCATCAAGATGAATGAAGAAGATCATCGAATACAAGTTCAATGAGCAGGGCCATAAGGTGGTTCACACCACTACCATACGCATCTACAAATTGGCCAAAGTGCCCCTTAACAAGTACATCCTCGAGCACCGCGAGTGGTGTAAGTTTGGCATTGTTACCAACTAGGAACCCTACTAGAGCGACCTTGCCCGTCGAGATCCAAGGCTAACGATTCCAAGTACGGCGAGATGCACTGTTTGTCCTCTCTCACTCCAAGGACAGTGTAGTGCTCAAATTTTGTCGTATCTGCAGTAAGAATGGTGATCACTTCACATTAAAATTCCTTTACAAGGATATTTCCCCGCATGTGCCACATACACCTTAATAAGGGATAAGGCCATCAAGGGCCTCACCCCGGTGGAAGCATCCTTGGAGGGGCTTCCGCTTACCTCCGTTGCTAGGCATCTCCCAATCTTAGGGGTGGCATAGACCACTCTAAAAACAAAATGCACCTTAGAAACAATGAAAATTATGTTTGAGTTACTAGTCCTGTCCCAAGGATCACAAGGTATGTCAAATATGCATGAGATTTTCAAGTCATTTGGACACATCACGCGTGTCTACGTGGCCATGGATCGAAGACGAATTAGAAGGGGATTTGGTTTTGTTAATTTCATCAACAAGGAGGACGCTTAGAGAGCTATCAAATAAGCTCAATGCCTATGGTTATGATAATCTTATTTTCGAGTCAAATGGGCCACTCCAAGGAAGAATTTTTAAAAAAATTAAAGCAAGGCAGACTTAAAATTAGGCATCTTTCCTTCTTTCTATGGAGTCTTTTACTTATTTCCACTTTAGGTTTTGTAGGGTTTTTAGTGTTGATAGGATCAGTTGTGTTTCACTTGATCGCAACGATTCTCCTTTTATTTTGACTTTCCTCATTTAGTATAATGATTTATTTGTTTTCACTAAAGAAAACCTATCAAGATTATCTCGCCATTGATTAAGCTCAACAGGTGTCCACTTTAATGAACATGTTTGTTTAATTTTGTTTGTAAGATGGGGTAGAAGTGATCGATTACTAACTTGAGTTTTGCATGTGTGAAAAACTAAAGGATTTGGGCGTCTTGCCATCGGAAGAAGAGTGTATGGAGAGAATTTTAGTTTTACCCTCCAACTTTAACTACATCCTCAAAAGGTCTAGCCAATTCTGAGATAGAAAGAGACCAAATTTTGTCGATTTCAATCCATTTCGAACCAACGAGACTAACCCATATAGGAGTAGTATAGGAAAGGAAATGATGTGTCATTACTCCTGTTGGTGCTCAATTTGATCTCACCCCGTTTGTCATTGAAATTCTTTAATTTGTGGGCTCTATCGTCTTTTCTATCTCCCCGTATTGATGCACGAACACTTGTGTCCTCCATTTGGTTGGGAGGACATGATCAGTCCCTTCCTTTGGTCAAGGATCACTTTAAATCCGAATTTGTTTTCCGTTCCTCTTTGTCTATGTGAAATAATTTGTAACTTGGGTGAAAACTCGGGTTTTTCCCTTCCTTTTGTTTTCCACAGTCACGTTTTGTTTTAAATGTCAATTTGTGTCCCAAATATCTGTGGAAACGTGGTCTTCTCTAATTGGATGAGGCTCGATGGATCATATTTGGGCCTTATATCATTTCCAAAATCTCTGATCCTTAAAGAAAGATTCATTTTTGAGTGCAAATGATGATTTTCCTGCATTTTACGATTTGACAGGTGTGTTTTCCCCCGTCAAATTTACATCTTAGCATTTGTGGAAACATGGCCTTTCTAGTTGGATGTGGCTCGGAGGGGCACTTTGAAACTCTAAGGCCCGATTCAACTCAAAGCTTGTCCACGTGGAGGGCCGACACTCATCTGAAAATTCACCTTTTGGTTTGACCTTAGAGTTGCATCGGGAGACACGTGGAGGTTTTCGCTGCCTTGCCTAGACTTAGACAATTTTTTCATGCGGCGATGTAACTTTGGCGGACCATGGACATGTGGAAGACCGATGCTCATTTGAGGATCCGCCTCAGTTCCCATCTCAAAGTTGCATTGGGGAGACACGTGGAGGCTTCCACCGGCTCCGCTCTATACTTAAACTTTTCAAATCAGTTTTCTAAGGCCTAGGACACGTGGAGGGACCGCGCCTGTTTGGGGACCGGCCCTAAATTTTATTTTGAAGAAGCGCCAGGAGGACACTCGAGGCTTCCACTCACTTTGCCCTTGCTTGGACTTTTCAATGGCCAAGGAAAATTGTCTCGGACCCTAGACACATGGTGCCTTCCGCTGATCCTTCAACTTTTTTAACAACTCTACCGAACTAAGACACGTGGTGAGCCCGTGCTTGTTTGGGGTCTCCGCTTTTGAGTACCATACCAAAGGTGCACTAAGGTGACACATGGAGGCTTCCACTAGCTCCTTTTTTGCTGAGACTTTTCAAAGGCCAAAAGGCATTTTTCTTGGGCCCAGGGCATGTGGAAGGCCCACGCTTGTTTGGAAACTTGCCACTGTACCTCACCTTTGCAACAAGCGGTTGTGCCAAGAAAACATGTGGACGACTCTAATCTAGAGTTGAGAAGGGGTAGAATCAACTTCTTTGTGCATTTCACTTGTTTTTCCACCATTTTTGCTCCAAGACTCCTGGAGATGCGAATACGCATTGTTTTTCATCATTTTTGATGAAATTCCTTGTTGTTTTTGTCTGTAAAGTTCCATTGAATGGATTTAGAACTTAATTTGTGAGTCCAAGAATTGTTAAGGTCGATATTTTGAAATTGGAATTGCTTGGGCACTTGTAAAAATGTGAATTACTAGAGAAGATGGATGCGGGCGAGTTGCAGAGGAAAGAGAGGGAAAAGGATGAAATGATGGAGGTTGCAGGTGCAAAAGATGAAAAAGGTGTTGCCTCGAGAGCGAAAAAGGATTACCTGTCAAATCCAACTATACAGAGCCTCCGGAGAATGATTAAAATGGGGATTTCTCACATGACAAAATCAGAATGATTAGAAGGATTGCCAAAAAGTTGTGGCATGGCATCCTAGTCATTAGTCGAGGGTTTGAGAAATGTGATTAGTTCATAATTGGTCCACCTAGTAGCTTTCAGATGTGAATTTGTTAAACGTCACTTTCTGAGGCAAATTGGTAACAAGAAAAGGTCCCTCGAATATTCTTATTTTTGGGGGAAATTTGGGATGAGTGAAAGAGTGAAATGTATAAATGCAATGAGAATACTCTTGCAAAAGGTCGGGGTTGAATGTAATGAAATTACTTGTATAATTCAGATCATGAGCAGAAATATAACACCAAATAACACAATATTCCATAATAATGATCTCAATATGCAATTAGAATAGCTTCGCCACTTCAAGGGGGCAACCTCCAAACCATACAATAAGACTCAAATGCTCTAAATGATGATGAACTACTACCTAAAATCCCCTATATATACTATTCATATGTTATGGCCAACACCAAGGCCGACCTACTAAGCATGAGAAAGTATAAATGATATAATAAAATGATATGGTAAGCCACAAGTCAGCTACTCATATCCTAATACAAGCAATAGGTTAAGGGCGTAGCATGCCCTTCCCCTTCAAAGCAACATTGTCCCCAATGTTGAGAAGCTCTTCGTCGCTGCAGGAATGTCATATCTTTCCATGTTACATCTTCATTATCCATATTCTTCCACTTGATTAGGTACTCAATAATAACCCGTGTCCTCAATCTTTTAGTGCATGTTTGAAGGATGCATTCAAGTTCCAAGATGACTCTCCCCTCCTCATCGAGCTCAGGTAACACTGTTTGGGCTAATACTCTCTGTCCAATTACTTTCTTCAGGCAAGAAACATGAAATACTGGATGTATTTTGGTTGATTGTGGAAGTTCTAATTTGTATGCTACAATACCAATCTTCTGCAATACTTGATAGGGGCCATAATACTTTGGTGAAAGTTTGTTATCCTTTTGTTGTTGTTTCAAAGACATTTGCTTATATGGTTGTAACCACACAAAAACCCAATCACCGACTTCAAAATTCCTTTCTGTGTGATGTTGATCAACTTGTTGCTTCATGTGGTTTTGTGCCATGACCAAGTTCTCCTTAAGACTAGAGAGGACCTCTTGTTGATACTGAATGTGTTCTTCTACTGCTCTAACCCACGGTTGTCCTCTTAATGATGATGTGATGGATGGTGGATGGTACCCATAGAGTGCCAAAAAAGGAGACATTTTAGATGAAGTATGGAAGGAAGTGTTATACCACCATTCTGCAAGTGGCAACCATTGGACCCATCTTACTTGTTTATATGATGTAAAGCAACGGAGATATCCCTCCAAACACTTATTTATAACTTCTGCTTACCCATCGATGGGGATGATGAGAAGAGCTACGAGCTAACCGAGCACCCAAACATGAGAATAAATCAGTCCAAAAATTACTAGTAAATATAGGGTATCGATCACTTACTATAATCTTTGGTGTTCCATGAAGCTTCTGAACTGTGTCCATGAAGGTTGTTGCTACTGTGCTTGCAATAAATGGGTGTGCCAAGGCACAAAAATGAGCATATTTGGTGAGTCTATCCACCACAACCATGATGACATTTTTTCCTTTAGATTTAGGCAATCCTGTGATAAAGTCCATGGAAACCTCTTCCCACCACTGGCTAGGAATAGATAGAGGTTGTAGAAGACCTGGGGATCAAACTGTTTCACCCTTATTTTGCTGACAAACCATGCATTCTGCCACAAATTTTTGGACATCCCCTTTGAGACCTTCCCAAAAGAAATCTTGTTTGACTCGATGATAAGTCTTCAAGAATCCAGAGTGCCCCCTACTAGAGAAGAGTGAAGCTCAGATAGAATCCTATTTTTAAGAGTGGAGTTCTTACATAGGTATAATCTATCTTTATACCATAAAGCATCCCCTTTCAATACAAAATTTTCAGACATGCTTGGATCATTCTGGAGATGATGAATGAGGTTTTGTGTGGTTGGGTCATTTCTCCATTCGGACCTTGCCTCATCTATCCAATCTTCCTATAATATGGATATGGCACATAACAAGGCTGCAGTTGATTCATCTTTCCACGATAGAGCATCCACAACTACATTCTCCTTCCCTTTCTTATAGATAATCTCAAAATCATATCCCAACATCTTGGAGACCCATTTTTGTTGTTCTTCAGATGATAAATGTTGCTCCAAGAAGTATTTTAGACTATCATGATCTGTCTTCACTTTAAAGTGTCTTCCTATGAGATATGGTCTCCATTACTTTACTGCATGAAGTATGGCTAGCATTTTCTTCTCATAAGTTGGCTTGGAAAGATTCTTACCTTTGAATTGACAGCTCAAAAGGCAATAGGATGACCTTCTTGCATGAGAACTGCCCTCATACCCACCCCTGATGCATCACATTCAACAATGAATGTTTTGGAAAAATCTAGAGTGGCCAAGACTGGAGTGGTACACATGGCCTCCTTTAATCTGCTCAAATGCTTTGGTTGCATCCTCACTCCAATGGAAGGAGTCCTTCTTTAATAAAGCCATGAGAGGTGCAGATATGCTTCCATAATGCCTTATGAATCTTCGGTAATAACCTGTAAGCCCTGAAAATCCTCGTAAATTCTTTAGGGTTTTTGGAACCTTCCACTCCATCATGGCTTTGATCTTATTAGGATCCAATTTAACCCCTTCCTGAGAGATAATGTGACCTAAATATTCAACCTCCTTGAGTCCAAAAGAACACTTAGAGGGCTTTGCATAAAGTTGATGTTGCTCAAGGGTTTCCAAAACCTTATTTACATGATGCAAATGTTCCTCCCATGTTTTGCTATAAATTAATATATCATCAAAAACACTAAGACAAACTTCCACAGAATGACTTAAAAATAGAATTCATCAAACTTTGAAATTTAGAAGGTGCATTTGTGAGTCCAAAAGGAATTACCAAGAATTCATAATGGCCTTCATGTGTCCGAAAGGCAATTTTATGAACATCCTCATCCTTGATTCTGATTTGGTGGTATCCTGAACGAAGATCAAGCTTTGTAAAATAAATAGCACCATGCAACTCATCAAGCAAATCATCAATTACAAGAATAGGAAACTTATCTTTGATTGTGTACTTATTAAGTTCCCTATAATCAGGACACATGTGCCACATGTCATCTTTCTTCCGTACCATCACTACTGGAGAAGAATAAGCACTCTGACTATGACGGATAATTCCTGCTTCCAACATCTCTTGTACAATCTTTTCAATTTCACTCTTTTGCACATATGGGTACCTATAAGGTCTAATGTTAGGCGGTTGACTTCCTAGTAATAATTGAATAGCATGATCATGATCTCTCTTTGGAGGTAAGCCCTTTGGTATATTTTCAAATACAACAGAGTGTGCATCCAACACTGCTTGCATATCTGATGGTATAATGTCCTTAGAATGATGAGCCTCCAATGAAAATAGTTGTGCCACAAATCCCTCTGCACCCTTTTTTAGCATTTTGTGCATCTGATGAGAACTTACTATTTGTGGAGACTTTGCTCTTAAGCCTCTTAGCTCAAAAGTCCTTCCTTCAGAGTGAAATCGCATGAACAAGTCTTGGAAGTTCATCTCAATGGTTCCCAAAGTGGTAAGCCATTGAACCCCTAACACAATGTCTGCTCCTCCCATAGAAATGGCATACATGGGACTATTTAGTATGTAATCTCCCATGGCAAGCTTAATGCTATGGCATTTTCCAGAACAAGTAACAATACCTCCATCAACAATCATTACTTGACATTCAGAGCTGGATAAATGAAACAGTTTAGGCACTGCTAACTTATGATTGATAAAGTTGTGAGTACTTCCTAAATCAATCAACACTGTGACCCTCTTTTTTTTAGGAATCCAACCACCTTTAGGGTTTGGGGGTGCTAATACCTGAAATTACATGGCATGAGATTGTTGGTTGAGGATCTCCTGACTCCTCCTCTGGCTCAACCAAGACCTCTGACTCTGAATCTTCATCCTTCTCTTCATCTTCACTAGGCCCATCAATGTAGAACAACTTCTTTTCAACACATTTATGTCCTG
This sequence comes from Taxus wallichiana var. yunnanensis, assembly GCA_018340775.1. NCBI lineage: Eukaryota > Viridiplantae > Streptophyta > Pinopsida > Cupressales > Taxaceae > Taxus > Taxus wallichiana. The sequence goes on from CM031239.1 coordinate 450,673,515, forward strand.
GTCCAAATTTACTATCACAGTTAAAACATAAACCTTTTTCTCTTTTTTCTTCAATTTGTTGAGGTGTCAATCTAACTGGTCGAGGGAGTGTTGGGGCCAAGGTGTTGTGATCTCTGGTATAAGTGAAATGTTGTCTCCTACTTGAAACAAATTTCTCCTCTGCCCTTCTTGCCATAATCATCGAATCAAAAACCTTATGAGGATTAAACATATGCACCTCATGCTCAATGTGATCCTTAAGACCCCAGAAATAGGTCATTCAGATTCTCTTCAGTAATATTTTCCACCCATAGAGAAAGGTTTTGGAAGTGATGAATGTAATCCTTAACAGATCCTATCTGTCTCAATTTTGCTAATTGGCTGAAGTAATTATCTGACACACTAGAACTATAGTGTAATTGCAACTCTTTAGTGAACACTGTCCATGTAACATTGAGACCACTCTTCTGCCTTTGAGCACATAACCATCGATACCAGACAAATTGGTCAGGTTTGAGATACAAAGCTGTCATGGTCACCTTTTGTCCTGGTGGAATCTGATGTAGTTAAAAAAACTCTCCAATTGAGTGGATCCTTTCCATCAAACTTACACATCTCCACTTTTGGAAACATAGTACGGGCTTACAGAGTGCTCGTATTTGGATTGTGCACACTCGAAGATCCACTCTGGCTCATGTGTCTATTATGTTGACCTGAGGATCCACCTTGATTGACATAAGTATGATTACCCATCATATACGTACTGAAGTTTTACATGAAATCCTCCAATATTTTTCCAATCCTATCCACATCTTCTTTGTTGGCCACCCGAGATTCGAGGTCTCTCAGGTTAAACTCAAGTTGGCTTACTTTGTGGTCTGTCGAAGTAAACCCTAACCCTGAGGAATCTGTAGTTATATCTTCTATCTCCAACTCCTTAACTACTATCTCATCCTTTTCTGGTGTTTTACCCAGAGTGATGGGATTCTTTTTTCCTCTTGTGGAAGGCCCCGCCATGATGCCCCAAAATAGTAGGATGTAGGGATCACAATCAAATTTTAGGGTTTCATATTTCAATATGAATTCGAGACAAATATAAAAAAACTTAAAGAACAAACCCCAAATAATTTTTTTTTTTTTTCCGAAAATGTAACGAATTTGAAAAAATTCCACAATTTTCACCGTAGGGAGCGATTTTATGAAAAAACTTAAATTTGTTTTAACTTTTGCAAAATAAATCAAAAAAGTCTAAAATTTTTAGGGAACCTTACTTGAAATGTTTTTCAACTCTAGTAAAAATATCTCCCACCAATTTTCTTTGGTTCACAATATATGGTGGAAACAAAAAATTAGGGTTTTTGCCCTAATTTTGGCCCAGATCGCAGCTCTGATACCACTTGTAATGAAATTACTTGTATAATTCAGATCATGAGCAAAAATATAACACCAAATAACACAATATTACAGAATAATGATCTCAATATGCAATTATAATAGCTTTGCCACTTCGAGGGGCAACCTCCAAACCATACAATAAGACTCAAATGCTCCAAATGATGATGAACTACTACCTAAAATCCCCTATATATATTATTCATATGTTATGGCCAACACCAAGGCCGACCTACTAAGCATGAGAAAGTATAAATGATATAATAAAATGAATGATAAGCCATAAGTTGGCTACTCATATCCTAATACAAGCAATAGGTTAAGGAGTAGCATTGAATTCTTAAGAGAAAATTTGAGAGAGCCAGTCTTCTTGAGAGACCAATCCGAGAAACCTATTAATTTCCTGTGTATTAGATCTCAATCACGTCAAGTTGGTTGTAAGTGTATAACCATTGACAAGCTCTGAGACTATTCGAAGAAACTTTCCCCTGCTGATGAATCTAATCAATTTCGAGTTAATTTGTGTCAATCTTGGAGCAATTTGTGTCTGCTTTGTTTCAGAATGTTTGCAAGTAGTTTTTCTTATTCCTATTGTAATCTTATGTTAAAGTCCCTCTGAATCCAACAAGATCTCGTCCCTGTGACAATTTAGTGGCATTTTCGCCATTTCAAGAAGAGCCCTCATCCTGTGATGAGATAAACAAATTTAAAATCACTTCACTATTATTTGTTGATAAAGATTGTCTGTAAGCCTCTAAGTGTATCTTAGGCATGAGGAACCAGGGGTATTTGATGTTTTATTGAGTCTTTAGCTTGAGCACAAGCGTGTTAGATTCTTGGAGATTGTGTGAAACCGTGCAAATCTTGGCCTCCATTGATGCACACCTTCTGGTTGAAGGAATATCTTAGCTATTCCGAAGCTTTCTGTCATTTAGCTTTCCAATTGTTGTGAAGTCTCTCAAAGATCTGGTATAATCAATTTTATCCTACTTAATCTCCCACCAAAATTATTCAAAAATAATGAATCCATCCTGAACTACCCTGTTTGCCACCGTGTGTCCACAAATGTATAAATTCTCTTGCTAAAATATGCAGAAGCAATCAAGATTCCATAATGTCTTTAGTAACCTTAGCCTTGTTTTGAAAGTATCTCCATCTTTTAGAAGTGACAACTCTTGAGAGTTAAATTATGGAGTATTGATCATACTTTCCTAAGGTTTTCTTCATAAAATTTGTGCAAAAGAAGGATATCTCCATCTCCTTCATCAAACAAAGGTTACACTAAGGGTCCTCTCACCCTGGTTGAAGAGGCACAACCTAAAGTAGTGAGGATAGGTCAAATCCTCTTAAAGGTGTTATCCATCTCTCCACAATCTAAGTGACAAAGGGCCAGTTAGATCTCATCCTGCTACAAAACGACATACATTATGATCTATCTATCTCTAAGCTCCATGTCAAATCATGGTATTGCTCAACTTGAAAAGGAGAACAAATTTGGATACCAACACTAGTGGCGTTGTTCTTTGGGAATTCTTTGAAGTATTTTACAAATTCAGTACATACAAACCCTAGTAATACTTCTTACATGTGTTGTGTGCTAATACATTATTGAAACATCATTATCTATTTAGATCTGTAAGAATTGTTCAAAGTTGTAAGTTCTGAGTGCAATATTTCTAGCTTATACAATTATTGCACTAAAGTTTGTATCATCATTGACAAATTTGGGTAGAATAAGAGTAGATCTTGTAAGCTTTGCATGAATTTGGTATTGACAGACATTTGATAGGTCTTTCATAGTGCATTTGCACAAACTAAGGTGAAAATACTTAATGGCAACTCGTGTTGTTTAAATTCTTAATAAATACCAATGTCTTAACATATATGAAGTAAGATTTGTCATTAATCTCTGCAAAGTTGGAAGGAAGAAGATATTTCTTCACCAAGGACCCTAGTAGAAGGTTGTTTCTAGAGTTGGGAAAGTCTAATTCAGAAGGAAGAAGAATTTGGAAGGTTGTTGGAGATCAAGCATCAAGAAAAGAGATCTCCATTGGTGAAACCGATCCGCTTGTGATTGAAGATTGCAATACTTCCTCAAGTGAATGTGAATCAGGTAGTCTCTTTGTTGAATTGAATTCTCCATCTGGAGAGGGTCCTCCTTTTGTATTTGAAAGATTTGTATCTCATTTTGTCCTTGTATTCTCCAAAGCTGATATGATCTTCCAAGAAATAGAGTTTTTAGAGAACATCCATTCTGAGAATTGTATATCTTGTGCCCCACATACCCCTCACTCCTCATCATTTTGTTTCTCCTATAAGATCACCTCCCCAAAACAATATGGCCTAGCCCCCACCTAGACCTCCATTTGTTGTGAACACTTTTGGTCCTATAGATTTCAAAGGTATGGCTAGATATCCAAATGATGTGCCCCAAGATGTTAGAAATAGATTTCCTAAATTTCAAGGAAATAATGCCATTACTAGGGATCAACACTTAAAGCTTTTTGTCAATATGATGGAGGAATTTGAAATAGAATTTGAGGATGTGTACATTAAATTGTTTATCCATACTCTAGAAGAAGATGCAAGGGATTGGTATAAATCTTTGCCAAATAATTCCATTGATTCTTGGACAGAAATGAAGAACGCTTTTAGATTACATTATGGAGATAAAACAGACCCTAGGTTTCTTTTATCAGAATTTGAAAATATAAAAAGAATCCTAATGAGTTTGTTCATGACTTCAATACAAGGTTCAATAAGACCCTAAATAGGCTGCCTGTGATCCTAAGGCCAAGTGATGTTTCTTGTTTGATAAAATACTTTGATGCTTTTGATAAGAAAGTTACCTATTATTTAAGAGACAAGAACCCAACAACATTGAGGCAGGCCTTCACCATGGCTTTGCAAATTGAAAATAATATCAAAGTAGTTGGTAAGCCTCCTAAGAGGGAAGGTATCAAGCTAGTCAATCCAGAGAAGCCTCAGTCAAGTAAGGTTGTGGATCTTGAGGAAGTTGTAAAGACTTTGGTTGAGTTATCAAAGAAATCTCTTACAAGCTAGCCAGGGTAGAGAAAGGAATTGGACAAGGTTCTCAAGGTCAACATAGGCAACAAGGACAAGATAGATTTGCAAATCATCCTAGAAATGATCAGAGATATGATGACAGAGGTAAAGGACCCATGGGAGCTAGACAACCCCAAGCTAGGGAAAATAGAGTAGTGTCTGATCCTCTAAATGCTAGAGTTGTTGTTGTTGAAGAAACAAATGAAATTGATTGGTGTGACAAATGTTTTTACCCCGCCTTGCCATGTGAAGTAGGTCACTAAGTTTAAGAAGTGATGATGATGATGATAACACCGATGATGATGCATGCATGGTGGATTGCTCTCAAGCTCACAACAAGGAGCAACTTCAAGTGAAGTAATAAGTGCAAGAACTGCTGCAAGTTTTGGGATTGCATTCACTGGGTACCTCTTCTTCCTCCCTCTCATACTTTAGAAATAGATATGGTACAAGCTTTTGAACTTCCTAATAATGATTTTGAGTATCTAAGGGCTTTAATGATTAAGAAGTATGATGGAGGAATCCCATCAGAAGAGGATAGGAAGTTGTTAATGAACGCTGTTGTTGCCCAAGAAAAGGAGTATAACACAAGAAGTAAAGCTATCAAAGGGGCAGGGCCTCAAGCCAAACCAAAACCTAAGTTCTCACCAATATCCCAAAAGAAACTCTAAAGAAAGATGCATCTGCAAAGGCCTTGTTGTCTCAAGTAGAACTGGTGTTCCCACCCATGCCCAAAATGTGAAAAATCTTGTGCCATCCGATGAGTTTGTCAATATTTCTCCAAATGCTTTGCTTTGCCCAAATACATTCCTTATGACATTGCCCAAGTCTTGAGTCAGATCAAGATTTCTATCCCAATTGTTGAATTGCTTAGGATTCCTGAGCACAAGAAGAGGGCCTTTGAGTATTTGGGATTGGAAGAAGATAGGAGTACCTAAGGCAGAAATATAAATAATGTAAACACTCCTCCTCCAACCATTGTAGACCTAGAAAAACCACCAGCATTGGAGGAGATAGGTGAACCACCTGAAGTTTACTTGGGAACATATTTGGTTGAGTCTCAATTAAATGTTGATCCATTTTTTACAACACTGATTATTAAGGACAGACTACTGCACAATTATATGTTTGATTCTAGCATCATGCAATGTTATGCCTTTAGAGGTCATGAATGAATTGAACATTAAAGTGACATCAACTTATGGCAAGTGTACTATAATGGATTCTAGAGAGGTGCCAGTTGTAGGATGTGTAAAAGGTTTGGTGGTACAACTTACAACTTATCCGGGTAAGAACTTGAAACTTGATGTTGTTATTGTTGATTGCCCTCCCAAACGGGGCATGCTCTTATCAAGAAAGTGGGTTGCAAGTGGTTGTGGAAGTGTTCAAATGGATATGTCTTTTGTCACCATTGCATTGAGGGCAGCCTTATAAAGTCAGATGGAGAGAAGAAGATGTTGCACCTCATTGAAGATCCCAATAACGCTTCTTCATGCAGTCAAGATGGTGGTGGCGACGTTGGCGTCATATATGACAACTAAGTTGGTAAGCATGGTTATTTTCAAAAAATGTGTTGATATGAGTTATTTTATCGATTTTTTGTGAAATTTGCATTTTTTTCTCGGTGTTTTTAACATGGGAAAGAGTGGTGAAGGCACTAATGACCTTTGGGATGCCACCGCCTAGATATAGGCGGTGTTGACTGCTCTTGGGCACTCATGTCCTTCTTCTAGGTGCTGGTGACCCAAGATCTTATTTCTAACCTAGAATGCGAAGAATGTGAGAATAGATGCTAGTAGTAGTTGTTTTCGCATGTATATGAGGTGTTAATATTATGTTTGTTTTGTTTTGTGTTGTGCATACGGATATCCATTCGAGAGAGTTTCGTGGTGGTCATTATTTGAGCACATTATTGGGATTATGCTTATCATATGATGAGTGACATATATTAGAATGTGCTTTGGATTGTGGCACATAGTGAGGACGGGGATGTGCCCCATAATATGTTGATGATAATTACCTATACGAGCGATGGTGTGTGTACACATGTACTTTTGATTATCTACCTGGGAGATGACTGTGACCTTGGAGGATGTGTATTGCATATTGAGACTTTCGGTTGTAGGTGAGAGGGTCCAAGTGATGGTAGTATAGGATGCATGTAGAGACAGGATGAGGGGTGTGAAGTAGTATTTTACAGGACACGAGTACACACTTAAACACACATTAGCTTGGATGTTATGCTAAGATCGGGTGTTCCACGATTGCAAAAGTTTATTGCAGTTCTAATTACTTCTTCTATGGCCATGGATGGTTGTGGTGTAGGCATCTTGTAGATGATACATGATATTTGTCACATGTATAAAGGAGGGTGGTACTAGATATGCCCGGGCACGATGTGTATTGACACACTTGTACATGGACCTATATAGGTTTACACAAGAGGAGCATGGTGGTGGAATGGGAGATACCACATTGCTACATGTGTGGGATTATGAGCACATTGTGATATTGAGGCCGCTTGGTGGGTTACGTGCAGAGTGGGCGAGACCAAGTATATTCTTTGAGAGATGGACAATTATTTGAAATAGGAGGATAAAAAATGATACTTATAGATTAATGTTAGATTACATGGGACTCGAGGCCATCATATGGAGCCCACATCAAGACTATGGTAGATGGCCCAATGATGGAATGGAGCTACGATGTATTTGACATACTATGTGGCTTGAGGATGAATTTCCTAGAGTAGCCAAGCTATTTTAGGAAAAGCGTGTGTCATGAAAATTTGGTATAGCTTAGGATGTTCCCCCAGAGACATATATATGAGTGAGAGTCATGAGGGCACTAAGGAGGGTTAGAGTGAGACTAGGGCCCACATGAGCACAACTAGTCCCTCTTGGTCGAAATGAGTTTGATGCACCCACAGGGCCTATATAGGTGGATGACACGGGGTGTACCGAGGCATATATTGCATGGTGGGAAGCGCATAAATGGGTGCTACTATATCTAGTTGTTATGGATGTGACAAGAGCACCGTAAGTAGGAGGAGTAGAGGGGAAGGCACCTACCATTAATGGTGATAATGTAGCAACAGTGATAACAGAGCATGAGTATTTGTTTATTGATAGTTGTGATTTGTTATTTGGTTGATTGATTATCGTTATGGTTTATAATAACTGATGCAAAATATATGTATGCAAGTGATGCATAATGGTCACTGATTATGGACACATCCATCTGTACATTGACGTGGAATGTGCCCACAGATGTGATCATAAGAGGTGGTATGTTAGACCGAGTGGGTTCCATTGCGTGTGAGCATGCACACTTGTTTGAGCCAGCAGCGATAGTGGTAGCTACATGTACTCTGTTGTTGAGTGAGCATGATGAGGTGTGAGTAAAGACTCGAGAGAGATAGGAAGACCGTAGGAGGAGGAGCCTTAATGTAGGATGTGTTTACACAATATGTGGATTTGCAGAGGTGATTCTTATAGCAGACAAACGAGTTAGACATATTACAAAGGTAGGTCAAGAGATATAGGGGTTACAAACAATGATAGATCGAGCGGTGAAACATCTTGTTTTAGAGCTCCCAAAGTTGTATATAATGCGATAGCAATGATGATGTATGATATGTATCGATGTATGGATGTATGGGGTCTTTCCCTTAGCATTGAAATTTTTGTAACTATGATTTTGATTATATATATATATATATATATATATATATATATATATATATATATATATATATATGATTGACATATTTGTATTGTATTGATGTGTGTATTAATGTTTGATGTGATGATTGTTGTTGCTATATTGATTTGTGATGTTTGATTTATGAGTATGTGACATAGATGATGACGAGTAATGCTTTTGAAAATTTTATATTATGTATGATTGAAGATAGATGGTATGTGATAATAATACATGTATGTGATGTATAATATGATAGATAAAATGAATAAATAAACGAGATAATAGGAAATAATATAATGATATGTCACTAAGTTTAGAATGAAAGAGATCTATAATTATATATGAAATTATGTGTATGATGAAGAGGGGGAGGAAAAAAAAGAGCAATGCCCCTAGTGTGTGTGTGTAGTGAGTTGAAGTTCATTTATATAAGACCCCTCAATAGTCACGAATGAACTATAGAATATGAGTGTGTCATCGGTATGAGATATAATGGTGTACGCTAGATAGATGTATCAAGGAGATGTGTAGCACACAGATGTGGCGAGGTTATTATTATAATATATCCCTCAATAGTCATGTAAGAACCATGAGAACACAAGTGCATCATCGGGTGGTGAGGTGAGAAAATCACCTACCAAAGACCAAGTGGGCGTGGAGCGGTGGAAGCATGTGGAGTGGAAGCAACATGAGTGTATGAACTAAAATGAATGTTTGATGAGATGGTGCCAATGATAGGAGATGTAGCGGTGGGAAGCGCAGATGCCAATGACATAGGAAGCCAATGTGTAGTAAGAGCATTGCATGACAGATGAGATGGTGTAGTTCTAGATGAATGAGATGGAGAGTGTCCATGAATAATGACATGTGGCGGTGGATGAATAATAACCTTAATGAGGGCAAATGAGATAAATGAATTAGAGTAATAACATGTTTGTGCATAATTGGAGATATAGACTGCTCATAAGAGTGAGAGCTAAATGAAATGACACCCTTGTCTTCTAATTGTTTCAATTTGTCATGAAGGGTGAAACAGTCATTCTCACGATCGCCATTAGTGCGATGATAGTTGTAATAAGGATGATCACATTGATGTTGCAAGCGATGAGGAGGATGATGATAATTATAAGGTAATCAAATCAAATGCTTATCAAGCAATTCACATCATACATCATGAGGCTTAACAATATGTGAAAAGTACAATGATGCTTGAGTAGGAGAGGCGTAAGTCTTATTTAGAGCCCGAAATGGTGGAGGAGATGAAGGATACTTATGTAATGGAGAATATTGAACTTTCTTGTGAGGTGGAGTAGATGGAGATCTTGAAGGATGCTTAACAGATGGGAGTGGAGAAAACTAGGAGATGATGCACCAAAAAGTGGCAAAAAGAGGAGGATCTATAACATGTGTAACAATGAGATCTTGTTCTAGATCAATGACCTTATAACATAAGAGTGTGAATGATTCACATGTATCATATTACAAGTGTTGCTTTAAAGTAGGAATCAAGCCATGAAAAAAGATGAATTGCTTCTCTAAATCAATGGGCTAAATACTAGTGATGCATGTAAGCATTGAAATGTAGAATATAATCAATAATAGGTTTTGTCTTGCCTTGATGTAAGCCAAGTAAGTGATCATGTGTGACTCTAGGACCATTGTTAAGTATAAAAACACTAAAGACAATACGCACTAATAGATCCAATAGGTAAATGTGTGTACCATTGAGAGCATCATCGAAGACCGACGAAAAGCTTTAAGCAATAATCGTTCATCGAGTAGGAAGCCATGGCTAGTTGATAATGCTTGAGATGAAAATATGGATTTCCAATACCATCAAAGCATGAAAATGTAGGCATGATAAAATCCCTAAGAAATGTTGAATTGTGAATCATTTTTGAATGAGATTGCCATGTAAAGAATTGTTATCAATAAAAGGATAATAGGCCTTACTTTCAAGAGTGAGAGATTGGACTTGAGATTGTAATTAGCCAACAACATGCATGAGTGATAAGATATCATGTGAAGGAATGACAATAGATGTGAATGGTGTATTGATTGGTTGAAGCTTGCCACTATGAGTGACCATAGGAATGTTAGAAGTAGTGGAGGAAGTCGATGTTATAGGTACACTTGAGGTAGGTGCGGAAGAAGTAATATGCGGTGAAGAACATGGAATGTTAATAGAAGCAGTAGGAATAACATCAAAAGAGTCATTAGGAGATGAAGTAATGGAAGGAGAAGAATCAACATGCATGTTATTAGACACAATCTCAGAAGAAGATGAAAGTAGAGTGGAGAATTCACATTCAAGTGGTGTGTAAAGAAGTAGAATTGCTACTAACATGTGCATCATTAGTATCAGACAAATATTCACATGCAAGGATTTCATCAAGCGTATCATCAACATATAATGAAATAGGAGAAGAAATATCATGAGATGTATCTTTACAATCATTAGAGACATTTTCATAAATGCAAGGAGTATGAGATGCAACTATATAATCATCCTAACTAGTATGAGAAACAACATCATGCACATGTACATTTTCATTACGATTTTCATCGCAATCAAGACCAAACATATAATCAATAATAACATAATTTAGATTTTCAGTAGGAAGATAAGAAGGTGGAGTAGTCTTAGTGCCAAATGAATAACAAGGAGTAAAACCAGAAAAAAATTGCTCTTCAGAAACAATGCTAAGAGTAGAGTGTTCAAAACTAGTAGGGATCATGTGTTTATTAGCATCTAGTTTTCATTGAACATTATCATCAAATTTAACATAATGATAAAGATCAAGCAATTCAGCCTTAATACCATCATCAAGGATAGGATTAACACTCTCATGATGCATGGCTTTCCTAGGAGAAGAAGAGCTACTTTTAGCCATTAGGGTTTTAGTGGATCCTAGGAAATGAGTTCTAAGCTACGACTTCACCAAAATGATTCAATAAAATATGTATATTTTATTAAAGTATGAGTGCAAAGACTACTATTATGATATACAATGAAATAAAAATGCTAAGAAATTTTATTTGATTCAATTTATGAAAGCAAATGAAAGAGATAACACACTTACCTTGATTTCTCTTATCTCGAAAGTATGTCTAGACTAGACAGAACGATGAAACAAAAACTCTTAGTGTCCCAATCATGCTTAGAAAAATTTAGAGATGTTGGGAATATCTGTAATGCCCACCTCGGACAACGAAATCAAAACCAGATATTAATAAAAGTTTGGGATAATTTTTTTAAAAAAGTAACCAATAAGTATTAATGTTTGGTTTAACCCCTTTCCCGTTAATGATTAGTTTATACTAATTATTAACTTACCCAAACTTTAAAGACCCTAGCCCAATAACAACTTAATTGTTTTATTCTCCTAGGTATTTATTGAAATTACCAATTTAATTAAGTTTACACAACCTTTTAAATAAATTTAAACTTCCCTTTTGTTATTTAATTAGTTTTCCCTCTTTATGATTAATTGCCCCCACATCCCCTTTTAATTTTTATTTTCCAAACCCATTTAAAAATTGCTCATGACTTAAAGGTGAACATGCTTATTTGTGAGCCCTTGGATCAAATTTGATCTTAACCCTTGATTTCAAATTTAACCTAATGTTGCCCTAACTTTCTCTATCTTTCTCCTCTCCTCTTCTATTCTTCTCTCATTTTGTTTTGTGCAGGTTTTGGGGAGGAGCCATGATTGCTCAAGAAAATAATTCAAGTTCCCCTTGCATTTTATTCTTGGTTTTATTTATTTATATGTATACAAATAACTGACACACACACACACACACACACACACACACACACACACACACACACACACACACACAGACACGTGTGTGTGTGTGTGTGTGTGTGTATGTTTATTTATATATATAGATATACCAAAATTGTGGCTAGGGTTATCCCTTTGAAAGGGAGGGGTCAACAGAGTGGGGATGGGGAGCAACGGCAAAGTTGCGTAGGGTGGAGGGTGTTGTGGAGGGTAGCGGCGGTGGTGGGTGGTGAGGTTGCCGCGAGGGGACAGGGTTGGAACCGACGCGGGAAGGACAGGGGACAACGGATGGGGGAGTGTGGTCATGCGTGGTGGCAGCGGGGCGGGAAGGGCGTGCGGTGGGAGGTCGGGGATGGAGCAGTGCATACGGGTGGGGAGGGCTCGGCCTCCCCAATTTTCTTTCCCCTTTTTTTTAATTTTTTAATTTTTATATATATAGTTTGTGTAAAAAATATATAAATATATATATTTATATAATATATTTTAATATATATATATATTATAATAGTTATAATACACACACACACACACACACACACACATATATATATATTCATTATTTTATATATTTACTTGTTCATATATTTTGTTTATTTTAATGTAACAATGATACTATTAACTAAGAATATGTATATAATCGTATAACATGATACACTTCAATTAAAAATAAACAAAGTTCACTATATTATTATTTTTGTAATATTTGAAGTATTTCAAATGTGAAACAATCTATTTCAAAATAAAAAAAAAATAACTGATTTCTTGTTTGTTATTTTAAAGCTAAAAGGAAGCAAAAAAAAGATTCAACTACTCCCACTAACAGATTTACTCATTTTGAAATAAAGGAATATACAAATATTACAGATGAGAATATACAACCCACTTCCATCTTGAGATCCCAATGCACATGCCTTCAAGAAAACCACAAGGAGAAGAAGCTTGTTTACCACCCAACCATAGGCATCATTACATGTCTTTCCCAAAGTTGGGATGCATGCTAGCCTCCCCCAAGCCCATGGGAAAGAGGACAACTAACCACAACTTGCACAAGAGTGAGGTGAACAACCAATAATACATCCACACAAAAATAAGACAAATATCCAAGACAAGACTCCAAATTTTACAAGGTGAAAAAGAGGAGAACCCAAGTTCTACCTCTAAAACAAATGGGGAAGAGAGGAGAGGAGTTCTCCAAGAGTTATAACCAAAAATATAAGCACAATACCAAGATCTCCATACCCTCCTTATTTCTCCTATTTCATTTTAAAACCCTCCTTATCCCTCCACCCTTTCACCAAATCCTTCTTGGAAGGGTTTTCAAACCCCAAAGGGGTTTCCTTACCAAGAATGGGGAAGGAGATTCAAGCCAAATGAATCACCATCCCCACCTCAAGCCATTTGAGGGGAGTCACTAAAATCCTACAAGGCTTGTCCATCAAGCCTTGAGGATTGAGAGGGAAAATTCCTCTCTCTTCCCCCACAAACTCCAAAACTCCATCATGCCATATGATGGAGGGAGTAAAACAAGCAAACAATAACCAAAATCCACATGCAACAATAACATTTTCAAGTAAACAATCTAACAACTAATATGAATACAACACATGCAATAAGACTTAAGAGCCTACCTCAAAGAAAGCTCTCCAAAAATATTTCCAACTTCAAACTTCTCCACTCCTTGACCCAAGCAACCTCTAGCTCCAAATCACACAAGCATCCAAGCAAAAACTCCAAAAAAAAGGTTCTCTTCTTTTCCCATGAAGGGGAATTTGAAGAGGAACAAGCAAAAATCCTCACAAATGAGGGGGTGACATGTGTCACCCCTCTCCTCCCTCAAGGTCAAAGATGCCAAAACAAAAGAGAGAAAAGGGTAAAATGTCTTTTAGCCCTCTTCTCCCAAATTACTCTAAATGCTAACAAGACAATTTTAGTGCAACTTTTAACAAGCACTCTAATCCACACCCCTTACATGGATGTGACCAAAAAGAGGCAAAAAGGGAGGGAAAACTTCCTCTAGTCTTGAAATAAGCCCACCTACCTATTGGGTAGGGTCCAAGGGCTCATTTTTATGTTAAGGGAACTCCTAAACTAAAAAGGGGTCCCTAAAAATGCCCAAAATAACCCAATTTCGGGTTTGGCAAAATTTGGCACAAGGTTAGAGGGTGTGGGGACCACCCAAGGGTTCACATGTGACCCTAAACCCTCTAGATTAATTACATCATTAATCTAATTCAAAACTTTATGCAAGTGGGTTCATTATTTCCCTAAAACAAGTTTACAACACAAATTAACCACCCTAAGCAAAATTAATAATTACAAGACATATTACATTACAAATGAGGGTCACCCATGGTGCCCAAAATAATGATTCTAACGCTAAGGCCTCAAGCAATAAACATGGCTAGGGCTTAACCCGTGGGTCAGCCAGGCGAGGTTGTGTAGCTGGCTTGAGTCCCACGTTCTCCTGTGACCTGTCACCTGCACACTCATTGCACACATTAAACGCACCTGTCCGATAAAATATAAATCAACTACTAAACAAGATAACAATGAATTCTAGACTATCATTTTATCTTTCTGGTATCGAAAGTATGACAACGTGCACAACTATACATAATTCACCATAAGTTAGTCACAATGATAAAATGACATGTATCCATAGAATCTCAACATGCAACAAACTGAGTAACCATCAATATAACTACGTTCTAAAACAACATCATATCAATTAGTATCCATGACATCATAAGATAATGCAAGCAACATAGTAATCAAGCTAAATCGGCGCTATACGCCTAAATGTCCATACATGTCTAATAAGATCAAATCTCTAAAAATAATGTCCAAGATATAACAATCCCTGCTGAAACATGTCAATGAGTAAAGAAACAACAAGTAAATGAGCTATAAAAGTGTGGGAACTACAATATTGGGACACATGTGCCTAGGTAAGGGCGAGGGCACATGCGGGTGCCCTAGATCTCTATGGGGAGTTGGAGTCTACTAAAAATGTCAAAACCTTGTTCCAACACTTTTGTTGGGGTTTCACACTTGCTCGCCTTTGATCACCTATATGTCGCACTTGGATTGCACACCTTAAATCTACAACACAAACAACTTTCTCGCAAACCCTCAAACTACGTCAAATCCTAAAAAAGAAAGATGTAAAATGCGGGGTCGACTATTCTTAAATGTTAAATGAGTGATCTTACGATTGAGCATTGCACACATCTCGGACTCCAATGTAGTTGTTGATCTAGAAAAATTATTCTTGCGAGGTGAAAAATGAGACTATAAGACACCATCAACTCCAATGATAGAGGGCTCGGACCTCGAGATGTAGATATGGATTCGGATACAGTGCGGAA
The DNA here is from genome assembly GCA_018340775.1 of Taxus wallichiana var. yunnanensis. Lineage (NCBI taxonomy): Eukaryota > Viridiplantae > Streptophyta > Pinopsida > Cupressales > Taxaceae > Taxus > Taxus wallichiana. The sequence continues at coordinate 450,688,816 of CM031239.1, forward strand.
AAAATAGATCTGTGAGAAAGAAAATGGATCTGTAAGATGGAAATAGATAAGATTAGATAACGATATGCGGGGGCTGCCTAACCAAGCAGATCCGAGAAGCGTTAACTTCCTCGGTGGCTGTCAACCCCTGTGTTCATAAGAAAATAATGAATATCCAATGATAAGATGACATGCCAAAACTACAAAGATTTGTAATATGTTGAATAAACAACATAAATATGATACCAAGCCAATGTTTCGATATAACAACAAATTAATCATTAGACTAACAATATGAGACCGATAGAGCTTCGCCTCCAAAAACTCCACAATATGATTCAAATCTTCACAAACAATTTTGACAAAATATTATGAATTTTAAGCTGAATTTCAAAAAAATCTACCTCTTTCCTTTTTAGAGGGGAGAAAGAGTTCTATTTATAACTTGAATTGGGATTAAAATAAAGGATTAACAAATAATTATAATTTTCAAAATAAATCCTAATTAAGAGGATATGATGAAGAGTTGATTTGATGGTGGGGTTCATGATGTGAGAAAATGAAAAGGTGTGATGTGGAGTGGGGACATGGTTAGGTGTAATAGTGAAGTCATGTGCTCACTTTTAGATTTGTTGTCGGATATTGAGATTGTGAATTATTGACTTCATGGGTGGGGTTAATAATTTAATAATTTGAGGGAATTGAATTTTTAGGTGGGAATTGATTTTTAGGTGAGAAGTGATTTTGACTTAAGTGGGGAACATGTGGGGTTGTTGATTTGTATATATATATTTGAATTATTTAATTATTAAATAGGATGATATGACTTATTTAAAAAAATAAATTATTTAGCATAATATAGTTTTGGCATGTAATAAGAGATTAATTAAGTTATAAGATTAATTAACTAAATATGAATTGTCGGTGGGAAACGAGATTTGAGTAAGCCTACTGAAGGAGACCAAAACACGGGGTGATACCAAAATTTGGTGTCTACATTTGCCCCTTTTTGTTGAGTGGTTTGCGATAGCAAGCCATGAGACAAAAACAAAAAGGGTTAGATGAAAGATGTGTCCGAGGATGGATGAAGACATGACCAAAGACAAGATGCCTCAGGCAAAAAAGGATCGCAATAAATAAAAAAAGTATGGCGGTGACTCCAATATCACATCGGTAGAGGACAATTGCGGTCTCAATGGAGACATACAACAATGTTCTACAGACTAGTGAGTGGGTGAAGACCACTGTAGTATGGATGTAAACCAAGATGACCAATGGGTCATAGGAAAACATCAAAATATGTGCAAATGAATGCGAAAGATGTGCACAATCCTTTATTTGTGAGGAATTGTGTAAAAATCATGCATCCAAAAATGGACGAGAATGAAGATAATGATGCCCCAACATAGGGCACGGGAAGGACACAAAGTGAGTTATATGTGTTGACAAGTATATGGATGAAAATGTGCCCCAACATAAGACATAGATAGAATAATCATAAATGTGGACAAGATGAGCAGATAGGATAGAAAGGTGAGATAAAATGCCCTAAAAGGGTAATAAATATGATGATAATCATGTTTCATAGGAAAGATGCATAAGTGTTAGCAAATTAGAAGGTGAAGAAGACAAAGAAGTCTCATTTCTTCGGTAAGTGTGATAGAGATACTTTTGTGACAAAACAAAAGCAGAGCAAATATTCAAGGAAGAGAACAAGATTAGATAGGTGATGGCCGTTATGGTATCTTCCAAGACAAAAATGTCAAAAGAAGATGGGAAGAGATTCTTAGAAATGGATATGATGATGTCCCTGCGAGAGGACTGACAAAGATAAAAGATGTGACAGGGTTCTCAAAAAGAGAAGAGGTCAATGTGGCAAAGAGAAGAACAAGAACGGTAATGAAAGGGATAGATGACGATACATAAATGGAGAAACATTGGCATTGATTGTGAATGCCAAATGTAAGGGATGTTGAGAAAGAGAAAAGGGAATAGACAAGAGGATTGGTTGATTATGAGAAGAGCAAGAAAGATTGAATATGAAGGCGATAGGGGTATGGAATAGAGGGACGGAGACGGAGGAGGAGAAAAGAAGGAATGAAAGGGGAGGAAGAAGATAACAAAGAAGGATTATAGAGAAAGGGGGAAATGAAGAAGGACAAACAAGACAAGAAAAGAACAGAGTAGAGGTGAAATTATGAAAAGAGAGAGAGTTATTTAAAACAAAAGGTGTGAAGGAGGATGAAGTAGAGGAAGGCAAAGAGGTAATGGAAAATGAAAGAGATGATAGAGCAAAGAAAATTGAAGGAAACAGATCATAGTGAGGAAATCCAAGGCAAAGAATATGGAACTAACTACATGGAAATGCATGTGGATGATGAGATGATAAAGGAGATGGGACAATGTTGAAGAGTTAGGTTATCAATGGGGAAGTAAGGAGGAAGTGTGAGGTAAAATGAGGAGGAGAATGATAAAGAGGAAGTGAAATAAGATGAAGATCAGAAAGGAGGAGAAGACAATGAAGAAAGGTATGTAGAAGGAGGGAATCAAGAAACGAAGATATTGGTAAAGAGTGAGAAGCATAAGGAATGTAAAGAGAAACTTGAGGGAAGGAATGCGATTGATTGGAAAATAAACAGAGATGCATGGGATGAGGATATGCTAATGACGAGAAAATAGAGAGAGGGTGTATGACGAAGACAAGAAGAAATTGGCAAGGAAGGATGGAAGATGAAGAGGTGGCGAGGAAAAAGAAAGGAAGGGATAGGAAAGGCAATGCCAGTGAATGGATGTTAGGAGAAATCCACCAATAATAATCAGTAGGAAAATATGAGACAAAAGATGAGACAAGGCAGAAAGTAAATGAAGAATGGGAGGGGGAACACCAATGAAGGGATGTTAGGAGAAGTCCTTCGATAATGATCAGAGGACACAAAGGAAGGAATGAAGATAGAATGGAGGAGGTCAAAGAAAAGGATTCAGGTTGTGCAGAATGGGGATGAGTTATTTTTAGGAGAAGTCCACCGATAATTCTAGTATGAAAATGGAAGATGATGATGAAAGAATTGAAAGATCAATGACAATGGTGGGTAAACATGGGAGTAGATATGTGGGAGAACTCTAGAAGACGGAGTGGAAAGAGTAAATAAAGGAGAGATAACGATGCGTAAGAAGATGAAGACAAGGAGAGGATGCAGTGGATGAGAATGAATGAGAGAGAAATGAAGAAATAAGACATGAAATGAACGGAGAAGAAACGGTTAAGTAAGATTACCCAACGACGGATGATGGAGATGAAAAAGGGACCAGTAAGAAGTGGTGTTTGCATGAATGGAAGAGGAGGTGAGAGGATGTGATGATGGGGAATGATGAGAAAATGTAGATGGAGAGAATGTGGGGTAGTGGGGAGTGCAGGATGACAAATCATGCTTAAGAGGGACTCTTAAGTAAGATTGCCATGCCAGCAGAGGATTTAAGTAAGATCACCAAACCGGTAGTGACGATATGGAAGGAGAAAGACAACATTGTATTGGATGCATGTGTGGAAGGGTTGGTTGGAATGGATGAGTATGATGAGAGGTGGGAGAAAAAGATGAGGAAAATATGATGGGAGATGGAAAGATCGACGACCAAACATTCTTAAGATAAAATCTTAAGTAAGATTGCCTTGACGGAGATGGTTAAGTAGGATCACCAAATCGAAGAAGAAGAAGAATGATGAAAAAACTAAGCGAGTGTATACCAAAATAAAACAAGAGATGAAAGGAGGTGATATTAAAGTGATAACAAAAGAAACAAAGGAGTGTGACATGAGTGAATGGAGGAACATATGCAAAGTGTAGATGGAGAGTGTAAGGGAAATCCTTAATGGGATGCCCACGTGGTGGTAGTGATGATGCAAGAGTGTTAAGCGGAAAAGGAGGAGTGGAAAGACGTTTGTGGTGGTGATTGTCGTCTATTGAAAGAGGAAATGGTGGAGAAGTTTCTACAGCGGGAGGATCCAAGGAAGAAGATATACCTTAACTAAGGTTCTCTGGCTATATGGATGGTTAAGCAAGATTGTCAAACTGAAAGCGGAAGAATAAAATAGAAACTCAAGAGGAAAGACAAGTAAGATATTTGGCGTCATGCAAGGGGACAAAAAGGTGAGAAGGATGATGTGGAGACAAATGGTGATGAGTGGACATGGAGAGCGAGGAGCAATGGATCAAAGATGGTGTTGAACATGTTGAGAGATAAGGAGCTGCAAGATAACGAACTTGCCTTGAGAAGGATCCTCAAGTAGGATTCACAAACTGCAATGGTGATCAAGTAGAATTCACAAACCGAAAAGTGTATTTGTAAACACATTCATGGAGATGATGGATAGATATAGAATTCATAGTGTGAAATTTGATGTGATTTTTATAAAAGATGATTTGGATGAGATGAATGGAACATATATTTAGCAAGGTTGTATAGGGAAACTACATTATGAACTGGATTAGAGATAAACAAGAAAGGGTTACCACTCAAGGCATTGCACTTGTAGCCAATAGCAAGTGTTAACACATAACCAACGATAGTTAGTTATACCAAAAGATCATGAGGGAAATATGGATGAAAGATGCTCGTAATCCTAATGTTGACATGACAAAGGGATCGAAGATATGACTTGTACGTGGGTAGAGGGATCTCTAAAGTTGGTGTTCCTTAAGTCTATGCCCCAACTTTGGGAAAGGGAAAGAAAAATAGCAGAAAGCTGATCAATGAGGGAAGCTTTCAAAAATGTTTATAAAGAAGGTTGATCAATACGGAAAACCTTCCAGATGTCATAATAATAGAGTAGCCATCCTTTGAGGTTATGGTCTACTTTATACATAATAGGGATGGCAAGAATAATGTGATATCCATCCTTCAAGGGATCGGTCTATTTCTTTTGATTTTGTTTGGATTTTGATTTGTATACTTTTTTTTTTTTCTTTTTGTTTGTATTTGCATGAACAACTATCCTTCAGGATCGATCTGTTTTATAACTTTGATTTTCCTTTTGCATACTTGAGCTTGAGCTTCACATGGAGGAGAGCTGGGAATAGCTAGGTAGACTACTTAAGAGGGGATAAGGAATGTACAAGAGACACCCTTGACCCTTTGCATGGCTGCAATAGGAGAATGAGAAGGTAATGGATGTAATGGTTACGGGATCACATCAAAGTAGTGAAAGTGGACCACATAATTCAGATTATTACAATGAAAAATGGAAGGGGCTAAAGATGGCAAGAACAATCTAAGGATGTAACTAAGTTCTCTTTGGTAGATATGCTAATAGTAGACTAGTCGCAAGTGCAATGAATTAAGAGGTTCCATCTCTAGTTTACCACCACGAGAGGGAAGACAGTGTAGTTGCAATAAGATGGGATGATAGAAAAGCAGGAAATAAAACTAAAATATGACCACAATGGTGGATTTAAAGGAAAATAAATGATGATTCCCTAAGAGAGACACAAACATAGAAGGACAATCATGGCCTCAAAGAGGGCTTGATGAAATAAATGGTGTCCTAAAAGAGAGATAAATATAGCCACAATGGTGGACTTTGAAATAGATGGTGCCCCAGAAGAGACACAAATATAGCCACAAAGGTGGACTTGGAGAAAAAGGTCCCTCAATGGAGAGACAAACATGGCCTCAAAGGAGGGCTTTGATGAAAAAGATGATACCCCCAAAAGGAGCATAAACATAAAAGAACAAATATGGCCTCAAAGGAGGACTTATGAAATAAACGGTGTCCCAAAAGAGACACACATATAGCCATGATGGTGGACTTCAAAATAGATGGTGCCCCAGAAGAGACACAAATATGGCCACAATGGTGGACTTTGAGAAAATGGTCCCTTAATGTAAGAACAAAGATGGCCTCAAAGGAGGACTTAGAATGAGATGAGGATTTGGATAGAAATAGTTTAGATTGGATGAATATGAATAAGGTAGACAAGACAATGTCAAAGCGAAGTCCCCTAGTAATAAGGGATTTGTACGGATGATGTGTTCAAGGGTGAGGGAAGGTTGTTCCCCCAATGAGTTAAATGTGAAGGAGGTAAAGGATGTCGAAAGAGCTTAGATGAGATTGTTTTATATTTGGATGGGGTAAATGATCAAAGACCACAAGTGTGCTTAGTAAGATAAGCGACATTGATGAACAATGGAGGGCATTCCTTAGGAGGAATGACATGGGCTAGATGGATATTAAGGGATGATGTGGATGGAGGGATCATGGGAGATCCGACAGATGGGATATGGATTGGATTCAAGGTAGATGGAGAAGGAACTTTCCCCTGAATGAGGAAATCATCTTTCTCAATAAGGTTGTGGATGATTGACCAAAAGGCCTTACAATGTTTGATGTCATGGCCCAGGGTACGATGATAAGTACAACTGCAATTAGGATTGAACCATGATGGCTTGGGACCATAGGGATTAAAGGCTTTAATAGGAGGAAGTTTGATGGTAGATGTTTGAGTTAAATGTCGAAAGATATCTACGTAAGACCCCATTGAAGTGTCATGGGGAAGGTAACTCTTATGGGTTTTGATAGGATGTCTCAGCTTGGAGTTAGGAGAAAATGTAGATGTAGATTAGATGTGTGAATTTCATGTTTTGGAGGACAAATCAAATTTGGTTGAAGGATGGTATTGTTTGGATGTGGATTGATTATTGCAAGATGTCATAGATGGAAAAACTGATCCTGACATGGATGTTGTGGCATTAGATTGTTGAGAAGAGGGAAAACTTGAATGTTTCCGAGGAGGCGCAGGGGATTGTCGGAGATTTTTTCCTCAAGCCTTATAATTCAACCGAGAAGATTTACCTCTCTGTGCAGGGATGACAATAATTTCAACTGGAGGATCTGATAGCGATGGTGTGGTTATTAATGGAGAAAATGTCGTAAAACAAGACAAGGATGTTAATGGAGAGATAGGTGTTTGTATGATGCGATTAATGATATCTATGTGAGATGTGGATTGTTTCGATTTGGGCATTGAAAGAGATGATTTTTTAGAGGGAGAAGGTAAAGCATCTTTATTTGATTTAGATGGATGTGTTGGTATAGTAGGTGATTCAAGGGGTATCTCTAATAGGGTTACAAATCAAGAGGATTGGGTTGGCGTGATAGAAGGATTAGATAAAGAGTATTGGGGTAGACTGGGTGATGTGGCCATGGGAAAGGTTGTTAAGGTAGAGATAGGTGGATTTGTTGATATGATAGGTATAGGGGTCACTTGGATAGATAAAGATGTAGGCACTTTTGGAATATGTGGAGATGTGAGTGATGTGATAACTGATGGAGTAGACCTTATTGGTATGGGTAATGCAGCAAATGCAAGAGCATTTTCGGATGTAGAAGTAGAAGGGATTGGTTGTTTCATAAATGTTTCGAGGGGTAAGAATGATATTTTTGCTAAAGGGATTGATGTTGAAGATGGGGTTGCAAGGGTGCATGTTGTAGAATTGAGTTTAGTTGGGATGGTTGTGAGTAATGTAGGTGTAGTAACAACGAGGTGTATTTGAGGCGATGTGTGGGAAAGAAATAGGTGGGGAGATGTAGGAATATGTGTGGATACGAGTGGGGCTGAAGTAAGTGCTAAGGATGAATTTAATGTGGTAGATTGGGGTGTATTTGAAGCGGTGGAAATGGATGATATAGTTGAATTTGATGTAGACATGATAAGGATAGGAGAAGGTGTAGGTTCAGCACAAGTAGTAAAAGTTGATGTAGGTGTGACAGGTTCGAATAAGAGGTGGGAATAATGTCCATTGTGGGAACATGCGGAGTTGGTGATAAAATAAGATCTTGATTGATAGTGTCAACCATACAAGCATTTGATAGTTGAGATGTAAAGGGGGTGACGTGATTTGTTGGTGGTTGATTAGTTTGTGCAGTGGAGGTATCAATTTGGATATCCCCTTGATTTACAAGTTGTTGGACATGATCTTTGAAGGAACAACATCTCTCAATGTCATGACCTTTGACTCGATGATATTTACAATAGTGGGCTTCGTGATACCAAATAGGCTTGGCTTGCGAGTTGTCCACGGGTTGTATGGGAGGAAGTTGGATGGAGTTTACGCTCATCAACTTATCAAATATAGAACTATATGATTCTCCTAAAGGAGTGTAGTTGGCTATTGATTGAGGAGATCATTGTTAAGACCATGTGCTTGATGTAGATGGGGATGAGGGTTCAATGACCATAGTGTTGGCTGCAACCTTGATCTCGCCATTATGTGTGAATGGTTTAGTGGATTCAATTTTTGATTTAGTTAAACTTAAGGCGATGGGCTTGTTTTCATCTTGTTGAATGGTATATAGATCAGCGATAGTGGTTTTATGTGCGATATTGATAGAAAAGTGTTCTAAGAACAACTGTGCAAGTTAAGTGAAAGAGAATAAGGAATGTCGCGGGATAATGTTATACCAGTTCAGCCCCAGAGACCGACAAAGACATGGGGAAAGTGCGAAGAAGTAGATCGTGATCATGCATAATAAGACAACATGCGTGTTTAAATGTGAGGAGATGTTGTTGGGGATCTTCTTTATTGTTAAACTTATTAAATACAAGAAGTTTCCAATGAGGAGGGTAAGGTTTAATTGGAACCGACGGATGAATTGGTTCATTACAAATTTGTTCATAGGATAAGGTGCTTTGGGGTGGTACGGTAAGGGTTTCTAAACTAGCTAACCGATTCATTAAGGTGTGAATTGAATCACTCGAGGTGTTGTAAGGTTGAGATTGGATCAGCTATGTGGTTTGAAAAGTAGTTTGATAAGGTGAATGATGTGTTTGTGGGTGTGTGGGTGTTTGGTGAAGCATTTGATAAGGTGGTTGATAAGTTTGTGGATAGGACGTTTGCGAGAATGGTTTGGTAAGATAGTTGATTAATTTGTGGATATGTAGGTGTTTGAGGAGTTGCTTGGTAAGGACTAACATGTGTCACAGAGTTGGGATTGTTGTATAGGTAGGTGTTGAGCAATAGGGGCATGATGATGAGTAGGGATATGTGTGTTAAGAATTTGAGACGGTTGGATAGGTCTATTAATGGAATTGTCAAAATGGGATGTGGGTGGAATGCGATCCACCAATTTTGGAGATTGGGAGGATTGAGAGATTATAGGAGATTTTGGAGTAAGAAGTCATATATGGGGTTAGGAGGAGATTTGAGTGTATCTAGAGGAGCAGGAGATGGTGGTGCGATCGATTTAGGAAGACTGGCTTGACGAGGGATATGAGGGTTGGTGTCAAGGTGGGGAGAATTTTGTATGACATGGTTCTCATGAGGTGAGACCATGGAGACTGGAGATTGAGTGACTGAAGGCGTGGTTTTGAGTTTAGTATCTTGTTGGGTGAGATCGTTAGAGGAAGTAACTTTATTGGATAGAGTAGATTGTTGTTTTGTCTCGATTTGGGAGAGAGTGACAATAGGTGTGAAATAGAGAAACATCTGTTTATGTATATTGTTGACAAACAAATCAAGCATAATATTTTTAGCCTTATGATTAATTTAGAGGATGTGAACATAAAAGAAAAGTAAGTAATGAAGGTGCCTAAAGGAGTCTAAGGTTGGTTTCAGGCAATTATGGATTGGGAGATGTCTAAGACGGTTTCTGTTGGGTGTTTAGGTCCCAATCAGTTAACCAGGTGAGAGGAATGTTTGGATGTGTTAATTATGTTTGTGCAGTCTCAAGCAGTGTGTGATAAGTGAAATGCAGAGAGTTAAATCCTTTACTTAAGCTATGTGATCAAGCAAGTAGGATGCAAAAGGTTCATTTTAGACCAAAATGAAATATGACATTCGATGTATACAAACACTCAGGAAAGGGAAAGTTCGATGCAGAAAAGAGAAAATAGAGAAAAATGAGAAATACCTAGAGAACACTTTTCCTAGTTATTTAAGTGCATGTGATAGTGATGTATTTTGAAAGCGTCGATTAGTGGCCAAACACCCAAGAACCTAAAATTAGATGATTCACATTCATAGATGGGGTTGATAAGAGGTGACTTGCGATGTGTTTTGGTTTAATCGTAATTTAGACTTTGCTGCAAAAAAGGAAATATGACAATTAGTGGATATGAGTAAAAAAAAGATAGATAAACAAAGACACTCTCTAATATATGCAAAAGAAAATTCTAGGTGTAGAATATTAATCTAAAAATTCACCGTTTGTATATTAAGTTAGAATAAACACATTATTGAAACTAGTCAAATGCAAATTAAATTATAAACTATGAAATAATTACGATTAAATAATAAAATAAATGACGAAATAATGATTAAAATAGCTCCCAAATAAATACTCAATACAAATCGTAATACAGAACGACAAACACCACAATGTGATAATGCATTCAAAATAATAAATTACGACATGCACTAGACAAATGAAAAACCAACTTGAGACTTATAAAACTAAACGCTAAATGACTAAAATAACAATTAAGCACCTAAATGATAAACTACGTTATCAAAGCAATATGAACATGTATGTTGCATTTATTTGTGTAGTGAACTATCGATAAGAGTACTTATAAATTAAGTAATTTATTAATGTCTTATACTCTACAATAGTCGACCGACAACATATCTACAATAATAGGACGAGAAAAAGAAATTGGGAGGAATATCTTCCTCATTGACAGAGCTTTGTTCACTTTTAGGTATGCCCAAGGTGGTCCTACTGCACATGGACATGGCTTTTTACATGTGTGATGACATAAAGCGAATCACATAAAAAAGAGAACTAAACGGGACATATATAATTAAGTATGGTGTTGACATTTCATGGATGTGGATTACATTTGAATGGCTTTTTTTAATCCAAGGCAGCGTAAATAAATGTGTTCTAAAGAATTGTGAGCCGATTGCAATAAACATTTTAAAAAGTGTTCTTAAACATTGTAAGTCAAATTCAATCAAAGGAATGTATAAAATCACTAAATTTTACTTCAATACCACAATATCTATCACAGCATTATTTATAGATGCGTTAAAGAATTCCAATCACTGTAACGAGACTATATAGTCAATACACACAAAATCGGCGTGAATTTGAACTTGATCACTGCTCGTAAGGGATTATACACCGATTGCTAGAAAGAGACTGTGTAGTCACTATCCACGGAGCTTACATGAATTTGAAACTTGAGTTGGAAACAATTGAGACTTGAGTTTGCGTGGATGAAAACAATACGTATTATAAAGATGTGATTAGATTGAATGACTTATAGATTTGTTTGATATGTGGACAACTTCATGATACCTATTCATCAAATTATAGATATATCTATTAAGAAATATAATCTTTGAATTTACAAATCGTCGGGAAGAGCTAAGCCAACGCGATTTTGATGGGCACATGCAAAGCTAACTTAGAATACCAGTCTAAATCACAGATTATTGGTCGACAAGATTTATACATGCATTGTAAGAGTTATAAACCAAGTATTATAATGAGGCGAGGGCAATTACTATCTACTAAGCCAATGTGGATTTGAAACCCGAAAGCCGGCAATAATATAGAGCGTCGATTAGTGAAATGAGCTATGAGGGTGAGAAGTAGGAGAGCTCGTGATAGAAGAAGACATGGTGTTGGAGTTGGGAATGGTGGGTCTACATGGGAGATGGGTGGACAAGAGGTAATGTGTGGGCAGAGGGAAGGAAGAGTGGAGTGTGCGTGGGGAGGACTTGTGGGAGCCGAGGTGGTAGGTAAAGGAGATGGGACATGGGAAGAAGGAGTGTGGTGGTGGGTGAGCCGGAGTCGAGGGGAGTGGAGAGGAGAGGGAGGTCGGTGGAGATGGGGAGTGCATGGGATGGAGAGCCTAGTAGCTGGATGGCATGGGGAATGTTTGGTGGCCGAGAGTGACGATGGGGAGTCGGTAGGAGGAAGGGAGTAGCGAGTGGAGTCAGAGTGATGAGTAAGGATGAAAGGTGGGAACTCAGATGGAGAGGGGGCAAGGCGGTTAAGGAGCTGCAAAAATGGTGAGCGGGTAGTGGAAAGTGCGTGCAAAGGTGTTGATAGAGCAATGAAGGTCGTGGTGAGTGGAGTGTGTTGACGGGTGGCTGAGGAGTTGAGAGAGATGGGTGTGGTGAGGGAGAAGAGATGGAAGAGGCGATCAACATGGGAAGAATATCAATCTGCGTGGGAGGTAGAAATTTGAAGGTGGAGTGGAGGACTCGGTGGGGAGTTGTGGGGAGAGGAAAATGGTGGAAGGGAGATGTGGACGGGTGGTGGGATGACTGGTAGAGGCTTGTGGATGGGTAGTCAGGAGATAGCGTGTGGGCAGAGGGAAGGAAGAGTGGAGTGTGTGTGGTGGATGGTTGGGAGATGTGGAGAGGTGAGGAGATAGTTAAGCCAAGTTAGCTGAGTTAAGGAAATTAGGGGTAGTTTTAGGATAAAAACTTAATCATTTTTTTAATTTTTAATTTTTTTAATAATGTTATTTACTAAATGATAAAAACAAATTTAATATTAATTATAAATAACCAAATGACAAATTTTTGAAAACAACAATGGCTACGTACCTTGAAGTGATGTCAAAAATGACTAAATGTACATACCACGCCGTACAAATGGAGATAACATTAAAACCCTACAAGCAAGTGAGTTGAAAAATGAAACATTTGCAAAATATTTTACGTGATGATAGCTAGGAAAATAATAAATTACACACTCAAACTTGAAAACATAGCCAAATGATAAGGTTAATTTCATTCATTTCCCATGCGGGTGAAACTTAGTACCAAGCCGGTTAAACACAAGAAGAGTAATTACCTTGAAGATGACACAAACCTCTGCTATGGATGAAGATAACACCAAACCTACACGAGGTAAATAAAAGGACAAAAAAATAAAAAAATGACCAGACCTTGGATCTGGTCCCACCGGGCGTGCCAAATGTTGATCCGGAAAACTTGTTCTCGCGCGGGTGAACACCGAGACTGCAAGCCACCAACAACTCAATGATAGAGGGCTTAGGACCTCAGATGCAGATATGGATTCTGGATATGGGCGCAGAGAAAATAGATCTGTGAGAAAGAAAATGGATATGTAAGATGGAAACAGATAAGATTAGATAACGATATACGGGGCTTGACAAAGTAGATCCGAGAAGCGTTAACTTCCTCGGTGGTTGTCGACCCCGTGTTCACAAGAAAATAATGAATATCCAACGATAAGATGACATGCTAAAACTACAGAGATTTGCAATATGTTGAATAGACAATATAAATATGATACCAAGCCAGTGTTTCGATATAACAACAAATTGATCATTAGACTGACAATATGAGACCGATAGAGCTTCACCTCCAAACACTCCACAATATGATTCAAAGCTTCACAAACAATTTTAGCAAAGTATTATGAATTTTAAGCTAAATTTCAAGAATTTTCTACCTCTTTCCTTTTTAGAGGGGAAGAAAGAGTTCTATTTATAACTTGAATTGGGATTAAAATAAAGGATTAACAAATAATTATAATTTGTAAAATAAATCCTGATTAAGAGGATATGATGAAGAGTTGATTTGATGGTGGGGTTCATGATGTGAGAAAAGGAAAAGGTGTGATGTGTAGTGGGGACATGGTTAGGTGTAATAGTGAAGTCATGTGCTCACTTTTAGATTTGTTGTAGCTAGATAGTGGGTAGTAGCTAGATAGAATGCAAATGTATGGATGAAATAAAATGAACTTCCCCTTTTTATGCAGTGTGTATGTGCAGTAATAATCCCAAGATGCAGTCCCTTTGATATGTAGATAGATATCCCCTGATAGAAATTTCCCACCCTTATAATGGTATGTATGTTGTGTTTATATAGGGATCTCTTGCTTGAATTTCAACACTAATTTCTCGACATGCCAACTAGTACCTGGGATATGAGTGGAAAAAATGAAAAGACCGACCTCAAATGTCAAAAATAAGATAAATAATTAAGCATGCATGGGTACCAAGGATGGACATGAGTGTCTCGGGTGCTTAGTGCCCGATCCTGCGCTAGTATCCAGAGACAATTGGCGGCAGATGTGTGAAGATTGAGAAACAAGGCTCCTTGTGACTTGACTAGAAATATGTGTATGAGTGAAAAGTGTAAAAAGATAAAAGCAATCGAAACAAATGACACAAGCATATGCACTAGGAAGTGTGTCATTAGTGAATACTTTTCTCACTCAAGATCCATATATAAAAACAACATACCTAGCAAAATAATAATAGTAGTAAGTGCATGATTTTGTGTCTACATCTATAGATAATAGTTTTCCTTCATGCAATTTGAGTGTATGGCATAGTTGATCAAAGGAGGAGAGGTCTAAAAATGACACTCTCCGAAGTGGAGGTAAGAGAATTTGAATCAATAGATATTGTAATTCGTAATCAACTAGTACAATAGTCATCTTAAAGAAGGTTGTTCTTATAGTGTAAAACATAGTCTACAAGATGTTCATTGGATCCTTGTTTGATTTGAGCTAATTGTGCATAGTATATTTTAGTACCGATATTGATAGAAATTTTTAAGGAAAACATTGGCTAAATATGTGGAAGAGGTCATTGAGCGAATAGGTAGATCATAGAATCAACGCATATCATAATCTTATAAAATTCTAGGAAATAATTTAGTTGGTAATGTAAAGTCATAAACATAGTCAAGACACGCCACATGAAAAGATCAAAGATGCTCCTAAGGGTCACCATGCCCTTTAAAGTTGGGAAGATTGGGTGCAATGAAGTTAGGAGGAAGTGAATAAGAGGATATGACGGTGCAAAAGGGCTATGAAGGAGTAGTGAGGAATCTAGAGGTAGAGAAGAATGTGAAGTAGCCTATTGTAATTGGTGGATTTAGATTTATATATCCTAGCATAAAGAAGCTAGGCCATGAGTTCCCGAGAGGAACCATGTCATGCATATGAATTATTAGGAGGAATGAGAGGAGCGGTAGTTGTAGCAATAAATATAAGAATGGTGGAGGGTGGGGTGGAGGCCATGATAGTTGAGGAGGAACCTACGAGAGGGATAAAAGAAACATCTCGAGAGTGTTTAGCAATGATTAAAGCATTTAGAACATGTATTATAAACATAATATTGGTGCATAAAGCTTGATGAAAATTATTGAGTTTGTCTAGTTGCTTTTTATCAACATTAGTGTCTTCATCATATGATTGTTCAACGTCGAAGTTTCAATGTTGTTGAGAGGTATGTTGTTGGAGTTAAGAAAGGGATTAAAATATTCATCCATTGATTTAGAGAACTTATGGACAAATGGAGGAAGCTCAATGTGTTCAAGGGGACCAAAACGACCACTACTGGGTGACGAGCATAAAAAGAAGACCTTGAAGGAAGGTAGGGTTCGAGCGAGTGGGTTCACTAAATGATTTAATATAAATTGAATTAAATCTATATTTCAAAGTAAATATTTTAATAAATGATATAAAAATGATAATATACAACAAATGGAAAAGAAACAAGCAAGAAATAATATGAAACTCAAAGCAAGAAAAGGATATATGATAACTTAGCTGATTTTTCACAATTTGGAGATGATTTGGGCGAGTGAATTGTTGAAAAAAACTTTAAAAAGTGTCATCAAGGTTCATTGGAGGCTCAAAACTCGAGGTATGTGTAGGATAGGAGCACCCACAGGAGGACAAGAGCGCCCATGTGCTAGTGACTAAACTGGTTGCTAGTGTGTAGTCAGGTGTTCAGGTTCTATCCTTTTTTGTGCAGGAGGAGCTTCACTATTGGTCTCTGGTTGTTGCTATGATTTCTCTCCTAGATCATCAATTGTACCTGTAACTTATAAAACAATTGTCTACATGCACATGTCCACAAACCACATCAAATCTAATAAAAATATGCAAAATGTGGAGTTAGATTGACCCTCGATGGTCACCCAAAGAGTGAACTTAGTACCGAGCGCTACACTACATTTCAAAATCCATGTAGTTATGTATGAATGTGTGTGATGATGCTCTAGGTTTCCCTTGTGCAAGTTGCTTATGACATGGGCTAGATCTAGAATGATCCAAGTATTCACATGTGTGATATGGAATAGAATGAAATTTCTCTCTTATGTTGTGTATGTAGAGTGATGAATCCCTTTTCCATTGAGTGAGTGTGCTAAATGGATGCTTTGTAATGTTCTTTTTCCTTTGGATGCAAGCTTTGGTGATAGTAGAAAATGATAGTGCTTGACCGTGATTTTGGAGAAGTAACTAAGTATATATATGATTCCCTTGTTTGAATTTCTTAATTGACAACCGAAAGACCAACGTAAAAGTTTAAAAGATGTCTGAGAAGTAAAAGAGACCCAAAATAGTGAGAAAAGTATATAAAGGGCCAAGAGTGCCTAAAAGGGGCATGAGCGACTCGTTCTTTAGTGTCTAAGGCCATAAAAGATAAATAAGTTAAGTTCTAGTAGGGCTATAAGGTCTATAAGACCAAACAGAAAGCGGGAGATAAAGTAAAGAGGCCAAAAGGAGTTGTCAACCACTAGTTTTCTTTCTTAGGAATCATGTATACATTAGTATGCTTTAGGACCTAAAAATGTACCCAAGTGCGTGATTTTGTGTCTACAAAAACATGGTTGGTAAAAATGGAAGTGTTGAGGTAGTAAGAAAAGATAAGTGAAAATGACTTCACCCGTACAAGTAGTGTGTGCAATGCATTTTTCTAAAGCACATCTTTACAAAAGATTGTGAATCTCTTTTCCGTGTATGTAGATACAATATGAGGGTGCATGATAAAGTTTTACTTTCTCCAACAATTTCCATCTATGGATGGTGGTGTAGAGGATCCCGACATCACTTTAAATAAGTTTGACCATTTAATGTTCCCCCTTAATATTGACTCCGAACCTCATTATTTAGTCTATAATATGGATATCATACAAGTTTTCTAGCTGTTGGTGCAACATAAGGTTAATAATGAAGTTTTCCCAATGTTTTTGGTGAAAACTGCAGATGTTACCCAGCTCTTATGGCGCAACACAAGGTTAATAATGAAGTAGTGGAAACGTGGATGGCTATTGAATCGATTGTTGTGGTACCATAACAAGTATTAAGCATATTTGTGCATGTGAACCTATTTCATGTGTGGTTGGTATAACAATGAAAGCCTCATATGAAACAATGATGGGAAAGATATGAAAAATTAGTCCTTTGTATTTGTTGACTAGAGATGAACAAATATATGGCCAATTAAGAGCATGTGGTGGAGTTTGAAATTGGACCTAAAGTAAAATTTTAATTTGGGTGACCTTTGTAGTTGTTAGAGGGAGGGATGACACAAAAGATGATGGTTATCGTTGATGTACATTTAGTTGGGCACATGGTGTTTAGCGTGTTTCAGTTCCTAGATAGTGATGTTAGAGATATTATAAACAAAACGAGGTAGAGAAGTAGAGATGCATCAAATTCTAGGTCAACATCTCTATAATAAGGGTTCATGAGTTATTTTGAATTGAAATTCTACTAATGAAGCACTTGAAGCCCTTTTTTTGCAGATATTGTATATAATAAAAAAGAAAAATAATGGAAGAAAACAAGCAAATAATGCAGACTAGATCTTCCTTCATGGTCCCTTGCAATCTCAAGTGAGATGGTTGAAATATGGAGTGAAGTACCACCCATGTTATATCTATTTTAATGGATTGTTCGTGGATGCTCCAGAATTGGCTCTAAATGGAAGTATATTGTGTTACAAGCAATAGATGAATGGTGTGCTTTGATGGTTAAGTGGGCAGCCTAATGATGTATGAATTCGAGTGGCAATTGGACAAAGTAATGTTGCAAATGCCTTAAGCTTCCAAGAGATGATTTGTGAAGAGATGAGCCTCTTATTTATAGTTGAAGGAGAGGCCATGGATTATGGATCAAGCTTTGAATAAGTTGTAAGTTAATGAATGCATTTTCTTGATTTAGCATGTTGATTTGGTCTGTGTAGTTGGTTGAGTTTGAATAAGAATTTAAGAGGCTTTATTTCAAATTGGTTGGCTCTTGATTTTATTCCAAAGTTGGTTGTACGTGAATATTTAGCTTCCTCTTTTGTAGGGTTCTAGAACTTGAGTGAGTGAGCTAGTGAAGTGGATTTGAGTGGATGACAAGTTTTTATTTTATTTAAATAGTTAATCAAATTAGCTAAGAAGTGTAGTGTTAGACCATGTCTCATTGATTTTTTCATTAATGTCATATAACATTGATGGCAAAGAGTGTTGGTGAGGTGTAAATCATTCAAGGGCATGAAGTTTGATTGGTAGTGCCCTTCTTAAATGGTGTGTTTGAAGTGGCATGGTGTGATGTCTTGAGGTGTCATGGTGTATACACAAGGTCTTGGTGCATGCTTGGTGCATTGGAAAACAACTAGGTGTTTGGTGTGAACTCCAAAGGTGTCCCACAAGTTCGAAGAGGCATCTCAAAGTTTTACAAGTGCCTTTATGATGAATAATATGACAAATTAGATGAACCATGGGTTAAAACAAGCTCAATTAGGCATAGTTCTAAGATCTAGTACAAGCATGGCTTGGTGAATGAAGCAAAGAAAGCTAAGATAGGTCATTACAAGCAAGAGGAGTGTGTTGTGACATTATAGAGAGGTTGTGGGAGGTGATACAAGTCAAGATTCAGCTGGTAGAGGCATGTTCAAGACATGTTCTCAAGGACAAACCATGTAAACATGTACAAGTCATGGTGGTCAAGAAGATGCAAACCTATTTATGAGAAAGTGAGCATTTGGGAAGTTAGTAGAGGTTGTCCTAGTGTTGTGGGAAAAATTTTGGGGTAGTATGAAGAATATTTTTCAAGTTATGAGGTTTTAGGCTCTATCGAGCTCTCAAAATGACCATTTCCATCTCGAGGGTCAAGTTTGAAGTGCTCACTTGTATGTTAAATCATGGGGACCTGAGTCATTCATCAAAGTTGGGGCATGGAGTCAAGAACATTTTGTAATTGGAATGAGGTAAAATGATGTCCTATACTTTATGAACGATCCTTAAGAAGTTAAGTTGGTCTAAACCCTCCCAAAACCCTCATTCTGAAGTGATAGACAAAATATGAAGTTTTTGGTCTTCAAACTGCATGGGAATGCTAAAGTGATGATTTGGGCTTGTAAAGGACTCCTTATAGTTAGTTTTTACATTAGCGGCATGTTCTAGGTCAGCCGATAAGGTATAATTTTATCTTAGTTTTGAAATAATTTGATATTACAGTCATGCATAACAAGTTTCATGGTGAAATCCCAACTATGGGAGTAAGATTGGGAGGTGCCCCAAGTGTTCATGAGAAGTTTTAGGTAGGTTATTTGCACAATTTTGGTGAAACAAGTCACCCAATATGACCTACTACTTAATGCCTATAGAGACAAAACTAGTCATGATGGTTTGAAAGAGTCTTGATGTGAAGGCATGGTGTAGAACTGAAATATGAGCATGAATGGTTGATAGAAGTCCAACATGACATGTTTGAGCCCAAAACTTGATCAGGTGGAGTTTTTTTGGGTCTAAGCTCCAATGGTGTAAAATACCTCATTATGACTGTCAAGTAGGTTTGAGAAACAACAATGCAAGTGTGAAGTTCTCCACATAACCCACATAGGCGAGTTCTTGAAGTTTGAGTTGAGGTCTTTTGTGAATTGTTTCATGCAATGGTTTGGCATGAAAGTGAAGTTTGGAGTGATGGAAGCTAACTAGGCCAAGACTGATTTTTATGACTTGTTGGGCCCCTAAAGTAACTAAGTACCTAATGCGCGAAGCCTTGTGGCACATGGAAGCAAGGAGCGAAAGCACATGCGAAGTCATTCTTAGAGAGGCATGAAGGCTCGCACAGGAAGGATGGATTCAGAATTAGTGAGTTTTGGACAACAGAAAAGACACACATAGGGAGAAAATAGAAAAGTGACCAGATACAAATGTGGATAAGCCATGGAGACTTGTGGCTCAAGGAAAGGATATTCTAGGGCATCAATCTTGTTATCATGAATGGATAAGGAGTCGAGGTTGTTAAGGATTAGCTGGCACATGCATGATAAAGGAACTCGATTGAGGGAAATGCATGGCGACATCTGACATATTCCTGGGTAGTGGTAGAGAAATCATAAATCGATTCCTTCAAGCTTTTGTAGGTAATAATGATGAATGGTTAAGAGGGATGGTTGATGATTGTTCTAGAAGAATGGATGGTTTTCACAAAGGAGAAGGAGAGATAAGGAAGGATTGATGTAGAAGTAAGAAATGATATGGAGTGAGAGATATAACAATATTGTGTAATGTGTAATGGTGAGCTTTGTGATGTAAAGAAAGCTCTACTAGTATGAACATTTCCATGAATGGGACTCTTTTGATGTAATCTTGGCTACCATAATTTGGCTAATAAATATAATGAAGTGATTCTGAAAACCCATGTGATGGATCTTGATATGTGCATTTTACTTATGTTCATATACGTGTTATGGGTTTTCTTGATGTTATTTCATGGTTGATTTTACTTTCATTGAGTTGATCATGTTGTTCTATTCTCGGGTGCATTAGGATAGGAGTTAATGCTTACATCTTAAATTCCATGAATGGATGCACTTATTTTCTGGTTATATTACATCCTCATGTTAAGAAAGAAAATTCTCATGAAGCTCACATAAAGGAAGGGCTCGGTGCCTATGCGTGCCTTGGGTGAGCTTCTAGGCTAAATTGGATGATATGACAACGTGTTTAGGAATGGTTGTTGAGGCAAGCAGTCATTAGAGACTATTTTGGTTCCATTTCTAGGACCTCTTTTCGAAGATGTTGTGAGAATGGTACATGATGACAGAGCACTTGACATTGGACAATGTCAAAGCATGGTTTAAAATCATAGAGGATGAGTTTTCTTAGAGATTTAATAATGGACCTAAGTTTGATGCACGTAAATGGGTAGAAGAGCATCTATATCATGAGCTATATGAGACCTTCTTTTGTTTCTTTCCAGTGGAGTTGTATGAATGGCTTTCAACATATGTGTCTAGGTCAAGTTGGTACTATAGACCTCGTGTATGGACCCAAGATGAGTATCGAAGCTACATGATGCCAATTTGACCTGGACCCGTGTTGTTGACCACTGGTGGAAAAGAGTGTTGACTAGTTATACCCTGGAATATGTCATTTCTACGTATTCTTGTCTAGAGGTTGTTGAGTTTGAGTTCTTGAGGGAGCCTAGAGGATCATTTTTACGTGTTATCCCCTTATCCATCAAGATCCTAGTCATTACTTTAAGTTTGGAAGCTTTTCCCATGGTGACTAAACTTCCTCTGAGCATTGGGTGAGGAAGCTAGAGTGGAGAAAGATGGCGGACCTTGCATGGCTGAAACAGAGGGAAGAGAGATGGCTCAAGTACAATGAAGCTTGTGAAAGGGAGTTAGGTAGACAACACAAAGTTACAGGAGTGATGGAACTATGGAGGCAGACGTTGTGGGAAGGAATTGAGGTTCACACAGAAGATGTGGAACTTGAGCAGTCTATGCTACCCCATCTTGGAAAGCACGAGAGAGAAACCCCTTCAACTTTTGATGAGAGCACGTCACTTGGAGGAAAAAGAGCCATCAATGTGCATCTGAATCCACCTGGTGACCAACCCTTGGTGCTTAGTTTTCCAAATCTAGAGATAAGTATTACTAACCCAGTTGGTATTGGTGGAGGTAACCGATCAACACCTAGGAGGTATAACTTTTCATTTGGCACATCTATGGCTGCATAATCATTTCTTGTGTTTGGAGGTATATTGTCTGGAATGACATTTGGGAAAAGTATGGGTACACAAAGTTTGGGTATCACATCTAGAAGTGGCGTGGGGCACACATCTGGTAGTAATGCAATATCACAAACTGTTGATGCACAATTTAGTGTGATAGTGGGGACATAAGGCGTGACCACTTTAGGACCCTTGACAACTATGGGAGGTGGATTTGGTGGGTCAGGTGGAGTAGGAGCTAGTAGACCTAGTGGACTGGTGAATCTAGAGGATTTGGTGGGTCAAGAGGAATAGACACTTGGTGGATCTAGTGGATTTGGTGGTGGAGGAAACACCAAAGGGAATCAAGGTTCTGGATCAGGTGGGTAAGGGCCTCAACTACCTCAACAAGTATTTTTGAAATGTCTTTACATTTACCATATTACAAAGGCATTGAGGATGCTAGAGGACATGTACACAAATGTGAGCTGTAATGATGCGCGAAGGGATCACTACCCCAATGGAAGGCAAGTCAGTTTGTAACAATGTTGTAAGGGCGTGCACATAGTTGGTACTAGAAGTATGACCCCACCAAATAGTAGTAGATTATATCGTGTTGTGTAATTCCTTCTTAGTTAAATTCCATATTCCCGAGTTTGAATAGAAGAGCATTAATGCACTGAAGGATATTTAACAAGGTATGGCGAGAGAGTGTGCGGATTATAATGCATGTTTTTAAAATTCTCTTATAGAAAATGTATTATGATATTCATCCTTCTCAGCATGCTCAATGGTTCATTGGAGGACTAATAAGGTCCTTTAGGAAAGCACTTTCACGTAAGCCTTTCATAGACCCCCGTGTGAGGCCTTAGAGGCTGCCTGCTGCGTGATAAGGATGTGGGAAGCGTGGATACCGGTGTTAGTCCTTTTCTTGAAGCTCAGATTGCTGCCATAAAAAGAAACTAGAGAATCTGTCTACGAACTCAACACATGAGACTCGCAGTGGCCTATGGCGCATAGATTGTGGGGTAGAGAGGCATACAAAAGACAATTGTCCTTGGATATTGGTACACACGATAACTATAGGCTGATATTTTCCATGGGGATAATGATGCAAGTAGGTGTCTACTACTACAATGCGCGATCCGTAAGAATGTGTCTTGCTATTGCAAGATTTGCACCTCTACTACTCATGACATAAAGGATTGTAGATTGATTAATTCGATATATGATGACATTGATATTAGTGTGCACCGACCATATGTTACAAACAATTCCAAGGACGATGGTCATCACTATGAAGAGAACCCTGATAGAGGAGCTCATTGGCAAGGATTTCTTGGAGGATTTAGAGGCCGTCACAATCATGGAGGTGGAAGAAGGGAATTTCCTCGCAGGACTGTTATAAATGTGGGTCCATAGAACATTACACACGATCGAGGGATCATTTTCAAAATTTCCCTAAACATCCCTAAATGATGTCGAGTGTAGAAGATCATCTCGAGATATTTCCAATGACTATGAGAATGCGACAAAGACATCGGAGCTCTAGATATGTCCTTCAAAGTTCATCGAAGAGGAAAGTAAACTAGTCAGAACTTGTCAATATTGGACCAATCGCACTTGATGACACGTGGTGAAAAGGAAAAGGGAGTTGTTTGTTGGTTATCGATCTCCGGTCTTTGATGGTCGTAAAATATTGCTCATTGGCAAGAGTTTATGGTATTATCGCCATGGGGGTCCATTCCACCACGAATCAAATAGATTGATTTGCCTATCGGGAGACAACAAGTGGACTACATGATGACTGAGTTAATTATTTTCTATACCCCATGGTATGGGTCGAATTTATATTTACTTGGTAAGTCCACTACATACTAATTTCCTATGCCACGCATATGTATATGTCAACCAGGTATATTAATGTTCATACATTAGTATTAAACCGCCAAACCCAATGCATAAGATATGACCATGTAGTGGTAAGTGGTGGAAGTGACCACGTGGAAGGTGATGAAGTGGTTGTTAGGGGGCTTAAAGCCATGTGTGGTATTAATCCATGTTGAGATGGGGGCGGTTATGCCTCTAATGGTCCATTGACCACTATACATTTGCGTGGGAAAAGGCTTTAAAGCCTCAAACAAATTACATCCCACCAAATATGGGATTTAATCCCATTTCAACAAATGCATCCGCCAATTTGGAAATTTTATCCTAATTTCTATGTACGGCTAAGGTTTAAAAATAGCCTTAGGATAAATTATATTGCATTTTTTAAGGGCCCTATTTTTTGTATAAATAGGGAACCCATTTGCATTGTAAACACAACCCAATCTTATTATTTGTTAAGCTTATGGTGGTGACACACATTAGTCCAAGAAGCTTATTATTTTTTAAGCTTATTTGTGAGATGTGTCAACAAATATTGTCTATTGGCCTATTATTTTAGGCAAAAAGTAGTGAAATATTTGTAATTGGGAGTAAATTATAAACTACCTAATATGCCCATTGAGCCACACCAATTACTTGCAAATCCTAGATTGTCACACGAGTGCTAGCGTCACATTGATAAGCGTCAAGAAGGCCGATCAAAGTCGAAGGAAATTATGCATCGGGAAGGTGAAGAACAATTCGACTATCATCGTAAGTTTCAAAGAACTCGTGTACCACCCAGGCAAGTAAAATTCCATTAGGTTTTCTTGTGAAAGTACTATTGTAACTTACAAATTTGACTAGTGGAATGGTTCGATAAGAACCCAAAGATGTAGGCAATTGTTGCTTGACTCCGTAATCAATGCGGTGTGTAATTGTCTTTAATGTCTTGCATTTATTTTAAATTGATTACTTAAAAGGAGAAAATTGTCGATGGAAAAACCACTGAAGCCTAAAAGGGTCCTATGTCAAAATCTTCTATCGGTAGTAATAATCGATTATTTTCGGATCTGACCCTCCATTTATGCGAATGCCCTGACCTACTACAATGCTCTTGGTGTGGAAAGAAGCACAAGTATGAGGAATGCCCAGATTTATTTGAGCACATAAAACAACAAAAGTGGAAGGATAAAGGTGCGAAATGGTAAATGTGAAGAAGGCCGACTCATAATGGATGCCAAGGGTGGCGCGTGAGTTAGAGTTAGAACCTATTTTGGTGACAACGTGAGCTAAGGTTGCACACGCCATTTTACCAAATTAGAGACCATTGGTCACAAGAGAAGAGGTGGTGCACGGGAAGTATCCGGATCTTGCTCATCAAAAAGAGGTTTATCAGAGACCATGGATGTGATTTGAAGCCTACAAGGAGAGATCCAGTGCCTAAAGGAGTAGTCACAATAGTTAGAGCAAAGGAAATGCTTTGAGGCTCCATAGAAGGATTTGGATGAAGTCAAGGAATTATGTGAAATGTTGAGGCAAGAGAATATCATCCCTTTTACTAGGGAATGGTTATGGGAGAAAGTATCACATGCCATAGGAGAGTGCGAGTGACAAATCTTACACGCTAACCTTCCCCCTCACACCATTGATTATGATAAGGAGATTACCTTGAATGCAGTAGTCGATGGATGGCTCCTAAGAAATATTCTGATAGACATGGGTGTAGAGGTTAATGTTCTCACCCTAGATGCATGGCATCAAATGGGAAGGCCCCCATTACAACCATCCTCAAATGTGCTATATATGGATAACAAGACAAAGGTGATGCCCATTGGTGTCTTGAAGGATGTTGCTATCACTATCCAAGGGGCATAAATTCACTTGGAGACTTTGAAGTCTTGGTGCTAGTTGAGGTGGACAACTTTCCAGCATTACTTGGGTGCCCTGGTGCTATAAGAATAATGTGGACCTAAGGTTTAATAAGGGATACATAAGTTTTGAGAACAAGGAAGAATGGGTTATCATCCCCTTGACCGATGGGAAGTCAACACCCTATACTTGAGCCCTTGGGAGAAGAAGCCCTCAAAAAATCTATGTGCATGTGCTATCAGGGACCCTAGGTGATACACCCTATGGAAGGAGTTATTTAGTGGGAAGACACTCAATCTATGAGTGATACCACTAGTGTAGCATGTGACAATTGGGTACACGAGACATATGAGTTAATTGGGTGACAATTGTGAGGCTCTATTACAAGGGTGATGAAGGCGCACTGCTTAGGTAGGCATTTGAGAGGAAAGTAGTTGCCAAGCTACACTAGGGAAGGAAACCTTGATGTTTTCCTGTGAGCCATGGAAGCCCAGTGGAGATGCGAGATCGAAAGGTGAAGCATGCTTATCTACACATTTGTGGGACCATAACATGATGGTGGGTGACACACTAAGATGATAATCTTCTAGAATGGTGTGAGGTGAGGAACACACTCTCTATTAGATTCTTCCAGAGTAATGCACCTACTAAAATTTGTGGCTATGATGGAGGGGCACCCACCTCAGAACATGTTCAAGAATGTGAGAGAATGTGGATGGGAGGTGCAAAAGATTTACCCCCTTCCTCTGGGTGCACAATTTTTATTCCACACTACAGGGCTTGTGCACACATGGTACATTCATTCAAATTATGCCATTAGATAGGGAACTGGTGGGAGTTAACAGATGACTTGATTCAAACCTTTGAATATCAAAGTACTAAGCCATTGGTGAATGAGGTGTTGTAGGTTGTTAAGCACCTAACTATGGGAGACAGTGCCATGGCTGAGGATAGAATTTTGGAATTATTGGGAGAACCTATTTGGAGGCACGTTTTGATGTGGAGGAACTAGAGGAACTACAAGCTTGAGCGCGCTCCTACATGGAGAAAGAGAAGGGAAAGTTGGTCTATGTGATAGATGGTGAGGAAGTGGAGAACTTGGATGTTAACCATACTATGGGTACACAGAGTAATGGATAGTGTTGATGAGCAAGCGTGCACCTACCATGAACCTCTCAAAATGAAGAAGGTTAACATTGGCTCAGATATGGAACCTAAGGAGGCTACTATCGGGATTACTTGGTTAGAAAAGGAGGTTTCAAAGATCATTGATCTATTGTGTGAGTTTTAGGATTTATTTCCATGGGGTACCATGAGCTTAAGGGAGTTCACCACTCTTTAGGGGAGATGTGGATCAAACTAAAGGAGGAGTGTGCCTGATTCGAAAGAGACCTTACCGAATGAATCCAAATCTACGCATCCGGTCAAGGAAGAGATAGACAAAGATGATCACTTTAGGTATCATTGAAGTTGTTGAGGAATCAAAATGGATAAGCCCAATGGTCATTAGCATTAAAAATGATGGGAGGATAAGGATCTGTGTTGATTACAGGATTTGAATGTGGTATGTGTCATTGATCCCTTTCCAACCCCTTTCACCAGGAGATCCTGGAAGGAGTAGCCGGGCATGAGATCTATTCATTCATGGATGGCTTCTCAGGATATCATCAAGTTAGGATTGCAAAGGAGGACCAAGAAAAGACAAATTTTTCCACTAAATGGGGAAGTTTTTTCCTACACGGTCATGCCTTTTGGATTGAAGAATGCACTCTTTGTGTTTTTCACACATTGTGGTGCAGGCATTTCAAGACTTCATCCATAAGTTTCTTCAAGTCTACCTTGATGATTAGATAATGTATGGACTAGTGAAGGACCATTGCGAAAATCTATGGTTGATGTTTGAGATGTGCGATAGTTGTGCATATCCCTCAATATCAAGAAATGTCTCTTCATTTACTCCATTTGGAACCTTGTTGGGGCATATCATATGTAAGGAAGGCTTGTTGGTGGATCCTACCAAAGTTTCCGTTATTATAGGATTGGAAGAACCCATCAGCCAGAGCACAAGTGCATGGATTCCTTGGGCATACGAGGTACTACCAAAATTTTATTAGGGGTATGCCAAAATCACCATACCACTGGAGGGATTGTTGAAGCATGGATGTACATTCCATTGGGGAGAGGCAAATAGATGACATTTGACACATTGAATAATAGGCTTATCACTACGCCCATATTATGCTTTCCTTCCTAGGGATAAGCCTTTCCATGTGCATGTTGATGCCTCGGGATGGCCATTAGAGTAGTGTTAGCACAACCTGGTGAAGGGACTGTTGATCACCCTCTTTTTTTGCAAGTAGGAAGTTGACACCAGTAGAGAGAGAAACTATACTACTACTGAGCGCGAGGCATTATCAATGATCTACGTGCTTTGCACAAAAATTTAGGTAGTATCTATTGGAAACACCCTTTATATTCTACACAAACCACATGGCATTGAAGTACTTGGTAAACAAATCCCATTTTACAAGGGTGCATATGCAGATGGGTCCTATTATTTCAAGAATTTGAGTTTACGGTTGTTGTAAAACCAGGTAAGAGTAACTTGGGACTTGACCATTTATCAAGAATTGACTCGGGGAGGATGCAAAAAGCATTGAGGATATAATGTCTAGATGCACAACTATTTAGGTTGATGTGACACACCCTCCCTCTAAATTAGAGGATATTGTTGTGTTTCTCAAAATAGGTATGGCACTAGAGGAAATGAAGACTTTGGAAAGAAAATAGTTGGCTATACGCATGCCCTACATATTAATTGGTGGAGATTTATACAAATTAGGTCATGATGAGATTTATGCACGGTGCATGTTAGAACATGAGTGCATTGTAATCATGGAGGAAGCACATGGTGGGATTGTAGGAGGACACTATGTAGGAATGCCACCACGCGGAAGATTCTACTAGCAGGGATTTGGTGGGAAAGCATCTACTAGGATTGTATTGAGTTTTGTAAGGCTGTGACCATTTCCAACACCTTGGAAAACCAGGAAGAAGAGATGAAATTCCCTTGAGACCGATAGCTAGCGCAAACCATTTGAGAAGTGGGTGATTGATTTTGTAGGACCAATTTCACCTACCACGAAGGACTAGTTCACGCTATATCATTACTTGCACTGATTACTTAACAAGGTGGGTGGAGGCAATGCCTACGAAGGATTACACAATGACCACAACAATAGAAAGATTCATGTGGGAAAACATAATCAATAAGTATGGGTGTCCTTTAAGCTTGACTAGTGATAGAGGCACACACTTTTTGAATGAGATGGTCAGATTTTGTTAGCAGAGTTCATGGTGGCCCATCACAAGACCACCCCTTATCACCCTCAAGCTAATGGAACCACTTGAGGCATTTAACAAGATATTGAGTCACACGCTTGACCAAAATTTGTGATGTGGGGAGACAAGATTGGGATGAAAAGTCTCATCCATACTATGGGCATATAGGAAAACCTACAAGAGATTGAACAAGGCCACACCATTTCAATTGGTGTTTGGCGTGGAAGTTGTTTTACTAGTAGAATTTATGCTACCATCTCTATGAATAGTGCATGTATGGAGGATTAGTGACAAAAAAGCACTACAAGAGCACATGGAGAAGTTAATGTAGTTGGATGAAAGGTGATCACTTGCTAGGTGGAGTCAAAAGACTGAGAAGGCATGTGAAAAAAAATCATGGCATGATCGTCATCATATAAAAAAAAAATAGTTCAGGTTGGGTAGATGGTCTTGCTTTATGACTCTAAATTTCTACGCCACCCTGGGAAACTAAAAGTCCATTGGTTAGGACCATACATCATCTCATACATCCTTGATTCTAGGCACATGCCAGTTACAAGCACTTGATGGGATGAGGTTACTTAGGTTACTTCAATGGGAGTAGGTTGAAGCCCTACTATAAATAAGGCTTATGTAGTAAAAAATAAGGTAATATTGCCAATTAGATTAGATTTCCTTCTAGTACTTTTTTCTTTTGGTTGTTTCCTTTGTCATCATTTTTGGTTTGGTTTTGCATGTTTGGTGCATGGTAGCTAATTACATTGTAAGAGGTTCTATGCGCAGGGGACCACATACATTTTTGTGTGAGGTGAAGTAGCAGATATATTGAACATGGTTGACAACAAAATTCTTCGACAAGTGGACTATTGGGAAAAATTAACATGAAGACAGAAGAATGAAAAATGATGGGCTAAGGTGCATAAATTCATGTGGTTATGAAGGTGGGTTGAGAGAAGTCTAAAGACCACAAGAAGGGAAGGATCACATGGTATAACATAAGGTAGGAAACACCATGGGGAACTACTTAGTAGACAACACAAGAGGTTATGTACTTTGGCATGGTGACACACGAAGGAGGTATGTGGTAGTTTAGTGGTATTGGAGCACCAAAGGTTATAGTTGCAAAGTGTGAGGGGAAGTCATGAAGTTGATTTAAGTGAAATAAAGTGATTTATCAAAAAAAAGACATTAGGACACGTGGTCGGAGGAACTCTAAGGCATCGATAAAGTATAAATAAGAGGTAAGAATAGTCATTTTGACTACTTTTCTTTAAGAGAATTGATTTTGTGCTCCCAGCTTGAAGTGCGATGAGGGTTTTATGAAGAAGAATGAATGCACGAAAGCACTATCACAAACCAGTGGACTTGTGCAAGTTGTAGTGTAATCTTGTGGCATAACAAGGAGGGGAGAAGACAACAGAGAAGGAAGGAGGTTGTGTGAAAGAGAAGCGGGGAAGTTTGTTGAGTTAGGGTAGAAAAAAGGGGATCAATGCACCTAGGGCACGAGGGAAAGAAGGAGGAAGATGGCACCAAAGAAGGCTCGAAAAAAGAGACCGGTGGTGGAAAAGGAGGATCCCATGGAAATTTACTCAAAAATGCAGTACCCTCCTGGAGTTATCAAGGAGAAAAGTGGAGCTCAAAGCTATACAAATGCAAGATCAATGAATACAACCACATAAACATCCGATAATGAAAATATGATGCGGGTGGACCTAGTATCGACACTCCAATGGTGGATGAGCTCGAAACCCTAAGGTTGATGACTCGGTGCAATAGAGAGTTGTAAAAGACTAGAGTTTTGCAGCTATGGGAGCTTCCTTTCTTTTCCAAACCCACCCCACTTGTTTAGGTGGTTAATGTCACGGGTGCATGAAGACTTCTTCTACTTTGTGGGAAGAAGAATGAGGATCACATGCCATTTGATTCAGATGGTTATAGGCCTGTGGAACACTGGAGAGGATATGACACTTGATTTATGTGCCACTGCCAAGATTGAGGAGTTGGCAAAGAAATTAAACTACGAGAAGGGAGGTAGGGCACATGTAATTGCAGATCTTCTAGACCCAGCGTTAAGATTCACCTCCCGGCTCATTAGCTACAAATTGGGCATGTCAAAAAGGTGGATGGACATTAACCAGAGGTTCTTATATGTGGCCTACAGGGTGTCCAAGAGGGCACACTACAATTTTTCCCAATTTATTGCAAATGGCATTATCGAAGAGGCACGGGTGTAAAATGAGGTAGGAGTGAAGATCACATGGGGCTCCATCCTGCTATTGATCATGTTCTAGGAGATTGGTGTCCCAGATGGACCAGATGGGAACATTTGGGTTCACCCACCCACACACGCATCCCCTGTAGTCCAATTCATAGTTCACCTACGATGGGACCATCTCGAGTGCTTACAAGGCTCGGATGAACATGTGGTTTGAGTGATTGTGTGAGATTTTTGAGAATGAGTGGTGCATTCCCCATGAGTTACCATAGGTTGTTGGGGACCAGTAAAATTTTCCATTACACAACATTTTTTCTAGAAAAAGTTTATGATGGCCAAGGGAGAGATGGGGCCATGGTGCAAGCTCCCCTTCACTTTCATGGCCAAATATATGAAGTACACCATCAACTGGATCAAGGATGTGAAAAATTTGATTTTTGATGTAGAAAAGGTGGATGTTGATGTCCACATTTGTGCATGCTACATACAAGTATGGCACTCGACCTACCTATATCAAAGTTTTGGAGCCAGACCTTCTGGACTTGCACCCCCAGTCAACATTACCATCAATGGATACATCCATCGGGTGTTCATATAGCTATGCCCCCAAAAACACATGGGGAATTGAGGTGGAGGTTATGGACTCCCCCTTTCCAAAGCCATGGGGAATGCCAATCCCACCCATGAAAGCAATACAAGAAGAAGAAGAAGAAGAAGAAGAAGAAGATGAAGGGAAGTTAGATACTTCTAGGAAGAGGAAGTACTACACATGATGAAATGGTAGCAAGGGCACCAAAACTTTGGTACAGGTGGTGCCAAGGCCTCATTTCTAGGGTGAGGGAGAGAAGGAGGAAGGAAGGAAGAGAGAAGGAGGAGAGAGAGGAAGAGCTTGAAGAAAAGAGACAAAGACACATGACACATCAAGCCCCACAATAGGCTTAGGAAGGAGAGGAAGAAGACCCCACCACTTTCAAGGCAGAATTGGAAGTGGAGGTGAAGGGGAAGAAGGTGAGGTGGAGGCCATGGATGTGGGAAAGGCACGAGAAGAAGGGGAGGAATATTCTATAGGGGTGGAGAAGAGTCCAGTGTGTGAGGCCTCTACACCTCAGACCACCAACCCAAGGGGAGATAAAGGGGACTCCTTTACCATAAAGGAGGATAAGGGATTCACCCCAGGGTGAAGAAATAGAGGACAAAAGCAAAAGCTACAAGGAAGAGGTGGACACCCATGTCCCCACATATGGACTTCATGGATGACCCCATGAAGGTCTGCACGTGAGATTCCAGGCCACCCTCCCACCAGAGAAAACTTTATGGATGGGATTTGATGGATCAAGAAGGGGTGTGCCCAAAACCAGAAAGATGCTTAGTTGAGCATGCACTACCACTCCAAGAGCTTGAGTTTGAGGTCAATGATCATGTGATCGAGACCATTCATTTGAAGAAGAAGGAGGAGAAGTATACAAAGTGGTGGATCCTAACCACCTAATAGATGAGTAGGCATGCAATGCATTGTAGAATATTTCTTTAGAGGTGATCGATGTAGTTTGGATGTAGGGGCCACTACTCGGACCACTAAAAGCAAGATCACTGAGAAAATAGAGAAAAGAAAGGAGAAATAAATAGATAGATTGTGCCAAGGGTTAAGGGGAGAATATGCATGAACAAAGGAGGCATATGACCGAGCTTGGTGCCCTCGTAAAAATCATCCTGGGACAATGTCGACATTGGTGAGCCAAGCCAAGACCGATTACGGGATGAAATGGAGTACCTCGAGGACCTCATAGGGATGTTACTCATTAACATCAAGGATGGTGCGGGCCCCACAACTATAGAGCTTACAAAGGAAAAAGAAGAGAACAAGGTCATCATTGAAGCCCGAGATCACTGAGTTGGAAGACTTGCTCTCCCAACTCAAGGAGGAAAATATATTGGCAGATAGGGGCTTCAATAGTTGTAGAAAATGTGAGCCAATCATCGACATGCATGGTAATAGAGGAAGAGGAAGCCCTCAAATTTTTTAGGAGACCATCCCCACCAACAAGGTGGAGCACATAGTTGGTTGTTAACACCATGACCCAAAAGGAGAAAATCAAGACAAAGTGTGAGAAGCTAGACTTCAGAATCAACGAACTCGAGACTCCATCACTA
Organism: Taxus wallichiana var. yunnanensis; assembly: GCA_018340775.1. Taxonomy (NCBI): domain Eukaryota; kingdom Viridiplantae; phylum Streptophyta; class Pinopsida; order Cupressales; family Taxaceae; genus Taxus; species Taxus wallichiana. The sequence continues at coordinate 450,721,962 of CM031239.1, forward strand.
AATGGATGGATGAGTTTGAGGGTGTCTACATGGAGTTGGGGGTGGATATCAACACACTGCTTGAAGGGGAGGGTGGAAGAAATCATCCCAGACCAGGTGCCAAGTGTCATAGGTGAAGCGCCAGGAAGGCCTTATCAGAATTGAAGGCCTGGGAGAAATTGAAGGATGAGATAGATGTGGAATTCCCAAAACCTCCAATTGGTCATGTAACATTCCCCCATTCCTCAATTATTTATTCATATTCTCTCCCAACCACTATTCTTTATTCTTTGGAGCAATATTTTGGTTGACAATATTTTTTTCAAGAAGTGTGAGGATTTCTGGGGTGGAAACCAATTTAGTGTGGGGTGATGTTGGGCCCCTAAAGTAACTAAGTACCTAAGGCATGAAGCCTTGTGGCATGTGGAAGTAGGGCAAAGGCACACACAAAAGTAATTCTTGGAGAGGTGTGAAGGCTCATGCACCTGGGAAGATGGATTTGGGACTTAGTGAGTTTTGGACAACAAGAAAAGACACGTGTAGGGAGAAAATGAAAAAATGACCAGATACAAATGTGGATAAGCCATGGAGACTTGTGACTCAAGGAAAGGATATTCCAGGGCATCAATATGGTTATCATGAAAGGATAAGGAGTCGAGGTTGTTAAGGATTAGCTGGACATGCATGCTAAAGGCACTCGATTGAGGGAAATGCATGGTGACACATTGGCATATTCTTGGTAGTGGTAGAGAAATCATAAACCGATTCCTTTAGGATTTCATAGGTAATAATGATGAGTGGTTAAGAGGAAGGAGATGATTATTATAGAAGAATGGATGGTTTTCACAGAGAGAGAAGGAGAGATAAGTAAGGATGGATGTAGAAGTAAGAAAGGATAGGGAGTGAGAGATATAGTGATATTGTGTAATGTGTAATGGTGAGCTCTGTGATGTAAAGAAAGCTCTAGTGTGAACATTTCCATGAATGGGACTCTTTTGATGTAATCTTGGCTACCATATTTTGGCTAATAAATATAATGAAGTGATTCTAAAACACTCATGTGATGGATCTTGATCTGTGCATTTTCCTTATGTTCATATGCATGTTATGGGTTTTCTTGATGTTATTTCATGGTTGATTCTACTTTCATTGAGTTGATCATGTTGTTCTATGCTCGGGTGCATTAGGCTAGGAGTTAATGCTTACATCTTAAATTCCATGAATGGATGCACTTATTTTCTAGTTGTATTACATCCTCATGTCATGACTTGCAACACTCCAATTAGGTGATGATGTCTTAGACATATTGAAGAGTCTTCCATCCTATTTACATTGCATGACATGAGCCTACAAAGTTTCTCATGCATCCAAGTTACAATATTTGTTTTGAAGGTCATAGACCTAGTAGAGCATGTTAGTCCTAATGGAGGATTGAAGGTAAAATGACGAGGTGTAAAGCTTGTCAAGGATTTAGATGGTAAGGAGGGAACCTTTATAATGTATAGAAACCCTTTCTAATACTTGTTACACGGTCTATACTATCTAGAAGACAAATAATCATACATTAAAAAGAAGACAAGAAGGTTAAAATTATTACAATTGCAGATGTCATAATGAAAATGGAATATCATCAGTTGTTTTAGAAGTGCAAAGAGTTAAGGAATGTTTTCTAATCCTTCATAGGTGTGAGAAGTGTTATGACAACTCAAGGAAGGATTGTACATGTAATTGACATACATGCAGATGTAATGATTACATTGTGACAGTTTTAGGTGATGTCATCTAAGTCCTTTTGTACGAGTTGAAGAGGTTAGAATTTGAAGGGATCAAAATATGAAGTGTAAGAGGTGTACAAGTGTTTCATCCTTGAATATATGAATTTAAAAATGTACATGAAAAAGTGATTTTAAGACAAAGTTACAAAAGGATGAGAAAATGAGCAAATAGGTGAATCAAGGTGTGTGTAGGAGGATGAACATATAGGAGTTGATTATGAGATCAAAAATTTGATGTTTCAAGAAACTAAGTCAAATGAATGTGATCAAAAACTTGTGAAGACTAAGTGGGTGCTTAGAAAAATAGGGAGTTGTTGCTTCCATGCAAGTAGGAGCTTGCAAAGTTGTCAAGTAGGTGCTTGACTTAATTGTTGGAGTTGGTGCTTCAAGTTGAGTGGGTGCTCAACAAATTGAAATCTTTGTAATCTCTTATGGGAAAATTGTCCACAGTAGTGCATTAATTTTAGTGGATTTTTATTACTTCAAGGGTTTCCCACATTAACTATTATCTTCATGTGTGTTTTCTTGTTATGTGCTAATGTTTAAATGTCATTTTTTCTTCATTGTAAAGGTTGATCAAGATTGAATGGTTTTATAAGGTTTAAACTTGCTTTCAAATTTTGAAGAAACATTGATTCACCCCTCCCCTCTCAGTGCTTGTGTTTTCCAACATGTAGGTGTATGTTTTATGCATGATAAAATTAATTAAATTAATTCTAGTGAGATGTGGGTGAATATTAATTCTTAATGGGATGTGGGAGGATAGTGGTTTAGGATGTGTTCTAGAACTGATTTGGCACATTATGTAGATGATAGGGATGATTAGGAATAGGTATGTATTTTTAGGGTGTCTACATTTTCCACTCTTTAAAGTGTTATTACAAAGTGATAGCATTTTAAATATAGTAGACACATGTAGATAAATGAGGGGATAATAGGGAAGTGTGGTGGACCTTCTTGATTTACCTTGGTGAAGCATTTGGATGCCCCAACGAGTTTGGATCATGCTAAGGTTAAAGGGAATTCCCCATCAAGTGGATGGGTGACGCGAAAAAGTTGTGGACAACAAATTGATAGGAGGAAGGAGATGGCATATAAATTGAGAGTGATGACACGGATGATGGGAGTGATTTTCTTTGGTAACTTGGGATTTCATTTAGATATTGTATTTTCGAGAAACCTTTTTTTGTTGCACAATAGAGTAGGCACCATGATTATTAAAGAATCGTGATGTTTAATCCATTATGTACATAAAAAACACACACATAATGACAAAAGATAAAAATCAAAACAAATCCAATATACATAATAGATGTATACACCATGGCTATAAATGAACCAAGATGGTAACAAAATACTTGTAATTAGTCAAAAGAGAACAATAAAAATGCAACAAAATTGTAAATAAATATAAGTAACTATACCCCTAATGTGTTTCACAGTGATGATTAATCAGATTCGGATGCCCTCGAGCAAGGATACATGCAAGGCGATTGGATAAAATTGAAGAGTGGGGTCAAGTGACACTTTTGTTGGATCTACATTAAAGATTAATCTAAGATTGTATGGGTCATTGCCCCCAAGAAAGGATTCATGCAAGGGATAAAATGAGATCCAATATTTCCCAAGTGAGGATACATGCGAGGGATATGATTGATTTGAATTTCCCCCAAGAAAGGATACATGTGAGGGGTAAGATGATTTGTTTTAATAGTCGTAGGATAGTTGGAATGATCATTAGGATATGAGTGTAAAAGTTTGATTTTTCTTTGAGTTGTGTTGATGTTTTTGGAATTTTTGAATGTTTTGGATTTTTTTGTGAATGTTTTTGGATTTTTGATTTTTTGAAGGTTTTGGATCTTTGATTTTTGTGAATGTTTTTGAATTTTTGATCATTTGATTTTTTTGAATTTTTGATTATTTGAATGTTTTGAATTTTTGACTATTTGAATGTTTTTGAATTTTCGATTATTTGATTGTTTTTATTTTTTATTTTTTATTGTAGGAACTAGTGAAATTTAAATAGGTGATCCACAACCCACTCAATCATACAAAAACACGTAAAGGCATATAAATATCAAGGGATGAATATAGGTGAAAACGGATAGTATGAAATATGGTGCACGTCTAAGTCATGATGAACAATCGACAAAAACTAGTTTGGGAAGAAAGCGATAAGACGGATAAGACAAAGGGACTATATAAGTGGATGTTCCAAAATGCCCCCAACATAAGAGGTATGTATATATGAATCATGAATAGACTTTTTTCAAATGAACTGCATTCAAGGGTTCTTTAAGCTCTGCATTGTCTTGAGTGGATAACTTGTATGCACTAGATCCAAATCTTGTAGTGATAAGGTAAGGACCCAAAAAAATTGGTTGAGTTTTTTCTTTCTTGTCATGATCTTTGCTTGTATTTATTTATTTTATTTTAATACAAGGTCGCTGATATAAAATTGTCTTTTTGATCTTCTTGTTATAGGCTGCGAAGAAGTCAATTCGATACACTTTGAGATGATCGATAAAATTACACAATTATATAACACCGAATATTATAATATAGAAACTAAAGTTCATTCGCGATGTCATTACATAGATGGAGCATGCAATTTATAGTGTTTGATCTCCTACAAAGGTGGAGTCAACACTCATATTCAAACCCTCATATCTCTCCCCAATCCCTACATTCTCTCAAACTTATCCCTAAATCGTTATGTGAGTTGTTCTCACGACTCACTAATAATAAAACTATTACAACTATATTATTAATATGAGTTTTATAAACTCATTATTAATAATATTACATTTTATTTAATAATGTTACACAATATTTTGGTAACATTCACTCCCCTATTGTTAACATTATTAATTCCCAATATACACTCCCCTAATGTTGACAAGGTAGAAAAAATAATCACACTTCCTTCTGTAGCTTGCCGCCCATGCGTGCTCATGATCTGGATGGTTTTGTAGGACAACCAACAACCTGCAAGGATGGTTTTCCAAGGACAGCCAACAACCTCAACAAATGATGGTTTTACAGGAAAACCAACAACCTAAAACAAAGGATGGTTTTACAGGACAACCAACAACCCAAATATCATGCTGCTTTGCTTTTCCTTTGTGCTTTCGTCTATCCACTATGTCTTTCCTTCAGGGAATATGTAGGAACCACTGCTCATTGAATACAAACTGAATAGGGAGAAATTTGAACATTGAGACCATGTTCCAGTTCCCCCCCTCAATGTGAAAATTTCACTTATTCAAACAGAACACTTGAAATAGAATCACACAACCGAAAATAATTGTAAATCTGAAATAAAAGCAAACTAACACACACTGTCACCACATCTTCATGCGGCCCTGTCGTTGGTGAGTGACGAGGCGTCACGATTGACCTCCACCTCATTTTCCTCCGTCCTTCATGAGAATGTTGCTAACTCGATCGAATATGATCATGATGCTCAATAATTACATATCTTCCTCGAGCGTCGATTCTACCAAAAATGTGTTCGTAAGGCATTTTTTTACTTTTCAGACTTTTGACAATAACAATAAATGATTACTATACAACTTAAACTATTTTAATAGACATGAAATGACACATTATAGTGACAAGGGCATTGATGACACATAACTCTACTCAAGATAACAAACTAATAACATAACGATGAATCACGAAATGATAGCTCAATTCAATATGGGAGACACTTACAATTGACACGTGAACATTGAAAATAAACCTTATATACCACCTAAGAAACAATAATTCCCAAAACTATGTATCTTTATATTAACAAATGTTTTGATGATCAATACCGACTCGAAAACATTAGACCCGAATAAACTTATAAAAAAATGAACAAAACATATAGTGTTGATTTTGACTCTCGAAGTCTTTTCAAATACAACTTAATCTATACGAGCTCAAACATTTAAATTGACAAAATAATTCCAATGAGACCCAACTACTATTTTAGGACAATTATAAAACAATTATACCAAATGATCCATATCGATACACACATGGAAGGAACTTTCGTGAGAGTGGAAGATGCACAAACTATAGAGATTCACTGAATATATTCTACGAGCTCTTCAGCACCAATGGAATTTGATACAACTTGTTGAGACACACATGTAGCATATCGATCATTGACCAACAAATAATCAGGCACAGATTTGGACATATGAGACAAGATTGTTGTGAATAATAGCAGATGCAAATTTGAAAACAAATTGCATAGAAAAGGACGTCTTTGGCATATGAAGGCAAAAAATCGACGAGTTTGCAGCAACTGAGCACACTCAGATCTGAATGACACATGGATTTGAAGCTGCGTGGAATGATTGTAAGAAAAAACTCTGAGTTGACATATACATATCTCACAATGAAAGTAAGTGGTACATTTCCAGAATCTTCCCTGTTGTATGAGCTAAAGATGTGCATATATGAAGGCCGAGTCTACTTGGTAGATCCTTTCTGCATGCTATTCAATATGGATCCATTGAATCATTTTCGTGCAGATCCAAAATCTAATAAAAACGTTTCTCTTAAAAAATCGCACAAGTTCTATGCACTTCTATAGAAAAAACTCTACAACTACCATAATACATGCAAACACAGATTTAGCAAACCAATTGTTGTGTGGCTTGGACGCATGGAAGAAAATACAAACTACGCATTGTAAATTCTGATCAGGAATGCATCGGTCAGGAAATGCGAATGGAATAACATTGAACAATTGTGTTTGCTTGCATGCAGCTATCGCTTCATAGGTGCCACGCCCAAATAATGAAATATACAAAAACAATGATGAAACCGGTTTCATCAAGTTCCAGATTTGCACAATTTCCAATTAATAGAATGAGCACATTGAACTATATCATGCATAAAATTCTAGAGTATCAACAAGTGTGCAGATCTCCAGATCGACAACACATAGATCACACCACTTAACAAGCATGCACATGGAAATAAAGAACATAGGAAGCTCTTGAATTTTCTTCTAATTCTCCATACTAGTAATGAGATATGTGGCCTGCTTTGATACCACTGAGAAAAATTACACAATTATAAAACACCAAATATTATAATATAGAAACTGAAATTCATTCGGGATGTCATTAGATGGAGCATGCAATTTATAGTGTTTGATCTCCTACAAAGGCAGATTCAACACTCATCTTTAAACCCTCATATCTCTCTCCAATCCCTAATATATCTCAAACTTATCCCTAAGATATCTCTCACACTAAAATAGTTACGTGAGTTGTTCTCACAACTCACTAATAATAAAACTATTACAACTATATTATTAATATGAGTTCTATAAACTCATTATTAATAATATTACATTTTATTTAATAATCTTACACAATATTTTGGTAACATGATCTAAAACATTGAGCCGCTTTTCATCTAGGAGGTCAAGCTTAGCAAGATGAGTCTATTGATAGTTGTCTTCTTTGATCAGATTTTGGACGGATACATAGAGTGATGGGAGCTCAACCTCTATAGGTAATACAACTTCAAATCCGTATAAAAGTGAGAATGGAGTGAGTGAGCTAGTGAAGTGGAGTTGAGTGGATAATTAGATTTTATTTAATTTAAATAGCTAATTAAATTAGCTAAGGAGTGTAAGTGTATGGTTTATGCATGATAGAATTAATTAAATTAATTCTAGTGAGATGTGGGTGAATATTAATTCTTAATGGGATGTGGGAGGATAATGGTCTAGGATGTGTTCTATAATTTGATTTGGCACATTATGTAGATGATAGGGATGATTAGGGATGATTAGGAATATGTATGTATTTTTAGGGTGTCTACAGATCTAATTCTCCTTATTACCAAGATGTCCAAGTTTGCGTCTCAACGAGGCGGTGTTTAGATATAAAAGACGTGTCTTGTGGAAAGTTAATGGTGTGGCCGCTATATTTGTATTGACTACCTCTCGGCACATGTTATTTGAAATATTGGGTTTAATCTTGTTGTGAGAATTTCCTCTACTTGAGTAAGTGAAGACAACACTTTGGGTTAAGGGTCCGAGTCCATGTTATTCCAACTTGAGAAACAATGACCATCTTTTTAGCAATGCATTTATAATAAACATGACCACCTTTGTAAATAATTGTTTATAGTCCAACATATAAATCGTTGCATATAAAACATTCGTGTGGAGAGGGGAGGAGATCATATTTTTTACGAAATTTTCCTTGTGCATCTTAAAGAGAAGAAATAATTGGGATAATGTGGTTTGAAAGGGTTAGCCTATTTCTTTGAGGATGTCGACACATGCATGCTCAATTTTTAATGTTTGATGTTAGTTGTATGGCAAGAATTTTTATTTAATGTGTTTTTGTCGATGGAATAATTCAAATGGGCTTCATATTTTTAGAAAAATGTGTTATGCACATGTGAGATGAGGAAAATGGAAACAAAAATTAGAGGTATGAGAAATCACATGAAATCAAGGAATATAAGTAATTTTTGTTTATTAGATAGAGTGTAAGAACCGCTATGATGAGAAGTGTATAATATTGTGTACAAAACTTGTAGGAGGTTGCATTCTGTGAGAATGTGCCATGTATGTATGTGAGTAAGGAAGTGAAAACACAAATTGGATATATGCAAAATGAAGTGAAACCAATGAATATAAGCACTTATATGTTTAGTAATTGCATTGTAAAATCCACAAAAAGGAATGCATAACAAAGAGGAAAATGTTTACTTCACATATTACATAACTAGGGCAATGTAATGAATGCATCCAGGTAGGGATATATTATTGGAGGAGGTCACATCCTTAGCTACGGTGACCACAATACATTGGTCGTGATCTTGTTTTTTATAGACCTCTACCTTCATGGAGATTGTGAACATGTATCTATAAAAGAGAATTGACCTAAAAATGGGCCAAATTTTTTCGAGGACTTGACTCGAAGATGCGGTTTCTATGTTGATATGCTCACGATCGATGTAGCGACATCATCAAAAGTAATTATCCATGTTGTTGTTGTGGTTTCCTCTATGATGAAGTGCAATACATATTTATATTCGTGTGTGGGCTACATCAAAATTGCAATGCCAATAGAATTTTGCGTTTAGGAAAATATTTTTCTTGTAGTGGTTATTATTAACAACTAAAATGCAAACATGATAGCAAAGGGATGTCATATTGAGGCTGATAATAGTTCTCATAGTGGAATTTGTGTTTATTTTTCCCGATGTCGAAGAGAATTTGATGTTTGCGATATATTTTTCTTCAATGTTGTCAATACTCACTAAAGGGTATATATGTGTTGTGAGGGTGGATGCAAACCATGAACAAAATGCATGAGCTTCAACTATATCAGGGTTTATGAAGAATTATGCATTAGAGCCTGTGCCTATAGTTTTACCTTTGTATGTTATGATTTCCCCTTTCCTTATTGTGATAACTAATTTGGTCGACATCTTCAATGCACACAATTTACTCAGAACCTTGCCCTCATCATCGTAAAAAACAACCCATAGGGTTGCTTCAATACAAATTGCAAAACTATCAATGAGGATAAATGTTTGTTTATGGTTGTATGTTCTATATTATTTTCTAATTGTGGAGGTTATAGAAACAAATATCGAGAATAGTAAGGAGGTCTCTTATGAAATTGGTAGGAAAGGATTTGATATCAATACTTGTCTTGAAGTGAAAATGATATTACAAAATGCTCGTATCTTGCATTGAACTCAATGTTACAAAGTTGTTTAGGCCGATGACTATGTCCCAATAATTTGAATTGTTGTATTATTTTTTTCATACCTTAATGTATCTCACATGATTGTGTACAACTTGTTGGTTTGTATTTGGGTGTAGAAGACTTCCGTGGTGGATCAAAAGAAGTTACAATAATGTCTGCCATTGCATGGTCAATGAGGTTGGAGTTGAAAAACTTGTCATAGCCCATTCATAAATGAATTTGTACAAGGCTTCGAGAGGAAGATATGTGTTGTCAAATTTCTTCATGAGGTCCCACATGAGATGAAAATCATTATCTACAATCATAGTGGAAGGAAATAGAGTTTTGATGCCCTACCAGAAATGCCAAAGAAAGTGGTCAAAACAATAGTGGATAAAGACTAAATGGAACTTGCAAAAGTATGTTGGGAACCATCTATGGAGCTCTCCTACGTACTAATCTAGAGTAAGAAAGAATAGGGTGACTCATTCGAAGCTATCACCTCGCTATGCGGGAAGCCAACACTAGTATTAGAGGTTGAGTTAGATATCATAATAATCAAGGGGTTACCATTTATGGGTATCATAATACATGTGCAAAGAAATGGGTCAACCATATGTTAAAAACTATCAAAGGAATTTATGTCGTGCGACATAAAGTTACCAACAATACTATGCTTAAAATTTTAGTACAATTTATTGCACTTAAAAGAAATTACCCAAATCAAACATTTATGTGTACAATAATGAATAATTCAACTAAGAACCAATGATAGACTTTAAGTGAAGAAGAGGGTTGAAGTTCATCATTCAAAGCATGTATGTCCTCTCATTAATGGAGTTCAACAATACACAATACAATTTGAAATACCATATATAAGTATGTAGTCGTAGGAGAAGGAATATTTCAACAACCAATACAAATAATTAGTTGTACATGGAGGAATACTTGTAAAACAAAACAACAATGGTAAACAAAAGTAAGATGAAAAGGATTATAAGTGACTTTATTTCCTTCTTCTAGATCAAGGTATCCTAATGAGGCACTAAAACCATAAGGGGAGAATCCATATTTCCTCAAGAATTTTTATATACAAATTCAAAAGCGGGCAAAGAAATCCAATTCTGAAAATAATGGAGATTGTAGTTGCATATCTGCCTTGAGGAATTCATATTAGGAAAAAACATTAATTTTTACTAACTAATTGATGCCCTTACTTTGATGCACTCATTTATGGTCGTTTTCAACCAAAGTCTACCAAACATTGTGAAAGCATATAACTAAAACCCTAGGTTGATAGAATAGAAAGCCCGAAATTCAACTGGAAAACATAGTTATTCTAACTAAATTTTATGTGATCATTTGGGGATAAAATACACTAAAATTCTAGGTTGATAGAATAGAAAGCCTTGAAATTCATTGGAAAACATAGTTATTCTAACTAAATTTTATGTGATCATTTGGGGATAAAATACATCTAAATCTCTATAGATGAACTGAGATATAATTTTTGAGGATAAATGAATAATGAATATAAAAATAATTTGGAAAAATTCCAAAATATGAACATATTATCATCAATATAGCATCTTTAATATGTACATAAATAAAAAGAGACTTCCAAAGAAGATATATAAAAATATGGGTGCTCCACAAGTGTTGATATTGTCATAATCATAACAAGCATACTAGTCACTACAAGATTATATTTGGAAGACATGATTGCTTCTTATGACCAACCATAACAAACTCGGACTATTAAATACCTAACGTCTATTAAATACAAAGATTGTAGTGGTTATGGAAATCATAGTGAACGTAACTATATTATCAATTACATTTATTGTGTAATATTTTTCAAATACATATCTACGTAAAAACATGTCTACAAATAGGTAATAAAAAGAAAATAATTTAAACATTAGATTTAAACATGGAACCATGTATTTATACCTAGAATTCTAGAAGTGGTTGTAGAACAAAAAAATGGACACGAAATTTATAGGGAGAGGAAAAGCTCGAGTAACACTTATTACAAGAATGAATGACATCACTATTCTACCAAACACATTCATGGTGGGGTAAAATGCATGGAAATGAGAGGGGAGGGGATTGCTGAAGTATCAAGACCCATATAGGGTCTGTTAGTAGGTTGCATGTGTCAGTTGTACCCTTGGTTTAAGAAATCGTTCCCTTTGGTTGTCTACTATTATTTTTTCATCTTCTTTTGTAAGCTCAAGTTTCATTTATCACCTCTCATGAATTTAATAGATTTTCCTTCTTGCATTACAAATTTAAATTTATAACCAACAAAATTATTATTTTGTTAAACTCTAAGTATACTTGTTGATGGAGAACTCTAACATGTGGCAAATTTTCTTGCCTCTAAAATCTGATTTTGGTGTTTGAAAATTAACAAATCATTGTGGATGAAGTGAGGGCATGTCATTGGTCTCTTAGTCACACTAGGAGGGAGGGCATATGGCTATACATGCAGAATGGAAAACAAACCCATTAGATGGACATGATAAGGAATAAGGGAGCCAAGAAGCTAAATTTGAGAAGAGCCATTGGGAAGCGAGAAACTTCCCAACAATGCTCTCCTTAGAGAAGATGATTTCAATGAATTAAAGATTTTAATGATGTTTACAAGATTAAGTAGTTTATGAGACTAGAGGAGTATGAATGAAAGATTTCAATAATGCGAGTCTATGGGACCAAGATTTCAAAGAGGGGTGATTCACGCAAATACAACCACTTTCCATAAGGGGGTGCCTTTTAGTATTGTAAATTTTTCAATTCATTTTTGATGTTGGATCTTTTATTATGGAGCTTGATCAAGAAACTTATTCTTTTATGCAGCCTCGTCTCTTCAAACAAGTCAATTAGGTTGTTTACTCTCAAGATGTTTTCATACGTGATATGTTTGTCACTATATGTTGTGCACTCAATGACGTAATGCCATTTTTTATCCACCACACCCTTGTTACAAAATAGGCATGTTCTCATTTCCCACCCCTCCTTACCACATTTTCCACTTATCGGTATCATACCTAAGGTGATGTGAGCTAGTCCTTAACTAAACCATCAAAATGTTCACTTTTCACTTGATTTATAATCCCATGTATGCCTTTTAATCATATCCCCATGTGGGATTAAACTCTTTGATATGGTTTGATTTCTTCCATCCAAGTTGCTTTGTCCAAGTGGTTGTCCTAAATTTCTCTCACATACTTTTTATTTCCTCATTTATGTTTTGAAACTCTTACATGTGAAGACTACTAAAAGTTCCAAAGAAAAGATAAACTAACAAGACTAACACTACATAGTCTAATTAAAAAATGCTTATTGAATCTAAAAATAGTTACATTAATGATAAAAGCTTAATGGGATGCTTGAAACAACTAAGATGGTATAAATCAATCCTAGCTTAAGCATGCCTAATTAATATGAATTGCTAACTACAAAAGACCTAATTAGATCTAGGAGGGAAATCAAATTGGGTTTGTTTCTACTTCAAGAGAGGTGCGATGGTCTCTCCAACAATGACTACAAGGTCATATTGGATATCCATATACTAACCCCATTGAAGATTGGAGGAAAAGATTGAACTTGGATCTTAATCATATTTGTTATATGATATACAATTCAAATCATGGTGTAAAGTTTAAGGGCATATACTTAGTCATTTTTGTAGTTTTCTATTTGGGGAAAACTTGCATCTTGGTGCATGTGGGACTAAAAGTAAAAATTAGATTCAGAATTGATAATCGATTAAGGATTGCTAATAATGATTAGTGAATTAAAAAGTGATTATGATTATGATTAACGATAGTTACATCAATGATAAAAGCTTAATGGAATGCTTGAAACAACTAACATGATATAAATCAATCCTAGCTAAAGCATGTCTACTTAATATGAATTGCTAACTACAAAAAGACCTAATTAGATCTAAGAGGGAAATCAAATTGGGTTTGTTTCTACTTCAAGAGAGGTGAGATGGTCTCTCCAAAAATGACTACAAGGTCATATTGGATACCCATATACTAACCCCATTGAAGATTGGAGGCAAAGATTGAGCTTGGCTCTTAATCATATTTGTTATATGATATACATTCAAAGCATGGTGTAAAGTTTAAGGGTATATACTTAGTCCTTTTTGTAGTTTTCTATTTGGGGAAAACTTGCATCTTGGTGCATGTTGGACTAAAAGTAAAAATTAGATTAAGAATTGATAATCTGATTAAGACTTGTTAATCATGATTAGTGAATTAACAAGTGATTATGATGCGAGGATCCTTAATCAACCACTTAGGGTCAATTAGGAGGCTAGGATAAGATTTTGAAGCCTTATGAGATGTTATGGATGGAAATAGCGCGATTTTGAATGGTTGGAAGAGGGTTTGAGCCAATAATAGGGTTTATTGACCAAAACAAAGGTAAAATACACTTAATTAAGAAATAATTGCTAATTGTCTGCTTTGAAGAAGATTTTGACTTATGATTTGTCGTAAAGTGGCATCCTAAATGTGAAAGAGGATAAGTAATCAACAAAGCACTATTAATTGACAAAAATGGTAAGAACCATTAGTTAATTCCCAGAAATCACTAATTATAATGGAAATGGTAAGAATGAGAGTGATTTGTGTGCTTTTAGCAATAAGATTGCAAAAGTAGAATTCAGGTGTCTAAATTTGCCCTTGTTTGAGGTGAAGTAAGTGACTTCACTTCAAATATACTAGACAAGCATAAACAAGTAAATTTTTGAAGAAAAATTAGTAAAATGAAGGATGCCCCTTGAGTGTCGATGGGGTGATAGAAGAAGTCAATTGATTGAAAATATGATTGAAACAGATACAAGAAATAGGATAGGAATAAACATGATTGTTTATTACCCCAAGTGATTTGGAGGAAAAATTAATAGTGATAAGATATGAAAGTGGAGAAAAGGAATAGATCTTTGCACCCAATATTCAATAAGAAACTTCTTTTCATCATTATTCCCCTATGATCAACATCATCAACCCTTATTAAAATAATGAAAAGTGTAAAATAACATGAAAAGCTATATTACTAACATTTGTTCATTGCTAAAAATGCATAACTCCATGCAACATACATAATGCAATGCAATATGAGAAAGTAAACCAACTAACCTAACAAAGAAACAAGTACAATCACACGTACTCAAAGAAACAATGTTCAAGACAGGTTGGACTAATGTTTTGTTATCAAGCTTCGATTCGAATGTTCGTGTTGTAGAACGACAAGGGTTAAAAATGGTGCCCCAGCGAGGATACATGTGAGGGTAATAATGGAGGAAACAAGGGGTCCCATGAAAAGAATTCATGCACTATGATATAGTCTCGATAACTCACTATTGTATGGGAGTATCGACATAGTAAGCAAGCTAACTTTGTTAATGGAGGTAGATCACGATGATCCGCAAGTCGTTTGAGATAAGAACACACAAACACTTAAGAAATATGTTTTTGTAGGAAAAAGTTCAATGTTTAAGGACAATATTTTTGATATAGGTTGTAGCTATCGCAAGCATGCCATTTGCCAAATTTTTACAAAATTTGGATTTTTTGCGATTTTTACAATTTTTTTGGTTTTTTTGAATTTTTTTATATTGTTTTAATTTTCAAATTTTTGGGAAGAAAATATTGTAGAAGAAATAACGAAGTCATGGGACACCACCAAAAGTCACCGTAAGGCAAAAATATGCCCCAGGTAGTAGAAAAGGCCGTTGGGAAGCAAAAATATGCCCTAACGTAGCAAAAATGGGCACAAAATAATTATTTATTAAAAATAATCATCGTGGAAAGTGATATAAGAATTTAAAAGAACCATGATGGCTCTAGGGAACTTTAGAGGTGAGAAACATGTCGCGGGGGTAAAAATGGGTATATAAACCATCGTGGCAAGTTCATTTACCACATACACTTACCTTTTTACTACTGATTGAGCTTTGTACTAGTGATTGAGCTCTAACCTACGAGAGAAGATGACAAGCATGCAAAACTGGAAACACTATGTGGATCACGTTCGAGACTACACGAGACTTCCTGAGGATGACCCACAGGTACACAAAGCTGAAATTTTCACCATTTTCTTTTGATAACATAGTTTTTAGGATTTAAACACATTTATTAGGGTTAAAAACACGAGTGAAGGTGCCAACACATCTCTTGGGGTGCATAGGAATTTGTGGGGGTGTGCTTTACACCGAGTATGCATGCACGTTCGTTCGCACCAAAGGCATTAGGATGCATGTTGGTGTTTAAATGGTTAGAGGGCCTATACACTGTATGAATGGGTGCGCTAGTGCCGAGATGCGAAGATGTTGGAACAAAATTTAAGCGTGCTGCACATGAATATGAGCATTGATGCACATAATGGGGCATTGGCACTCAGAGGGCGTTGGCACCTACATTGGTGATGTAGCCTAGAATTTACCAAGAAAAGACCATGCGTCTGACACATCACTCAGCCTAGACTGAGCGCTCACCCAAAGTGCGCAAAGGTACCATGCCCCTCTTTAGGGTTGTTGTTGCAGGATGTTAGCATGATGAAGACTTAAAGCATTCATATCCATGACTAGTATATCATTCTACAGTGCATGTTTAGATCTAGATCTAGATAATAACATACTTAAATAATAACCATGATGAAATCAATCATGCAAGAACTAATTATACTCAAGATTTAATACTTTGTTTCAGCCAATCTACTCCATTGCATTTAAACATGATAAATACATAGAATCTTATTACAATAGATAATACCATAGTTCATGCGCACATCAGATTTGGCAGCATAACCTCACAATAACTCAGCTCTTACATACTATTCTCACACACCTATACTACATAGTTCATTACATATTTATAAGGGTGGGGACTTTCCCTTCACCACTTATCTATTCCCAAAATAGGTCGCATGCTATTATTAGCCACACATCATTACAATAATAGTCACACATGAAAGTGCACTAATAATAGACTTCTTCTAGTTAACTGTCAGTAGTAAATCTATTCTCAACTTGTACCCATACAAAGTGCTTCGTAGTCGATCCTCCAAAAATAGCCAATGCATGTCGCACAAGTTTTTAACTAGCTTGTGTGCTCAAGCACGCTATCTCCAAAATGGCTCATTACCATGAAAACGACTAAGTTATCTTTTTCCTCAGTAGCGTGATTCCTTGTCGATCCTACGTACTTTTGAATGCACTCTACTCTTCTGCGTGAACCTTCTGTATGTTTTTTTCACTAAGTGCCATATCTTGGTTGACCAACATTACCCCACACTAATTGCATTGCCGCCCCGACAATAGTTGTCTCCAAAATGAACCAACGAATATGAATAGAAATAATTTTTATGAATAAAAGAATGACTTTACCTTGCAACATCTTCTACTTCAACCGAAAGAATCAATTTTGGATATTCTTCTTTTATTTTTGCCTCTAAAGTATGCCAATCATTCAGCACAACCTCTTCCTTTTCTGGAATATCTACGACAATTGACTCTAGCTCATCTTGCACAATTTCTCCTTTCTCATTCTGCAAGACCAAAATAATGCTAGACATTGTAGTCATTCTTCCTTCTAATAAGTCCATATTTTACGTGATGAGTTTCCCAAGCTCATCCAACCTTTCCTTGTGTGGTTCTTGAGCTGCTATAAGGGCCTCACACTTTTGCTTGACAAGTACTAATCATTCATGTGCAGCCCAAGGTCTCATCTTTCATGGCTTTTAGGACTTCATTGTCCTCTATAATGGTCCTGGTTCTTATAATGGCTTCTAGGGCTGTACAAATATTTAGTGCTTGATATGATTTCTTTAGCTCCTCCTACAAGCTTTGAAGCAACCCCTCATATGATGCAATCTTTCTCATCACCAAAGCCTTTTCCCACTCTGCTTCCTATGCTAGATCCTTTGGTTCCGCATACACAGAGGTTCATCTTTAAGCACCAATTCCACCAAGGTTTGTACATAATGCATTCTCCGAAGGAAACGTTTTGGGTACCTTAGGCTCTAAGTGTGGCTTTGCTTTCATGATATTGTCCCCAATTTCCTCTGCCATGCTGATGAAAATAGTGTTCTTCTTTTGTGCCAAGTATTTTTCTTTCTTTATGCATGCTATTTCTACATCCTTGGCCTTGATCTCTTCCCTCAGTGCCCTAATTGTTGCAGCCTTATCCATATTTTTTGTGCCACCTCTGTCGAGACTTTCACCAAAGCATTGCTCACTTTTTCATCTGACATAACAATAGGCTTTACTATTATGTGTCTGGCCTAAGGTGTCTTCTTCAACCTCCATGATACACATGAATCTTCATACATCAAAGTCCGGTTTATCCATGTGCGTGTGCATAGACCATGAAAACTGCTTCTTTATGTGCATGGTCACTATATCTTCATCCATAAGCTCCCATCCATACAACACCTTTGATGTCACTATTCTCTAAAAACGGGCGTGGATAATTTTACCTATGTCCTCAGCGTAGCCCATGATTGGTGCAACATATTCTCCACTTGTTCTTTTCGATGTTGGCCCCTTAGGAACTTGAGCTTCAAGATTCAGAGCTTGTTCAGTTGTACCGTTAGTAGTTTCTTGTGATGTCTCATCTGCCTCTTTTTCTCGTTCTTCCCCATCCTTTATTTCTTTGTCTTTTGGTCCCTCCACATCCTCTAGAGGTGTAGGATTTGAGCGTGCTCTCCTTAGACTCTTCCACCTATTTGTCAGATTTAACTTCCTTCTTCTCTTCTCAGTTGTCTCCTTCTATGGAGAGAGTCAAGGTGATTTGTGCACTAATTGTGGAGTAACACCTTGGGTCCTTGTTCTCCTGAATACCCTTTTAAAGTGGTGCTCTCCTTGTACTTGCACCAAGATCCTCATCTTCTCCTTCCTGCCCCTGAGGTGGCATAGTCACACGCTCTGTTTCTACCTTGTTTGAGGGCTGCCTATGTGCTCTAAATCACCATCTTCATGCTCCTCCTCTTCATCTTCTACTTCTATTGTCTCTGTGGGCTTAGGTGTTGGAACATTTTCCATTGTATGCTTACCTTTTGGCGGCCCTAGGAGTGCGAACTCATTCTCCACATACTTATTGTTCTCCAGTTTGGGCTTGAGTTGAAGGTACACAAGCGCTGCTCCAGTGTCCTCAAATACTAAGCTTATAGATTTCATGCTTATAATATCTGAGATAAGCATCTCAATGTAGGCATTTTGCCCTGGATATACATATGTATTTCTTAGAGTGTGGTAATCGCAATCCACCTTATATACGATGAAGCTTATGTGGTGCGCATCCGAAAACCGGTGAACTGATGCCTGGAAATATCGTGCTGTGAAGGCATATGGTAATTTTCACCATGGGATCCAAGCCCCATCTTTCAAGATGAACCACGTGATGCAAAAGTGCTGGTATACCGTAAATTGTATTGCCTTACCCCCACCGAAGGTAACTCCTTGGGTATGCACCATTCTTCTTCAAACGCTACACAAAGCCTATCATACCACTTCTTTGCCATCTTCTTAAATGGTCTGCTCATTGATCCTTCACACAAGTATTTATTAAATCTTTCTCGCTAGAGATTTATGTTCCATGGGGTACTCCCAAATCTTCTCCTTTGGCCCATCGGGCACTCCAATCTCCATAAACACCAAAGACAATAAAATAGCACCAAAACTTATTCTGTCACTTGTCCGTGCTTCTTCAATGATTGTATTTGCTATGTGATCCATGATATTGTAGATCACTCCTTGAGACATCTTCTTTACAATGTGTAACCACATTGTGTTTACCTGCAACCACCTTTCTTGGTCATTCAACTTTGTTACAAGATGTGCAACTGCCTGCACTACTAGGTACTTCTTCAATTTGTCAATTTCCATGCCGCGCGGACCTTTGGTATACCCCAAATCCTTCCTTGTCTCCAAGATTGTGGCCTTATCAGTTAAATCACTCTCCGATCTGTTCCTGAGGCCCTTAGTCCTCACTTTGTTGAAATCAAGGTAATTGTGATTCTAACCCTCCATCTGGTGAAGTAGAAGAAGTCCTCATGGAATCTGCTCATCAACCATCGATACAATGGTTCATAATTCCCAAAGTATGGCAGCTCATACAACTGGTAGACTCCAATATGCTTTAGTAACTTCTCACCAGCGTCATCATATACTGACATATCTTCTGTATGTGCTTGTTTGTTTTTGTGCTCAACAATACATCTAGTTCCTTCTTATTATTTGATGTGTGATGGTTGTAATCACTTGATTTTACATTTACGAATGTGGGAATCCCATTCTTGTCCCATGATCATGCCCTCTGATACTGCATTTATGAGAAATTACTCTCGAGAGTAATTTCTTCTTCCACTTCAACCTTCTTCTTCCCTTTTACTCCTGTTGCGGGTGCTTTCTTCAGTGCCATTTGAAAAATATCTCTTTTCTACCCCATATAAGTGAGCAAGTTGAAATCCTAGTTCAATTCTTCGTGCCCTAGGGAAATCACATGCCCTAGCTCTTCTGTAACACATCTACTTTGCTCAAACCCTTCACCTATGGGAACAAAAGCTTCTCCTGCACATAAATCTTCTTTCCACATCTTGTTTCACCCTCTTCGCACCTCAACACAATTGCTCGACTCATTCACACTCAGCTCTTTTTAAATTATCTCAATTGCAATGGTAAAAATGGACTCAAATCCCATCCTTATATAGATTTTCAAAAATTTAGTGCATTTATTGCTCCTCCACCTACCAACAATCCTCTCATTAATCAACCATTTTTGTTCCTTCCGTGCGGTACATCTTTATGCCCAAGCTATAACCTTCTAGCGCACCTTCCTATCTTCTAGCCGTAGAATTCTATTCAATACACCTCCATGTGCATGAGTACCTTGCCACTGCACCTTCCCTTGGTAGTTCCCATGTCCTCTACTTACCTCATGTTATACTTGTTTCTTGATTCATCTCCATCTATGGTACTCATTTCCAGAAGCAATTTTTTCAATTCTCCATCTTGAATAGGACCCGTAGTAGTTTGTTTCTTTAATGTGTACTTATTTTCATGTATCTAGATAATAATAACCACCCCACACTAAAGGTATGTGCAGTCCTCTATGCATAAAAATTCTTTAAATAGTAATTAGCTTTTGGCACGTAAGCGTGCTTATTACAAAAAAACACCAACTAAATTGACAAAGCATAGCGATGAAGAAGGAAATACAAGTAAGGAAATACAAAATTGAAAACCTAATATAAATGGTAACACTGCCTTATTAAAAACACAAAAAATACTTATTTATAGTAGGGCTTCACTTACTCCCGTTGAAGTATCTAGGTAACCGTATTCCATCAAGTGCATCTAATTGATAAGCACCTGTTTCGAGTATGTAAGTGACAACATACAACCCCAACCAATGTACCTTGACTTTTCCTGGATGACACAAAAATTTAGAATCGTAAAGGAGCACTAGTCAAACTTAAAGGGCATCCATACCTCGTAATAATATTTTCCCATAAAAACCTAGCTCTTGTACCTACTATACAATCCTTTGTAGGGGCTACTACGCCCATCTTGTCGGATAATATGTGCAAGTTATGATATAGCGCGATCTAGCCCTATGCGCAACTAGCGAAATAGGACCCACAAAATCAATTGCCCATTTCTCAAACGGCTATGCACTAGGAATAGGCCTTAGAGGCATTTCATCTCATTGAATGGGTTTCCCAAGACACCGATGTGATCACAAGCCTTGCAATAATCCTTACAATATTTATACAGGGTCTCCCACCATAATCTAGTGAGTAAAATCTTGCGTGCGGTGGTGTCATGTACATAGTGGCCACCGCAATACCACCATGAACTTCCTCCATGATATTTGTGTGCTCATGTTCTCGTACACAATGATGCAATACTTCATCCCGACCTAATTTGTACATGTCACCACTAACTAACATATAGGGTCTTTGTGCATATAGAAAGTTGTTTCTTCTCTAGGGATTTTATTTCTTACGGTGTCATGCTTGTTCATAGAAAGACAACAATCTCCTCTAATTACGATGGTGCTAATTGTAACATGTATAAATGTGCATCGACATGGTATCTTCAATTACTGTGCTTCTTCTCCCGATCAGATTATGGATAAATGGTCGGTCCGAATTAATTTTCCTTGGTTTTACCATAACTATGAAATCAAATTATTGAAATAATATTACCCATCTGCATATGCGCCCTGTAAAATGGGCTTTTTGCAAATAATTCAATGCCATGTGATCTGTATAGAAGACAAATGGTGTAGCCGCAAGTACTGTCATAATTTATGTAGCACATAGATCATTGACAAAGCTTTACGCTCTGTAGTTGTGTAATTCTATTCTACAGAGTCATCTTTCTACTAGCAAAACATATAGGATGATCTATAATACCTTCTCTAGGATGAGCCAATATTGCGCCAATGGCCGTGCCAGAGGCGTCCACATGTACATGAAATGGTTAGTCCCACAAAGGAAAACACATAATAGGTGCAGTAGTAAGTTTCTCCTTTAATGTCTCGAATGTGCATTTTGCGGTTCTCCCTAATAGAACGTACCTTTTCCTTTCAATAACTCCTCCAAAGGTGCAACAACCTTGGCATATCCTTTAATAAACTTCCTATAATACCCCATGTGACCCAAGAATTTGTGCACCTCACTTTGACTGGTAGGCTCTTTTAGGCCTATAATGATTGTAACCTTAGCTGGATCGACCAACAAACCTTCCTTGCAGATTATGTGTCCTAATAGTATTCCAAATGGTGTAGAAAATATGCACTTCTTGATGTTCAAAGAGATACTCAACTGTCTACATCTTTTAAACATTAAGTGTAGATGTCACAATGATCTTTAACTAATCCATACACCGTCTAATCATCCAAATAGACCTACAAGAAGTTGTGAATAAAGTCCTTGAATGCTTGAACAACTATGCATGAAAATACAATAGGCATGTTTTTCAGACCAAAAGGCATCACAATATAGGCAAAGCTACCCCATTCAGTAGTAAAAGTAGTTTTTCTTGATCCTCCTAGGCAATCCTAACTTGATGATACCTAACAAATTCATCTGTAAACAAATAGATTTTATGCCCTGCAACGCCTTCTAGTATTTCCTCAGTGAATGGTGTAGGAAAGGGATCAGTCACACATGCAACATTTAGCTCCATGTAGTCCACACAGATCCTAATCGACCATCCTTCTTGATATTGATCACCATTGGACTAACCCATTCGACTCGTCGAGGGGCTTGATTATTCCAGACTTCAACATTTTATTAATCTCTTCCTTGACCTTTTCACGCAAGTTTTGGTTCATTTTATATGGTCTCTTTCTAACTGGGCACACACCCTCTTTAAGATTTATCTTCATCTCTCTTAATGATTTATGCATGCCTTTAAGCTCATGGTATCCCCGAGGGAATAAGTCCTGATAATCCTGTAGTAACTCTATGATTTTTGCCACTTCAGAGTCTGACCAATAGTCCCCAATTATGGCCTCCTTAGGCTTAGCATCTGATCCAATATTCACTTTATTTGTCTTCATAGGTTCATGATAGGCATGTGTGGTCTTATCTACACTATCCAACACCTCACGCCTACTTGTTGAATGGTTTATATCCAGATTTTCTACTTCTTCATCATCCACTAAGTAGACCATTTTTCCTTTTTCTTTCTCAAGGCAAGCGTGTTGAAGTAGTGTGGCATCAACCTCTATTTCTTCAACAAAACACACTCCTGAGTTTCCTTCATCCAATAACTCCTAAAGGAGTTCTTTAGCCTTGACACTATCTCCCATAGTTAAGCACTTTATGAATTTTAATGCTTCTTCCACCGAGGCTTGGTAGAGAAGAAGTCAAACATCTAAGTCATTCCTACAATTAAATCCTACCAATTTCTAGTCTCTCTATGGAGTTCGACATAGACATACCAAGCACACACGCAACCTTATAAAGTGGAATAAAATTTGTGCACCTAGAGTAAAGGTGGTAAAGCTTCTTGCCCCTTTATCTAGAGTCTCTCACACTTTTGAACGTGGTGTTGAATAGGTTGATTACCATGATAAGTATATATTTGAGTAGGTGCATTGCTCTGAAGAACCTAGTAAGAGCAATCCTAATTTCATTCCATCCTACAAGATTATCCTTGTGGACTACCCACTAGTGCGCTACTATCCCGCATAGGGTATATGCTAGCATATTCCTTCTCTATGTGGGTCTATCCACCATTCTTCCATGGTGCGCAGAACACCATAGGATCTCCTTCTCTAGTGTAACAAGGTACCAAGTTGTTACCTATTCTCCTGATATAACATGGTTTGTTGTCCTTAGGAAATATGCTCTTTACTTTGTGCCCTACCAACTCATAAGTGCTATGAGCCCAATTATCACAAGCAACACTTGTAGTATCGCTAATAGATTGTGTATCCTCCCATTGAAGGATTCCTTCTTTACATGGCTCAAGCACCTCTGGATCCCGAATGGCGTGTACATAAATCCTATTCAAGTCTTCTTCACTCAAGGGCTCAACATAGGGCATAAATTTTCCATCTGTTAAAGGGATAATAACTCTTTCCTCCTTGTTTTCAAAACTGATATAACCCTTGTTAAATCAAGATCAACATTATTTGCATAACACCAAGGATGCCCCAATAGAGCTGGGAAGCTATCTGACTCTGCCAACGCTAAAACCTCAAAATCTCCAGTGAACTTGGCTCCTTGTATGGTAATGGATGCATCTTTTAAAACTCCGATGGGAGTGGCCTTAGTCCTGATTAGCCATGAACAAAACATTAGAGGATGGCTGCAATGGAGGTCTCCCCATTTGTACCCATACATCTAAGGTAAGAACATTGATTTCCATGCTTAGTATCAATCAAGATATTAGTCGAAAGTCACCCATCCACAACAACATTCATAGTGATTTCCTTGTCATAATCTAAGCTATGAGGGGGAATATTTTCATGCAGGATTTTCCATCCAATCTCGAGTACTTGCGCATGGGAGTATTTCCTTTCAACCAATTCTTCAACAAAGGAATGATATTCTCTGGCACAATAATTTACACACTTCTCTCAAGTCATCCATATCAGTTTGGACCGTCTCTGATGCTTTATTTTGCTCCATCTTCTGCGATTGCTCCATCTTCCGTGATTGCTCCTTTAAATACTATATTTCACCCTAAAGATTCTGAGTACCTCCATGGTTTCCTGGTAAACCTCCTTCTAATGGGTAGGATCTAGGTACCATGCATGTAGAACCTCCTCCTTAGTGATGGTATGCCTCTCTGTAATGCTTCTTTGGCATGCATTGCTTCAACATGGGTCGTGATATTTACCTGTAATGCCTCATATTTTGGTTCTAACTTTGGCATCCACTAATTTTCCATAGTGCATTATATCCTTACCATCCTTGCGCCTTTGTTTTCTTGTTTATGTTGCTTGCTAAGATGCTCATACAAGTCTAGGAACTCCTCATAACTATGATTCTTTCCATAAAAAGAACATGTAATATTTTGAGGACATTCACGCCTATAGTGGTTAGGAGATCCACATGTGTAACATGTTCCGTGAGGGAACTCACTTCTTCCACCACCACAACCTCGGCCTCCATATCCTCCTTGAAACCCTTGACCTCTGCCACGACCTCCTTCAAAACACCTTCATTTTGATCATAACACGCCCGATCGTGTTCCCATTCCTAATGCTCGTTCTTACATTTAGAGTTATTTGAAACTCCCATATGTCGTACACCAATATCTATAACATCATATATATGACCAATCGATCAGTTGATGTTACGTGTCATGAGTTGTGGACCTATAGATTTTGCAGTAGCATGAAATGTTCTTCCTTATCACGCGTTATAGTAATGGGCAGTGGCTAGCATCATGGTTTAGATGGCATATCTCACAGTCCAACAGCAACAAGTGCATTGATATGTGGGGATAACTATCCTTTGTGTGACCTTCCACTTCATGATCTATGCACCAAATCCCTGTGTGTGTCTCATGTGCTAAATTTTTCGATAGCTTCTCCAACTGCTTCGCCATAGCTGTGATCTGTGCTTCTAAGAATGGGCTCACCCCAGTGTCTATACTTCCAACTTCCTTCGCGTGTAAGGCTTTTTTAAGTGCCTTGTGTGGATCGATCTATGTTTTATGTGATAGTACCCTCCCGAAAGGTGTAATCAAACCTCCAACAAACCATTATGCATGCTGACTTGCATAAATATATCATAAGAAAGCTTAGATAACAATGTTTTGAAATGAACATCATACTCTCGACACTTTGAGTAGTTCCTTACTTAATATCCTTAAGCGCACTTATACTCTTCTAATAGAAATCGGGGATGTGAAAATCTTTAAGGAAAGCATCTTTTAAAGTGCATGTAGTCTACACAAGTCTGATTAGGGTCAAAATTTATGTACCAACTATGCACGCGACCTTGTAACATAGTAGCAAATTGACTTGCCCTACACTCAAAAGTCATGATTAATTTTGTGCACCACAATATTTCACACATGTGCACATGTTCGATGTAGTATCTTCTATGCCCATATACTGGGATATGAAGAGACATCTGTATGTAAATATTCTGAGGTTGGTGCGGACCTTTCCCACCTGATCTAGAACCTCTTATGTTTCCTTTGCCTCTAGAACCACTAGATCCACCGGAGCTAGAGCCACATATACCTCCTGATCTCGAACTTGTAGTTGGGGTCAGACTAGAAGATTTACTTCCTTGTGTTCCAACAAAGAAGTCTTGAACCATACCTCGACAATCTGGGAAGTGTTACTATTCCCATAAGATAGTCCAAAAATTTGCTTTGACCAATTCTCAAGTGAGATGATACACCTAAAAAGGTACTCCCATATAATAATGAATCCATTTGCTTTGCCATCACTGTGCTTTTATATGACTCAATCTTTCTCTCCTACTTTGCTTAAATTGGATTGCTAGATATTTTTTGTACTAGATACTGAAAGACTAAATGTAAGGGAAAAGTTTCCAAGTGGATTCACTACGCCCCGCGGCCTAGGTCATTTCTTCTAGCTCACTTATACATGAGGCTGAGGAGGGTTCCCTATAATGATTTCCCAAATGGGGAGTTCCTGATGCTCGGGTTCCTTGTCTTCTATGTGAACTTTAACTCCTTCCCGAACTATCTTTCTCCACAACGCCATTTTCTCTGTAACCTCCCGTTGTTTCTCTATCGCCCTCTCACACGCCTCATTATACTTAAGCCACCTTTCCTCTCTCTGCCTCTCTATTGCTAGGTCTTCCATCTTTCACCAAGCTTGATCCTACCCCTACGCATGGTGGGGTTTAGTTAGCCATCAATTTACTCTCCAGGTTTAGGTTTACTATCAAAATTTTGATCCCCAGTGGAATGCCTTGTAGGTAAGTTCCCCTGGGATATGGTAAAAACAGAATCTAGCTACCTCACGGGGCATGAATAAGTGGAATTTGAGTACTCCAAGATATAACTATTTAGAACACCATGAAACCACGTATCCACAATGTGAGCCCAAATTAGATCAAAGCATCATAAAGGGTCTAAAATTCTTCCCGCATCCGTGTTAGTGTGTCGACAATTCCAATTAGATGCATAAGCAACCACCACTCATACAATTCTATTGGAAAGATGACAAAGAAGCTCTCATATAAATAGTCATACAAATTCTGCTTTCAACCTAATGCATGTGTCAAACACGATCCAGTGCTAAACCTCCATGCATATTCTTCTTCTAGGTCATGTATCCACTCCTCAACACTTGCTAGGGTCAACCGGTACATCTTCATCGCGAACCATCTTGAAAATAATTGAAAAAGAGGTCCCTACGACAATGAACCAATGATGTAGCCTAAAATTTACTAGTAAAAGCCCGGGCGTCTTTGGCACATCACTCAACCTAGGCCCGAGCACTCACCTCGAAGCAAGAAAAGGTACCAGGCCCCTTTTTAGGTTCACTGTTGCAGGATGTTAGCATGATGAAGACTTAAAGCATTCAGATCCATGACTAGTATATCATTTTACAGTGCATGTTCAGATCTAGATCTAGAGAATAAAAGACTTAAATAATAACCATGATGAAATTAAGCATGCAAGAACCAATTATACTTAGGATTTGATACTCTATTTCAGCCAATCTACTCCATTGCATTTAAACATGATAAATACATAGAAGCTTGTTACAATAAATAATACCATAGTTCATGCGTGCATCAGATTTGGTAGCATAACCTCAAATTAACTCAGTTCTTACATACTATTCTCACACACACCTATACTACGTAGTTCATTACATATTTATAAGGGTGGGGACTTTCCCTTCACCACTTATCTATTCCCAAAATATGTCGCATGCTATTATTAGCCACGTGCGTTACAATAATAGTCACACATGTAAGTGCGCTAATAATAAACTTCTTCTAGTTAACTATCAGAAGTAAATCTATTCTCAGCATGTACCCATGTAAAGTGCTTCGTAGCTGATCCTCCAAAAATAGCCAATTAGTGTCACACAATTTTTTAACCAGCTTGTGTGCTCAACACGCTATCTCCAAAAATGGTTCATCACCGTGAAAACAACTAAGTTATCGTCCTCGGTGCGTGATTCCTTTCTGATCCTCCCGCGTGAATCTTTTGTATGTTTTTTTTTCGGTAAGTGCCATATCTTGGCGACCAACAGTGGGGTGAAGAATTCACTTTGGAGTGACCTTAGAAGGAATAGGAGGTTTTTAGGAAAACCTAGATGGAAAGATAAATGAATTAGATGGTGAAAATAGAAGAATAAAATGGTAAACTAGAAGAATTAGATGACAAAATAGAAGAATTAGATGATAGAATAAGATCATAACAAATGACCTGACTAACCCTATAGATGGATTTAGAGTGATTAGAGACGCGGAGTGACATAGGTGAATATGGGCTTATGAGGTGACATTTAGATGACGCGACCAAATTTTCTTAGAGATCACACTAGAGGTGACTGGTCTATCACACGTGGCTCACATGCCACAGATTACTTTAGATCACATCTTGCTCATAGCCCTTTCTAAGAGATGGTGCAGTGAGAGTCAAACATTTCACCTTCCAACAAATGAGATGAATATTAATTTGGAGGACGTGTGGTGGATTCTGCGAGTTCCGATCCGGGTTGTGATTACTTATAATAGCCCGCTTAGGACCATATTTGGTAGAGTATAACCGAGATGTTTAGAGTAGTAGACATACCACATTGGGATATGTCCATTGACATTACCATGTGTATGTTAGATCAATGGCTAGGATGGGTTCTCGTATTTCTATTAGCTCTTGTCAGTGACATATTACTACCTTATAAGATTGGTGCTCAATTTTCTTTGGGCCTTATTGGAGTGATTCACGGCCTCATTTAGGGAGAGGTTTACTACTAGGGACAATGTATACTGGATCACTTGTATGTAGATTTGCATTTGATAGCTTACCATAGTTAGAAGATTGTGGGATCTACCACCTTGCTTCAGATATGGGCATGGGATCATATCGCCATTAGACGCCCCACAAGAGCATTGTGAGCTCGAGTTGTTGGTGAGCCATCTATCATGGGTCGGAGTTACGGATGAAGATGATATTCATAGCCGCATAAGAGACAGAAATTATTATAGGCAAGCCTTTGATGAGTTTTAACCTCATATGATTACATGGTGGTCGTACATGTTATATTAGTGGCCTCAGGATACAGTAGAGTTGAGTACTGTAGATGTTGATCACTTTATTCTCGGGACCAAGAATTATATCATTGAGTGGTACAATGTGGATAGGGTTCAGTGGTAGTTTGATCTCATCTAGGGGATTCTCAGGCGGAGAGATGTGGTACAGGCGCAGATACATAGAGACCTTTCATATAGTGTCCTAGATCAGGCTAGGATGAGCTCACACCAACTTATTACAGGTGGTTCAACAACCTTGGGTACAACAAGCATAGATAATAGATCTAGGGACGACCCCAAATTATGCATGGTGGTATGTGACAGTGCTACTAAAAATATTGACCATACCACATGAGGTACTAGACGCAGCAGTGTAGGGGTTACAGGGCCCAAATCCTAGGGAAAATGCACGATTCTGGTACACGCAAGACAACGAGTAGGATCGTAGGGAGGGCCGTAGATAGGCTTACTAGTATAATAGGTGTTGGTTCAACAGCAAGTGTTAGTGCAACATGAGGTAGTGGTATAACCACAAGTTTTGGCACCACAGATACCCTTCAGTTCCATTACCAAAACCATTACAGGAACCTCCATCACCCTCTCATGCAAGTCCATCACATAGTCCATCGGGAGGCATAGTAGATGGTGGGGGTGGAGAGGATATGGAGGAGGATGTACCAGTTGGTGGGTAGGTGGCTGCCTTGCAACAAAAGTTACAAAAGGTGATATCCCTATAGCTTTAGACTACAACCGAAAGGGATCAAGCCATTACATGAGAGACTAGGTTGTTCTGAAAGTGAGATCAGCTCATGGCAAAGTGGGATCAGGTGACCACAGAGAGGGATCGAGCTTTATCAGATAGAGCCCAACTGCGGATAGAGCTAGCCAGTGTGAGAGTGGAGTGTGATGTGCGTCAACAAGAAGGTACTACTTTAGGACTACAAATTTTAATTGGTCATAGTGCTTCCCTTACGGTCGGATACATATTATAGGATGTAGTAACATGCGGCCATCCCGTGCCGAACAAAGAGTGTAGACACCTAAATTCCACTTTTGCAATATTATTACCAAAACACACAAAAATCACTCTCATTCTTTCCAAATCCGTTATAATTAGTGGTTTTTGCTAATTAACTAACGTTTCTTACCACTTTAGCCAATTAACAACACTTTTTGATTGTGTAACCCCTTTCACATTTAGGATGCCACTTTACGGCGAATCATAAGTCAAAATCCTCTTCAAAACAGATGATTAGCGTTTATTAGCTAATTAAGCCTATTTTCCCTTGTTTTGGTCTCCAACCCTAGTATTGACTCAAACCCCTCTTCCAACCACTCAAAATCACCCCATTCACCTCTACAACGTCTCAACAAGCTTTAAAAGCTTGTCCTAGCGTCTTAGTTGACCCTAAGAGGTTGATTAGGGCTTCACACCTCTTAATCACTTGGTAATTCACTAATTGTGATTAGCAAGGCCTAATCATGATTAGCAATTCTAATCTAATTTGGGGCTTTTAGTCCCACATGCACCAAAATACAAGTTTCTCCCAAAATGAAAACTATAAAAAGGGTGCACCTCATTCCTTTATATTTTACACCATGATTTTATTTACATCTCATATGATAAATATGATATATAACCAAGTTCAATCCTTGCTTAAAGTCTTCAATAGGGTTAGTAGATGGATATCCAAAATGGCCAAGTAGTCATTGGGAGAGGCCATTTCACCTTGTTTTGAGTAGAAACCATAACCATTTGATTTCCCTATTAGGTCTATATAGGCCCATGTTAGGTAATTCAAGCATATTAGTAGGCATGTTTAGTTAGATTTTGTATTGTTTTCATACTAGTTAAGCATTCTTTTAAGCTTCTATCTTAATGCTACATTCCTAGACTTAGAACCTTAGCTAGATGGATGGAAAATGGTGTTAGCTTTCCTTATTTAGTCATGCAATTTTCTTTGTAAAGTTTAGGGTATCATCAGAGAACTCCCGTTTACAGTCACATATCTAGGAGCATGTCTCGGTCTAGATCACACCGGCCGTCGAGATCAACATGATCCATACATGGTCCTTCAGGACAACAGTAGGTTTGAGCAACACGGGTCATCACATCATGGTGCATCACCTTCTACATGTTTATCACCTCAGATGCCCCCACCTAGCGGTAGACCTAGATCAGGCAGTCTTGAAGAGGGTGAGAGTTATGGTCGACTCTATTATTGATATATTAGATGTATTTTTTTGGTGTATCACCTTGATATGAAGGCATACTTTTGTACAAATGTCTATGTACTATTTTTTATCATGCCTCATGATGAAGGCACATTTTTACCCATGCTTATGATGGTTTTTGTATTTGATATGTATCGAGACACATTGATTTTGTACATGGACATTTGATATTTATGATGATGTATGATGATTGATGGATTACTGATGTATCACATTTTTTTATGAGATATCATGCTTAATCTATATGTTTATGTTTATATCACATGTTTATAGATTATGATATATCATTTGATGATATCACTTTGCATGTTGATGAGATACTTTGTGTTTTACCTATCACATTTTGTGTGTAAGTTAGAATGTTTAATCCACGTTTTTATTATGGTCTATGTTCGAGGGGGATAGAAGGTGGTCCCTCTTTCCCCTCTTAGTGATATTATATGATGTTAGCTTATCATACATGTTTAATTTCATGTTCATGATTATGTAGCTTAACCTTTATTGATATATGCCGTATAGATGTGATGATAGATGATATGATGATGAAATGACAACAAACCGTATAAGAAACAACAAACACAACTTAATCAAATCTAATCAAAGCAACACAACTATCCATAAGTATGTAAGATAAAATGAGCTCAATGTAATGCCTAATATATTAAAATTAACATTCAACCTAATCCTGAAAATGAATCCAACTTACCTCATATAAGACGAAAAGAAATGCAACTAAAACCATACAAACCAACAACTAAGTAAGCGAACTACTACTTTGTTTTTGTGGGACAATTTTGGGATGTTTTTCAATGTTTTGGGTTTTATCTCGAGAAAATGTTCTATTTTTTGGAGTTTTTATGAAGCGTATTTGAATGTTTTTATTTTATCAACTAGCATAACTGAATGTTTGGGGATTTTAAAAAGTTGTGCGAATGTTTTTGATGTTTTTTGAGAAATTTTCTCAAGCAACCATGCAAGGAAATAAAGAAATGTGGAGGCCCCTAGTGGTGGATGGGATGTATAAGGGAAGAATGCCACATGTTATGTGCAAGAGTTAATGATGTAAAGTTACCCCTAGCGTGAGATGGTAATACTCAAAGTCAAACTCTTTCAATTCAAAAGTAGGATCAATTGGATCAAGGAAAAGAGGACATGCTCACAAGAAACTCAAAAAATGGTAAAGACTAGCTTAGGACGAAATATATCATACTCCTAAACCTGAAATGGTTGTGAAAAAATACCTTCCAATGGCACCGGAAATTGGTTTTCACTAAAGGACTTGTCCAAAGTGCCACCGTTGCGTGGTTTTCACTATTAGACGCACATGTTTATTTCTCTTTTTATTTTTCTATTTTTATACTTTTTGTTATTTTCTTGATATTTTAGGGACCCCACACCTAAGCATAGAAATGCTTAAGATGCATTGCATTCATGGGTTCCCAAAGCTCTTGACCATTTAAGTAGGAAATCTTATAGGAACTTGAACCAAACTTGGCAACCACAACATATGGCCCTAAATTGCCAATTAGGCTCAAAATTTCCCTTCTTTTCTCGGTATTTTGTGGTGTTGAATTGATTTTATTTTAACACCAAGTCTCCTACCTCAAATTGATGAGGTATCACTCTTTTATTGTAGCTTCATCGCACTCGATCTTGATACACTTTAAGGTGATTGAGGGCGTGAAGTCATTTCTCATCTAATAGCTCCAACTCTACCAGTTAAGCTACTATGTAGTCCTCTTCTTCATTCAGGTAATCTTTGAGCTTGATACGCAAAGAGGGAATATCAATCTCTAGAGGTAGCATAAATTCTGTGCTGAATATTAAGGAGTATGGAGTGACACATGTAGGAGCGTGGAAAAACGTTCTAAATTCCCAAAGGGCAGGGGGAATCTGTAAAGACCACTTATGACTTGTTGTATTCGCCATCTTCTCCATAATATAGATGAGGGTTTTATTGGAAGCTTTAGATTGACCATTACCTTAAGGGTAATAAGGGGTTGAGAACTTAAGAGATATTTGAAAATGTTTGCATAATGCTTTCATAGTTTTGTTTTTAAATGGATTACTATTGTCAGTGATAATGGCAGAGGGGATACCATATCGATAGATGATATGGTTCATTATAAATTTAGATATTTGAGGGCCTTCAACATAGGTAAGAGGAACAACCTCTACCCATTTTGTAAAGTATTCAGTAGCAGTGATAATGAACTTATGGCCATCTGAGGAGACATGGTTAAGCTTACCTATAAGATCGATACCCCACTTTGAGAATGGTCAAGGTGTCGTGATAGGTTACAAGGATTGTGCCGATGCATGTATTAGATTTCCATACTTCGACAATCTAAGTATTTCTTCACATGCTTATAGCAATCATTTTCCATGGTAGGCCAATAGTATCCTACTCTGAGTATCTTCTTTGCTAAGATGATCCCATTTGTATGAGTCCCACAGATGCCTTCATGCACCTCTTTGATTGCTAGGATGGATTTTTCTAAATTTAAATAACATAACAGATTCCCGTCATAGCCTTGGTAGAAGAGGGTGCCCCCAAGTAGGTTATAGCGGGCTATACGCTGAATGAGGTTTGGTTTATCGGTATGAGAAATGTTTGTAGGAAAGGTTCCATTATGAAGGTAATTAAATATGTCATAGTACCATAGGGAAAAGGGACCAACAACTTCACATACTAGACATGATTCTAGCATGTCATATGTTGGCGTTCTTAGATGCTCAACAAAGAATGGCATATCGTTGTTTCCAAGTGGGATACTTAACATGGACCCTATTGTGGCCATAACATCTGCTACTCTATTTTGTGCTCTTAGTATTTGTTCAAATGTTATCTACTCAAAGAAATCCTTCAAAGAATCAACCATTCTCTTTTACGGAAGAAGTTTCTCATCTTTAACTTTATATTCACATGTGACTTGTTTTATAATCACCATAGAATCACCGATTACATTTACTCATCTGATATCCCAATTAATAACTAGCTTCATCCTTGTGATAAGGGCCTCATACTCTACTATATTATTTGTGCATGGAAACCCAAGTTAGAATGCCTGAGGGATCAAGTCTCCCGTAGGAGTGATCAACACAACTTCGACACCTGAACCATGAAAGATAAAGGAGCCATCAAAGTATAGTTTCCATATGATAGATTCCTCAAGGTACATTGTATATGCGTATGGGAGTTCCAGACTTAAAGGTTCAATACACAGTAATGAAGCTTGTACTAGTTGAATAGCTATAACCTATCCTTTCACTGACTTTTGGTGTATGTACTCAATGTCAAACTCACTGAGTAAGATGATCTAATTAACCATATTTCCTATGAGTGTGGGTTTTGACAACAATTATTTTAATGGATCTACTTTTGAAATAAGCTTGACCTTATTATTGAGAAGATAATGACATAGTTTTGGAAAGCAAAGACTACGACCAAGCAAGAGTTTTCTATTTGTGGATAGTTGAGCTCGTAAGCTATCAACATTCAACTTAAGTAGTATACATATTTTTCTCTTTATTCCTTGTCATACTGGGCCAAAAGTGCCCCAATTACAAAGTGCCTGGAAGAGATGTAAAGTAACAAGGGTTCACTTGCCATGGGTGACATTAGAACAGGAAGTTTAGCCGTGATAGTATTTAAGCAAAGAAAATGATTGCTTTGCTTGCTCTAGTCCCCAATGAAAATTGATATCTTTCTTGAGTAGATGTGTAAAGGTGTGACACTTATCTACAAGCTAAGAGATAAACCTTATAATGGCTTGGATTTTCCTTGTAAGCTTCGCAATTATCTGATATTGGTAGGAGGAGGCATTTATGTTATAATAGCAACCTTGGCAGGATCTACTTCTATTCCTCTCCTTGAAATAATGAATCCTAGTAATTTTCTAGATAACATGTTGAAAATACGCTTCTTCGAGTTTAATCGACTTTGTAGTCCCTTAGATGTTGAAACATGCATCACAAAATTTCTGGTGCTCTTCTTGAGTCCTAGATTTTTCCAATATGTCATCCACATAATCTTCCATGATGTCACTGATCATATCGTGAAAGATTATAGTTATTTCCCATTGATAGGTGGCACCTGCATTCTTCAGGCTAAAGGGTATGACTTGATAACAAAAATTCCCCCATGGGGTGGTGAAAGTTGTCTTATGTTGGTTTTCCTCCACAATATTTATCTGATTTTATCCTAAGAACCCATCAAAGAATGATAACATCTCATATCCAGTTGTTGAATCAACAATCATGTCAATCTTGGGAAGATGAAAATCGTGCTTAGGAAAAGCTTTATTAATATCCTGGAAATCAATACACAATCTGACATCGACAAGTTTTTTTTGAACTGGGAACACATTAGAAATCCACTTTGAATAGTTGATAGGCTTGATGAATCTAATTTTAATAACAT
The DNA here is from genome assembly GCA_018340775.1 of Taxus wallichiana var. yunnanensis. Lineage (NCBI taxonomy): Eukaryota > Viridiplantae > Streptophyta > Pinopsida > Cupressales > Taxaceae > Taxus > Taxus wallichiana. The sequence continues at coordinate 450,757,841 of CM031239.1, forward strand.
TTCTAGCTCTTCCTTAATTAGCAAGGGGATGCGAGGATGGATCTTTCGAGCTTTTGTTGTATGGGCTTGGTGTCCGGGTGTACAACAAGATCATGTACCACTAATGTAGGATCAAGACTGACATGTTTACTTAAGACCAAGTGAAGATATCTACAAATTATCTCAAAAGTCTTGTAAATTTTTTTGTTCTTGAGTTGAGAGTGAAGCTCCTACCTTAACCATTCTAGGTAGCTCCTCCATGCCAATGTTGACATCCATTGTCTCCTCCACTAGTAACTTGGACTCATCTTCTATGCATGTAGGATCAGGAGGGAGATTAAGATTTTCTTCTACCAAAGGTGGTTCAAAGAGATCCTCATCCTAAAGTGGGCCAACTATCTTTTCCATGGGTTATTCCATTTGTTTGTCCACAAGCACCTCAAAGAGGTTTTCACTATAGGACTTGGAATTTTTCTTTCCGCAAGGCTTTTATGTAGGAATTTTTCCCTTGCTTACTTTTTTTGCTTAAGTGACCACACAAATCTACCTCCTCCCAAAGTACACACATGCGTTGAGCTAAATGGAGAAGTCTTTCTTGTGGTCATTTCTGGGAATATTGTCATGAATACTAAGGAACTCACCAATAGCCTCGTCGTTCTAAAATACGTCAATTGACACATGTTGTTGTTGGTCCCAATTCACAAGTGACGGGTAAATAAGGTTTAATGTATGAGTTATATGGCGGGGGCTATGGTTAGGATAGCCACATTAGAAAATAGGTTTGTGGAGGTAAGGTCTTTGTAAATACTACATCGGGAATCTATTTTGCTTTTTCCTTCGAGATAAACTATCTTTCCGTTTAGAAGAGGCATAATCTTCATTTGAGGGGTGAGACTCATACAGATGAATGCCAATGCCAGACTTACCCATTATGCACTAGGGTATCGGAAGGGATTCTAGCATACCTTGTTCTTTGTGGCTGTATCCGCATCTTTTATATCCCAATATCATTCAATTGGGGATAACATACCTAAGAAATTGGTAACATATAGCCATTTCATCATCTTTAGGAAAAAATATAATATCTTTGAGTATCTTTTCATCTTCTAACAATCCACTAGGATTAAAATTATCAAAATCACAATTATCTCTAGATATTTGAATCTTGTAACATGGTCTACCATGTGCTTTAGTAGATAGGGAAATGTTCTGAACCAACAAGCCTTGTTGTAGATCATATTCTCCACAACCAATTGGCCTAACCTTCATCTCCCATGTAGCAAAATGAGTTTTTGATGTGGAAGAACCGTTTTCATTAGGAGATAAGGTATCTGGATCCACTCATGAAGTGAGGGCATTTGATTAAACATGAACAATGATCTCTATAGGACACTTGTAGATGGTGAGAAAATAGCCCGAAAATGCTCTACAATGATCAAATGGTTAGGGATCCCCTTATATAGTAGAATCGTCCTTCATGGTGTAGCTTTAAACACTGATGATACGTTGAAGGTACGAATTACATGGCATGAATCCATGGGCGGATGAGAAATATGTTATAAGGGAGCTCCAAGTCTAAAACATGGAACTTTGTATCATGGTTTATAGGACCCACTTCCAGTGAGAAAGTGATCATACCGGCTGATTGTCGCTCTTCATTATCATACACCTTTATGGTGATGACCTTTGTCTCCAAATCAGATTCTGTGCACCCTAGTTATCAAACTAGTTTAAGAGTACAAATATTTAGACCCGATCCACCATCCACAAGCACTCTTTTGACCTTCTTACATTTGATTATTACTTCAATATGTAAGGGTAGGTTATGGGAGGGATTTTCTTCTAGGATTTTTGTGGGGCTAAAGGTTTGATGTAGCCTAGAATTCTCGGATAACACTTAGTTACACTCTGGCACATCACTCAAAGACAAGCTAAGCACTCACCCGAAGTGCACCAAGGTACCAGGTCCCTCTTTAAGGTTGTTATAGCGGGATGGTAGCATTGTGGAATGATAAAGACATATATTTAGAAACTAATCCACCATTACATAGTGATACCGAACCAGATCTATAAAAGCATGTGTATTCATATAAATCATCAAGAAATCAATAGTATGTAATGATAAAACATAGAAGACACTTTGGTTCGAACATAATATTATTCATATTTTAAACATGACAATGAAATAGAAGATGGATACAATAATATTCATACGCGCATGGATTTGTTTATCTATATCCTGTGCACTTCATGAATCTCTAGCCCTTTGACACCACTTTCTATCAACTAGGTGGTTCATCTAATATATAGGGTGGGGAACTTGCCCTTCACCACTAACTATGCCAAAAATAGGTCGCATGCTAATAATAGCCACGTGCCATTTACAATTATAGCCATACATGCAAGTATGCTATCTATAGTTCACTTACAGTTACATTAGAGTGATGAATCTAATCTTGGATTACTTCCATGCAAGAGTGCTTCGATATGATCATCGAAATCTAGACAAAGCGTGGTGCGCAAGTCTCAAAGATTGCTTTGTATGTTCTCGCACACCCGGCTTCGAAAATAGACAATCTACAAGATTGGATAAGTCCCGAAAATTTGTCTTTGCACCTCCACGCACGACACCTTCCTATTCCTTCGTGCCTTCTATCCCATCCTATTTTTCCACGCGGACTCTATGTGTGAGTTACTGCTAAGTGTTTTACCCGACCAATAAGGTTGTGTTTTGAAGGAGTGATTTGTGCCACCATTTCTTGTAAGTGCATTGGGTCAATATCAACGGACACTCTGATCCCCGTAAGGTTTTATAGAATATATCCTTATGAATGTTAGAAATTTTAGGGTCTAAGATTGAAATATTAGGTATGGTTTTCTCTAATTAATCTAAATAATCATAATGACACTCTGAGGAGGATGGGGAGGAGGTTTTGAAATAATAAGGTGATATTTCCATGTCACCATGACACACTCCCTTGATCTGATCTTGATTTTGATATTTTCAATAGGTGAATCAACACAACCTATTAAGGTGTTAAAAGGGTCTATCTTTGATACATAATTAATACTCTTATTTTGAGATGGCTGTCCTCTGATCCTACCGTTCCTCTCTCCTTTGTGCTTGGGGAAAGGTTCTTTGAAAATCCCCATGTTTTTGTTTGGGGATTTGGTAGGGGTGGAAAAATCTATTTCTACATCACCATTGTCGATTAAGTCATGAATGTAATGCTTTAATTTAAAGCACTTGTCGGTTTTGTGACCTTTAACATGATGAAATCTGCAAAACTCATTTTCCCTAAACCATGACAACTTAGGTGCATCATCCCCGTAAGGTGTTGTTTCATGATATCAAACCATGTTGATGGCCTCTAACTACTTTAGTATTGATGATATTGAGTTAGATAAAGGAGTAAAAACATGACATTTATACTCCATAGGTGGAGTTCCCTTTGCAAGCTTTAAAGGAGCGTGGTTTTGAACAAATTGTACTCATTTAGAGTCTACTATTCCATCATCGACAACATTTTTATTCTTATTAGGAAAAAAATTTGTCTTGTCATTAGTTTTGGAATCATTATGATCGCGTGAAAAGGGTTTTAGGGTCCCTCTAGCTAACAATACTTTTTTAATTTGACTCCCCTTTTCAATCACCTCTTCGAATGTGTTACCACAATGCATTTGCAAGTGGAACATAATGTCAGGGTGAAGGTTGGGTAAAAATATACTTATTAGCTATTTTTCAGGTATGGAACAAGGGAAGCGACTAGCTAACCCTCTCCATTGTTGTAGGAAAGAAACGAAGTTCTTGTTGTTTTGTTGTTTTACATTACATAGATCTAGCATGGTGACATCACTCTCTATATTAAAAAAGTGATGTACAAAATGTTCTACTAGTTTTGGCCATGTAGATATAGATCCCTTGGGGATGTGTAAAAACCACTCTAGCGTATGTCCTCCTAAACTCGTGGGAAGAGGCAAATAAGATAGTTGTCGCTATATGTGACCTCTTGACATGCCATATAGAATTATTTGATATGATCTCGGGGTCACCTTTTCCCTTGTATTTATCAAATTTTGGATAATAAAAATGTCGTGGGAAAGGTACTTGTAACATGGATCTATCAAATGGATAAGGGCACAATTCATTGAAATGACACTTTTGCTATTTCTAGTTTTGCCTTCTTATAATGCTAGAAGGGCATTCTTCATGGTGGACCAATCTTGATGAAGAATTGGTCTTGTGTGGGTGGTGTAGGCCTATATGAAGGGTTAAATATAGGTATATTCCCACCCCTATTCTCTATAAAAAATTCCTCATACGGGTATTTTCATGTCTCTCAACGAGGATTATTTGTTGGGAACTCATGATATAAAGCTTTAGGTTTAGCCTTTGGTATGGCTTGTTTTAATGGTTTCGGTTGTTCCTTATTTATGTGTGAAGCCAAACTTGCCAATTGGTGAGTAAGGGCTTGCACCTATTGTTCTAAGGTTACTTCTCAAGTGGGTAATTCATTACGATCTTCGTGTGGAGGAGGTTTCTCATGATGAGTATGTTCCTCGTGGTCTTCACAATGTACTCTAACAATAGGTATATGATAGTCTCTGTCATTTTCAAAAGGTATCTCCTCATCATTTTGTCATCTATAAGTAGAGGCATGACCCGAGTTTAATATTTCATTTATATGGTGACAAGGACGGTCTATTTCTTCTTCTCTATGAACCATGATCCTAGTTCTATGACACGTAAAAGGACCTCATGCTTGTTTTGAAACAAGTAATCATCAAAATGGGGAGGGTGATTATTGGCTAGATTTTTGCACGAGATGAAAACCTAGGCGGTCATGAGATAAATATCCCTCATTTATCGGTGAGGATCCCATCTAAGATTTTATCAATTATATTTCCTAATATCTATCTATTGGTTTTACTTTAATCTACGTAGCTCATGAACCATAGCTAGGCAATTTTGCAGCAAGTAAGCAACTGTAAGCAATATGTGTAGGAAAGGGAAATAATTAAATATGAGAAGAAGGAAAGGAGATGTGCAACCTAACCAATAGTTGAAAAATTTGGTCACATGCACATAGACGAAACAAATAAATATTGAAATGCAGAATTTAAAGCAAAGGAAAGTTTTAAATCCAGATCTAAGATAACACAAAGTTTATGCAAAGATCTAAAAAGAAATAAGAAACAAATGCACCGTTGACACAAAGTTATCTAGAAATATGCCTCCTCTCTATTCCTCAGCTTTCAGAAAGCTATCAAGGGTTTTAGCTCAAAGTCTAGAACAAAAGAATGCTGATTGAAAATTCTGATGATTTAACCCGTATGTTCTTTCTCTATTTATAGTGTATAGAGGGCAATTACAAATAGGAAAACAATAACTAAACTGACACATGCATAAACTATAAAGAAAATAACTGATAATATTTCCCTGAAATTTCTATCCTCATGACATGCATCAGAAGACTAAATCAAAGTTTTGCATTTCTGCCACCTATTCTCAATTGAGGACCTTTCAAGTAACTAGAAGAAATGGATTTTAACCAATGACTTTAGTTTTACAATTTTGTCTAAGAAATAAGAATAAGGGAGGGAAGGGAAGAAGAAAGAAAATATGCCGTATGTCATACTCTACAATTTTTCTTTGTTCTAAAACTGAATATACTTGTCAAACATGTGACTTTGTGTTTTTAATATGTTCTTTGGCATCCCGCATACTAATTGCAATCACCACTAGCCGTGCCAAAAGCTTAAGGTAATAATTAATAAATTATGCATCCAACCTGATTATTGTCTTCCCCTGACATCTCAAATTAATCTGGAAAGAGGTTGATAAGACCTGACACATTCCATAACAAATTTAGAGAATTGAGGTCGATTGGAAATGATGAGGCTTGAATGACCCCGCTACTTTTAATTACCCACATAAGAGATGTCCTTTCCAGCTCTGGATCTGTCAATTAAATTGGTGATAGGTTCAAGGCCTATGTCTGTATCATTGATTTCAGCATATCTAGAAGCAATGCACGATTCTGCTGACCCTTCTCTTTCATTATGCCTAGAATAGTCTTTGTCTAATCTCTTTTCCTTTTGATTATGCCATAATCCTTTGTAATTGGATCAATTTGTGCAGATCTAGAAATTTCTTCTGATTCATAAGATATATTCAATGTATCTGACATTGACTTATACTTTCTTCACCAACATGAGCACCTGTGATGAATACTTGCAATTGATTCAGACAAATATGGAGTCCATGGCATGAATACTCAATTTTCATCACCAAAATCTACTTATAAAGCCTGTTGCCCTCTATTTTTAGACTTTGCTTGCATGCCAAACAAGTTAAAAATATTATTTTATTCACTTGTGCACTCACATCAACATGTAGATGCTCTAAATAATAAAAAGAAAGCTTCTCCAACCCTAGGTGCCAAAACTAGATGCTTCCTGACAATTAATAAAAAGTCATCTTTTAGGCACTTAGCTATGCCAGAATGGGTCACACTTTTTGGCAAGGGTGAGTGCTAAAAATAAGAAGTCAACTTGATGGGAATTTCCACCATGCACTATAGCTCTAAAAATCCCCTCTTCCACTTAAGTGACTTGTCCTTCATCATGGGAATTTTCACCCTGCGTTGCAGGTAAGAAATTCCCATCTTCCTGCCACTGTAGAAATTCCCATTAGCAACTTAAGTCATCTCCCAAAAAGTGTGACTTGTATGGAAAATAACCTCTTTTGAAAAAGTGTGACTTACATGGGTGAATAAAAACTCTTTGATGGGAAAATTTAGCCTGCTAGGTAGGCAAGAAATTCCCATCGGTGCTTTAAGTGATTTTTCTTTATAATGGGAATTTTCACCTGGTTGCAGGTAATAAATTCCCGTCTTCCATCCTCCTCTGAAATTCCCATTGCAACTTAAGTGACTTTAACTTGATGGGAAAAAGTAACTGCTTATGCAAGCAAGAAATTCCCATCTTCCTGCCACTATGGAAATTCCCATTACAACTTAGATCTATTTATCCTAAAAGTGCAACTTGCATTGTGATTTCTAACTTTAAAATTGCGTGAAAATTCATCACCGAAGGTAGTGTGGAAATTGGATGCGGAAGGAAAATTTGAAAACTGCGATTGAGATGAAGATTGCATTTCTTTCCTTTTTTGGATTTTTGGGAGGGGTCCTGCAGGAAGAAGTAGAAAACTTGCATGTGCCATAAATTTCATTTCGTGGCTCCGTTTTAGGTGTCATTTTTTCTAAAAGTGCATATTTTCTCAAGCTCTACATTGATGGCAATATTTTTCTTATTTTCATAAAATCTATTTTTACACCTTTTTGGTCCAAGCAACTTCTTGTAATCTTCGAAAGAATCTTGAGCTTAAATCGCTTTGTAGACAGTTATTAATTAAAAATACTGGATAGATTTTCAAAACCCTAGGCATGGGGAAAGATCTGACAAGAAAGATGAATAGGCTACGGGAATTTCTAGAGAAAACAAACCAAAACATAGACAAAAATAAATAAAACAAAACAAAAACAACTACGAGAAATTTCTTGAAAAATTTCTCCAATAAGTGATCTGCAAAAATTCTTCCCCCTAGATGAATGTTATGTGGTAATAATGATGGGGTGAAGTGCTTTATATAACATAAATCATCCAATTTTAGCTCAATCTATTTTTAAAATAAATTTATTTATTTAATAAATAAATAAATAAAATTCTATCGACAAAACCCGACTAAGGGATAATGTGAGTTTTAACATGTGGGTATTTGGAGAATTTTGATTTTATGACTCTCTGGGAGTATCTTAGAGAAATGAAAAAATTGCAAGAAAAACAAACACAAAGTGACCCATTACTTTGAAAAGAATGATTTTTTAAAAGGGGTAGTCGATATTTTAGGGTGAAATCTTTGGGACACCAAAGATGTTCCATGTCCCGCACGAGGATAATTATTCTCACCACTACTATGATCAATCATGAAATTATCCTCTAAAAGTGGGTTGTCACTTCCAAAGGGATTGTTTCCTAACTTGTGATACCCCATTCTTGTAATAGGGGGCATAACACGAAAGATTTTACTAAGGTTTATTAAAAGGGACCCTAGGTAAATTTTTACAGCGTAACGACACTAAGTCGCTATAAATAATGGTGACTAACAAATAGTCACAAATCCAATAGGTCAATGTGAACCCAAGGATAAAAAAGAGTAAAGAATGATCTAACCTAACAAAGTAATATATGATGAGAAATGTCTAAGACAATATAATGACATACAAAACTCAAATCCAATCACAATTTGTTTTTACTCCATATGGTTTTGAAAGTAGGTTTAAACCAAATAGTGACAACATGATATCACCACTTAGGAAAAGTTTGGAATAAACAAGACCTAAATGCTAAGAATATGCTGATGTAATGCTCCAACAAGGTATATTGAAATTGGTTTTGGACACAAACAAAGTCCAAGTTGTTGAAAATGGAAGTTAGTAATGCGAGCAACGTACTAACACTATTTGGACATGTAAACCAAGCTTTACGATGAAAGAAATATTTTTAAGTATCAAAATGAATTTTTCGTGATGAGAAGAACGTAACATCAACACTCACAAAAATCAAAGTAATGTTAGGATAAAAAACTAAGACTAAGTATATCAAGAAGTTACTATGCGTGCGAGCAACATAACAATACAATTTAGAGACTTAGACCATGTTTCACAATGGAAACAAGATGTAAGTATCAAAATTGTATGACTATAATGTGGGCAGCCTAACAACGCAATGGGAATAATGATGATATCAACTAGCTACAATGATAATTAGTGTCAATATGGTTTTGAGAAAAAGGGCCTACTAGAACATGAAGATGTACCATTCACACTTTCAACACTTGCATTCCGACATTGCAACCTAGTCATGCAAGTAGACTAAAAAGTGGTGGACACAATTATTTCTAGTGGTATCCACGTATGTTGTTCTTCTTTTGTCCCAAATGGGCAACAAGAAAACAAAGGTGTAAACTAAGTGGTGATGAAACAAACTAAGTGTAACTTTGGTATAGTTTCGCCTTATCTTAGGACAAGTGAAAAACTAGGACAAAGTAACATGTTGTAGGTCTTGTGATGAATAACACATGGTTTTAACTTGAAGAGACTCTTCCACTTGTTTGAACAACAAGGTTTAGACTCCAATAAAGTTATCACATTGTGAGAGCTCTATAGAATATGATTTCTAAGTCAAATTAGCTCGAAGCCACAAACTTCCTAGTGGTTCTCTCTCTTGGTGTCACAAGCTACCTTTGTGAGATTGATTTGCCAAGAAAGGAACACTCACTAATCTTGGAGTATCTCGGCTTTACTTTAACCCCTTCAATTTAATGAGTAACAAATTGCATTCAGTTGTACTTTCACCGGGGTCACAACGGAAATAACTTTGACTCTAATCTCACAAAGGCATACTAATCAATTGGGTAGTGGAGCACTTTCTGTTTTGTTCACAACATTCCCTATTATGTGAAATACTCTAGGGTTCCTAGGAGTATTCATCTTGTTATCTTAAGGCTTATGCCAAAGGAAGTTACTACTAGTTAAGCGAGATTTAACCGTAGATCTTAACCTAGGAACTCAGTAATATAATGTGATGTATGATGTGTGGTGTATTTTCTTATCTTTTGGATTAGGAAATTTTGTTTAGACCATTGTTAGCAACCTACAACACACATGAATGTTAGAATTTGGTTTGAAGGGATTTCTCCTTTCTTTGGCAAGTGTTAGGTTCTACATGTAAATGGTTAGTAGCTACCAAAAATATCTACAATATCATAGAAAGAGGATTCAATGTTGCTTTTAGTTCTCAAGATTGTCCAAGGATGCGAGAGAAGAGCATACACAAAAATTAATCCAACTAGATAACAATAAAAAGCTTGTAAATCAAATAACCACCATAATGCTTTGTAAATTTGGATTCATTCCTAGTTAATCCAAGTACTTTTAGTGAAAAACTAACGTTGCTTTTGGTTCTCAAGATCACCCTAGGTGCAAGAGAAGAGCATACACAAGCTTTAGCCTTAATTATTTATCAAATGAAAAGCTCTTAAACTAAAAGATAGCATACATGCTCAAAATGAGAGTATATTCCCTTAAGCTTAAAAATGAATGATGAATTTTCCTACTTGCTCTAAAATTATCAAAATAAGGTTTAGGGGTGCTTTTGATTCTCAATATCACACAAAGTGCAAGAGAAGAGCATACACAACCCTATTCTAAACTCATACAAAGCATGAAAACAAAACCACTCATCAAACCTGAAGCCAATTTTTTAGAAAACCTGCTCTAAATCAGAAAATCTATAGTAACAATAGCTAAAAATCCCTAGTAAATGACAAAAGTACAAAAAACCAGAAGTTGAAATCTTGGAATTAGATCTAACTTTACCTTAGAGTGCCATCATGCCTCTTAGTGCAGTAGTGCATCCTATGAAGCATCAACACTCACTTTGTAGTGTCAACATGTCCTTAATAACATAAGCATGCCTCTGTCAAAATCACACAATTGAATTGCACAGGTGCAACCAATGAGGTGTCAGCATATACTTTGAAGCACCAACATGACTTATACACAAAGGTAAAAATTCAATGAGGCACATGTGCATCTAGTGAGGCGTAGGCACATCCAGTGAAGCATAGGCACGTCTAGTGAAGCACATACACAATATTTAGAGTGTGAGCGCCCACTTTTGAGCATGGGCACGTATCTTCCTATCAATGGTCAAAACATGAGTTTGACAAGAAAAACTTGAAAAAGATCAAATCTTTGACTTCCTGCTGGAATTTTGACAGCACTTTACCTCCTTAGATCCTGTAAAGAACATCAAAATGTAACATCTACTACTAATCTAGTTGAAACAACTATCAAAATTGAAAATTGATCTACAAAACTTTGAAATTTACTCTAAAAAGCTTGAAATTAATCTAAAAGCTTGAGAAACTAATCTAGAAAGATTTAAACTAATCTAGAAAGCTTGAAACTAATCTAGAAAACTTGAAACTAATATAGAAAACTTGAAATTAATCTAAAAAAATTGAAATTAAAAACTTTGAAACTAAGTTAAAAATCTTTAAAAAAATGAATGCAATGGGGTAAGGTCCCACTGGGCATGCCAAATGAAGACTACTAAAAGTTCCAAAGAAAAGCTAAACTAACAAGACTAACACCACATAGTCTAATTAACAAATGCTTATTGAATCTAACAATAGTTACATCAATGATAAAAGCTTAATGGAATGCTTGAAACAACTAACATGATATAAATCAATCCTAGCTAAAGCATGCCTACTTAATATGAATTGCTAACTACAAAGACCTAATTAGATCTAGGAGGGAAATCAAATTGGGTTTGTTGCTACTTCAAGAGAGGTGAGATGGTATCTCTAACAATGACTAAAAATTCATATTAGATACCCATCTACTAACCCCATTGAATATTGGAGGTAAAGATTGAGCTTGGATCTTAATCATATTTGTTATATGATATACAATTCAAAGCATGGTGTAAAGTTTAAGGGTAGATACTTAGTCCTTTTGAAGTTTTCTATTTGGGAAAACTTGCATCTGCATGTATGTGGGAGTAAAAGTAAAAATTAGATTAAGAATTTCTAATCTTGATTAGGGCTTGCTAATCATGATTAGTGAATTAACAAGTGATTAGGATGTGAGGAGACTTAATCAACCACTTATGGTCAATTAAGAGGCTAGGATAAGTTTTGAAGCCTTCTGAGATGTTGTGGAAGGAAATGAGGTGATTTTGAATGGTTTGAAGAGGGTTTTATCCAATAATAGGGTTTTTTGACAAAAATAAGGGTAAAATAGGCTTAATTAGATAAAAATTGCTAATTGTCTGTTTGGAAGAAGATTTTGACTTAAGATTTGTCGTATAATGGTATCCTAAATGTGAAAGAGGATAGGTAATCAACAAAGCATTGTTAATTGACCAAAATGGTAAGAAGCATTAGTTAATTAACGGAAATCACTAATTATAATGGAAATGGTAAGAATGAGAGTGATTTGTGTGCTTTTAGCAATAAGATTGCAAAAGTAGATTTTAGGTGTCTACAACATGTTAATACCCCATTTAATCACATATTTTTATGTTTCATCCACATCTTTTTATTCTATTTATCTTTTCCCCTATCACCATGTTCGATTATAGATGGGCCTTCATACTTTGTGTCTTTTTTAAATAACTTAAATTCATAGTCATTGCCAATTCTTCCATTGGAATGACATAATCAATCATACAAATTCTTTCCTCTGTCAATATGACAAGTAAGTAGTGTGGGTTAGGAAGTGAGTTGATAGCGTTCTTGTCAAACAATACCAAAGAGTCTCGTCCCCAACTAGAGGATGATTCTTTTGACATGTATTTACAATATTTGGATGCTTAACTCAAACACAAAAATTAAGCTTGTAGAATTTTATGGCATTAAAAGGTTTAAAATCCTTTATTGGCATAAATATCATGGATCAAAGTTAAAAATCACGCCTCTAAATCATTTTTTGAATCCTTTAAACTTAATCGGGATAAGGAGAAAATTAACATCATTAAAACTATTTTTTCATATCTCACTAATAAGCTTGAAGTTTTGATGCAAATGAGAATGAGGGATGTATGTAAATGGTTACAAAACTACTTAGCTTTTGGCTCAAAATTGACACTCAAAGGAAAAAACAAGCACAAAACATAGTTTTGGGAAAACAACTTTCTTTATTGATCTTCAACAACATTACAAAAACATTTAGAGATGTAAAAGTAAAAACACACACTCGCTACCCCTATAGAATATGATGAGGTCTACCCTCTCCATCCAATGACTGATTACAACATAAAAATACCATTCTTGCAAGCTCTTGGCTCTATTATCATCCATCTTTGAGATATCCTCATTTGTCTTGATCGATAACTTAAAGTTCTTAGAAAAACTAAGCTTATTAAGTTTCCTTAGTAGCTCCCTTTCCAATTTTACTCCAACTCTTCCTCTCCCTCTAACTTCAAACCTCTCATTTAACACCCTCCCATGTTCCTCTTTGAGTCCCTAAGTTCTTGTAAAAAATGATGCATGCGGAAAACTTGAGAACTTTGGGTGTCACTTGAGTTTTCTACCCACCATGGGTGAAACCTCAAGTCTCAATAGACTAATGATTACAAAACCATAAAGGTAATTTCATAGTCATTTATTGGGTAAAAGGTGGTTTCATAAACATAAAAACTATCACTTTTTGTATTTCGGTGGTGGGTTTACTCTCTCCTATACACTAGTAGATTTTGAGGTTTTTACCATGCTTTGTGAGTCAATTTTTATCTTATTATGAGGTCTGATGCAATTTTAGTATCACTTTATCATGTTGATGTAAATTACATTAGAAATGAGAATTTTGCCAAATGAAAAAAGAAATTTTTAAATTTAGTTATTTATAGCATAGGGGCCCTTTTTTGCATCATATTTTTACGTCGACAAAAAAACATTAACACAAACTATGTCAAAACCGTACATTGAAAATACACGACATAAAGTCACAAATATCGAGGAAAAACCTTTTGACAGTAATCTTTATGAAAATTATGTCAATATTAATTCCAGAAATAGGTATAAGAGAAAGTTTATATTTTCTTTGGACCTTCTATCTCTTATCCCTTGTAAAAAGTAGTATTGCAAGACCGATATCAAGAGTACGGGGATCCTACCATACATATCTAGATATATTACAAGATTCCAAACATGTGATTTTATTAATGTGAAGTTTATACATTACGATAAAAAAATCACAAATAGTTAAATGTGTTAAAAATTTGGGTTTGTAAGACTCTATTTAACTCGGTCTTAATTATGTTTTTAGAATCAAAATTTAATCATATTTTTAAAGTGAAAAATGTTGGTTATCCAGGATTATATTGAACACACAAAAAAGTGAATTTAAACTTCAATTTTTTTGTTTTTTGTTTTGTTTCTAAGTCTCCATTTACTCTACAAATGTAAAGTAATTCTAAAGTCTCACAACATTGGATCTCGTTACATCTATATAGGGGTATACATCTAGTGAATCTAATTTTAATGAGGTATAAAGTTCTTGTATAAGACATAGAAGCTATGAATTAGAAGAAAAATTTCTTGAAATAGACATAAGAAACAATTCGGGTAATGATATTTCCACCAACAAAGTAGTGTAAAAATGAAATATAGGGTAAAATATGTTGCAAAATAAACAAAGACAACTTTGTTGCATTGGAGGATTGGAATCAAATTAAAATATAGTAGGAAACTTTGAGGGGTATCCTCCTTTGAGAAATCTATATCAATAAAAATCTTGGATGTTTTACACTAGTATATGATCATATAGTTTTTTTTCTCAAGCTAGATACTAGTTACCATACATGTGGAATTATTCTTTATAGGTCAAGGTATGACTTATAAAGCATGTACGTTGATAATATTTATTACAATAATATTATAAATATAAATTTATGATGAAGGGTATTAACATCCCCCACCTTGAAAAGTTGAAGAGTTTGAAATTATAGTTGAATCTAGAGAAGGGGTTCCCAAGTTGTATCTTTAAGTTACATTTCATGTCAATAAATTAGGAACTTTGTGATAGATCAGTTTTGAAGTTGGCATGAGTGTTTATCTAGGATGAATTCAAGCTCAAGAGTAATGGATACTTAAACATCGAACTCCATAAGTTTTGTTTGAGTGATGACCCATTGAACAAGAACTTTCTTTAAACATGAAACATGGAAAACAAGATGAACATCCTCCTTTATTCCATGATTTTTAAACGAAGAATAATTTATGGGAAATCTTCTAGTGTCCTTTCATCTTTAAGATGGATTGTTTATATAGTCGTAATTAGAGGAAAAATATGTCCCTATTTAGAAGGCTCATTTAAAGTGGCATTCATTTGCATATTGTTCTTGTAATTTTGGGTGAATGGATATTTTCCCAAAATATTCTCATGTATACTTGAGGGATATGTCACTATTTGTCGGGTATAAAGATGATATGGTGGTAATTTACCATAAAATGCTTCATATGAATGTTTGTCATTTTGCCAACTAACTACTCGGCCTAGTGTTGTTGAATGTAAAACCAAGTGTCCCATTTTTGATATTTTTTTGACCATATTTTTGGTGATAATAAATTTTCCCATGTATAAAATAACTCTCTCTAGAAATGAGGATTCCATGGAGGCATAAGTTTTGGTCAAAAATGTTTTGAGAATGGTTGAAGAGGTGTAGGGTAAGGAAAAAGGTGAGATACTAACAAAGGTGATCCGTCACCACCAAAATGACTATTTTACTCATAGATTTCGAAGGCCTTCGATGAGATATGTGGAAGTATTATGAATTGGTAATGGTTGTAGTAAGATATGGGTTTTCATCATTTCACCTTGTTGATGTTGGAAAATATCACATTCTCGCAACAAAATTCTTGACATCCTCCTTTATTCCATACAAGAAGAAATTTCTACGAAGGCACTCATCTATTTTTAAGAACCCTACAAGACTAGTCGGGGTGATGCGTGTAGTTACATAAGAATTTGTGTAATAACTTGGACTTGGAATGTAAAACCATGTGTCCCTTATATAGTAAATAAATCCCATATCGAGAATATTGGGGTAATGAGGCGGGGTTATAATTTATATGTTGAATGAGATGTTGTGTGGTTGAATCTTGTTTGCAATCCTATTACAGGTTCATGCATTCAACTAGTAGAGGCATGTATAAGGAACATAGGGAAGATAGGTCCTCATATGTATGAGAAAGTTTATCTATACCAATTTTTTCTATTCACTTATTATATGTGACCTCGAGTCATAGCTAATGAGTTTATTGACCCATTTTTCTTTGTGTTAGAGAGGATACCCCTTATTTTTGGAATTATTTAAAACTATGGTGATTTATTTTTATACAAGAAATTTGACCTACTAAGTATGCTCGCCACTTTTGGATTGTGTGTAATATGGTCATTATTTCTTTATCATAGGTGGAAAGTGATGCGACCTAAAATCCACTTTGTGAATAACTCGGGCACACCGACACATCACCTTACAGTGAGCACTCACCCAAAGCATGTAAAGGTACTAGACCCCTCTTTACAGTTACTTGTGTAGGATGTTAGTGTGATGGTGATAAAACATATTCAGATCCTTAATTAAACATAAACATTCCATAGTGCATAATCCAGATCTAAATATTAGAGAATAATGAGCTAAACAATAACTATAATATGATTAACCATACTAGAACTAGTTTCGAGTTATGTTTAACACCATTATCTAGCCAATATCATCCATTGCATTAAACACTATAAAAAACATAAGCTTATTACACTATAAAGTATCACTTTGTGAGTCATGTGCGCATCAGATGCAACATCATAACTCTACAATAATCCACCTCTCTCTAAACTACACAAGCTCAATACATATTTATAGGGGGGAATTTTCCGTTCACCACCTATGCACTTATTAAAATAGGTCACATGCTGATAATAGCCATGCACATTTACAATAGCATGCATACATGCAGGTGTTCTAATAATAGATGTCCTATAGTTAATTGGAAGAAGAAATCCTATTATTATTTTAAACTATGCACAACGCTTATCATCTGCTCATTCCTAAAATACTATTGCATGTACCACACGTCTTCATCCCTATGTGTGCTCCACATGCTATCTCCAAAAATAGCCCTTATCCATAAAAATGGTTAAGTCTTGAGCTAATGTGTTTTGGCACGCATTTCCTTCTTGATCCTTCCACGCCTTAAAACGTGCCTTTTCTTGTGCACACATCCTTTGTGTGTTTAATCCTTAGAGCAACATTCTATCTATTAAAAATTACCCCACACTAAAGTACATTATTGTCCCGACAATGGGAATTATTTTTGATGTTCCTAAATAATAAAGAATAAGTATTGAAAGAATTAAAGAATCACTATACAAAAGAATGAATTTTTACTCTACAACACCTTCTTCAACTGGGAGGATCAACTATGGATATTCAGTTTTAACTTCAGCCTCCATTGTCTGCCATTCACTTAGCGACATCCTTGTCTTCTCTAGAATATTTGTGGCTATGGCATCTATTTTATCTTAAGTGATCTTTTCTTTCTCATTCTATAGTACCTAGACAACATTATCCATATCTGACATCATTCCTTCTAGGAGATCCATCTTATGCACAATGTGCTTCCCAATCTCATCAATCCTTTATTTATGTGGAACTTGGGTTGCTGCAAGGGCCTCATGATTTTGTTTCACCAGTGCCAATCTTTCTGCGTGCCCTAAAGTCTCATCTTTCATTCGCTGCTAGAACTTCATTATCTTTAACTAGAGTTCTAGTCCTTATTATTGCCTCTAGTGTTGCACACAAATTGAGAGCTTGGTCTTGCTTTCTTTAGTTCATCCTTTAAAGTTTGGAGAAATGCCTCGTAAGTTGAAATTTTTCTAAGCATAGAGGCCCGTGCTCTCTCTGCTTCTTGTTCAGCATATTTTGGTGTGGGCATTCAAATTGGTCCATCCTCTAACACCAAATTGACCAAAGTGCACACATAATGCATAATAGAAGGAAAATTTTTAGGTACCTTAGGTTCTAGATGTGGCCTTTCTTTGAGGATGTGATCACCAATCTCCTCCGCCATGCTAATGAAGGCCTCATTCTTTGTCTGTTCTCGTTCCTTCTCTTCCTTTAAATGCGCTATCTCTGTAGTTTTATCTTTGTTATCCTCCATCAACGCTTGAATGGTGGTGGCCTTATCAACATTTCTCTATGCCACCTTAGTAGATACCTTGACCAAGGCATTGCTGACATGCTCATCAGACATTAGAGTAGGTTTTATCATCATGTGCCTAGCTTTGGGGTGCCTTATTCACTCTTCGCGAGACACAAGATTCTTCACATACATCAAAGTCTGGTTCATCCATATGAGTCTACATGGACTAGGATAATTACTTCCTTGTGTGCATAGTGGCCATATCTAGATCCATCAGCTCCCACCCATATAACTCCTTAAGGCCCACAGTACTTTGAAACCGGGTGTGAACGATTTTTCTTGTGTCCTCAGTATAGCCCATAATAGGGACAACATAATCTTCACTTGTTCTTTATCTTTTGTTCTTGGCCCCTTAGGAACCTGGGCACCAAGTTCTGGAGTTGGTCCTTCTCTCCTACCTGAGTCATAATGGGCACACTAGGCTGCTCTTGCATAGTTTCTTCTACTTCTTTCACCCCTTCCTCTTCATCTTTCATTTCTTCATCTCGGGGTTCCTCCACATCTTCCAGTTGAATCGGGATACTAGGCGTGCTCTCTTCAAACTCCTCCACCTCCTCGTTAAGCTTCAAATTTCTTCTTCTCTTTTTCTCTGGTGCTTATTTCTGAGGGGAGAGTCAAGGTGACCTTCGTAAAGGTTGTGATGTTCCTACACCTTGGGTCCTAGTTCTTTTGAACACCTTCTTAAACTGGTGCTCCTCATGGACTGCATCTATGTCTAAGTCTTCCTCTCCTTGTGCCTCGTGGGGGAGTATTTGCGCACTCACTTTCCACTTTTTCTATGGGCTGCCTCCAACCTCTATGGTCCAATCCTCCACTATCCTCATGTTATTTTTCTTCCTCCATCTCTACGGTTGAGGTAGGCTTTGGAGATGCCACATTCTCAACTGTGTGTTTTCCCTTAGGTGGCCATGGGAGCATAAACTCATTTTCCACACACTTACTATTTTCCAACCTAAACTTAAGCCGGAGATAGATGAGTGTGTCTCCACTATCCCCAATAGCCAAACTTACTAGCTTCATACTGATAACATCTGAAATCATCCTCTTAATGCGGGTTGACCATCATGAATAAACATAAGTTTTTCTGAGAGTATGGTAGTCACGATCTACCTTGTCCACATTGTAACTCAACCGAAAAGCATAAGAAAACCTATGTACTTGCTTCCTAAAAGTAATGCATCGTGAAGGCATATGGAAGTTTACACTAGGGAATCTGTGTCCCATCCTTCATTTTGAACCATACGATGCAAAAGTGTTGATACACCATGAACTAAACCGCTGCCTTGCTTACTACCGAGGGTAACTCCTTTCGAATGCTCCATTACTCCTCAAAGGTCATGTGAGTAGTTGGTCATACCATAGTTCGCCCTTTGTTTAAATGGGTCACTCGTTGTTCCTTCATACAAATAATTCTCAAATCTCTCCTCGAGGGACTTATTTTCCGAGGTATTCCCAATTTTTTTCTTTGGCCCATCGAACACTCCAATTTATACAAACACAAGAGATAATAGGATAGCACCAAAACTTATCTTTTCACTTTTGTGCGCTTCCTCAATAATTTTTATGCTATGTATCGTGTTAGATTGTAGACTTCTCCTTGTGACATTTTGTTAGCAATATGTATCCACATGGTGTTTACTTGTGAACATTTCTCTTGATCATTTAGTTTAGTGAGAAAATGTGCATTTGCACTGTACCACCAACTACTTCCTTAATTTGTAGATGTCCATTCTATGTGGACCCTTGGAGTATTGTCATCACCAATCCGGCACTATGATAATTCTTCACCGGGAACTCCTCGTGCTATGATTATTTACTAATGCATAGCCTTTAGTTTGGTGGATGTAATCTGGAAATAAAACAAAAAAAATAACACAAGAATACCATCGATTGTGATAAGACGGAATGATGACAAATATGAAATATCAAAGTAAATTATAATATTAACATGAAATTGTTACAATCTCACCCATGAGGTACTTCAAGTGTTATTGACTTCACTTGCCTTCCACCAATACTATGGGAGAAAATTTACAATTATACCTCTTAATGGCTTCTTCAACACACCTTTAAACTGATGGCTTCCTTTACACACTTCATACAATATTTCTCACTACTTCCTTCTATGCTAAATGAGGGGGGTGGCCTCTTTATTTATAGAACTTTCAGGCTTATCCATCTTATCTCTAAGATAGGATAAGAAATCCACTCTGACGAATCATATTCCATACCTTAACTCTTATCTGTACATGTAAGCTTATCTTTTAAGATAATATAAACCTTATCATTTCACATGGGTTCCACATTTTTAGACTTTTTAAAAATAAAATACACAAAATATTTATGACCTCACTCCTTGTCCTTATTACCAATATAATATTTCTAATTCCTAATCATGTAGACCCTACTTCTCTACTTACCCAAACTTTGACATTTTAACATTACCGAACCACTTACGACAAATATTTACTTTTTACCACAACATTCCTATTGTACTTTTGACTATTACCGTACTATACATTATTGGCAGCGTCGTACTGGCAGCGCCGTTATCTTCTATCGAACGCTACTACTAATTATACTTAACAACATCCTATTCCTAATACATACATTAATGAAATAGAAATTACGGAGGAAAATTTTAGTGTCGACATCTTCCCCTTTTAGCTTCTACTCCGTCCTCGGAGTAGACTATTATGGTGCTTGGAAAATATTCAACTTGTTGTGGTTGACCCATTTCGTAATGGGAGTGCCATCCAATTCCTCCAGTCGGTCAGTACGTACCATTTTCATGCATGCAACTACTTTATTTTGTAGGGCCCCATCCATTTTGGAAGAAATTTTCTTTGTCTTCTTTTTTTGTATACGGAATCATATACTAGAACCAAGTCATTCACATGAAATGGAGACCACCGGATCTTTTGATCAAAGTATTCCTTCTACTTCATTTTCTTCTTATAGCTTGTATCCTTAGCTATTTCCCTCATTTCCTCTAGCAAATGAAGATATACCAACCTTTCTTTTCTTGAATCACTTTCATCCATTCTTTCATTTTCCATTACTCGACCCAGTGGGAATATCAAACTCAATAGGAAGAAGCTGGATCAATGTCATAGGCCAACCGAAATGGGAGTATCCTGTTGCTGACTTTGATGTTGCCCTATATGCCCACAATGCTTTGCATGAATCCTTTTATCCCACTTATGTACTGCAAAATTTGCATCTTTTTGCTAGAATTTGACACAACACAAAATTTTTCGTTCCACTGTCCATTTGTGCTTGGCTTGTATGTTGTTTCCTTTACGTGCTTAATAGAAAATTTATTGACTAGGGCTTCTACTACCTCATTAATGAAGTGACTTCCTTGATCTCATTACAATTTCTAATGGACAACCAAATCGCGGTGACAATGCGTTCATATATGAACCTTTCCACTTCATCCATGGAAGTCGTTTTCAATGGCCTAGCTTCAACTCACTTGGTTAAATAATCTGTGGCAACTACAATATACTTATTTTGGCATGAGGTAGTTGGAAGTGGACCTACAATGTCTATTCCCCACTTTTCAAAGGGACCAAGTGGAAGAATAGGACATAATGGAGCTGATGAAGTCTTACGATTACCATGTGTTTGACAAATATCACATGTCTTACAATTTTTAAAAAGAGTGGGCCAGTGATAACCTACATCCAAGATCCTTCTTGCTTTGTAAGTTGTCCAGAGAAGTGCCCTCCACATGTACCATTGTAGAATTCTTCTAGCAGTTCCTTCCCTTGATCACGTCCAACTGCCCTCTTGTACTATCCATTAGGTCCTATTCAAAATAATACTCCATGCAGAATAGAATATGGACGACTGGCTTGAGTAATCTTTCTCTTAGTCTTTGCATTGGCACCATCAGGAAACTTGAATTCATTCAGATAATTCCAAATATCTATGTATTCACTAGGGATTGTGTCGAGGATAACAATCTTTGCATCGGGAAATCATCATCATCACAAGATGATCCTAAACCATCATAGGCTCGAGAGAGTGCATCTGCATTGACATGCTTCTTTCCTGGCCTATCTATAATATCAAATTCAAATTCTTGTAGCAAAATTATCCATCTTGCTATCCTCCCTGATGGGTTAGGCTTATTGACAATATATTTTAGAGCCTGATGATCTGTTACAACTATAAATTTCTGCCCTAGCAAGTAATTTCTAAACTTATTTACAACAAAAATGATAGCTAAAGCCTCTTTTTCGATTCTGGTATAATTTACCTCAAGACTTTGCTCATTTTTCGCTCCTAAAGTAAATTGGATGTTCATTCCCATTTTCATCATTTTGGCTCAAAGTACTTCCTAGTCTGCATCCGAGGCATCGTGTGTACATAATGAATGGCTTGCTCCAATCTGGATTCTTTAAAATAGGTGAAGACACTAGGGCTTCCTTCAGTTTTCCAAAAGCTTCATGTGCCTTATTTCCTAGTTCATAAGTAACATCCTTCTTCAAGAACTAGGTTAGTGGTCTGTGCAATCTTTGAGAAATTCTTGATGAACCTTCTATAGTAACCCACATGGCCTAAAAATGATCTCAACTTACTTCTATTCATAGGAAATGGTAAATCTTTGATTTTTGAAACTTTATCAGGATCAGTACCAATACCATCTCTGGATACAACATGCCCTAACAAAACACCTTTAGAACATCCAAAGACACACTTTGTAGGGTTTAGTGAGGCTTGTGCTTCATCTAACCTTTGAAATGCTATCTCCATCTGAGTGCAGGTGGTCCATCTTGCTCCCATAGATGTAAAAATCATCCAGAAATACTCTGATGAAGTTCCCAATGTAGGGTTCAAACACCCTATTCATCAAACACTGGAATGTTGCTGGAGCATTACACAACCCAAAAGGCATAACTCTATAAGCAAACATTCCCCAAGGAGTGGTGAACGTGGTCTTCAATTGATCTTTCTCTGCTATACGGACTTGGTTGTATCTGCTATATCCATCAACAAAACTATAACACTCCTAGCCAGCTACTTCGTCCAAGATCTGATCTGAGAATGGAAGAGGGTAATGATCCTTCTTTGTTGCCTTATTGAGCTTCCTGTAATCAACACAAATGCGTAGCTTCCCATTCTTTTTTATTGAGATCACAATGGGAGAAACCCATTCTGAATTCTCCACAACAAATATGAATCCTGCATCAAGCAACTTATCTATTTCTTCTTTTACGCCTTGGAAAATTAGGATTCATTCTATATGGCATTTGCTTTATGGGCTTAGCACCATCTACCACCCAATAGAATGTTCTACCCAAATTACTTGACGGGAGTTCCTTGTAATCAAAAGTGAATATGTGTATGTACCTTTGAAAGAGTTGGAGGTAGGATTCCTTCTCACTCTCCATCACAAAGCATCACCAATCTTTATTTGTTGGAGACGATCATCAACTTCTTCTTCAGATAATTTTATGGGGTCATGAGTCGATGTGACTTTGGAAGGATATCCATGACTTGAAACATCAACTTCACTTTCTTCATCTTTAGTGTCCACTTCACTTTGGTACTAGAGTAATCGAGAGGATGTCCAATCATCGGTTTCATCACTTGAATCCACAGTGTTACGCCTTATGATGTCAAGGATCACGTTTATCTTCACCCTCTCTCTACCACGTCCAAGTGTCATGAAGCCTTCATTCCAGGTAGTTTCTTGCATGAACTCTCCTTAGCCATGGTCTTCCCAAAGAACATTGGGTACGCAATAGCATACCATTTTCATCACCCGAAGTCTACCACACATACAACACCCATAACAGATATTGCCACATTTGAAACTACACCTTCTCGGTTTAGTTTTTCCCTTATTTAATTACCTTAACATAAGTGTTGAAGGGCGATCAATTTTTAAATCCAACATATTCATTACTGAGACTCGGTCATTACATTAACTGCGCAGCACCTCCATCAACTACGACATCATGAATTGAAATACCATTACATAATACCTCAGCTTGTGGAGCATAGGGATCCACCTCTGCCTCCAAAAGAGGGACCTCAACCTCCTTCCTTCGTCGAGCATTGAGTCCACTTCGCAACTCCCGCCTCTTCTCATAAGACATAGCCAAGAGTTGACCATATGTAATAGTTGCAGGCCTTTTGGACAGATCTTCCAAGATGGAGTATGGTCCTTGCCCCTGTGAAATCAGAAAATCCTGCACACCCAACTTTCTTCTCCATGTTTCTTACTAGTTTCTCCTTTCATCTTCTTAGCGTCATTTCCATCTTGATTATCTTTTTCTTTCTTTCTTTTTTGTTACAAACACATCTACTTCATTATTTCTGCTCTTATCTACTACATCAAAAGAATTCATAGGTGCTTTTCCTTTATCATTATCTCCTTTACCAGATGTAGAAGCTCTATCTAGACAATTATACTTATAATGACCCTTTTTATAACAACCATAACATACAACTTCGAAATATTTCTTTTTGGACCTCTATCTCCTCCCTGAGAACTAAATTCTTTTCCTTGAAGAAGATTAATAGTTAACTAACCCATCTTTTTGAGTAGATATTCATACTCGGTTAGATGTACTAGGAGAAATATTTGTGCTCACCGGAGTGGTTGTGGATTTTTGACCAAAGGTCTTTGGTGTAGGCTCTACTTTAGCAACAATTTCTTTGGGCTCCTTTTCCATGCTTTCTTCTTGCCTTCTTGCAATCTCCTTTGCTTGTTCAATGGTAGGCAGGGCGGTCATACTTCACTCGTTGTCGATCTCTCGGCTTCATCCCAAGAATGAAGTGCTTACATAGGAGGTTATCCACGCCATTCATCAACCCATCCGCTAATCCTTCCTTCCGATCCGGGCATCGAGCTTCCTCCTTAGCTCTAGAACACGAGCATGATAATCCCTTATCTTCTCCTTCTCTCCTTGGGATAGCTTTGTGATCTCGATCATGAGATCTGCATATTTTTGTTGTTCACCAAATTCTTCAAGAAAACTTTCAGTTAATAAATCCCATGAATTTTTCACATTTTCACCTAGTGTTTCAAAACCACGTAAGTGCTTTGAACCATCCAAAAGGTCGGAAAAATTTTAGTCCATTTTTCCCTTCTTATAAGGCCATTACAAATATAAGATTGTTTAAACTCTTGAATGAAAGAGGAAGCATCTTCATTAGATTGGGCTGAAAAAATAGGAATCTTCCCCATTTTCAAAAGTAACCACCGTAAAATACCAACCCACAAGTACAATCAACAAGACTTATGTGCACAAATAATTGGAATCACTATAATAGAAAGTGACTTTACACCTTTCTACAGTAAAATAGAAATGACCACGGTAACTATGGTAAAACTTGACTTACTATGGTAAAAACTGATTTTACTGTGGTAAACACTATTCACAGTAAAAAGTGAAGTTACTGCGGTAAATACTATTCACGGTAAAAAGTGACTTTCTTTGTGATAAATACTATTCACAAAAAATGACTTTACCATGGTAATTACTATGCATGCCGGTAAAAATAAGGTTACCCTCCATTGATTTTTGATTAAGTGGGAATATCTCTCCAGACAATCCACCAACGAGGAATGGTCCCGGCAATGGAACCAAAATGTCATCACCAATCCGGCACTATGATAATTATTCACCGGGAACTCCTCGTGCTATGATTATTTACTAATGCACAACCTTTAGTTTGGTGGATGTAATCTGGAAACAAAACAACAAACATAACACAAGAATACCATCGACTATGATAAGACGAAATGATGACAAATATGAAATATCAAAGTAAATTATAATATTAACATGAAATTGTTACAATCTCACCCATGAGGTACTTCAAGTGTTATTGACTTCACTTGCCTTCCACCAATACTATGGGAGAAACTTTACAATTACACCTCTTAATGGCTTCCTTTACACACTTCATACAATATTTCTCACTACTTCCTTCTATGCTAAATGAGGGGGGTGGCCTCTTTATTTATAGAACTTTTAGGCTTATCCATCTTATCTCTAAGATAGGATAAGAAATCCACTCTGACGAATCATATTCCATACCTTAACTCTTATCTGTACATGTAAGCTTATCTTTTAAGATAAGATAAACCTTATCATTTCACATGGGTTCCACATTTTTAGAATTTTTACAAATAAAATACACAAAATATTTATGACCTCACTCCTTGTCCTTATTACCAATATAATATTTCTAATTCCTAATCATGTAGACCCTACTTCTCTACTTACCCAAACTTTGACATTTTAACATTACCGGACCACTTACGACAAATATTTACTTTTTACCACAACATTCCTATTGTACTTTTGACTATTACCGTACTATACATTATTGGCGGCGTCATATTGGCAATGCCGTTATCTTCTATCAAATGCTAGTACTAATTGTACTTAACAACATCCTATTCCTAATACATACATTAATGAAATAGAAATTACGGAGGAAAATTTTAGTGTCGACAGTATCCCAAATCCTTTCTTATGGCTATAACAACTACCTTATCGGTTAGATCACTAATAACCTCTAACCATGTGCCCTTCAATCCTGACAATGTGGTAATCAAAGGCACGGTGATCATTACCCGCTGTATAGTAAAATAGAAGAAGTCCTCATGGAATCTGCTCATAAGCCATTGGTATAAACCCTTTGGTTTTCCAAAATATAGGAGTTCATATAGTTGATACACCCCTACCTTCTTGAGAAAATTCTCCCTAGCATCGTCATATATTGGCATGTCATCCACCGTGTGCTTGTTGGTCTTCTTATTCAATAATGCATCCAACTCCCCTTTGTTGTCGGTGGTGTGGTGGTTGTAATCACTTAATTTACATTTACGGATATGGGAATCCAAATCCTACTTGATGATCACTCCTGCTGGATATTGCATCTCTAAAAATTACTCTTGGGAGAAATTTCGTCCTCGAATTCCACCTTCTTATTCCCTTTTGTACCTATTACAGGGTTCCTTCCTTAGTGCCATTATAGAAATCTCACCTTTATCTTCTCATCGAGTAAGATGTCATGTCCTCACTCAAAACCACCGTTACCTAGCTCAAAACCATGAACCCTAACTCCTCAATGATTCTTCTTCACTCAAACCCTTCTCCAATGGGGATGCAAGCCAATTCTATGCATAAATCTATTCTCCATGTCTGGTTTCACAACTCTCCGCGCCTTAACACATTTCACTTGGCTCGGTCGCAACTAGCTCGCTCGAATACTTGTGATCGTAAAGGTAAAAATGAAACTGCATCATGTCCTTGTAAATATTTTTAAAAATTTATTACATTTATTTCTCCTTTACCTACCACCAATCATGTCATTAATTGACCATTTTCCCAACTTTCGCGTGATACACCTACACGCCGTAGCTATAACCTTCTAGCACACCTTCCTACCTTTTGACTACATACCTCCTTCTACGTAGTTCCATGTGCTGAAGTACCTCACCACTATGCCTTCGTCTAGTAGTTTTTATGGTTGCGACTTACCTCATGTTATCTTTGTTCATTCATTTATTTCTAACTATTGTCTTCTCTAGAGCAATCTTCTTTCTAGCAGCTCTCCATTTTGAATAACACCTATAACAATATGTTTTCATATGTACCCATTTTTGAATAACAACCACCCCACACCAATGGTATGTGCAGTCATATGTGCATCAAAATACTTTAGATTGTAATTAGCTTCCGTGCATAAATGCGGTTATTACACGTAACACCAAACTAAATTGACAAAGCATAACGACGAAGAAGGAAATAATTAAAAGAAATATAGAAAGGAAATCTATACTAAATGGAAATAGTGCCTTATTACAAACACCAAGAAGACTTATTTATAGTAGGGCTTCAACCTACTCCCATTGACATATTCTCGTAACCGTGTCCCATCAAGTGCCTCTAATTGATAAGTTCTTGATTCAAGTATGTGAGTGATAACATACGGTCCCAACCAATGCACCTTAAGTTTGCTTGGATGGCATAGAAACTTGGAATCATAAAGAAGTACCATCTGTCCAACCTCAAGCTTCTTGTCCCTGATGTGTCTGTCATGCCATGCTTTCTACCGGCCTTTCCTACTTCGACTCCAACAAGCTATGGTGTGCCTCTCATCCAACTTTATTAACTTATCAGTTCTCTCTTCTAATTCTTACTCATCGTTAGACCTCCCACGCGTGTAATACACAAAGAAGGTAACATGAATTCTATGGGAAGAAATACTTTAGTGCCAAACACCAATTGAAAGGGTGTGGCCTTATTCAACCTTTTGTAGGTTTTTCAATATGCCCAAAGTACAACATAAAATTATCATCCCAATCTTTCCTTCCAACATTAATTTTTTTGTTAAAGTCTAGCACAATATATTGTTGAAAGCCTCTGCAGTCCCATTTTCTCGAGGGTGATAAGGTGTAGTCTTGTGGTGCACAACCATAAATTCATCCAATAATATCCTGATTGACTCATTCAAGAAGTGTGTGCCCTCGTCACTTGTCAAACTCAATGAACAACTATACCTAGTAAGAATATTTTCCCATAAGAAGCTTGTTGTATCAACTGTACAATCCTTTGTAGGTGTTGCTTCTACCCACCTTGTAAGATAATATTTACAAGTGATGATGTAGCATGATCTAGTTCTACGTGCAGCTGGAGAAATATGACCCAAAAGTCTATTTCCCATTTTTCAAATGACTCTACACTAGTAATTGGCCTCAAAGGCATTTCATCTATTTGCCTAGGTTTTCCAAGGCTTCGACACCGATCACACGCCTTGCAATACTCTTTACAATCCTTGTACAAAATCTCCCACCATAATCCAGTGAGTACAATCTTACACGCGGTGGTGTCACTGCATAGTGCCCACTGTAATATTGCCATGATATCTGTGCACTCATGTTCTAGTACACATCGACACAATACTTCATCTCTGTCTAGTTTGTAGAAGTCACCACCGACCAACATGATGAAGGGTACGTGCAAATTGCTAGTTATTTCTTCTCTAAGGATTTCATTCCTTCTGGTGCCATATCTGTGCGTAAAAATACAACAATATCCTCTAATTTTGAAGGCACATGATGTAACTTGTACAACTATGCATCCGAAATTATATCTTCAATTTTCTGCATGTCCTCTCCTTATTGAATTCTTGATAAGTGGTCTGACCCAGAATTACTTTTACCTAGTTTTACCATGACTATAAAGTTAAATTATTGGAATAAGAGAACCCATTGACATATGCGCCCTGTAAAACAAGATTATTTACCAAGTATTTCAATGCCATGTGATCTATATAAAATACAAAGGGTGTTGCTAATAAGTATTGTCTCGAACTTATACGCAAGCATAGATCATTGACAAGGCCTCATGCTTGGTAGTTGTATAATTACTGTTCAGGAGTCAACTTTATACTAGAAAAATATATAGGATGATCTATAATACCTTCTCCAAGATGAGATAACACTACGCCAATGGTCATGCCAGAGGCATCCACATGTACGTGAAACGTTTGGTTCTATAAGGAAAACGCGTAATAAGTGCTGTAGTAAGTCTCTCCTTTAATGCCTCAAATGTGCATTGTTGCGGTTCTCCCCATAAAATATCCCTTTTTCTTTAGTAACTCCTCCAGGGGTGCTGAAATATTCGCATATCCTTTGATAAATTTTCTTTAATATCCTGTGTGGCACAAAAATTTGCACACCTCACTTTGACTGGTAGGCTCCTCTAGGCCTACAATAATTGCAGCCTTAGCTAGATCTACTCACAAACCTTCCTTACAGATTATGTGCCCTAGAAAAGTTCCAAAAGGTGTAGAAAACAAGTACTTCTTTATGTTTAAAGAGATTCTTAACTATCTACATCTTTTAAACATTAAGCGTAAGTTGTCACAATGCTCCTTAACAAGCCCATACATCATCCAATCATCTAAGTAAACTTGCAAGAATTTGTGAATAAAATCCTAGAATGCATGAACTAATATGCATGAAAATATAACAGGCACATTCTTCAAACCAAAGGGCATCACAATATATTCAAAACTTCCCCATTTAGTGGTGAAAGTCATTTTCTCTTAATCCTCTTGTGTAATTCTAACCTGGTGATACCCCGAGAATCCATATATGAAAGAGTAAAATTGCACCCTGCAACGCCTTCTAATATTTCCTTAGTGAAAGGTGTAGGGAAAGGATCAATCACACATGCAACATTCAGCTCCCTGTAATCCAAAAAAATCCTAATCTGACCATCTTTCTTTATACTGATTACCATGGGGCTAACCCACTCTGATTCTTCTAGGGCCTTAATGATTCTAGATGCCAACATTTTGTCACTTTATTCTTTAAATTTTATGTGCATGTTTGGGTTCATTCTGTAAGGTCTCTTCCTGACTGAGCATGCACCTTCCTTTAACTTAATCTTCATCTCGCCTAATGACTAATGCACCCCCTTTAACTCATGGTAGCCCCTAGGGAATAAGTCTTAAAAATCACGTAGTAACTCAATTATCTTTTCCACTTCAGAATCCAACCAATAATCCCCAATTATGGCCTCCTTAGGTTCAACATCCGTGCTAATGTTCACTTTCTTGGTCTTCATAGGTTCATGATAGGCGCACGCATTTTTATCCGCACTATCTAAAACCTCACACGTACCTACTGAATGATCTATGTCTAGATATTATACTTCTTCATCATCCACTATGTAGACCATCTTTCCTTTCTCCTTCTCAAAGAAAGAACACTTAAATAGTTGGACATATGTATCATCTACTTCCTCAAAACATGCTCCTTATTCTTCCTCACCAAATAACTCTTGAATGAGTTCTTCACCTTTGCATTGTCTCCCATAGTCAAGCACTCCATAACTGTAATGCCTCTCTCACCGGAGGTTTAGTAGAGAAGTAGTCAAAAGTATGGATCATTCCTACAATCAAGTCTTGCCAATTTCCAGTCTCCCTATGTAGTTCTGCATAAACATACCAAGTGCGTGCACAACCTTACAAAGTGGAATAAAGTTTGTGCACCCAAAGTGAAGGTGGTAAAGCTTCTTGCCCTCTATCCAAAGTATCTCACACTCTTTGAATGTGGTGCTGAACAGGTTGATTACCATGATATATGCATATTTGAGTAGGCGCATTACTCCTGAAAAACAGGTTGTTAGAGAAATTCTTACTTCATTCCATTCTATGAGATTATCCCTATGAACCATCTCGCCAATGTGCTGCCATCCCATGTAGGGTATACACTAACATATTTCTTCTTTCCACTTGATCCATCCACTACTCCTCCATAGCGCACATAAATACCATAGGATTTCCTTCTCCAATATACCGGGGTATACAATTGTTACCTATCCTCATAATTCAACGAGGTTTTTTCCTTTACACAAATGCACTTCTTACCTCATGCCCAACCATCTCATAGGTGTCATGCACCTAATTATCACAAGTAATACTTGTAGTATCACTAATAGACTATGCATCTTCCCACTGGAGGATTCCTTCCTTAGATGGCTCAAGTACTTCCAGATCTCGAATGGCGCACACATAAATTCTGTTCAGGTCTTCCTCACTCAAAGGCTCAACATAAGGTGAAAATTTACCATTTTTCAAAGGGATAATAACTCATTATTCCTTATTCTCAAAACTTATATACCCCTTGTTGAACCGTAGATCAACATTATTTGCATAACACCAAGGGCACCCAAGTAGAGTTGGGAAGCTGTCTTCTTCTACAAGTGCTAAAACCTCAAAGTCCCCAGTGAACTTGGCCCCTTGTATAGTAATGGATGCATCCTTTAAAACCCCGATTGGAGTGGCCTTATTCGATTAGCCATAAATAATACATTAGAGGATGGATGTAATGGAGGTCTTCCCATTTGCACCCATGCATCTAAAGTAAGCACATTCACTTCCATGCTTGTGTCAATCAATATATTACTCAAAATCCACCCATCCACAACAACATTCAGAGTGATCTCCTTATCATAATCCAAGCTATGAGGGGGAAGATTAGCATGCAGGATCTGTCGTCCATTCTCAATACCTACGCGTGGAGTGTTTCCCTTTAACCAATTCCCTAGTAATGGAATAATATTCTCTTGGCACAACAACTTGCATACCTCTTTCAAATCATCAACATCTGATTGGACCGTTTCTATGCCTTATTTTATTCCAACTTCCGTGAATGTTCCTTTAAACACTGTATTTCACCCTAAAGATTTCTAAACACCTCCATGGTTTCTTGATAAACCTCATTCTAATGTGTACGATCTGGGTATCTTGCATGTAAAACCTCCTACTTAATAATGGTAGGCTTCTATTGTAATGTATCTCGATGCGTGCCCCTTCACCGCGTGTAGCAATCTTCACAGTACTACCTCAGGTTCGAGTGCCAACTTTGGCATACACTAAATTTCTTTGGCGTGCTTTACCCTAACCATCCTTACATCCTTGTTTTCATGTTTATGCTACTTGCTAAGATGCTCATATAAGTATGGGAATTCCTCATAGTTATGATACTTCCCATAAAATAAACAGTAATATTCTAAGGGCATTCACACCTGTAGTGATCAAGAGATCCATATGTAAAACATGTTCCACGAGGAAACTTGCCTCATCCACCACCACGACCTTGGCCCCCGAATCCACCACAGTATCCTCGACCTCTGCCACGACTTCCTTCAAAGCACCCTTCATTCCAATCATAGTGCCCTTGAATGTGATCATGATCATGGTGCTCCCTTTTAATTTTAGAATTATCCAATACTCCTGTTTATCGTACACTAATATGTATAGCATCATGGATCTAACCAATCAACCTACAGTCTTCTATATTATGAGTCGTGGACTAGAAAAATATTACAATAGCAAGATACATTCTTTCTTATCGCGTGTTGTAATAATGGGAAACGACTTGCATCATGGTCTAAATGACATATCTTGTAGTCTAACAACAATGAACATATTGACCTATAGGGACAACTATCCTTAGTGTGCCCTTCCACTTTACAGTCTGTACACCAAATTCCAGTGTGCATCTCATGAGCTAAATTGGCTGATAGTTTCTCCAACTACTTTTCCATAGCTGTAATTTGTGCTTCCAAGAATGGGCTCACTCTAGTGTCTATACTTCCAACTCCTCGGTGTGTAACATTGCTTCAAGTCATTCATGCAGATCCGTATACGTCTTATGTGATAACACCCTCCCGAAAAGTGTGATCAACCCCCTACAAAACCACTATGCATCTTTGGCTTGTGTGAATATCATAAGAAAGTTTAGAAAATAGTGTCTTGAAATGGGCATCATATTCTTGAACACTCTTAGTAGTGCCCTTCTTAATATCCTTGAGTGCACTTATACTCTTTTGCTCAAACTCAGGGATAAAAAACTCCTTAAGGAAAGATTCATGTAATGTTGCATCATCTACACAAGTCGATCACGGGTCAAACTTCTTGTACTAACTATGAGCGCGTCCTGTAATGTAGTTGAAAACTGACTTACCTTGTGCTTAGAAGCTATGATTAATTTTGTGCACTACAATATCTCACACATGTGCATGTGCTCAACAAAATCTTCTATTCCCTATACTCACGGAAGATGAAGCGACATCTCCATGTAAATGTTCTGGGGTTGGTGAGGACCATGCCCACCTAATCCGAACCTCCCGTGTTACCTTTGCCTCTAGACCCACTAAATCCACCGGAGAACTAGAGCCACTTCGTCTCCTAATCCTCCACCTATAGCTAGAATTGAACATGAGGAGGTACTACCCTGTGTCCCAACATTTGTACCAAGTTGAACTCCTACGGTTTTACGAGGTGGTACTACTCCCAGAAGTGAGTCCAAAATTTTGCATGCTTGAGTTTTGTGCTGATCATGCATCGGAAAAGGTACCTATAAATAAGAAAAAATATGTTTTCCCGGCCATAGGTGTACTTGCTATTTGATTTACTCCTATTCTTCTACTTTGCCCAAACTAGCTTCTTGCGACTACTGGTCTACTTAGATTACGGAAAACCAAGCACAAGGGCTAGGTTTCCAGGTAGATTTAGATGTGTGCCCATGGCCCATGTCGTCTCTGGTGACATGCTCCCATATGAAGCCGATGAGGGTTCCTTGTCATGCTTGCCCAAATGGGGGAGTTCTAGATGCTCTAGCTTCATGCCTTCTACATGAGTTCTAAATCCTTCATGAGCCATCTCTCTCCTCAACGCCATCCATTCTACAATATCACGCTGCTTCTCTATCTCCCTCTCACATGCCTCATTATACTTAAGCCACCTTTCTTCTCTTTTCCTCTTTGCCGCTAGGTCCACCATCCTTCACCAAACCTGCTCCTACCCCGTGTGGTGGGGTTTAGTTAACCATTGAATTTTCTTCCAAGTTTAGGGTTACCATAAAGATTTTAATCGCTAGTGGAATGCCTTGCAGATAAGTTCCCCTAGGATAACATAAAAATTAGAACTCAGCTACCTCTGGGAAAGAGTAAGTAGAAATTGAGTACTCTAAAATATAGTTATTTAGAACACCACAGAAGCACATGTCCACAACGTGTGTCGAAATCGATCAACGTCATAGAGGGCCCGAAATTCTTCCTACATCTAGA
The DNA here is from genome assembly GCA_018340775.1 of Taxus wallichiana var. yunnanensis. Taxonomy (NCBI): domain Eukaryota; kingdom Viridiplantae; phylum Streptophyta; class Pinopsida; order Cupressales; family Taxaceae; genus Taxus; species Taxus wallichiana. The sequence continues at coordinate 450,792,281 of CM031239.1, forward strand.
TAAGTGTGCGATACCTCTAATTCCTTTTAGAGACATAAACAACCAACCACTCATATAACTCTATCGAAAAGAAAACAAAGAAGCTCTCATATAAAACTCATACAAATTCTACTCAACCCACGCATGTGTGTCAAACTCGAGATCTGTCTTTGAACCTCTAAGCGTAATCTTCTTCTAGATATTTTATCCACTCCTCAATACTTGCTAGGGTCAACCGATATGTATTCATCATGAAACATATTTAAAAAAAAGAGGTTTCAAAACGAACCAATGATGCAGCCTAAAATCCACTATGAATAACCCAAGCAACGATGACACATCACCCGGCTTAGTGAGCTCTCTCCCAAAGCACGTAAAGGTACCAGGCCCCTATTTAGAGTTACTTGTGCAGGATGTTAGTGTGATGGTGATAAAACATATTCAGATCCATAATTAAACATAAACATTCCATAGTGCATAATCCAGATCTAGATCTTAGAGAATCATGAACTAAACAATAACTACAATAAGATTAACCATACAAGAACCAATTTCAGTTATGTTTAACACCATTTTCCAACTAATATTATCCATTGCATTAAACATTGTTGTAGAAACCTATAATTTAGCCCAAGCAATTTAAATACTTAAATTATGCTAAATATATCCTTTCTCACAAATTCATGACATATCGTCAATAAATGCTCATTTTCTCTTCTCTCACCGTTAGTTAGTTACTTCACATTAATTAATTAACTCTTCTATCCGAAAATATGCCAATTAATGACCTTCCATTAATTAATCCCCCTTTCTATCTAGACTAATTAATTATTATTAATTAATTAGCTTCCTCTTCCATTAAATCAATAAATCGTCATTTATTTGATTAAATTCCTCCCATAGTCTAAATCATGCTAATTATTCCTCTAAAAAGATTCTATAAGCTTGCTCACCTATTAATTAATCACTTGGGTTAATTAATAAATCCCCTCAAATCCCATGAGTCACTAAAGGACAAAATAAACTCTCCTAAGGTTGACTCAACCCCCTTTCAACCATCCTTATCCACAACTAACTCAACCTAGCTATTATCCCACATGTAAAGGGATGTAGAGATTATTTTATCCATTGGGCTATATAAGGATCCCTCATACATTTCTATTTACACCTTTACACCTTGCATGCTTATAGCTAATCTATAGACATTTTATCTTAGAGCATCTTTCATTTAAGCTAATAGCCTCATTCTTGCATTTCCTTCATCAAGGATTTTGGGTCATATGAAGAGAATCAAAATGGTCTTGTAGCCATACTTTGATGATCTTCCATTCCCAAACCATTGAAGATAAAACAATCAAATTTGATTGCCATGGATCTATCTAGGTTCATTTAGTGTTTTTGGTGATCTAAAGAGTAGAGATTCAAATGCTTAGCATATTAGTTTGATTTTTGTTTCAATTTCTATTGCATAATGTTGGTATTTAGTATTGTTGAGCTATTAACATGATGATATTTGTGTAGTTAGTTCATGTTTTGAAACTATTAAGGTATAAGTTTCAATTCCTTTTCATAACTAACTAATACATTGATACAAATGTAAATCACAAAAGCTTCTTACACTATAAAGTATCACCCCGAGTCATGCGCGCATCGGATCCAAATATCATAACTCTAAAATAATCCACCTCTCTCTAAACTAAATAGTTCAATACATATTTATAAGGGGAATATTCCCTTCACCACCTATGAACTTCTCTAAATGGGTTAGATGCTTTGATAATAGCCATGCGCCTTTATAATAGCATGCATATATGCAAGTGTTCTAATAATAGATGTCCTATAGTGAAATAGAAGAAGAAATCCTATTTTTAGTTTAAACCATGCACAACGCTTATCAACCACTTGTTCCAAAAATACTATTACGTAGTACAAGTCTTCATCCCTATGTGTGCTCTGCACGCGCTATTTATCTCCAAAAATAGCCCTTATCCCTAAAAATGGCTAAGTCCTAAGTCAATGTGTTTTGGCGCGCGTTTCCTTCCCAATCCTTCCACACCTTAAAATTCCCCTTGTTCCCACACATGCATCCTTTGTGTGTCTACCGCTTAGATAAACATTCTATCTATTCAATAGAAAGTAATAAATTCCACTGAAAAGGGCCTTGTTAGAGAAAGCAACATGAAAAATTTCTTGGAGAATAATGACACTTTGAGTCCATTGCACAAGCATCAATAAAGTCTTGGAGAAACATGGCATGACTAAAATACCTTTTGTAATGCCTCAAACGCATGATATGTTACTTCTATCCATGAGAAGGTGTCGTTTAGCATGAAAATCAACGTGGATGTGATTTTTCCATAGTCCTTAACAATTTTTTGTAGTAGTCAATGAGACCCAAAAAAATCTTGAAGGCTTTTTAAGTGTCTTTGGTTTTGGCCAATTTTTCATAGCATTGATTTTTATAGGTCAACTAGGACACATATTGTAGAGACAATATGCTTGAGGTACTCAAATTCCTTCCATCAAAAGGAGCATTTGGAATATTTGGCACATAACTAATTATCAGAGAGGAGTTGTAATGCCATGTCAATATTTTATAAATTCTCAAATCAAGTTTTGTTTTAGATCACGATGTCATCAAATAATACGAAGATGGATTTATGAAGGAAGGGTCATAATATTTTGTTCATTAATTCCTAAAATGTTTATGGGGAATTAGTAAGTCTAAAAGGAATGACCATAAATTCCTAGTGATAATCATGAGTCTAGAAGGTTGTCATTGGGATGTCCTCTTCGCTGATGTAGAACTTTTGGTATTTAAAACATAGAATTAAATTGGAGAAAAATCAATCCCCCTAAATATCATATAGAAGTTAATAAATCACTGGAATATGAAAATTATCTTTAATAATGAGTTTGTTTATCTCCACTAAAATCAATGCTTAGTCTCAAGACCAATCTATTTTTTGGAAAAAATAACGAATTACAAAACATATATCAATCTTTTTGTATGGTTCATTAATTACAAAACTTTCCTTTACTTTTTAGTTGGATTATTTGTTGTGTATAATTTTTCTCTTACATCCTTAGATGATCTTGAGAATATAAAACAACTCTTAATCCTCTTTAAAATACTTGTGATTTTCTTGTATAACTACTAATGCTTGAGTGCGGGGCCTAAAGACACTTGCATGCAAAGAAAGGAATCTAAAATTTTTATAACATGTTTCTCACAGTTTCCAAATGGAGTTCAACTAAACCACATTAAGATAAACAAGATAAAAACACACCACAAACATCACTTGTATTTGCAGGTTTTGGAAAAGGGTACGTCCTTATCTGCTCAACTAGAACATAACCCCTTTGGCATAACGCCTTAAGCTACAACAATGGGGGTGGTTCTAGGAACCCTAAAGTAGTCCATGCAAGAGGGAACCTTGTGGATGAAATAGGAAGTGCTCCGCATAACCTACTTGACTAGTATTACCATTTGTGAGATTTAACGTCAAATTTATCTATATCGCGACCCCAGTGAGAGTACACGATGGACACATTTATTGCCCACTATGCTTGAAGGGGGTAAAGTAAAGCCAAGATACTCCAAGAATTAGTCAGTGTGAATTTTCTTGGTAAATTGAGCTCACTCTTAGATAACTTTTGACACCTAGTTGAGTGAACCACCTAGGAAGCTATCTTTGACTAGGAGCCAACTTTGACCATTTCAAAACCAATTTGAGTTGAGAGCCATTATTCATCATGAAACATGTGAAGCATTACTTTTTCTTAGTTTTTCACTCACCCTAAGGTGAGGTGAAACTATGCCAAAGTGAGGCCAACATTTTTCATCCCCACTTATACTACTTCCTTCGCTTTATTTTGACACTTTGTTGATCAAAAGAAGAGTGACCACATGTGTATTGCTAATTGATTGTGCCACCACTTTTATGTCTCGTTTATGATCATCCATGTTTGCGGCTGAGTTGTTAAATGCCTAAAGTATGTGGAGATGTTTTCATATCATTGGTAGCATTTTTTATCTTGATACCCAAGTCAAGATCATCAATTGTAGTTAGGTGTGATTCATCATCTTGATTCTCCTTTGAATTGTTATCTTGCTTGTATCATATCGTAACAATTTTTATACTTACGTCTTGTTTCTTGAAAACTTGACCTAAGTGTCTAGATTGTAATGTTACACTACACGCATCGTAATAATTCCTTGGTATACTCTAGCCTTGGTTTTCTTTCAAACATTACCTCGATTTTTAAAGGTGTTGTTGTTACCTTTGTGTGCACGTGTCAATATTATTTCGATACTAATACATTACTTTTCTATAAAGTTTTGTTAACGTATCTTAATGGTATTGTTGCATCGTTCATATTTGTAACTCCCACTTTTTAAGATATAGGTCTTGATTGGACTTAAACTTGCTTTTAGTATACCTTTCTTGGAAATTGTATCAACCTTTTGTTATTACTTATGTCTTGTTCATTTTTTAACTTGGCATAAGTGGTGACATTTTTTGATCATCTTACGTGTCAAACTATTAATTGATCGGATGCTTAGGAAGTAATCCATTTGACTAATTGGTTTACCAAAAACTTTGCATGATTGTGTCTCATTTGTCACATCGATTTATCCATTTCAGACAATCACTTTGATCCATTGATTCTTTATCATTCATTATTCTTTGGTCATTAATTTGGATTTGTGTTTTGAACTCGCATGATTGTTCCTTGTGTTTATCCTACCTTATAAACTCATTTCTAGGACAATCCTTTGGGTCTTTGATCCTCTTGATCTTCTTGTTTTTTCCTAAGTTCATGATCATTTTTGAACACATCTTTCAAACCTTGGAAAAAACATTTCCTATCAAGCAAATTTTACATCAATCAAACATAGGAAATATTTCCTTTGTATCCTTTATGTTGCTAAAATTTTGATCAATCCTTTGACATTTATGCCTCCAAACCTTGTTGGATTATCAATCTTGAGTCATCACGATGTATGTTTTCCTTAGCTTCCTTTTGGAAAATCACACAAACATCCCCATCTTTATGAAATGTCTAGTTGGTTATCGTTATGCTACCTAAATCAACATGAAACCTTCTTCACTTTGAAGAAGTTTGATCATATAATATAGGTCTAGGCCTTTGAACCTAACACACGCCAACAATGACTGATTATCGCAAGGTCCCTTATACATATGACAATAAGGAATCAAATTTTTGGTGTTCACATCAAAAGACACCCATCATGACCAAACCTTGTTTGGTTCTTCACGCTAGAGAACCCATCTGGGTAACCCATTCCTCACCTTCATCTCATAGTCGGTGGTATGGTTTGGACACTTCTGATCCAAATTATTATTCGGGTTCCCCCACTCTTCTTCTGATTCTAATCCAAACATTTCCTCTTCTTCTGAGGATTCCAATCCAAATATTTCCTCTAACTCTTCTAATGATTTCAGATCCAAACTACTATTCATATTCATCTAATTCAACTCCTAAGTTATAGTCCTCCCCTTCTTTATAAGACCTCTATTATCAGTCACCTAAACAACGTTATCCTCCTCTAAAGATTTGTGTCACCAAAAATTATTTTCATCATTCATCTAATGCGACTCTTATGTCATGGTCCTCCATATCTTCGCAGGACCCTCTTCATCATATATTTAATATGACTCCTACATCGTGGTCCTTCCTTTCTTCATAGTACCCCTTTTATCAGTCACCTCAATGATGTCTTCTTCCTTTGAAGATATGTGTAACTCCAAATCCCTCCAATAAAACATCTAATATAATTCTTGAATCACGGTCCTCTCTTTCTTCGTAGGACCCTTGTTATTATTCATCCAATGTGATTCTTGAACTACGGTCCTCCCCTTCTTTGTAGGACCTTCTTCATCAATCACCCCATGAAGTATTCCTTATTTGAAGATTCCTGTGACTCAAAGTCCTTCTAGTCAAACATCTGAGTTGAGCCATGCATTGAAATCTACAGACTTTGGACTTAATCCTACTAGTTTATAGATGATATACCATCATATAGGTAGGTCCACACCACCACCTTCTACTCCTGAGACATCTAGCTCCACATCTTCTTCATCCCCCATGTTTTTCTATTAATCACCATGAAACATCTTCTAAGTCTTCCACATCAATTAAACCTATTTTTTCCACTCAACCCCGTGGTGGTCAATCAACAACTCATACCAATTGACCTCTTTCGAATGAAGAAACAATCGGAATTTTATAGGGGCACATGAAGATATTCCTTTAGAAGATTACGAGTAAGGATTCTCTTTAGACTTCATGCGTCTGCATATTGTGAGGAAAAGGTTGGTTCCTTTTATCAAGAAACAAAGGAAGAGCCTCAGATCATACAACTTGATCCTCCTCTTATTCTTTCATCTTCACATTCTTCATTATGTGATGAAACTCCTAGGTCTTGTATTGATCCATGGCCTATCTTCTCATCACCCAATCCTTCTCTATCTATCAAAATTCCTCAATCAAAATCTCACCTTGGGTCACTACCTAGTAGCCCATTGTCTTCTTCTATATATGGGCCACCTCCAAATAGCCCTTCGCCATCTATTTTTGGGTCTCCTTTGGGTAGCCCACTTCCTTCCATTCTTGGGGCATGAACAACAAGCCCCTTGTCTTCTATTCATGGGCCACATCCTAATATCCCACCATTGTATTTTATCTATGGGACACCTCTTGGTAGCCCATCATCTTCTATTCTTTGGCCGCGTCCTAACATCCATCATCTTATATCTATGGCTCACCTCCTAGTATCCCTTCTTCCTCTATCTTGGGCCACATCCAAGTAGCCTTCAATATTCTATCTGTGGCTCACCTCCTGGTATCCCATCTTCTTCAATCCTTGGACCGTATCCTTTTCATCCATCACATTATTCTTCTACCAATGATTGTGGCAATCCCACCATCATTCCTCACATTCCTCTCATCAATTCTAAACGTCCACGTTCTTCTCCCACTTCTCGGGATCAAACAAGTCACACATTAGCTTATAAGAAACCTAGACAAATTCTTTATCAAAATGAAATCAAATCTCCCAAAAACCCAAAAATTCAAAATCAAGCGCGATTCAAGAATGCACACCAATGTACCCATCAATTATGGCGCAAAGTTCAAAAACCTATGGATAGGAACTCAAGCTCCCATATACAAAACCCATGTTTCAAAACAAATCACAATCATTTTTTGAGTGTGAAATCACTACAATCATTGAGATCGGGGATAATATCACTCTTGATAAAAAAACACGCTTAGTCTCCCTTATTAAGGAAGTCACACACATCGTTGTTGAATCCTATCACACAGAGTGACATTGTTGGTCCCAACTTCCAAAAAATCTATAAAAAAAAGTAAATAAATCAATCATAAAATAGTTCAAAAATACAAAAATGAGAAAACATTAAAACATTACAAAAATAAAATCAAAGGTATAAATATCAAACATTGTAATAAGGTATTGCGTACACATGGATGTTATTTCTTCCCTTTCTTTCATATTCCTCTACAAGTCATCCACCATTTTCATCCCTTCGATGTTATTATGATTAGTCTATTTGCATGCATTTTGTGACATTTATCTCTATGGTATCTGTTTGACCTTGGTCTTTTATCACCTTGGTAAATTAAAGAATGACTGACCTCTTAGAGATCCTATCACTATTCACATCTAATAAACTTGTTGCAAAGAAATTTTGGATATATTTGTTGACACTAGTCAATGTTGTCATCACAATTAATTTCATATCCTTCCATCAAGCCATCAGTGGTTCTTAACCCCTTGTAAAGCAAGAGAGCTGAAATAAGTTTTCAGAAAGCAAAAGAATCAAAATCAATCAATAAAAAAGCAAAAGCTAAAAGCAAAAGCAAATTTATATATAACTCTCTCTTGGGTTATTTCCAATAATATCTACCAGGGCTATGGATGCCTGACTAGTAGTAGAGCAATGTTGTGATTAGAATCAAATGCATCTCCGTTGGGGCTATGAACACCTGGCTGGTAGCGGATAAATGTACATCTATCCTTCCACAATCCATTCACAAATCACCTTTCAAACTAAATCATTCCTACACATTGGCTAGTGTCTTCACTTATTGTCTATCAACTCTTTCCTTCAAGAGGTAATAATTCATTTCCACATGCACACACGGGATCTCGATGAGTAAACATGATTAGTATGTTACCAAGTGTTTCTTTTTGGACCTTGTTTAAAATCTTGCTTTAGCACATGTCTTGTCTCATGATTTGTTCCTTGGGCTAATCACTTTTTCATCTACCACCTTCTAAATATTTTCATAGCATCCTCTTGTTATTTGAAAATCGTTTAGAACATCCATGTGTATCGATGTCCCCTTTTCCATATTTGCAAGCACTTTTGTCCCCCTTTAATAAATCAATCACCCACTTCCTTTCTATCATGTGTTTCTTGGCTGGCTTATCTTGTAGGCACCCTTGCTCCCTCATTATTGAACCTATTTTCAGCCTTGATCCGCCTTCTACGTGTGAAGAGTTTATCTTTGAATACTCCCACCTAATCACCTGGGGCATGGAATCTTCACTTTCCCTTGTGGCATCTTAGCTATCCCATCTTATCATGGAAATCCACACTTCTTTGTCTTCCTATACATAGCTTGAAAAATGATAGCAAATCATAAAAAAATTCAAATATGTTTCTAAAAAATAAAAACAATAAAAATCATCCTACAAAACATCACTCTTTGGTTCTCACATGTTCTTGTGCGCGACTCATGGATCATCTTGATCTACCTCCATCAACAAAGTTGGTTTTCTTACTATGTCTATACTCTGGGGCACAATGAGTTACTTGGTATTGTTTCATAGTGCATTGCTTTTCATAGGACCCAAGCGTTCTTCGTTATTCCCTTTGCATGTATCCTTACTTGGGGCACCATCTTTTAACCCTAGTCATTAATTTGCTTAGATCGGAATAAAATTTTGATAACAAAAACATTGCATTATGTTTCTCTTGTTAGGTTATCTTGTTTATTTTCTCGTATTGCATTGCATTATGTATATTACAAGGAGTTAGGAATATTTTACTTTCTCGTATTGCATTACATTTTGTATGTTGCATGGATTTGGTGTTTTTAGCAATGGAAAATTGTTCGTAGTATGGATTTTCATGTCATTCTACTTTTATTGTATGCTTATATTTTTAATAAGGATCGATGATGTAGATATTTGGCAATATGATGACACTAATTTTGTTTCAATACACTAGATGAAAGCTTGCTCTTTTCTTTCCATCTTCATTCCTCTTCTACATCATTCTTCTATCAATAATATTCTTCTCGATTAACTTAGGGTATCCTTCCCCTACCCATTCTTCTATCCATTTATCTCACCTTTTTCGATCATTGATCACCTTCTTTCATCACCCCATCGACACTCGAGGGGGCATCTCTCACTTATACAAAATTTTCTTCTACCCCTTCAAAATTTTACCGGTCTAATATCTTTGAAGTGGCGTCACTTACGCCACCCCAAAGAGGGGAAAATGTAGACACCTATAATTTAGCCCAAGTAATTTAAATACTTAAATTATGCTAATTATATCCTTTCCCACAAATTGACAACATATCATCAATAAATTCTCATTTTCTCTTCTATCACTTTGTTAATTAGTTACATTAATTAATTAATTAACTCTTCTATCTAGAAAATATGCCAATTAACGACCTTCCATTAATTAATCCCCTTTCTATCTAGACTAATTAATTATTATTAATTAATTAGCTTCCTCTTCCATTAAATCAATAAATCATCATTTATTTGATTAAATTCCTCCCATAGTCTAAATCATGCTAATTATTCCTCTAAAAAGCTTCTATAAGCTTTCTCACCTATTAATTAATCACTTGGGTTAATTAATAAATCCCCTCAAACCCCATGAGTCACTAAAGGACAAAATAAACTCTCCTAAGGTTGACTCAACCCCCTTTCAACCATCCTTATCCACAACTAACTCAACCTAGCTATTATCCCACATGTAAAGGGATGTAGAGATTCTTTTATCCATTGGGCTATATAAGGAGCCCTCCTCCTACCTTTCTATTTACACCTTTACACCTTGCATGCTTATAGCTAATCTATAGGCATTTTATCTTAGAGCATCTTTCATTTGAGCTAATAGCCTCATTCTTGCATTTCATTCATCCAAGCTTTTGGGTCATATGGAGAGAATCAAAATGGTCTTGTAGCCATACTTTGATGAGATTCCATTCCCAAACCCTTGAAGATCAAACAATCAAATTTGATTTCCATGGATCTATCTAGGTTCATTTAGTGTTTTTGATGATCTAAAGAGTAGAGATTGAAATGCTTGACATATTAGTTTGATTTCTATTTCAAGTTCTAATGCATAATGTTGGTATTTAGTCTTGTGGAGCTATTAACATGATGATTTTGTGTAGTTAGTTCATGTTTTCAAACTATTAAGGTATTAGTTTCAATTCCCTTTATATAACTAACTAATACATTGATACAAATGTAAAACACAAAAGCTTCTTACACTTTGTAAAGTATCACTCGAGTCATGCACGCATCAAATCTAGCATCATAACTCTACAATAATCCACCTCTCTCTAAAATAAATAGTTCAACATATTTATAGGGGGAATTTTTCCTTCACTACCTATGCACTTCTCAAAATAGGTTGCATGTTGATAATAGCCATGCGCCTTTACAATAGCATGCATATATGCAAGTGTTCTAATAATAGATGTCCTATAGTTAACTAGAAGAAGAAATCCTATTATTAGTTTAAACCATGCACAACACTTATCAGCCGCTCATTCTAAAAATACTATTGTGTGTAGTGCAAGTCTTCATCCCTATGTGTGCTCTACACGCTATCTCCAAAAATAGCCCTTATTCCTAAAAATGACTAAGTCCTGAGCTAATGTGTTTTGACGCGCGTTTCCTTCCCAATCCTTCCGCACCTTAAAATTCCCCTTGTTCCTACATGCGCATCCTTTGTGTGCCTACTCCTTAGAGAAACATTCTATTTATTCAATAGAAAGTACTAAATTCCACCCGAAAAGGGCCTTGTTAGAGAAAGCTACATGACAAATTTCTTGGAGAATAATAACACCGAGTCTATTGCTACAAGCATCAATAAAGTCTTGGAGAAACATGGCATGACTAAAATACCTTTTGTAATGCCTCAAAGGCATGATATGTTACTTCTATCCATGAGAATGTGTTGTTTAGCATGAAAATCAATGTGGATGTGATTTTTCTATAGTCCTTAACAATTTTTGTAGTAGTCAATGAGACCCAAAAAATCTTGAAGGCTTTTTAAGTGTCTTTGGTTATGGCCAATTTTTCATAGTATTGATTTTTATGGGTCAAATAGGACACATATTGTAGAGATAATATGCTTGAGGTACTCAACTTCCTTCCGTCGAAAGGAGCATTTGGAATATTTGGCGATAACTAATTATCGAGAGGAGTTGTAATGCCATATCAATATTTTATAAATGATCAACTCAAGTTTTATTTTAGATCAAGATGTCATCTAAGAATACAAAGATGGATTTGTTAAGGAAGGGTCATAATATTTTGTTCATTAATTCCTAAAATGTTTATGGGGCATTAGTAAGCCTAAAAGGAATGACCATAAATTCCTAGTGATAATCATGAGTCTAGAAGGTTGTCATTGGGATGTCCTCTTTGCTGATGCAGAACTTGTGGTATTTAAAACATAGAATTAATTTGGAGAAAAATCAATCCCCTAAAGATCATATAGAAGCTAATAAATCACTTGAATATGAAAATTATCTTTGATAATGAGTTTTTTTATCTCCTAAAATCAATGCTTAGTCACCAAGACCAATCTATTTTTTGGAAAAATTAACTAATGAAGAACAAGGGATTTTACTTGGTTGAATGCCTCATGACTTATGCTGGAAGCACAATGGAATGAGGTGGGGATTAGTCAATCCTAAATTTTTCTTATTTCATTTACCATTATATTTAGCAATCAATAACATTCATCCATTTACATACATTCAACGATAACATATTAAGTGTTCATAATACCATCAAAGAACCATAACACATGCAAGAGAGCTCATACACCCAATATTTAAGTAGGAAAACCTCATGTGGAAGAAATACCAATGAAACAAAAACATTATATTTCCATGTTTCAAATTTAGTGTGGCATCAACCCCACAGGGAGCACCAACTCCTAATTTAGTACAACACCAACCCTACAAGGAGCACACTCATAATGTAGTGAATCACCCAATCCAAAATGAGGATATAACCCCATAGGATGACCAAGAACCAACTAAGAAACCTGAAGATGTTTGATCTCGATAATTTTTCTTCCACAACTGATGGAGATCACTTATTCAACTCACAAACCCTAGGTCTTCAATCTTGATCTATCTTATTCCTTCTAACCTTGTCTTGCATTTAATATATTACACACATTCTGCCAAAATATCATCAAATTTAAAAAAATCTGATCAGCTCTAAAAATATTCCCTCATACCTACAATTCACTCACCTATGGGTCACACTCTTTACCCATGCAAGACTAGCTCTCAAAATGAGCTAAAACATCACTTTTATATACTTTTCTTCTCTCTAACCCAAAGGAGGTTGGTACCTAATAATAAATTCAACCCATACAACTTAATTACATTCAAATACATTCATTAAAATAGTCACATATGACCTGAATAGGTATGCCTAGCTAAAAAACTCATTACATGTGCCAAAAATGGCTCAAAACCCCATGAACACAAAGATAAAAACGCCTTTACATAAAAACCATACATATGCATGAACCATAAACCATTACACATGATCAAAATATCATTTAAAATTCATACATGTTCCTAAGTTTTCTCAACCAATCAAATTATTTCATTTAATGGGCCCATTGCTCTTTGTATTTCTCAAAATTGTTGTTTCCTACACCATTCAACACCCTAGAAACTTCATTATTCCAAAAATTAATTCTACTCAACCAAACCATTCCATGTTACCACTAAATGAAAATGGAATAACATGTAGAGAAATTATAATTAAGTTATAATATTTGAAACAATCACTGATCAAACCACAACCAATTTTGTCTTCAGCAAATCAACTTGCCAAAAAAGTTATTTCCAAAGGTTAGCTCATATTTTTTTATATGAATATTAAGTACCTAAAAATTAATTCATTGGATTAAAAATTCATCCCTCTTCACATTACAGGTGATATAAAGTATTAAACAATCCATCTCATGCTTAAAACAACTCCAAACTTTCATAAAAACACATCTTGTTCTACACCGACAAAAAGATTCCTATCCAAATGATGACCTATAAAAATATAAAATGATATCATATGAAAAAAAAACTTATATAAATGGGCCTATCTATAAATCCTATTTCCAATACATTTTGAATAACCTCAAAATTGCACTTGTAGCTCCAGATATACTCACTTTATTGAGCACTACTTTTAAGGCCTCAAAACTACCCTTTGACCAATCAACATGAATGGAGCTCATTTGACCATGAAACTTCATGATAATGTCCTAAAACCTCAATGTAAATCAATCTCAGCTCACATACATTCCATAACATCAATTTACCTCATACCTCATTTGGACAACCTTCTCCCAAAACCTTCTTCTTCATAAACTGACCTGTTTGAGTGGGGCCCACTCATCACAATGACCACAACCATACAATTATGGAAATATAAGATATTCCTATACAACATAAAATCATTAATTTTTATGAATCAATAAAAACTATACCTCTTCTTCTGCAGACTACTCCTAGCTAGGGTTTAACTAGAGTTTTAGACCACTTTACCTTCTTAACATTCGTTCATAAAAACACGACAATAAAATGACCTGATTATTTTTTTGAAACCTTATACGCACCATAAAAAAATCCTTGAAATAAGGTCTTATGTAAAGAACACAATTTAAAATGAACATCGAAGTTCAAATTCGAGCTGGATTTTCACTTGTTCTTGACCCTGTCTAACATAAACTATCATATCATGCAAAATACACCTCATAGAAACTTGAAATTTTGTCCAAAGCACCATGAAACATCATAAAAAAATTTATAATCATCATAATTTTAATACCATACCTCAATATCTCTAGCCTATCTCATTTTCATAGCTTCACCTTAAGGATTCTCATTGTAGAAGCTAGGGTCAACTGAAAGAATGCAATAACTCATCATAAAACCTCTAAAAATGACCCAAAAATACCTGATATACCATGATATACCTGAATTAATGCTTCCATGATCTCATATAGCTCCAAAACTCAATCTCACACCTCTTAACAACCATACATGCTCCCAATGAGCACCTATAACATAGCTAAACACTTGTATCTACATCATGCACCTGTTGTGAGTGCCTAAAAACTCTCCAAAACTATTATCCATCATGTCAACATGATTATCAAGCATCCAAGAATCTCATACTTGTCATGCTACATCACCTAGGCACCTAAATAGGCTTGTAAAAACAAACATTCATCATAGAATCTCACCGTATCATCACATGGAGACACATACAACACCATGAAACCTTTTTCCATCAATGGGGTTGACATCAATGAAAAAACTAACCCATAATGGCCAAAAATCTCCCCCTTTTTCATTGATGGCAATCATCTTCAGAAACATTGATGACAACCAACAAGACAAACAAAATAATCGACCTCTTAGCATGTTTCTAATGCCTCTCTCCCCCTTTTCAATATGTGAAAAAGGATAATATGAATCCTACATGTAAAAATGACAAAACAAGGCTAATCAAAATGAAAACATAGTAAAACTTGACTTACATGACCAACAAGCTACCCTTGAGACTGATTTGTCTTCACTTTGGCTTCTTTAGTAGCATAAAAATGATCCTCTGGCCCCGATATGATAAGAAAAATAGCTCCTCTTGATCTAATAACCTTAAATTTGTACTTCATTCATGTCTCTTAACCATATATAGGTAAAAAACACATAAGAAATCACACAAATCTACCTCTAATTGCATCATCTTGCTCTTTAAGACAATTTCCGCCAAAGGTGCATTTTGATCAAACTTCACAACCTTCTATAAGATTCCAAATCTCATGATAAACCTCCAAAAGGACCCCCTGGAAATATACTCCACATCTCTAGTGAATGACAAAAAAATTTAGTAACATACCTTGATTGCATGCCATAGGAAAAACCTAACCTCTTTGCCACGATCTTAGAGATGTTTCTCAATCTTTATAGCCTTCTAAGCCTTTCATCAAACAAGATAAACATATAAAAAGCATTATAGATCCCTGAATCTCATGATGGAAGATAAAAATTGACTCCCCTATCTTGGTGAATGAAATTAGACATGTACCTTTCAACTTGAGCAATTTTAGTGTTCTATCCTTCTTACATAGTCATGCTTTCCTTTGTTTTGGTAGAGATAGTCCTTTGACATTCAATCACACTTAATTATTTTTAATACCATACTTGACATGCAAACCTTTATAGCTAATTTAGATATACATTCTAGGCCATCATCTGAATAATACATACATATCTTGTGGGATTTCATGTTCTTTGATTGTAGTCTTCATTATGTATTTTGTGTTCTGAGACACTTTGAACCTTACATCTTGTTACAACTCATTTTCATCCTTCAAGTGCACATGATCATAAAAACTTATATGGATTTTCAAGAGCTTCCTCCATCTCAGAAACTACTTGTAGTACTCTTGATTTAACCATTCTCATATGTCAACTTACACAACCCTTGACTCTTGACCTCATTGACAACTTTGAAGTATCGGGTAGGAGACCTAATGATCTTGATAGTACTTGCTCGATTAACATTGGATTGTAGCATATTTCATATCAATTGTTTGATAATAACATCTGTAGACTATATTTCTTGACACCTTACACATCTTAGAGGTTTCTTCACATGAATACAAAGCACCTACAAAATTTGTTCAATACAGTCTTCATAGTCCATCCATATTGAGGTCAAAATGAAAGGACCATCAACACATTAAAATTTGATTCTTTCTTTAGATTAGACAAGAATTTTCCCTCATTGTGGAATTTGTTCTACCTTTGTTTCATGGAATTTGAATGCGATACCCTCTTTGAACCAGATATCAAAAATTTTAAGCGGGGAAACACCAATGACCTAACATTTTGACTTGAGAATACTTGCTTGTGAACATAGATACTCATGCCCGATGATGAAAATTTTCATAACTCACATTATCACGAAAACCTCTGAGCCACTCTTTGAACCATACCTGTGATTTCGTGTTAACATGATATACCCTCAACTTCAATTCAATTCTTCATGGAATGAGTTAACATATACTACAAACACAGAGAATAAGACTATCCGATATGACATTATAGACTTGCAAGTTATACCTTAACCCCAAGACACACTATTAAGTTGCACAATCACTAAAAGTACACTTCACAGAATTTAAAGCTCATATTTTTTCATACATAAAATTTTGACTTATGAGACTATGAAGAATTACTCATGACATAGCCCAACAACTCTTTGATACACCTTTAGACTCAACACAAATCTATCTATGACAATATACACTTTTTGACAAGACAATATGACCTTTGACATGATGAATCTACACAAGAACTCACCTCCTGCAAGTATTTCTAAAGGAGGCATCAATTAAAGACCTTAGACCTAAGTACCATCACTATTTAAACATGAATCTTTGCACATAAGACCATATTGCAACTTTGAAACTCCTAGAACAGTGACCATAAATGTCTTCCGATAGAGATATAGGAAATTTTGATTTCTTTTCTTGGCCACCATACAAGTTCTCATATCATATTGACCTTAAAAATAATTCCAAGAAGGATTATCTTTGACATAATGTACCAAAATTTTAGATGGACACATGACTTTAACTAGTGGATCGAGAAATACACAACTAATGTTGACATGATAAACATAACCAAGGGCCTTAAAACTAAACATAGACTTGAATATAAAACCTTGAGCACTTTGAAAATAATAACCTTATTTTAGAATTTGACTCAAACTCACCATCCTTTTGACATATCTACCAAGATGGAAAAACAAGTGTGCAGAACTTTAACAAGTTCTTCAAAAATAGAGACCAACAACCCACCAACAAGTGTTGCAGTTTTGTTGTTTTTTGGGGGTTTAATTATTCTCTTAAATAAGTTGCTTATATATCATGGTTATTTATTTATAATTCATTGTTATCTTTTTGTTAGCTATTTCTAATGATTATTGGGAAAAATATGTCAATTTGTGCATATGCAGTCCATACTTTGCTATCATTGTTGAATAAGGAATTTTGAGCATTAAGCACCAACTACAACCAACCTTGGAAGATATTCAAAATATCTCATATTATCTCTAGAGATTGTTATTTCATCATTGCATTAGCTCCAGAGGTTCTTTCACTTGCTCCAAAATGTTCAATAGTTTTATGAGTGGCTCCTTAAGCATATGTTTGGGAAATAATGAAAAACAATCATAAAAATATATCCTAACCAAAATATGATTACCTATTTAGATTCCTCTCAAAACATTATGCAAGTTAAGAAAACCCATCTTGATTTGAATTCATTTGTAAAAGTTATAACCTTTTTAAGAATGCTTCGGAGTCTTCCTAGAATGCTCCAAATTGCTTTGGAGTCCTCGAACTCACTTTGGAGTTCCTCCAACTCACTTCAGAGTCTCTTTTGAATGCTTCGGAGTCTTTTTGGAATGATTCAAATTCTCTTTGGAATGCTTCAGAGTCTCTTTGAGGATGATTTGGAATTGATTATTATAGCTTCAAAGCTAGATATCGATCTATGAGGATGAATACTAGAGTTGCAGAGATGAGCATAACTCCAAGGGTGGCATTATTATCTATTTTTGAAATTCATTTTAAAAATAGATATTTCTATAAGTATTTTATTATTTGTAAAATAAAGAAGAATCAATATTCATTTTGATTCTCAACAAGAAAGTAATATAATTATATTGTTATTAGAATTAGATAAGCTCTCTCCATATTTTATGGAGATTGATGCTTTTGGATAGATTGCAATATTTTTTGATAAAAATGGTTTCCTTAAGATAAGGCATGGATTGAAGCATGCAAATATAAATGAAACCTCCCAAACTCCGTGAATGTAATCACCATTTTTCTGATCAATTCTAAAATTCCATTCTGTCCATTTGTAAATAATATTGATTAAAATCCTCTTTCGAGGAATGAGCTGGCCACTCATTCCAAGGAAGATGGACATGTATATTTATGTTTATTTTTTATTCTATAATTATTTTTATTGTAATTTTATTTGTACAATGTAATTAGTTTTGTGATGTACAGTTTGTTGTAAACCTACAAGTGTTTTTCTGTTTTTTCCTTTCTTTTTAATTTAACAATTTCCTTCCATGTAAGTGTGTTTCCTTTCCCACAAATGTGTTTCCATTTCCTACAATGTGTGTTTTTAAATTTCTACAGGTATACATTCCATTTAATGCAATGTGTATTTAAATATGTACAATGTGTGTTTTAATTTCATACAAGCATGTTTCTAATTTTTGCAAGTGTGGATAGTTTGTGACTATTTCCAAATATCTCTTTCTCATTTTGCATATAGCCTTTAGAAACCAGCCCTAGATTGAATTAATTTAATAAAGAGGATCAACAACCCTCATCATACACTAAATCCACCCAAGGGTAGGATAACCATGTCTGATCAAAGGTGATGGGTCACTATGAGTTCCAATCATTTAATCAACTAACTTGTAGTTGATTTCATTCTAACCAAGGATGTGCCCAAGGTAGTATACAGAGAAGGAAAGGAATATATAACTAGTAAGTGTAATTTTATTATTTTTTGGGGGTTTGATTATTCTCTTGAATCACTTGCTTATTTAACTATATATTGAAAATAACTCTACTCTATTTGGAAATAAGAAACTTTTAATCTACTGAAATAGGAATCAAACAAATTTTAATCTATTGAAATCAACATACAAAAAGGAAATGTGCTTTGCAAAATGAAACTATTCTAAACAAATCTTGTAGGAAAGGAAATAATTAGAAAGGAAAGTTGTAAGGATTGGAAATATAGTGTAAACAAAATACATTGAAAGAAATGCTTATCCAAATATTGTAATACTAAAAGTAGTTGTTATAAAGCATACTCAAAATTAAATATTATAAGAAAACAAGGACATAAATACCAACACAACAAGATAGGTATTTGGTCAAGTGGGCCCTTGATCTTCCTCAGATTTGTTTGTTAACACAATATTCTCAAAACAACATGTCTTTATTGATCACAAAGAGTTTCTTACAAATAACTAAAAACAACTTACAACAAACACTCTCTCCTACATATGTCTATCTTGTTTCCTATTACACTCTACACACATATGTCTATATGTCATTTCCTTTTCAAATTAGTCAAGATTACTATTTTATAGCTCACTCCTCTAACATACGCCCAATAATCTAGGTGGCTAGATATGAGGGTAGTTTTAGAAGTTTGTTACAATTCATAAAAGAATGTTAGGAACCAAGCTCCCAATTTTTATCCTTTATTAACTTCTTTAATTGAACCTTATAGTGGAGGAGACCATGCCAATTTGGGCTGTGACAAAAAGGACAGGTGGTTATCATGAATTCATTACCCTATGCACATCACCACACATCTCTTCAAGGCAATTAGTTGGAAAAAACCATAATCATTAGTCCACAATATTCAACAAGGATAAAATGCATTATTTCCTACTTGGACCTAATCAATTCCAATCATCCCATGTATTGATTAATGTGTTTGTAAGAAAAATTATTATAATTTGTGATATAATGGGTCGATCAATGGACTTATCATCTCCCCTACACCTTAAATTTTGCAAGTCCCCTTGAAAACTACTGTTGCATTAATATTTTCTCAAGTATTTGGGCCATATTTAATTCTTTTTACTAATATGAAAATTTCGTTTAAGTCATACCCTTGAATCCTCTATGTTCATAGAATGAGTTTTCTCATCCTCTAAATTGTCCCTCATGTTGTGGTGTGGTGTTTTGCTATGATGTGGAGGGACTAAAAACTAAATGTGGTCTAGTCCTCATTCCCATCCATTCATCATTTTCTTCCTCAGCTAGATCCTTAATTATTTTCACAATTATTTATGCTCTCCTCATGCTCCATGAGAGATTCTGATGGAGAAATTACCTTCCTCATTTTCAATGGAAGGTTTAGAGTTTCCCATATTGCCTTGCATACCGCAATATATCCCCATAATGTGCTCCACTATAAGAGATGAAAATTTTAAGGAAATATTCCATGATTTGTGCATGTATGCTTAGAAATACAGGCTGGTAATAGTAAACTCTGAAGTTTCTTCTCATTCTATTTACATTGGAATCTTGAGGCCTTATGATGGTAATTTACCTATTCATGAAGTCATTAGTGTTTTGATGCCATAAAATTTGATTATATGATAGGGATTTGAAAGCTTTTAGATGAAATTCTCCGACATAAATTGAGAAAGAAATATGGCACATTAAGATTAACCATGTTACATAAAAATAGTTCATAGAGAATATTTTGGTGTTCCATGGCACTGGTATTTTAAGAATCCATAAAAATATTTTCATTAGTAGCCTTATAAGGAATACCATGACATAATCTAGAGAGCAACCAAAAATAAAATTGTTCTTGAAGAAATAGATTGTAAACTGAAGTTGGCTTTTTGCAGGCTAGAAGTTTATGGACTAATTTGAAAATAATGCCAAGCTTAGACTCTAACTTTTTTTTGATTCATAACTGGACTCAACTTTTATTTTAACATATTATTTTCAGAAAGAAGTTGCTTACTTTCTTCACAAATTTTGGTCTAGTCATCAATTAAGTTAGTCCAAGCTTGTAGTCCAATATGTTTTTGTTTTCTTAAATCTGCAACTTCTAGACTCAACTCAGAAATGCTCTTTTCTTTTTCTAGATTTTGAGAATTTTCCTGCTGAAGTTCATTTTTCAAAGAAGAGTTAACTTCTTCCATACCTTTTAATTTCATCCTTAGCAGTTCAATCTCTTGTTGTTGTTATCTAATGGTGGATTTAACTCTTGACAACATGATTACATGATGAAGTTATCTTTGTTCTTCCTCTTTTCCTCATCATGAGAGGAAGGATTGGAATCTTCCTAAAAACAACTAGTTCCTTTCCTTTCGAATTAGGAAAATTGTGTCTTTAAGAAGAGGGGCCTCCTTCTTGTTCCTTATACTACTCTTGTGTCATTTCTAGAGCTTGTTCCTTGATTTCAAGGGTAGGCTTTCTATTTTCGTAGCTCCACCTTCTACTTCTGGACCATGCTTCTCCATTTTTAGAGTTGTCTTGTTATTTTTGGAGTTTCATCTCTTGTTTCAGGAGCTGGTTCTTATGTTTCCGAGCTTCCATGTTTATTTCCGAGCTCCACCTATTATTTCCGGAGTTGGTTCTTCTGCTTCCAAAGCTTCCCTATTTATTTCTGGGGCTTGCTCCTCTATATCTAGAGCTAGAGATATAGGTTGTAGAGATTCAAGTGTCTAAGCGTGGGACAATTATCCAAATATCTCGAGAAACTCTTTCATCACCAAAACATGATTTATCTTTCTTCTTGCATAAGTTTGAGAGGACACCTCTACCCTAGTTCTTTTCCTTAAGATTATGGGACTATAATACCTTTTTTATTTTTCCTCATCTAAATCTTCAATAAGAATTTCCTTCTACTCAAAACTTGGGCTTGGTCCCTCATTTTTGATTTCTAAGCTTTAACAACTATTGAAACAACCCTAGGGGTGGAAGAGATGTGTAAGGAACTTCATGTTTTTTTCCTAAAATTTTTCCCATTAAGGCTTCCCATGCCTTCTCCCCTTCTGATTTTTAAGAAATGATGTTTGCAAATTAACTGGATTAGACCATGGTGCTTTAGTGAGGCCTTTCCCTAAATGTATTTTTTAGCCACGGTGCATATGATATCAAATAAAAACCATAAGGTTAAATTTGAGCTCTAGCTTCCTGTTCCCTTGTTTCAAGTGAATTAGAAGTCTCATTGCATCCCCTCATAATACAGAGTGCTACTCATCACAAGTAAAATATTCGATAATCTAGGAAATAATAGATTTCCATGGCTCATGAAATCTTCCCCTCTTTATCCCCTTACAAATTCCCTAGGGATTAAGTATTATTTCAGGTTACGGCTCATCATCATCAGGGAAGAGTTGAATGAGGTCCTTAATAGAAGAATGATTTGATATTTTGATTATGAAGTTAGGGGTATCACTTATGACACTTAACATAGCGATCTGTCGGCTTCAATTTTCATTCCTCTAACCCTTGTATGGAATTTTTCAAAATTCAAAATGAATTCTTCAACCAAATTAGAGTCATACTCTTAAAAATTTCTGAGAAAATTAACCAACTTTGCTTGCTAGAAAATTTTTGCAAATCGCAACATTTTGGAGGAGAAACGATGGTGACTCAAGTCTGATTTCTTATTTTGACCCATCTTATAGAAGTCATTAGGGATAAATATTTGGGATAATAACGAATATTGCATATAACAACAACAATTTTTTTGGAGCACTTATTTGTTCAACCGAATCTTTATTCAATAAGGCCGTGACTTAGTAATTCCAAGTGTGCTTGAGTGATGTACTAATAACTCCGTATGTAATTATCGACATACTTTAGGGATACTTGGTGTAAACAAAGACATGATTGAAATTATTATTCATGATGTCACAACCCTTAGTAATCTACACCAATCATTGTGCATAGCTGATTTGTCATCATGCCAGATCACTTTGATTTTCTTCTTCTCTTTTTTCTCATTAATTCATTAAATCAAATGCATGGGATGCATTAGAAAGAAAAAATCATGGGTAGGAGGAATAAATGTATCTTACCTCATTGAATATGTCTTCTTTTTATTTTTGGTTCTCCATCCCTACATTTGAAAAGACTTATGGTTAGTATGAATGTTAGGAAATTCATCATACATGCCTTTATTATCTACATGTTATTTTGGGTTTTTAGAATACATACATACATACATACATACATACATACATACATACATTTGTATTTTTTGAATAAGGGGGAGAAAAATGTCATCTAAAATTTCAATTTTCTCGCTTTATTGAGCTCCGAACTCCCTAACACACTAAGGTGGAAGAATGAAATTACTTGAATGAAATTAAATTCATCACATGATTGAATTTGTTTTGTTAACTCATCTTTTATTTGAAGCTTTTGATTCAAACCCAGTCTATGTCCATTCACCAACAAAGTTCTTCTATCTCCATAAATGGGTAGTAATATGAATGATCCATTATCATATATTCTTTATACTTGATAGGAACCCAACCACGTAGTCCTCAACTTTCCTTTGAATTGTTGGTACTTTGAGTTGAATAAAAGGGCCCAATATCCTTCTTTAAACCTCCTAGTATTGATGTGAGATTCATGCTAAATATTTCTTTGATGATGGATGAGGGAAGACTGCTACTGAGACTTCCATCCTTATCTCTTCTAACTCGTTCAAGAGGATAATCCTATATTTTTGAGTTGCATCAATCTTAATTCCTATTTCCAATGTTGTCCTCAAGGTCTATAATTCAAATTCTATATGAAGAAGTGGATTATTCCCATAAATAAGCTTATATGGAGAAAATCCAGTGGTAGTATTCCATGTTGTATTGTAAGCCCATACTACCTTAGGAAACTTTTGTACCTAATATTTTCCAAGATATTTTGTCAAGATATTTTGTAGTTCCTCATTTGTAACTTCAACTTGTCCATTAGCCTAAGGATGATATGGTGATGAATTTTGGTGCTTGATCTAATAGAGTCTTATAAAGGATTCAATCATGTTAGACATGAATTGAGGTCCTTGATCAAACATTATGAATCTAGGTGCTCAAAATATCTACATTATCATGTGGTACAAGAAATCAACTACAACTTCTTCATTAACATAAAGAAGGGTTTGAACTTCTTCCCATTTGGTAACATAATCAGTGCACAAAAACATGTATTATTTTTATAAGATGGGGGTTTATTAGTCCAATGCAATTGATTCCCCATTTATCGAAGGTACCAAAAATGATGGGGTGTTGTGAGTTCTTATCATTTAATCAACTTGTAGTTGATGTCATTCTGACTCAAGGATGTTCCCAAGGCAATATATATATATATATATATATATATATATATATATATATATATATATATATATATATATATATATAAAAGGAAAGGAATATATAACTAGCAAGTGTAATTTTTTTGTTTTTTTGGGGGTTTGATTGTTCTCTTGAATCACTTACTTATTTAACTAGATATTGAAAATAACTTCTAATATATTTGGAAATAAGTGAATTTTAATCTAGACTTAAATAAGAATCAAACGAATTTTAATCTAATGAAATCGACATACGAAAAGAAATGCACTTTGTAGAATGAAACTATTCTAAACAAATCTTCTTGGAAAGGAGTACTTAGAAAGGAAAAGTTGTGAGAATTGGAAATACATTGCAAATAAAATACAAAGAAATAAATGCTTGTATAAATGCTATAATACTAAAAGTAGTTGTTATAAATCTTACCTGCATTAAATATTGTAAAAAAATTGAGACATAACTAACAACACAACAAGCTAAGTCTTTGGTTGAGTGGGTCCTTGCTCATCCTTGGCTTGGTTTGTTAACACAATATTCTCAAAACAACATGTATTTATTGACCACAAATAATTTCTTATAAATAAGTGAAAATAACTTACAATAAACAATCTCTCATACAAATGTCTATCTCTATTTCCCATTACACTCTATACACATAGGCCCATATGTATCCATCCTTGTCAAATCAGTTAATATTATTATTTTATATCTCACTCCTCCAACATACACCTAAGAATCTTTGTGGCTGGATATGTGGGCAGTTTTAGAAATTTTTATAATTCACAAAAGAGTGATAGGATTCATCCTCCCAAATTTTAACCTTTATTAACTTCGTTAATCGAACCTTATAGTGGAGGAGACCATGTATATCTATAATGTGAAAATAAGGACTCATGGCTATCATGAATTCATTACCCTACACACATCACCACACATCTCCAAGGAAATTAGTTGGAAAAAACCATAATCATTAGTCCACAATATTCAACAAGGATAAAATGCATTATTTACTACTTAGACCTAATCAATTCCAATCATCCCATGCATTGATCAATGTGTTTGCAAGAAAAAATAGTATAATTTATGATATAATGGGTCAATCAATGGACTCATCATCTCCTCTACACCTTACCTAACCTTAGAGTGTAGTGTATCCTTTAGACTACTTATGAAACAACTCTTGAATAAGTGGTAAGTCTTTAGTGTGATTGGCTAAATTTTCAAATTTTATTTAGTATTTAATAACTATTCCTATTTTTATAATTTTGGTGAGGGATCCGATGAAATTTTCATAAACATTAAGACATAACCATACTAGTATTAATTTGAGATACTTTTCCTAGTTATGTTTGTAACAAGATTTCACATATCACTGATACCTTTGGATGACCTCTTGTTCCATATGAAAGGAGGAAATATAGACCTTGTTCACATAATAATTATTATGGAGACTAAATTATTGTTTTTCCTATAAATCCAACAAATCATATATGTGTCATTAAATAGAAAATCAAGATTTGGGCCACACATCATTTATAAAGATGAAAACTACTCTTCAAGTGTGTCTCAATGTTGATTTTTCTAATGAGTACTACATTTTCCTATTAATTCCATGCACCATTTGTTTAAGATTAGATACCTAGGATCATATGCCAATGAATTATTCCTACATGTTCTTTGTGCACCATGAGTCATTAAAACCATGATTAGAGGGGGTTTTGGGTCTCTAGATTTTTTTTTTTTTTTTGAGTTATAAGTCAAAATGATTAGTTCTACAAGATAGTTGTAATGAAATAAGTATCCAAAGGGGGAAAAATTACTTCTCAATGATAAGTAAAAACAATCCCCAAAAATACCAATTTGTATAGAAAAAAATTATAACAAGATTTTATGCCAAAATGATCACTATTGTGAGAAACCGATAATGGTACCAGTTCCCAAAAAATGGGGAAAAATATTTTTGTACTCATTTTTTCCACTATCTCTGTTAAACAAATACCTTCTATTATTTTGTTGATAGTGTTATATTTCCATTGACTTGTAACCTCTATATATGACTAACTCATAGGTTATACCTCTTTTTGTACTATGTGAAAACCAACCGCATAATATAGATTTATTATAGTGAAATCCGTAGCGGTGGCTTCAACCAAATCCAAGTCTCGTGGTTACGCAATAAGGTAGAAATGATAAGGCCACTATTGGGTGTGTTTGGTATTGTGGGCTCACATTCAGACTTGTATCATTTATAAATAATGTTATCTTGTTGTTTCAGGATACTAACTATAAAGGATATACCATATCCCTAGTCCACTATCAAGTCTCCAAGATTGGTTATGAGTAAATCCTTGGCGATAATTACGTATCGATGCACCAATAATAATAGATGATTGATAGCTTCTTACGTATAGGTTTCTGATTTTGGTATAGAGATTTGCAACAAAAATAATATAATAGCTCTGTGTATATTTCTTATTATAAACTTCTCTCATATTTAGGTTACAATATATATATATATATATATATATATATATATATATGAAGAGTTTCCTATAAAGTAGGAAACCAATTACTATACATGTAATATTGTTGTTATAACAATATGTAGGTTATAAAAAAATTAACCAATTAACAAATAGTAACTTGATGGTAAAATCACCATAACGTAAGTAATATTTACTCTACAGAAACATGTGGAGCACTAACATTATTTTTCCTAACATTCCCCTAGTGCAAACATGGGAGAAAAATAATTGCACTTATTTTGCAGCTTGTCGCCTGCCTCATGATCTTGGCTCACTGATGGTTTTGCAAAGGATCAACCAACAACATGGGTATGAACCCTTTCTCATCGACATGAACCCCTTTCCAAAGTGATGGGGGTTTCTAATCCTCAAAATTAAAGAATGTGAATCCAGGATGGTGTCAAAAGACTATATAAAAAGGAGAAAGAAATATTTGGAAATGGATCGTTCTATAAAAAATTGGAACTTTCATGAATTAAAAACACACTTGCATGAATTAGAAACACACTTGCAGAATTTAAAAGAATAGTTTATAGGAATTTAAAAGCACACTTTATAGGAATTAAAATGCACAAATTGCAGAAATAGAAACACACTTGCATGAAAGTAAACACACATTGTAGGAAATTAAAGCACACATTACAAAAATGGAAAATTTTGAATTTAAAAGGAAAGATAAGTATTAACAAAACACCAACAATTTTACAACAAACTCGTACATCAAAATAATAATTACAAGGTAAAAAATAAAATAAAAATGCAACAAAAATAATTATAGAATAAAAATAAACATAAACATACATGTCCATCTTGTTTCAACCGATTCTAGATGCATTTATTTGAATGTTGATGAAACAGATAAGGGTAGAGGGCTAGGAGGAATACCTGTTGAGATGTTGGTTATAGGTTGTTACACGTGTATGACTTCTGAATCCATAGATGATCGTGAGAGCTTCCTTTTTGATTGGAGGAACTACCTGAAATGGAACACAAGACCACCAAATAAAAGTTAAACAATATATGCAATGGACTGCCTAACATGTGCTAGATCTGGGAAGTGTGATACTTCCTAGAAGACTGTCAATCCACTATTTAAAACAACTTAAATGCTGATAACAACCAAAATCCTACTGTAGTTAAAATAATTTAGGTATCCCATTCATCTACAATAAGAAAATTTGTTCACAACAAAGCTAAGCTATGATTGAATCAAGGTCAAGGTCTCTGTCAGTCTTACTTATATTCGTGGTGAGATTTGGGTGGTTTTGGGTATTTGGTGGTGGTTTAAAACTCTGTTCTTGATTCCTAGTAAAGACACGAGACCGACGTCGGTCTAGTATGACCAAGTGTCATTTTAGGTTAATTGGCGATGATTGTGGGTAACCAAAGATTGATATGGTCGGGTATGGTCAATAGAAACTTGGTTGGGTGATAGATCTGAGGCTAGCTGAAAAGGAAGGGAAAAGGTAAGGTTTATGTGGATCCTGGATATGCACAGGAATGATTAAGATCTAGGTATGGGTAGTGTAAGGGTATGGATAAAAATATGGTCAAGTTTGCATGGAGGTAGATGATGGGGGAATGGAAATGAGAGCAAAATCTAATAACATATGTAAAAGGATCTACCAAATGATGAATAGATGAGTGCTTTGGTTAACAAAACTTACTGTTTTTTATATGAGCTTGATGCCTGGTTGGTAATGGTGGGTGATCAAATGGAATGAACTTGGTGTAGTGCTGGTGCTTCCCCAAATTCTCCCATGAAGGCAAATGGCTATGTGATTGCTTCAATCTTGCTATGGATGCTCGATGCATGTATACGGATGCTTTGGTTCTACTGCATGTAACTCTGGTTTCGTCACTTGTTCTTAGAAGATGTGATTATCTCTTAGAAATGTGCCAACCTTGAAATAAGGTTGTTTTGGGGGTTAAATGGTAATCAATGGCGGTTCCGGATTAACCGGCGGTGGTTAAGGGTAACTGGTGTCGGTTAGGGTGGGATTTCCTAGGTTTACTAAACTAGCCAGATCCCCTTGATTTTTGGGATCTCATTTCATTTTACTCCACGGATTAGCATGGAAGCTTCCTTCTAATAGGCGGGAATGTGGTTAGAGGGAATGTAGGCATTGATTTTTAGGGTTTGGGTAGGTCTTAGTTAGTTATGGAAACTTACTAAGAATAGGTCTTAGGTGAGGTGGGCTGATGAGGTGAATATGTGGGTATCCCAATTAGGATATTTAAATAATAAATATTGTGAGGATAATGAATTAATTTAATTAAATTAATATTAGTGTGGGATGAAAGGGGCCATGGTTAGGTGAATGTGTTCAAGGTGTTTATTTGACGAGGGACAAAGGGGAGTGTGACCTAATTTTAGTGTCTACATTTTGCCCCTTTTTGTTGCGTAGCTTGTATTGGTAAGTGATGCTGACAAAAATAAGATGTGGTTGCCCCATGTGTGGGTGAAGGTGATCCTCCTCAAACCAGAACCGAGGAGGGAAAGGTAGAATCAGTGAGTGGTTTGGTAAAAGGTAAATGTGATAAAGAGGAAGGTGGGAAAAGTGGGTAAAAAGGGAAAAAGGGTCCACTCGGGTAATCTAGGTAATGGGTTAGGGTCAAAGGTAGTGATAGTCAAATGTACACACATGTATAAACTACAACATGGTACCAGGTTGAAGAGCAAGAAAACTCTACATTGTCTAAGGTTGATAGGTTTATCCAAACAAGGTTGAGGTGATTCGGTATCCAAGGTATAGGATATGGTTAGGAAACATGACGTAGGTTAGGTGCAGGAATGTTTAGGTGTGTTCCGGTACACCAAGGGTTGGGTCAGGATAAACGGTCATGGAAAGAGGCAAGGTAGGTTAGGATGTCAATCAACATAGGTAATAGTGCCATAAGGTATAGTGAACACATGAGGTCAAAGGTCACTAGCGATGTTCCAAGTCCAAGAATCTAGGTCACGACACAAGTAGGGCCTGGGGTATGGGTAAAATAACAAGTCCTCGAAAGAGGACGAGGTGAAGTAGTAAATGATAAGGTCAAGAAGATCAAGTGAAGTGTCCTAGGGAGGGATGGGTGAGGTAAAAAGGAATTTAGGAAAAAAATTAGGGGTAGGGGGTAGGGTAAAAGGTTAAGCGGGAAAAAAAAGAGTGACGGGCAGGGTAATAGGTGAAAATGTGGGCAATGTGGAAGAGAGGGTGATTGATGCTGGTCAAGGGTAACCGATGCCGGTATAGGGTAACCAACCATGGTAAGGTAGGGCACGTGACTCGATGCTGGTGAAGGTAAAACTAGTGTCGGTTAGGTTGGGGATGTTATAAAAAAGAAAAATTCCATGTTTTTCAGAATCATTTGTCTCATGTGAAATAGAGGAAAATGACACGAGAGAGAGGGAAAGTTGGAAAGTGAGAGAGAGAGAGACTAGGGACTGAGTTGGTGAGCCACGTAGCGGGTGATTGGTAGTGGAGAGGTGGGTCCACGAGATTAGATTGGTTGATTTTATTGGTTGGAGGTGAGGTGACAGATTGGTGATGGCAGAGGCCGAGAGGGATTAGGCGGGCCACCGGTGCAGTGGCCAGACGTGCCACCACGGTGACAACAACATGATGAGGTAAGCATCAAACCCTTTCGTGTTTTGTGAGATAGAGTAGGTGAGAGGTCGGGTGGTGAAAAATTGGGTTTGGGGGAAAATGAAATTTGAAATGTGGGAGGGTGAATTGGGTAGAAGGAGTGGGGAGAGAGGTAAGTGGGTGAATAGGAGGTGGGATGGGGTTGAGGGGAAGTGTAGGTGAGAATGGGTGGGTAAAAGAGTCGAGAGAGGATTTTTTTGAGAGGGAGGGTATGGGGGTCGAGGCTTTCACCATGACAAAGTGACTAGTGTCGGTAAGGGTTAGCTTGGTGTTGGTAGGGACAAATCGGTATCGGTCATGAAACAGTGACCGATGCTGGTTTAAGGGTGACTAGGGTCGGTTAGAGATAACTAGAACCAGTCAGGTTTTGGAGAAAAAGGGGCTGAAAGGGCCCTAGGTTGAGTGGGTGAGATAGGAAAGGGTAGAATAGGGTGTGTTGGTGAAAAACCTAGTGTAGGCGGGGTAAAATGGGTATGGGGAAATGATAGTGGGTGAGGGTGGGGGAGATAGAAATGTGATAGGAAGGTAGGTTGGGAAGAAAGAAAGAGGTGAGACAGTGGGTATAGGTGAGGTGTCGAGGGTGAGTGTGGGTATGATGAAGGTAGATTAATTTGATGTTTGTATTAGATGCAGGGGAGAGATCAGCTGCGGATGAGAGACATGGTGCCACCCTTGCTCTTGAGAGTGCGAGGTGCGGTGACAGTTGAGGAGTGGTGGCACGTGGAGGAGGTGGGCTTGATTGGGGTCCAACGCTATCAACATGCAATCTAGCAGCCGAGTCTGATGGTCACTCTCATTGATAGATGGGATTCAACGACCAACACGTTCCACCTACCGATGGGTGAGATGACAATCACCCTGGAGGACGTGTTTAGGATCTGTGGTTATCGATACTAGGGACGTAGGTGTACTCAATCTCCTCCGAGGCCTCGAGAGGAGTTGATGTTGATAGTGTTTGGGGAGGGACTGACAGACATGATGTTCCATAGTGTCAGCTTGAGTTATGCGGGATGTACCTAGCCCATCCAGAGGAGATGAGGCTAGTTGTTTTATTGATGGAGACATTGTCTTTGTTTCGCACTACCGGATGCAGAGGGTGGGAGATTTCCCTGCTCCCTGATGGGGGTTTTACATGACATGGTGATGGATCGGACCTACTTTGGCAGGGTGCCAGCATTCCTGGTGCATTTATATAGAGAGTTGTGGGCGTATGGGTGTTTGCATAGGTTTAGCCTATGTTGCACCTTTTTACTACACTGCTGGGCCTATGAGCACATAGTTTGTGTGCGCCCAGTGGGTATGCCCCGAGAAGATGCATTTCTACCGAGATTGGTTTGGGTGGGGTACAGGTGATGGGTGCCCATGATTGGAGAGCGTTGATCAGATAGGGCTACACATGATGTAGCATATTACAGTGTCTATTGGAGGGGTTGTCCGGGGTGGACATCATATG
Source organism: Taxus wallichiana var. yunnanensis (assembly GCA_018340775.1). NCBI lineage: Eukaryota > Viridiplantae > Streptophyta > Pinopsida > Cupressales > Taxaceae > Taxus > Taxus wallichiana. The sequence continues at coordinate 450,824,156 of CM031239.1, forward strand.
GAGATCGTATGTGGGTTATCCCTCATACAAACAGATGCATGATGAGCTAGATGGCCTTCGAATCTTTGAGATGGATAGAGGGGCGCCACGTCTTTGAGGAGCATGAGATGATCCCAATTGATAGGGTTAGACGACAGTTTGGTTTGCTATAGGACATACCTCCACTCTTCCCACAATACAGAGAGATGACGTGGAGAGGCCATTACCTCTACCACAACCGATAATGCCTACAAGGTAGGAGGAGTAGGTGATAGACCGGCAGATTGATGATGCCAGAGTGACAGATAGATATAGATAGTGGTGGGTGGCTCATTTATGAGCAAGACTACCACCCAGTGGGTAGCAGGAATTTAGCCACTATCACGGTGCAGAGAGAGATGCCCTACAGGGGAAGGTGGCAACCTTGATTACCCAATTGGGGATGGTATAGGGGTAGTTAGCTAGATTCAGAGGTGGAGGTGGCCAAGTTGCATGCACAGGTGGCTAGTCTTTAGGCCCAGATGACCCAGGGTGGAGATGGGGATGGTGATGATGGTCGGTGGCCGCCTACACAGAGCACAAAGTTACGAGTTACAGGGCTAGTTAACCATGGTAAAGGCACATATTGGGGCCTTATAGGCCCAAATACAGCACAGTGGGTAGGGTCCCATTTCATAGGTCAGGGGGACAGGGTCCCATAGTAAGTGTACATGGTCAAAGGCCGATGGGGCCACCACAGATAATACCCGTATCTAGGTTACAAGGGAGACGAGAGATGAGGTCCGATATTATCGGGACCAACCGACAAAGAATAGGAATAGATTATCTATCATATGCCAAGCATAGGGAACATCAGGCCTCTAATGATAAGACTAGATCATGCACCCATAGCGTGGAGAGCACAGGGGGCCATTGAGCCCCAAGACATGGTCAGGGTGAGGCCACCAATTCATGGAGGCTAGTTCTAGTTGATGTACCAACAGGGACCCAACCACCACCTATGATGGGTGGGGAGATGTTAGCAGTCATTAGACAAGGGCCGAGGAGGTAGAGGGGACATGTGAGACAAATATGGAGGATGTCCACCGTGATGATGTTTGATATATGGCCCTCGATTTTGATGTAGTTTTGATTTTTGATATATACCGCCTACGTGCCAAGAGTTTTTATACTTTTGATCATATACCACCTACGTGTTGAAGAGAGTGAGGATGTATGAGAGTTTTGTATTTTTGATCATATACCAGCCTGTGTCGAAGAGAGTGAGGATGTACGAGAGTTTTATATTTTTGATCATATACCGGCCTACGTGCCAAAGAGGGTGAGGTTGTATATGAGAGTTTTGGAGAGATACATTTTATTTGATATTCATGTATATTGTATGGACATCCAAATTTATATGATGAGATGGATGATTTGATGATGATGCTTTGATGTTGATAGACTGTGATTGTTTATGCATAGATGGATGAGTGATAGGTGTGTTAGGCATGGTTGAGTCAGGTTGGTGTTAGGCATGATGGAGTTAGGTCATAGGCATGGTTGAGTCAGGTTGGTGTTAGGCATGATGGAGTCAGTCATAGGCATGGTTGAGTCAGGTTGGTGTTAGGCATGATGGAGTCAGGTCATAGGCATGGTGGAGTCAGGTTGGTGTTAGGCATGATGGAGTCGTCATAGGCATGGTTGAGTTAATTTCTCAGGTTTTTGATATGATGGGAAAGAAATGATGATGAATGCATATGTTTGGGTTTAATTTGTGCTATGTATGGTAACATGGATCATGTTGGTATGATCACATGTAATGTAGGATTGTGGTAAATGTGATGTATTAGTTTCCACTTATTTGATGATAAATTGGAAACTAACTAGAGTAGAATGTGACTAGAATAGGTAGCAAATGGCGAGAGGTGAATGGGTGTGAATGGGAAAAGGTAAGGAAGGTGGTGATGATGATGGTCAAGCTAACCTCCAAGGGCCCCATGCCCTCGGAGTGCTACCTACATAGCCTCGGTGAAAAGGGGCCTCAGACCGATGTAGTTCTCCCATAAGCTAGGGAAGAATATGAGGAGGTATGAGAATGAGTTGGTAGGTTTTAGGCATGATTTGGGTTTAGGTCTATTAGGTGTGGGTGAGTTGTGGGCAACTTGGTATAGGTGATTTTGATTGTGGTAGAAGAAGAAGATTACCCAAAGGTAAGCATCGAGGACCAAGTCCTATATAAGGTAATCAATACATAATAAAGAAGGTTAAAAGATAAGAGGGGGCAAGAAAGCTGCCTGATTAGTGAGGATCATAACTGGTGGACCATACCGTAGGTAGGCTAGTGAACATAAGACCCTAAAGAATTTGCATGAGTGATTATCCTAAAGGTGAATAATAGTCACATGATCACCAAATGTCATAGTTCCAAGAGGTCCCTTGAGGCGGTGGGAAATGGGAGTGTGAATGGTGAGAGGGATGAAAGGTGGTAAATCTTTATAGGGTATGAGGTAGCATGCTCTTTGGGCAAGAGATCCAAGGTCACAATGGGAAAGTCCATGACTAAAAGGCTTTTCTATTTTGACTGATATTTGAGATAGATTGATCGATGCGGGAAGTCTATATGGGATGAGGAAATTAACTCCTTGAGGTCTTTGTGAAGCTGATTGATGTGGGAAGCTTCAAATTCTCTCTTCTCTCTCTCTTTTTTTTTTTTGTTTTCGAAAGAGCTTTACATAGCTGTCCTTCGAGGGAGAAGTCTATTTATAGCAGTGATTATAGAGAGGAAGATGTCCTTTTGAGGGATTCATATTTTTAGTGGAAGTTTGACTCAAGGAGTGGGATACCATGTGAGGGATTTAAAGTCATGGAAAAGACCAAGGTGAAGAATAGGATTATTGTTCAAAAAGCTAGGTGAAACAACCATGGGATCTCATCTAAAAGAAGACAAAAGTATCCATGAGAATCATGCTATGTGTAGTGCCGTGGTACACATATTCAAGAGAAGATAACAAGTGACAGGTATGCACATGATTCTTGTTTAATCGTTGGTGAGGTGTAAGAAGTGGATAGTGCTCAAGGGACGAGCATGGAAAGAGGAAAAAGGTGAGGTAGGACTAAAAGTCAATAGTAGAATGGTCGAAGATGCAAGGCATTAAGGGGCTCAGGTTCAGGTTTACCATTGAGTGAAGATAAACGATAAGCACTTGATCCGTAAGTATGGGTCATGATGTATGGTCCAAGCCAATTAGGAGAAAAATTTCATCGTTTAATTTTTTTCTCGCTTTGGTTACATGTTGATTTTCTTTCGGAAAAGGTCGGTGTCTTGGAAAGTTCATTCATGGACACGTTTATTATAGGCACGTTTGATACGTTTTTGGTAAACTTAAAGGTGGTCAAGAGTGTTAAGACGACGTTTATCTAATAACTCAAGTTGTGCTAAATGGTCTTGATGAAAGTCGTCATCATTGAGCATGTCATGGAGAGAAATGCGAAGTGAGGGAATCTAGAATTTGAGAGGTAGAACAACCTCTATACCGTAGACCAGAGAAAAGGGTGTGGTAGCAGTGGAAGTATGGATACTAGTGCAGTATGCCCACAGGGTGAAAGGAATGTGCATATGCCAGTCCTTCCCAGTATCATTAACCACTTTCATGAGAATTTTGTTCAAGGTTTTGTTAGTGGATTCAGCTTGGCTGTTAGTCTGTGGGTAATAGGGTGATGAGAAACTTAGTTAAATGCCAAAGGTGTCGCAAAGTTTTCACAATGTTTTATTTTTAAATTGTTTTCCGTTATCAGTGATGAGGTGATGAGGAACACCAAAGAGACAAATGATGTGATGATTGATGAACTCACATATTTTCTCAACTTTCATGGAGATGAGTGGTATGGATTCAACCCATTTTGTGTAGTATTCGGTAGCGGTGATGATCCATTGATGGCATTGGGAAGAATGGGGATTGATCTCTTCGACAAGATCCAAACCCCATTGAGAGAAGGGCCAAAGGTCACGGGTGACCTATAAGGCATGACTAGGTGTATGATGAAGGTTGGCATGCTGTTGGCATTTCACACAAAATTTGATGTAGTCATAACAATCATGGTTAAGGGTTGGCAAGAATAGTCGAGGCAAAGAATACGCTTAGCAACAGCAAGGCCACTGAAGTGACCTCCACATTTGCCATCATGAGCTTCCTTGATGGTATAAGGAATTTCAGAACTTGTAAGGCATCGCAAGATAATACCATAAAATCCGCACTTATAAAGGAGGCCACCCGTGATGACATAATGAGAGACCTTTTTAAGAAAGGAACGTTGTCCATTACAAAGCTAGGTCGAAGGTAAGATGAAGAGAAAAAGATGGTCTCGAGTATTGTTTATACCAAAGGTCAATTGGGTCGGGGTAGCGATTCGAAGGAGTAAATGTGGCGAGGTAAATAAGAAGGTGATTGGATTCATTGTACGGTGACAAAGATTTTAGAATCAACTGAAGTGGGTATTTGAGAAGCAAAGCGGGCCATGGTATCGAAAATTTGTTGGTTGAATGTGGGACGGTTTGAAGGGTGTAGCGGTTGAAGGTGGTCAAAGTATGTGTTGTCAAAATTTCACCCCCCCTGGGTAATTTTGATAACATGCATCAGAATATTCAAGTCCCAGGAAAATTGATTGATTTGGGGCCAAAAATCATGTTGCTAGAGTCCCCTCAAATATTTTCTAAGTTCCCTGTCTGAGAGGAAAAGAGCAAGCTCTGAGAAAATGCAAAAAGAGGTTGCAGAAGGCAAGTAGGTTGATCCAGAAAAAATCGTAAAATGACTAAGTCCTAGTCCTAGGGGCAATGGGACATTTGGGACAAAAGGCCCAACCGCCGGCTCGGCCGAAGTGCACAAATAGCCCGCAGCTTAAGCAACAGGACATCCGGGACAAAAGTACGCGGCGGGCGCGAAATGCCAAACCGAAAAAATTGGCTAATCACGAGAGGGACGCAAATGGGACAATTGGGACAAAAAGGCGCGAACCGGCCGAAAAGAGTCAAGTCAGTCCGAAGCAAAGTGGGACAAGCGGGCCAAAAATGCCCGAACCGGCCGAATCGGCCGAAATGAGTCCAGAGGGTCCAAAGTCAAAAGGGACATCTGGGACAAATGGACGCGAAATGCCCGAACCGGCCGAAATGAGCACAAAGGGCCCCAAATCAAATGGGACATCCGGGACAAATGGAGGTGAAGTACGCGAAGGAGCCGAATCAGCCGAGGACCAATCAGAAGGTGCCACGTGTCCTCACAAGAGAAAAGTCAAAAGGTCAAAGGGACGAGTTATCGAGCGCTGAACCGAACCAATGAAATGGCGCCACGTGTCCAAGTTTAAGGGGCCCACAAGTAATTTCAAAAGGAAAGCCCGTGAAAGACGGAGGAGAGAGAATTGCTCGTCCAATCAGCACGTGCCACGTGTCGCCCGTATGGCGAAGAGCGGAAAACATTTTAAAATTCATTTTGATCTGCTCCGCGCCTAAATCTTCGACGCGCCATATCTTTTGATCCGAGCTCGGATTTCCACGCTCTTTATATCAACGGAAAGCTGTTGAGATGCTCTACATGATTCTGGGATCAATCTCAAGTTTTGGTGTAGTCTGAAGAGAGAAAATCAAGAAACAGCTCTGACGTGTGGTAATGGCCGTTTGACTTTTCAACAACCCGCTTTAATGCTAATGGGTTGCATTCTTCTTCCGCACTTTTACGTAAGTGACATTTTAGCCGCCAAATTAATACAAATGGGTCGATTCTCCTCCAAAATCAGTCAAATATGGCAGGGTATGGGTCAGGGTAAGGTATCCTATGCCATTTTAATGCGTTGGTATTCAATGAGGAATGGGCTTACACGCTTTCCCACGTTTCGCCCCCTGCTCGACCCATGCAATGTAAAAGCCAGATTTGGCTCATTTTAAAAAGTGGTTGTTCATTCTTTCGCTCGGCCCCTCCCTTCTTTTCTTCTCTAGGGTTGAAAATGGAGTTCGAACCTCCTCCCTTGCTCCGTAATGGCATTTTTGCCTTTTACTAATGGAATGATGTTCTGGTAAACTTCTGGAGCAACAAAACGTGTTTTGTGATGCATCCGTCCATCCTTCCTCATTTTTGCTTGTCCTCTTCTTGCCTCTCTTCATGCAGTATCTCAGGCATGTTCGAATGTTCACTGCAGGTTTGGAGCCGTGTTCATGGAGTTTTGGGACATTTTCTCGTGTGAAATCTATCCTTGGGCCTCGTGATGCATCTCGTCCATCCTTCCCATTGCTCACCTCTCTTTGTCCCATGGCAGCTTTGATAGATGTCCAACATTCTCCTTCTCTCGTGTATCACCGCTTTAGTGTAGGCTTTTGCTGTTTTTTTCCTTTCTCTCTCTCTCTCTGTGTCTCCTCGGCATGGTTAGATTAGGATTAGATTAGCTTTCTTACCCGCACCGGAATAGCTTGTGGCAGGTAGTTTAGGAGCAGAACCAGCCTTTCTTCGGAGATTCCTCTCTCGCTTTACAAGTCCCACGCTGAGAGAGGTTTCCATGTTGTGCAATCACACTGATGCCCGAACATCAACCTAGAAGCCTGATGTGCGTCCAGTGGGTGCCGTGATTTTGCATCAACAGCTTTTGGCACGCACTGGTGGGACCTTAGAGGTCTTTCACTTCATCTTTGCAGTTGATGTGTTCCCGTGAAGATTTCAGCCTTTGAGGCACTTCGCAAACACATCTCGGACTCCATCCGGTCAACAACCATCTCTCGAAGTCAGCCTTCCTTTCCATTCATTTCCATCCATTTTTCATTCATCCTTCTTTCCATCCCTTTCATTCTTTTCCATTCCATGAAGTTGTGCAACCATGACTTCATTTCCATCATGGAACTCACATTTACAACAACAGCAGTATTTTCCACTTCCAACATGTTTTACAAATCCTCCAGATCAGCATGCATATTCATATGAACAAAGCAAGCACAAAGTCGGGCTTGGCAATGGAGCTTTCCAAGAGCAAGGGTACGCATGCAATGAAGACAATCAAGAAGAAGATGCTGGTCTGTTGGAGAAAATCCAAAAAATGGAGGAGGGGATGGTGCAGTCCAGGGCTCAAGCACAAATGAAAGCTTTTGGAATCGGTTGTGGAGCACCCCGTCCATGGGTGGGACCTTTTCCAAGGCATTACAACCCTCGTGAGAAGCTTGACTTCATGATAAAGATGCGCTGCCTTTGCTTGCACAATGGATTGAAGAAATAGAGGTGTATGAGAGAAGTATTCAAACAACCTTGTCAACGGGTAAGCACACCATCTCATCCTTTCCTTTTCCTCTTTCCAACTGCTTCATTTCAGCAAAGACCATCTCAAGTTTCAAACCCTCCATCTACTGTCCCCCATGTGTTGAATCCATTTCTCCACCCCCTAGTCTTCCACCCCATCTCAATTCTTCTTTCCTTTTCCCTTCCAAACAGTCATCCCCTCCACAAGAGCTAACAAATACCCCTCCTCCAAAGAAACAAGAGGTTTCACCTCCTCCACCACCACAAAAATGTAAAATCAGCTTGAGTTTCAACCCATCCCTCCTCTTTGCATTCCCAATTCCATGTGGGAAAGAAGAAATTGAAAAATCAATGCCATCAAGGACAACAAGAGGAAAAGAGCCCAAAAAAGAAAGAAATTCAAAATTCAAGAGTTTGGGCTGCCAAATTTGGGATGACAAAGATCCTTGATGGTTAATCCTACGTAAGAGGCTAAGGTTGAACAAATGGTGGTAGAGGACTGATTTTGTTGAGAAGAAGATCTTGCAGCCCCAACTTGTCCTCTAGAGCAACAAATCAAGAGTTTGACTTGACAAACTTCATGCCGGAGGAAGGAGTTCAATCAAGAGCAAGATTGCCTTCAAACATTGAGGAGGAAGGAGAAGCTGCTCCAAATCCAAAAGAAGAGGAGCACATTCTAGCCAGTGGAGGAGAAAAGTGCAGATCCAAGGGCTTTGAGCACAAAGCAAAGCACAGGAGAGAACCTTCGTTCTTCTTTCCACTTCACCTCTCTCAAGTTCTAGTATGAAAAGGAGTTTGATCTCTCAAACTCAATATTGAGAGTGAAGGAAACCATGGTGGTCAAGTCACATCAAGAGGACACCACGGAGGAAGTTGAAACGAGCAACAACGGACAAAGAATGAGGCGCTTTACCTGGCCGATTTGGAGGACTGCTTTTGATGGAGAAGAGCCGGTTGAGTTTTCACCATTCTCTTTTCATCATCCACATTCCAAACACAGAGCTCGCTGCCATGAGGAGAGCTTCATTTGCAGCAGCACTGCATCTTATAAAGCAGCCCTTTGGGAACAAAATCGAAGATTTAAATCTTCCATGTTCTTCATCGAGGAAGAGAAAGGACAAAGAATTTCACCATTTCTTCCACATCATCCATTCAAGAGGGTCTACAAGAAGACTCCATTCTCGGAGTTGAAAATCACAGCATGGGCATATCAAACGGATCGACCTTGCCCAATCGTATTTGGCTTCATTGAGCCAAAGGAGAAGCCACAACCACCATGCTTGCTTCGAGCATGAGGATGAGCTAAAAAGTACCAAGGATCAGCTGCCATACCTCTCCAATCCAAATGCAGAGCAACTAAAAGAGGTATTGGATTTGTTTTCAGTTGATACCTTGATGATTTGGATAGAAGACCAGCTTCTTGTTGATTTTCCATCCATCCAAACAGCCATGATCAACAAATCAATTGCATGGCTGCCAATTTTGAAGAAAGGAGCTATTTTGCACAACCAACATAGGGTTTGTTTAGCTTGCCTTTGCTTCCAGCTAAAGTAGAGTAGTTAGGTTTGCTTTCAGAGAAAGAAGTGCTTGTGCACACTCGCATGTTCCATTTGGGGCATGTATGATTTTCAGTTTTGTACATAGTTTTGGTGTTTGCTGGTTTTGCTCTTGCACGCCTTCATTTCAAAGGGCATCTTGGTGAAGACACTCCAGGTTCAATGGGTTTCCAAGTGGCTCGTAGAGGAGGTTTTCAAAGTTCAGATCAGTTTTCAGTTTGCAACTCATGACTCCATGCCCAATGGATGCTTCAGTTACGATCATTCATCTAAAGCAGTGATGACCCCACCGAGTCGCTAAACCGTTGTCAAAATTTCACCCCCCGGGTAATTTTGATAACATGCATCGAATATTCAAGTCCTGTGAAAATTGATTGATTTGGGGCCAAAAATCATGTTGCTAGAGTCCCCTCAAATATTTTCTAAGTTCCTGTCTCGAGAGGAAAAGAGCAAGCTCGAGAAAATGCAAAAAGAGGTCAGCAGAAAGGCAAGTAGGTTGATCCAGAAAAATCGTAAAATGACTAAGTCCTAGTCCTAGGGCAATGGGGACATTTGGGACAAAAAGGCCCGAACCGGCCGCTCGGCCAAGTAAGCACAAAAATGCAACAGGACATCTCGGGACAAAAGTACGCGGCGGCGCGAAATGCCTGCTGTTCGACCGAGAAAAAATTGGCTAATCAAGAGGGACAAATGGGACAATGGGACAAAAGGACAAAAAGGCGTGAACCGACCGAAAAGAGTCAAATGGCTAAAAGTGGGACAAGCGGGCCAAAAATGCCCGAACCGGCCGAATCGGCCGAAATGAGTCCAGAGGGTCCAAAGTCAAAAGGGACATCTGGGACAAATGGACGCGAAATGCCCGAACCGGCCGAAATGAGCACAAAGGGCCCCAAATCAAATGGGACATCCGGGACAAATGGAGGCGAAGTACGCGAAGGAGCCGAATCAGCCGAGGACCAATCAGAAGGTGCCACGTGTCCTCACAAGAGAAAAGTCAAAAGGTCAAAGGGACGAGTTATCGAGCGCTGAACCGAACCAATGAAATGGCGCCACGTGTCCAAGTTTAAGGGGCCCACAAGCAATTTCAAAAGGAAAGCCCGCGAAAGACGGAGGAGAGAGAATTGCTCGTCCAATCAGCACGTGCCACGTGTCGTCCAAGATGGCGAAGAGCGGAAAACATTTTAAAATTCGTTTTGATCTGTTCCGTGCCCTAAATCTTCGACGCCATATCTTTGATCCAGAGCTCGGATTTCCACGTTTTTATATCAACGGAAAGCTGTTGAGATGCTCTACATGATTCTGGGATCAATCTCGAGTTTTGGTGCAGTCTGAAGAGAGAAAATCAAGAAACGGCTCTGACGTGTGGTAATGGCCGTGGTTTACTTTTTCAACAACCCGCTTTAATGCTAATGGGTTGCATTCTTCTTCCGCACGGAGTAAGTGACATTTTAGCGCCAAATTAATACAAATGGGTCGCATTCTCCTCCAAAATCACTCAAATATGGCAGGGTATGGGTTGGTAAGGTATCCTATGCCATTTTAATGCGTTGGTATTCAATGAGGAATGGGCTTACACGCTTTTCCCACGTTTCGTCCCCCTGGCTCGACCCATGCAATGTAAAAGCCAGATTTGGCTCATTTTAAAAGTGGTTGTTCATTCTTTCTCGCTCGGCCCTCCCTTCTTTTCTTCTCTAGGGTTGAAATGGAGTTCGAACCTCCTCCCTTGCTCAGAATGGCGTTTTTGCCTTTTACTAATGGAATGATGTTCTCAGTGCAAACTTCCGAGCAACAAAACGTGTTTTGTGATGCATCCGCCCATCCTTCCTCATTTTTGCTTGTCCTCTTCGCCTCTCTTCACTGCAGGTATCTCAGTGCATGTTTGAATGTTCATTGCAGGTTTGGAGCCGTGTTCATGGAGTTTTGGGACATTTTCTCGTGTGAAATCTATCCTTGGGCCTCGTGATGCATCCGTCCATCCTTCCCATCGCTCACCTCTCTTGTCCCATGGCAGCTTTGATAGATGTCCAACATTCTCCTTCTCTCGTGTATCACCGTTTTAGTGTAGGCTTTTGCTGTTTTTTTCCTTTCTCTCTCTCTCTCTGTGTCTCCTCGGCATGGTTAGATTAGGATTAGATTAGCTTGCTCGCACCGGAATAGCTTGTAGGTGTAGTTTAGGAGCAGGAACCAGCCTTCTTGGAGATTCCTCTCTCGCTTTTACAAGTCCCACGCTGAGAGAGGTTTCCATGTTGTGCAATCACACTGATGCTCCGAACATCAACCTAGAAGCCCGATGTGCGTCCAGGTGCTGTGATTTTGCATCAACAAAGTATGTCAACGTGATGTTTTTACTTTTGAAGCATCTCATAATGACATTGGTATATACCATTGACTTGGTTTACTGAGTAATTTGGAATCGCCAAATATATTGATGCCAAGGCATATGCAGCTTGGAGACCTAATACAAGTGCTTTGTATTCGACAATATTGTTTGTACAATCAAAATCTAGTTTGAAAGACAAAGGCATGGGTTCACCATCAAGTGGAATGAGGATAACACCAGCCCCACCCCCATGCTAACACTTGGAACCATCGAAGAAGAGTGTCATTTGGTAAGCGGGTTCGTCCAGGAAAGGGTAGCGATTGACTCATCTAGAAAGTCAAAATTAGAGGGTTAATCCCCGAGAAATAGGTGCGTCGACCAATTGGTCGGCGATGGCTTGCCCTTGATGGAATTTTGATGGATGAATTCAAGGTTGAGGTTGGCCAAAAGCATAAGCCAACATGCGGCACGTTGATTTTGGTAAGGTTTGGCATACATGAAGTGTAAGGGGTCGGTGTTGGTCACAACATAGGTTTTGTGGTTGAGTAGGTAATGGCGGAGTTTTGTGGCAACGAAAACTAAGGCTAAGAAATTTTTTTTAGGATGGGTGTATCAGGTTTCATAGTCCAAAAGAGTATGACTTATGTAATAAACCGCCTGCTCTCGTGTTGTTCATCACAATGAGCGAGCATGGCCCCAAGGAGTGGTCGTGGTGAGATGTATAGGTAGAAAGGTTGATCATCTTTAGGTGGAATGAGGACAGGGTGGTACGAGAAGGTATTGTTTTAAGGCCTTAAAATATTTGTGGTAGTCATCATCCCATTTAAAGGAGACATCCTTCTTGGGAAGATGATGAAATGGTTGAAACCGATCGACATCGTGAAATGAAACATCGAATAGATTGCAACTTACCTTACAGGCTCGAGTTGCCTAAGGTTGGTGGGTAGAGAGCATTTCAAGAACGTCCTTGACTTTAGTAGGGTCAACTTATATACCATGTAAGGAAACGATAAACCCCTGGAGGTTTCTGAGAGAACCGCGAAGACACACTTCTTGGGTTAAAGGTGGACACAATATTTAATAAGGCATCAAAGATGGTTTTTAGGAGGGTGAGGTGATCGGAGTGGCATTTAGATTTGGCCAGAGATCATCCACGTAATCTTCCAATATACGATGCATGATGTCATGGAAGATATAAGTCATAGCCCACCGCTATGTTGTACCAACATTTTTAAGGCCAAAAGGCATGACTCGATAATGTAAGGGTCCCCCAAGGGGTGATGAATACGGTTTTGTGTTGATATCTCAGGGCAAGCAAGCTTTGGTTATAACCCGAGAAGCCATCCATGAGTGATAGCGTCTTGTGACTGCGGTAAGGTCAACTAGCTGGTCAATACCAAGTAGAGGAAAGTTGTCTTTTGGGTAAGCTAGATTAAGGTCAGGGAAATCCTCGCAAATGTAGAGTCCCCTTTCACCTTAGTGATAGGGACAATGTTAGAACTCTAACGAGTATAATCAATGGGTAAGATGAAGGAAATGAAAAGAAGGTGGCTGAAGTTATTCTTTGATGAGAAGGGCAATGCGAGGGTGTATTTTCCTCGCTTTTGTTTGACGGGCTTGCATCGGGATTGATTTACGATCATTGTGACCACTATGGTGGGGTCAATACTAGGCATGTCTGTGTAAGACCAAGCAAATGCATGGTTATGATCTTTGAGAAAAGAAGTGATGACTTCCTATTCAGCACCATCTAAAGATTGACTGATCTTTAGGATGTGCGGGTCATCCTGAGTATGAATGTTGATCTCGATAGTCAATTCATTCAACATCGTTTGCATGTCATATGGCAATGACTGATGAATAATTGAGTCTTTTGCACCGATATAGGTGATTATAAATTCATCATCCCGTATTGAACGACGTTAATTGAGGGTGTATTGTCATTGATCATTTCAGGGTATAGGAAGGGAAGAGAAGAGGGAGCCTCACCCTTGCATTGATAAGTCAGAGGCCCTAAGGAAATGGTGTTTATGAAAAAAAAGTTAGGAGGAATGGATTCTGGATCCATCGACTCCATCGGTGAAGATGGTCATGGGGGTGAGGAAGGTGGAGAAAGGTTGATGCCTTTAATGAGTTCAACTTGGGCCTTCTTGCTAGGTGGTTCAACAAAGCTGATACCACTACGATCGTTATGCTTGTGAGTAGTACATGGAATAACAATATGGTGGCCTTGCTCATAAAAGCCAAAACCAAAACCCTTCCACGCACATCGGTGCATGAAGGTGTGGGAAAAATATCAAATGGTGAGTGACTGGAAGTTAGCAGAAAATGGGTTGGTTGGTAAAGGTGGTTTAGGTGTGTAAGTGGTAGTATCTAGTCCCCCATAAGGTGAGACTAGTATGAAGGTGAGGAGGACCATAAAGGAGGCATTCTCTTATGTGGTGATCATAGTGAGGGTGTTGGTGAAGACTTTCGTACTCTTGTGGAGTAAGGAATGTGTTGACACTATATAAGCGATACTCCCCCAGAGTGAGGCGTTGAAAAATGCCCTCCAAGGGATCGGTGGTTGGTATGTGGGTAGCTGGAATAGATGATGTGGTAGAGGTCGGATTGGGGGTGGAACTAATGAATTGGGAGGCTGATGGTTTGGCTATGGAGGTTGTGGTAGTGGTAGGAATGGAGGATGTAGGTGTGGTTAAGGTAGCGGTTACACTGGTGAGGGGAGGTGTAGGTGATGTGGTAGTGGTTGTGGAGGTAGATGCTTTGATGGGTATGAGCACATCATTGGGTCAGTAAAGCATGTTGCAAGTTTTGAAAGGTGATGGGTCAGCTGGAATGGTATAGGTGTGTCTTTCATGCTCGAACTTCACACAATGATGCAAAGTGGAAGGGACACAACCCATGACATGAATCCAAGGTATGCCAAGTAATAGGTTATATTGAAATTCCCCCTCCAAGACATAAAATAACTCTGGAATAGTGTAGGGGCCTACACAAATGTGGAGGATGACAGTGCCTAGTGTAGATGTGATAACGTCATTGAATGAACGCAACATGACATGATGTTTATGCATGTAATTGATGGGTATGCACATTTGAGTGAATGCATGGGATGAAATGATATTAATGCTAGTGCCCCCATTAATCATGACACATCGTACAAGTATATCATCAATGTGGAAAAATATGAAGAGAGTTGGGTCTAGATCATCTGTTTGGTGTGGTGTGATATCTTCCTATGAGAAGCTAAGGGATGCTACTTGGTGAGTAGGTTGAGGCGTGAATAAAGGTGGAAATTTGATGAGAGAGGCTACATGATGGGGTGTGATAATGAAGGTTATGGGTGTAGGGTCATTAGGTAAAACCTCAATAGATTGTAGGACCTCCATGAGAGCTTGACGATGGGATTTCAAGGTTTAGATGAGGTCATATAAGGACATTTTGAGGGGGATTGGTGTAGTTGTTTGAGCATCATGCGGTGTGTGACCCCATTAGAAATAGGATACGTGGGGCCGCGAGATAGTGATTTTAGGTGTGGGTGCAGATGGTATGTTGGGTATAGGATTGGTTGGTGAGTCAGTTGCCTTTTCCTTGCCTTTTTCCTTCTGAGCATGGGTAGCAATGTGGATCATGTTGATTTGAGGTGGGGAGGTAGGCAAGGTAGGTGAGCCATGAAAGGTATGGTGACATGAAGGGAAAAAGCCCAATGGCGGGAAGGAGCCTTGTGAGATGAGCTGGGCACATCAACATTTGGGTGGAGGTTTGGCGAGGTCGTTGATGTAAACCATGTTAATTTCAAATCTCAGAGGTGGTTCTAGGAGTTGTGGGGGTAAAGGTCTGGGTCGTTGAGTAGGCAGTGAGGGAAGAGTTATGGGAATGGGTGTTGGTGAAATGGGGTCCTCATCAAGAAGGTCATCATTATCAAAGTTTTCTTCGGGAGGGCACAACTGGATAAGAACATTTTTCAAAGCCTTACAGTTCTCTACATTGTGTCCTGGCACACGATGGTAGGCACAAATTTTGGTGTCGTCAAACCCCTTTGGTTTGGGCTTGAGAGGGTCATAAGGTCTGAGAGGTGGAAATGTGATGATAGAAGTTTCAAGGAGGTTGGTTAAATTTTTATGTAGGACCCTACTAGTGGATCACAATGGGAAGTGAAGGTGGGTTTGGGTGTAGGCACGAGAGGACTGTAGAGGAACGGTCTTTGCATGAGGGGGAGTAGGTCGAGCTATGGTTTTAGGTGTTGGTGTGATCTTAGGTGTTGGTCGTGTTTGTTTGTTAGTAGGGTATGGGGTATGATAGATGAACTGACAGAGAGTGTATGGTTGTTTTGACTACCTTATTAGAGGGTAGCAGATTTTTGTCCTTAGGTTGTACCTTCTTGGGTAAAGGTGATACGGGCACATGAGATCTAGAGGGAAAGGTGGATGGTGGAAGAGGGCATGTTACCCATGGGGATAACGAAGGTGTTGTGAAGGTAGATGGTGTAGGTCATGCTGGAGGTGTGAGGGAAAGAGACTGAAGTGTCATGGGTAGTGAAGGGGTGATCGATGGTATTAGAGGTATGGGTGGTAAAGATGTTGCAGATGTGGGTAGAAGTCATGGCGGGTGCTTGGGTATGTTTGAGGTTTGCAATGGTGGAATGGGCTACTACATTTTTAGTTTACCGGTGGGTGGAGGTTTCTTACCCATGTTAGAAGGATGAGGTCCTAAGACAAATGAAGAGGGTGAAGGTGAAGAAGGTGTGATCGGTGAGGTTGGAGTATGAGATTTATGGGGTTGGCTCTTCTGTTTGGGTGTCAGAGTAGGTTTGGTATTGGCCTTGGAAGATGTAGCTAAATCTAATTTGGTGGGTGGATGAGTAAGGCTGGCAGTTGGGATGACCCCTAAGGTAGTGCTGGGTTTAGGCAAAGAAGATGATGTAAGTGTAGGCTTGGGTATAGATGCATGTTGGGTTATGAGTAGGGGTGTGGTTTGCACCATGAGGGGTATTATGGAAGAAATTGTGATAGAGGTGGTTGTTTTTGGTTCAATTGGATGAAATATTTTTGGGTAGATAGTGGAAGTGTCAACAATTGACATCTACATTTATGTTGAGATAGAAAACAAAAAACACCCCAAAGTAAGGCTCTATCCACATAATCTAAGCAATCGGCTAAGCATGAGAACAACACGTCTGTAGGCGAGGTTGAAGAGGACATAATGGAAATTCTCGTGAAATTTGTCTTAGAGACGGGGAATTTTCTAGCTTCAACTTCCATGGGTAAGAGAGTCGAAAGTAAGTCTGCAAGATCTTGGGTAGCTGATGGAGAATGATCACCTAGAGGCAAAGGTATCTCTACTGGGTCTTTGATAGGTGGAGGAGATGATGGGTGCTCCTCTATGGGTGGAGGAGATGATGGGTACTCCTTTGTGGGTGGAGGAGATGGTGGGTACTCTTTTGTAGGTGTAGGATATGAACAAACATCTTTCATAGGCTAGAGAGGTACTGCGGGTGACAACTCTCTAGGTGGAGAAGCCAAAGGTGAGATAGTCTCGATGTTAACGGAAGGCTCCCATGGATGAAGAAGGAGGTGAAGGGTGTTCCTCTGTGGGTGGAGGAATAGGTGAGGTGGGTTCAAGTGCAGGTGGAGGACTTTGGGCTAGAATTTCCTTGATGGAAGGAATATGAGGTAATTGGGTAGCAATGGGTGTATTGCTGAAAATAGCATGGACCTCGTGGGTATGACTATCATGAGTTGAGGTCTCTCCCGTTTGATCAGAAGAAGGGAATGATTAGGAAAAAGTTTCTTGAAGATATGTAGGTTTTGATTGGCAGGTGTGTTAGGATTATCCAAGGTTAGCTCGCCTTTCTTGAGTATTTCTTAGACAATGTTTTTGAAATTGATGCAATTGCCATCACTATGACCCTTTACTCGATGATAATTACAGAAATTTTGCTCTTTATACCATGTGGGTGTGGGGCGAGTAGGGTCAAAACCAGTGTGTGGCTTTACGGGAGGAAGGGTGATGGCCCCAGCTTTGATGAGCTTATGTAAGACAAAAGAATAAGGTTCCCCAATAGGGGCATATTTCCGTTATTCCCATCTGAATTGAAAAGTCTGAATGGGTGAGAGATTAGATGAGGGGCTATCCTGATTTGATGGATGAGATGGGCCGGAATTGAGTACCACTACATTAGCATTCCCTTGGCCTTTGAATAATTGTTCTGTGGTTTTGAAGAAGAAGAGGTATCATTTGACTTGAATGCGAGTTCTTATTGTGTAATTGGATTTTCTTCTCTTCAATGGCCCGAATCTCAAGCTTTCATGCCATGGTGAATGCTTCATCAAAGGTTTGAAAGGTTTGGACCTACAAAGTTGGTGAGATATGCCTAGCACAAGCCCACGTGAAGAGTTCGATGAGTTTAGTTTCGGTAGTTGGAATGTGAGTTGATTGATCAGGCTACGCCAACGAGAAACAAAATCTGCGATGGATTCATCGTCATACTGACACGTAGAGTAGAGGTCAGTCATGGTAACCTTCTTAATGATATTAATGGAGAAGTGATCCAAGAAGGCTTGGGCTACCTGATTAAATGAGAATATAGAGTGTCTAGGTAACCCACTATACCAATCTAATGTGGGTCCAGTTAGAGACATGGGAAAGGTCCTCAGAGCAAAGCATCATCATGGGTGATTAGATAACACCCATGTGTTTGAAAGACCAAAAATGTTATTGTGGGTCTTCTTTTCTATTGAAACGGTTAAATTTAGGCATTTCCCAATGTAAGGGATATGGATGATAGGAATGGATGGGTGTATAGGCTCATTACAAATTTCATCGTAGGTGAGAGTGTTGTGGGAGCTAGAAACCGATGCCTCCAATGTCTGCATCTTGTCCATCATTAACTTGATTAGGTCATTGGTAGGTTGTGATGGATGGGTGACTCCTGTAGCGTAAGAGGGTTGGTGTTGGGCATATAATGGGGTGGCATTCCATTATATGGTTACTGCCGTATAGGTAGATTGAGAAGAAGGAAGTGAAATAGGGGGTACGTACCGCAGAGTGAATAATAGATGAAACATGAGGCTGCTAATAATATGTATATGGAGGTGGAAGAGTCATGGTGACCCTAGTGGCAATGGGGCTAAAGATTGCGGAATAGAAAGGATGATGTTTTGAAAAGGGGTAGGGGTCACCAACACCGAGGGTGGTAGTGTAGCTACGGGTATATGTGAGACAATAGGTGTGGATGAGGTTGTGTTCTGGGTGGTTGGTGAAGGTATAGTGGATGTGGTAGGTGTAATGGATGTAGCAGACATGGCAATCATAGTGGGTATAGGGCCTAGCTATGCAAAACGACTGGGGGTAAGGTAGATGCGGGCAGTGGAGCAGCCGATGGGGCTGATGTAGGAGTGGGAATGAGAGTCGGGGGGATAGATATGGGCATGCCATATATCAACTGACCCGAGGCATCTTGAGTGGACAAGTGGGAAAGGTAAAACTACAAGGTGGTAGGATTTTGGTCAAGGAGTTGTGTGAACTCCTCGTCTCTAGTAGCAATAGAGATAGGTTGGATAGGTTCCATGGTTGGTGATAAAATGGAAGGTGGTGAAGGGCTAGGTGGGAGTGGTTGACAACTGGTGTGGAATACGAGGGCACTTGCTTATCGACGTGTCAGTACCATGTGAACAGGTACTAACGTGGTAAACCTTTTTCTCTAAATGACACAAAATACAACATAGATAGGATAAATAGGTGGTGGTAGGTGAATTAGGGTTAAAATGTCAGCTGGAAAATGACACAGGCTAACCGAATGCCGGTTAGGTTAAACCGACGCCGGTCACAGTAATCACTGGTCCACACACTCATGGAAAGTGGACAGTTGGTCAAAAACAAGGTATAAAGCCAAATTTTCCAGTATGCAAAATGCTGAGGGAACTTACCAGGTCAATGAATATGATAAGAGTGACAAAGACTCTAAACAACTAAATAAGGTGAATAGGTGTCCTTTTGGGTAGGTTAACCAAATAATAGTGAACCGACGCTAGCTTGTGTGTAAAACGGTGATGGTTAGGGGTAACCAACGACATGGTCACTAGACCGACACCGTTATCGTGAAATTGAAACAGTAATGAAGAAAATGTGGTTGTGAGTTAAAATTAATGTGGAATCAAACCCAACATTAGAATGATGAGAATATGGTCCAGGCACACTCAGATGAAGATGAAATACACCAATTTTTGATGAGGAGCGTGCAAGGGGAAATAAGAAAAATGAAGAATGTGACCTCTCACCTCAAAACGCAAGCCAAGCAGAAACACTAAGAAAAATACAATCCTAAGAGTGCTTTTTCTATTATGTTTATTTAGCTTATGCTATTTAAGGACTGACTCATGAACTTTAGAATATATTTTTTTGGTGAGGATGGCTTCCTACGAAGAAGGAGATCTACAAGGAGAGGTTTCAGGTATGTTATGGTGGGGGGGCGGGCCATCCTCTGATGGGGTACTGATAGAGATAACCAATGGGGTGCCCACTGTGTCGTGATCGTGTGATCACCTACAACTTCTTTTGGGTGAGATGTTGTTTAAGAATGTGTATATATTTTAAATTTGTGATGTTTGGGTAAGACTCAGAGAGAGAAAAAGAAAGGAAGTTCTTTTCTATGATTCGTTTGTCAACCATCAGCTGGGAATGACTTCCAACGTATATAGGTTGCCCTCAATTAATGTGAGCTAATGCAGAAAAGTAGAATGAAATGAAATGATTTTTAAACCCAAATCGAAATGTAGAATTCGATGCCACAAATAGATGAACAGGAAAAGAGATGCTCTTTCACTAATGCGATACTAATGAAAGGGAAGAAATGTTCATTTTAAACACCAAAATAAAATTGCTTTTAGACAATAGAAGAGAAGAAGGTTCCAAAAGAAAGTTTTAATGTAATAACTTTTAGAAAAGAAACAAACATACAACATTTTCTCCTAGAAATGAAAGAATGCAAAGAACCCCGAATGGGTCCCACCGGGCGTGCCAAAATGTTTCACTTGATTCTAGATGCGTTTCTTTGAATGTTGATGAAACAGATAAGGGTAAAGGGCTAGGAGGAATACCTATTGAGATGTTGGTTGTAGGTTGTTACATGTGTATGACTTCTGAATCCATAGCTGATCATGAGAGCTTCCTTTTAGTTTGAGGAACTACCTGAAATGGAACACAAGACCACCAAATAAAAGTTAAACAATATATGTAGTGGACTACCTAGCGTGTGCTAGATCCGGGAAGTGTGATACTTCCTAGATGGCTATCAATCCATTGTTTAAAACAACTTAATGCTAATAATAAAGGAAATCCTACTATAGTTAAAATGATTTAGGTATCTCATTCATCTACAATAAGAAAATTTGTTCACAATAGGCTAAGCTATGATTGAATCTAAAGGTCAAGGTCTTTGTCAGGTACTCTTATTTCTGATTCAAAGGTGGTTTTGGGTATTTTGTGGAGGTTTAGAAACTTTGTTCTTGATTCTGGTAAAAGACATAGAGACCGACGTCGAGTCTAGTATGACCAGTGTCGGTTTAGGTTAATTGGTGACGATGGTTGTGGGTAACCGGCGCGTTGTATGGTCAGGCACAGAAACTCAATAAAAACTTGGCTAGGTGATAGATCTAAGGCTAGATGAAAAGGAAGGGAAAAGGTAAGGTTTATGTGGATCCTGGATATGCACAGGAATGATTAAGATCCAGGTATGGGCAGTGCAAGGGTATGGATAAAAATATGGTCAAGTTTATATGGAGGTAGATAATGAGGGAATGGAAATGAGAGAAAAAGCTAATAACAGATGTAAAAGGATCTACCAAATGATGAATAGATGAGTGTTGGTTAACAAAACTTACTATTTGTACGGACTTGATGCCTGGTTGGTAATGGTGGGTGATCAAATGGAATGAACTTGGTGTAGTGTTGGTGCTTCCCCGGATGCTCCCGTGAAGGCAAATGGCTATGTGATTACTTTAGGTACTGGCTATGGATGCTCTGATGCGTGTATGGATGCTGGTTCTACTTGCATGCAACTTTGGTTTCATCATTTTCTCTTAGAAGATGCGATTATCTCTAGAAATGTGCCAACCTCGAAATAAGGTTGTTTTGGGGTTAAATGGTAACCGATGGTGTTTCGGCTTAACTGGTGGTGGTTAAGGGTAATTGGCGTTGGTTAGGGTGGGATTTCCTAGGTTTACTAAACTAGGTAGATCCCCTTGATTTTCTGGGATCTCGTTTCATTTTACTCCACGGATTAGCATGGAAGCTTCCTTCTAACGGGTGGGAATGTGGTTAGAGGGAATGTAGGCATTGATTTTTAGGGTTTGGGTAGGTCTTAGTTAGTTATGGCAACTTACTAAGAATAGGTCTTAGGGTGAGGTGGCTAGATGAGGTGGATATGTGGGCATTATCCCAATTAGGATATTTAAATAATAAATATTGTGAGGATAATGAATTAATTAAATTAAATTAATTAAATTAATATTAGTGTGGGATGAAAGGGGCCATTGTGTTCAAGGTGTTTATTTGACGAGGGACAAAGGGAGTGTGACCTAATTTTAGTGTCTACACATCTTCCTTGTAATGAGTGGCCAAATCATTCCTTGGAAGAGGATTTTAATCAATACTATTTACAAATGGATAGAATCAAATTTTATAATTGATAAAAAAATGGCGATTACATTCAAAGGTATGGGAGGTTGCATTTATAATTTTATACTTCCAACCACCTCCTCATTTTAAAGTATACATATTTATTATCCAAAAAGCATCAATATCTACAAAATATGGAGAGAGCTTATCTAACAATCTAACTCTCTTATTTTATTCTTGAGAATTAAAATGAATATTGATTCTTTTTTATTTTACAAATAATCAATCCGACTCTCTTATTTTATTCTTGAGAATCAAAATTAATATTGATTATTCTTTATTTTACAAATAATAAAATACTTATAGAAATATATTAGTTTAGATTGAATTCCAAAATAGATAACAATGCCACCCTTGGAGTTATGATCATCTTTGCAACTCTAGTATTCATACTTAATGCTCTAATATATCTAAATTCAAAAATATAATAATAAAATCCAAAGCATTCTAAAAGAGACTCCAAAGAGACTCTGAAGCAAATTGGAGGAACTCAGAAGCAATTTGGGGAACTCCAAAGTGAGTTGGAGCATTCTAGGAAGACTCAAGCATTCTTAAAATGGATATAAATTGTGCATACGAACTTGAGTCAAGATGATTTTTTTGAACTTGCATAATTTTTCAAGAGTAATCTAAATATGTAATCAAATTTGGGTGTGGGTACTTATTGATGACTGTTTTCACGCTTCCCAAACGTTTTCTTAAGAAGCCACTCATATAATTTTTGAACATTTCTGGAGCTAGTGAAAGAACCTTTGGAGCTAATGCAATGATGAAATAATAATCTCTGGAGATGATATGAGATATTTTGAAGATCTTATAAATATGGTAGTAGTTGGTTCTTAATGCTCAAAATGCCTTATTCAATAATGATACCAAGTATGGATTGCATATGCACAAATCGACATATTTTTCCCAATAATAATTAGAAATAACTAATAGAAACATAACAACAAATTATAAATAAATAACCATGATATATACTCTCTACTCCATCTTAAGTAAACCATAAGTCCATAGATTACACTTAGATCCACGTTATATATACAAAGAAAAAGAATCTCAAATAATGTATAAAATGGGCTATTTCTTGGGATCGTCACAAGGTATGAACCCTTGTCTAATTTGTGAACCCATGTTCATCCTCTTCAAGTATCATGATGTTGTTTTTCTTTATGCTTTCATATTTTCACTCTTTCTCTCATTAGGAAAATGCATAGGAATAAATTTCAACAAAATGGAAATGGAACATTGGTGTTATGTTTCCCCCACAACGTGAAATTTCTATTTTTCATCAATCCATAAAAGTAAAATGAAACACTCTACACAAAACTAAAATAAACTGCAACTCAAAAAAGAAAGTAAAATCACACTACGAAATTTCCAACACAATTTTCTATGAAGCCCCATCATAGGCAACCGATGAGAGGTCACTAATAGAACTCCAATATCTTATGCCTCCTTCCTCCGATGACTAAATTATTTCATTTTTCAGAACCTAACATATTCTTGTGTAGTTAATCGTTGACATTTGTGAGGTTGAACTTTCTCATGTTCATCATCCGCCACCTATCCAACTTCTCAATTTTCATGAATTTTATTTTCTTGACACTTTACATATTGGATGTCACATTCTAGTGATAATGTTTCCTTTAAAATTTTGAATTTTGGGATTGATGCCTCAATGAGGCTCAAAGGGGCTGAAAAATCTTCAAAAGTGTACACAAGCCTAGAATAAGGAGATGCCCATAGCATGACAAAAAGAGGGTATTCTTCAAACTTGGTAATTTTCAACAAAATTGGAACCAATACAATGAGGATGACAAAATAAGCACTTTTACAAAAAAATAGAATTGAATTTTGAGTTATAGTGCAAAAGTTATTAAGGTTTCAATTTCCCATAAAAGACCTAATTTAATTAAAATTGGATCAATAATTAAAAACTTGCTTAAGATGGAGAGAAAATTTATTACCCGATCACTTGTTGGAACCGGGAGGAAATAAAAATTCTAAAAAAATTCAATGGCCTAAAGTAAATAGAAATAATAAGTCACGGGTGATTTGTATTTTCTCCTTCTTAGATTATGTTTCGTAGGTAGATCTCGGAGGAAGGATCCATAATGTAGTGTAAAACTAGCATAGGGATATGAAAAAACGTAGTGAACAATTTTGAAGATGTTCATGCATAAATTTTAATGCAAAATATGTGGAGGATATAGCCGATGGTACCCAATGTTATCTTAAATTTTATGTTGTACACCATGTTGGAAGAAAAATGGATTGAGAGGGGGTGAATTAGTCCTACAATATTTTTACTTCATTTACCATTGTTACAACATCCATCAAACATCCATTCAATCATATACATTCAACATTAGCTTATTATGTGTGCACCATACATTCAAATGAATATGAAACATGTGAGAGAAAAAATAGACACAAGATTTAAGTGGGAAACCCTCAAAGGGAAGAAAAACCAATGAAAACTTTGCTGATATTACACAAAAAAAAAATACTCAAGTAATATTACACATCACAAGATATTTCTTTAGTGAGACACCAACCCCATAAGGAACACCAACCCCTAAACCCTTATTGATATTACTCAAAATTAAATACTCTTGAATCATCATAAGAGATTTTGTAGAAGTATGACCATCGAAACTATGCCGATACCACAACCGATTGTGATCCAAAATTCAGCTCTAAATTCTTTCAAAACCTCATCACATGCTCTCTCCTTCAACTCACTCTATCTTCTTCCTTATCAACTTGTATTTTCATTAAATCCTTGCACACATGATCTCAATAAATCTTAAACATGTAACACACATCCTTAAACTTCATATCATGCATTCATACCTATTACACCCTCACATATGGGTCATTATTTTCACCCATTGAAGACTAGTTCACAAATGAACCGAAAAACATTGCCTTTATACTATTCTCAACTCATAAAATCAAGGGAGGTCGGTCCTTCATTATTTTCATTACAATGTTCATATATAACCCATATAGTTCGACCATGCCCAAAACCTCTCATCTTGCACCAAAACACCTCAAAACCCCATCACTAGGATGAGCTAAAATCACAAATAAAAAAACCGTAATTATTCAAGCTCCTAAAATCACCATACATGTGAAATATAACATATAAGAATCATATATACACATTTAATTGAACCAATCAAATAAATAATTAAATGTGGCCACTTGCTCATTTCCTTTACCAAATAGGTGTTTCCAACACCCTGATTTTACCTTTGGGCCTCAAGACCACTCAATATGAACTCAAATATGGAATTTGACCACTAAATAGAATCCCAAAACTTTTAAAACACATCTTATGCATGTTATATATCATGACACATGCATATGTTTAAACCACAAAAAATTTACTCTTCACCAAAAACAGCTTCCCAAAAACTAGTTTTTAAAATTTTACTAGTTTGCACCCTTGATGCCACTTACAAGACCTCCAATGACTTCAATGGGAAAAAATCCACCCTTACTCACTCTTTAGGTGATATAAAGAATCAATGCAACCATATCATGCCTCAACCAACTCAATATTTCAGCCCGAGTAAAAATGTCCTCAAAATCAACATGCCTTTTTCATAAACCGACATGAAATACAAATAAAATAAACTAACAAAGACACAAAAATTATACCAATGAAAATACCATTGAATAATATTTCCAGAAAATATTGGAAATCGTCCAAATCCAAGGGGAAGGCCTTCAACCAAGTTCATCTTTGCAAATTGATTCTTAAGTCTTCTAAGACTCAAGAACTAACCTTGAGATCAACTTGCTCCATCACACCAAAACTCCCTTACACACTTTACCAACTAATGTATCATAGTTCTAAATTATATTCAAGAAATTATAAACCTTCAACAATCACGAACAACTCGAAATCAACAATTTACCACTTGAAGCCATTTAACACCCTGCTAGAACAAACATCCTCCATTTGACCTCAAATAATAGGTCATAAATTTTTCATACCATATAAAAAAACAAATTTTTTTATATACCATTGGAAATGTCTCTGAACCATGATCACAACACATCTTAAATGGAGTCCTAACTCCTCTCAGTAGCTCCTAAAATTCCACTTTTACATAAAGTCGCTCCAAACTAGCCCAAAACCAGTCTTCATAAATAGGGGACACTTTTAATTTTTCACCTCAAACATGATTTGAAACTATCATGGAAAACTATAACAACTCCAGAAATAACATAAATTCTAATTTAGTTCATACCTTATTTGAAGATATTTTCCACAAACCAAACTCCTTCGAAACAAGTCAATTCGTGGGGCCCACATACATCACACCGATCTAATATACATTTATGGAAATATGGAAGAATACTATAAAACATAAAATCACCAATTTTACAAAACCAATCAAATTATACTATGTATACTAACTTTTCTCCAAGCTGCTCCTAGTGAGGGTTTCAAACCACTTTTCCTTCTTAAATATCATTCATAAAAACAAGACAATAAAAGTACCTCAATATTTTTGTGAAAGCTTAATTACTGACCTAAAAATCTATGCCAAATATCTCATGTCCCCACGTAAATCACACAACTCACAAAGGGAATTAGAAGGTCCACATTTTCCTCAAAAACATTGTAGAATACCCGTTTCACCAAAACCCACATATCTTGCAAATCCTTCTTCACTTTGGCCTGAAATTTTTCATGAAGCATCATGAAAACATTCTCTCACTACTAAAACTTACCATATATCTCAAATGCATTTGAAAAAATATATCCACAATGACTTACTTGTGTTATCTTGCCTAATTCTCATCCGCTTGCTTCCCAAGACCTCATACATGCAATGTATCATTGAATACTTGAATTAAAACTCACCACACACTTCGTATACACTATCAACATGCTTGTTATATGATTCAACAAGACTAGTCATATCCAAAACTCGTGACTCTATTTCATTCTCGCATGATACAGACTAGGAATAGGCCTTACATTACCTAACTCAACCATGAATTCACATATACAAAACTGGTGACCTCATGTAGACTCTTAGAGACTATTGAAATATCATATTATCCATGATTTACCTCATGACACCATCCAACCAACTCTATGGAGCACATACTAGGACTAGGCATACTCAACCGTGCTCTAGGACAATATAGAACTCACCAAATCTTGTCGCTACCAATCAAGCTTCATAATTGACAATAAAATAACACTTAATGGAGACTCACATGACCTCATGATACCCTTTTCCATAAATGGACTTAACATCAATGAAAACACATAAAAATACTTCCCAAGAATCTTCCCCTTTTCATTGATAGAAACCACCTTCAAAAACATTAATGGCATCCAAATATGGGAAGATCTCGCTATTTTTGGTAAACCTAGATTTTCCTACCTTAACCGATGCGCTTATTCCTCAACCGAAATTGGTTCCATTATATACAAATTTGCAACCTTTTAACTAGGTTGGTAATTTTTCAGTTTAAAGAGTTATATTGCATTCAAGCATGAATTAGAGACTTCTTAGCATCCGACACCAAGATATACTCAACCAAAGGCCCAAGAAAGCATCTAATGCTCATCCCAAGGCATTGGAATATTCATAGGAACACTCTAGGAGTATTTCCACGATATTGAACACAAAATATCTTCACAAATCAACTACCATCTTCCTTCACCTTCCAAATCTGCAAGTGCAAGTAAATATACGTGATTTTCATCATATTGTGCTTGCTTAAAGTGTATATTCATTATCTCTTTTATTATACTTTATTTCTCCCTATATTCCTTTATCTCCACCTTCTCACCAATCCATCAACCCAACCACCTACGGCCTTTTGGCTCTCTGTACTTTCCCCTATGCATTCCTGAGTCTTCTTGGTAATATTACAAACCCAACCACTCTCCCTTCATTCTCTGTGCAATCACATAGAAGCTTAAAACTGATTTTATTTAATTACTATCAAATTTCCCCTACCGACGTTGGTCACCTTAACCATTGTCGGTCTCCCCTTTTATCGGCATCGGTCATTAGAATGATATCGACATCCGTGTTTTCTTTTAGCCTTCATCAAACTACCTCTAACATCACCTAAAATCCACCTGACCTTACGAGACACCCCGTGGCCTTAGCTAACACCTCTGTGACCTTCCCCAACTAGAAACATACCTTTCCTATAGCTAGATTAGTTTTTATTTTAATATTTTGCTAAATCTAGTGTGTTGATAACATTTTGAGATACTTAAATCAAAGTGTTAGCAATATGACCTTTATTTCTCATATTTTATTTCATTAATTTGATCAAAACAATGGATTGACGACCATCTAGGAAGTATCACACTTCCTAGAACTAGCAATTGCTAGGTAGTCCACCGTCATTTGCTTTGTTTAATATCATTTGGTGGTCTTGTTGTGTTCTTAAACATGTCATTCCTCCTAGCCAAAGGGAATATCTCACATTCATCCGATCAACTTCTCCAATGCGTGCATACCGTATACATAACCAAAGTTATTCCTCCTTGAACATTACCTTATCTTTTTATCACTTACTTTGAGGTGAAATTTTTGGCACGCCTTTGGTGCGACCCATTTAGGTTATTTTGCATTGTTCATTCCTAGGCGAAAGATTGTGTGTCTATTTCCTTTTGAAATAGTTCACATTAAATTTTCTCCCTTAGAACATTCTTTCTCTTCTACTTGTCTCAGCGACACTCGCATTTTGGACTAAAAAGAATGATTCTTTTTATTTTTGTATTGCATTAGTGAAAGACATGCTCTTTCCTATTCATCATTGCTCTCATCGAATTTCATTTTGGATTTGGGTCTAAAATATTTTCATATCATTTATGTGTGGTGCATCTGTAGCTCATTTAAAATTGTGGGTAGCCTATATGCTAGAAGTCATGTCCAACTCGATGGTTGAAGAATTGAACCGTAGTGCACACTTTTTCTCTACACCGAACCAATGAAAGTAAATTACTCATTTTCTTAAACAACATCTTACCTGGAAGAAGCTGCCAATGATCACATGATCAGAGGATTGACAAAGTGGGATCCACGCTAGTTTCTCTTTCCAATTATTATCTCGGAGAAAGGACCTCCTCACTAAAACATACCTATAACTATCCTTAGTTTTTGGATTTTCTTAGGGCACCTTTATCAAACCAAAAACTCTACTCTATTCACAAGTCAGTCCTAAATGGCATAAGCTAGAACGTAAAATCTACCACGTAGGGTTTCGTGTTTGCTATATTTTTCTTGATCTGTGTTTTGAGGTGTGAGTTCATCTTATCCATTCTTCTCTCCCTTCACATTCCATAATCATAGTTGGTGTATTCTGAATCTTTCTGAGTGTGTTAGGATCAATCATTGCCATACTCAAGTTTTTGGGTTGGTATTTTATTTGATCTAAATCACCAAATTCAAAAATTTTCCATCTTTTCACAAATTTCACAAAGTGATTGTCATTGGTTTACTCATCCGACTATTATCGGTTTATTGACTGCTTTCGGTTTCCTATTGTTTTGGTCATTTTAACCAAAATAATATTCATCACATTTTTGTTCTTTCTGTGATTTCCTCAGTTACCTCATCATATCTTTGTGTCTTTGAAATCATTGTCAAAGTCCATATTTTCTCCATTTTCATCATTTATTGCCACATTTACAAATCCTTTTATTTTCCACAATGACCAATATTATTCCTCCCGACCAGCAAGTGGTTACCCTCCTCGACATCGACACCACGCTTACCCAACCACCATTAGTCTCTGTGTTTTAATCTTTAAATTAAAATAATGACTAGTTTCTACCTTCCAAACCATTTTTATCCATTTCTCTTATGCTCCCGTGTTTTTTGCAGAGCTCATATTACCAAGCCTACCATTAGTCACATGGTTTTGACTCGTAGCTAAGCTAACACTCTCGTATTCCATGCTAGCCTTTAGTCATTCCCGCCTAGCCCATCGCCGCCTTCCATTCTATCACCTATGGATCCCAGTTAACCTATTACCATCAGTATTGGTGACGAGGAGTTCACAAAACTCCTTGATCAAAACCCTATGCTTTACAATATTACTTAGCCCATTCATCCACTCATGACTCATTTGGGAAAATTATCTACGACATGCCCATATCCATCCCACCTACACTTGCACCTACTCCTGCCTCCGCCACTACTAGCATTTCCCGACCACTTCTACCTTACCACATGTTGTTTCTCAACTTGACCCCACCTCATCTATATCTACTATACCAACAACATCTATCACACCTACGACGTTTATTACCTCTACAAAGTATACCATGCCTACATCCACCACCCTAAGTACAGGTTTTTCCATGTCTTCCACTGCCCATATACCTATTTTATCCTAACCACCTTTGGTGTTGGAATCCCACACTCCCTTCCAAAACCTCGTTCTCTCTATCCCTTAGTCTCTTTCCCCAATAGCTACTAGGATTTTTACATCCACCCCATCTATGTATACCTATCACCAAAAACCACCTATTTCCTTTACTGATTACTCTGGTTAATCTCCTTAACCTCCATTCCCTCTCATATCCCTTCATCAAAATTTTTGTACGTGGTACCACCACACACCGGGGGTTCCATCTACATTATACCAACCTTATTTACCTCCTCATACCTTAGGGGGTGCCTCTTCATCACAACCTATCAATGCCATAATCAAAATGCTTGATGGATAAGATGTAGACATTGGAAGCATCTGTCTCGGGATCACATAGCTCTCTAACATATGACAAGATTTGTAATGAGCCCATTCTCCCATCCATTCCTATTCACTTGTACCCTATGCATTGGGAAATGCCAACCGATTCAATAGCAAAGGTGATCCACAACAACAATAGTAGTCTTTTAAACATGCATTACATGATCACTCATGATGATGCATTTCTCCCATGGAAATTTTGAATGACATTAACATGACCCGCTTTGGATTGGTATAGTTATCTACCTAGACACTCTATCCTTTCATTTAACCAGGTAGCTCAGGATTTTATTGACCACTTTTCTCTCAATATTGTCAAGCAATTCACCATGACTGACTTGTACACCACATGCTAATATGAAGATGAATCTATCATAAATTTTGTCACTTGATGGCACAACCTAATTAACCAAATCACATTCCAATTACCTCAGAAAAATTTAATAGATTTATTTACTAGGGCTTGTAATTGACAAATATCACCAATTCTCGAGGTTCAAACCTTCCACACCTTTGATGAGGAATTCACTATGGCCCGGAAGTTGGAAATCTATGCCATTGAAGAGAAGAAGATACAATTACATAACAAAAACACTGCATTTAAGTCAAATGATATATATTCTTCTTCCAAACCCCAAAATACTTATTCTAAAACCAAAGGGTTTGCCAATGTGGTCATTTTGAAATCTGACCCATCCTATCCATCTAACCAATCAAAACCTTTGTCTAACCTCTCCCCTATCCAGACCTTTCAGTTTATAAGGGAGCAACAAAAATATACTCCCATAGGAGAACCCTACTCTACCATTTTGGAAAAAGTCTTAAAATAAGGACCTAATACCCTTCCACCCATCAAACCAGATACTAGTTTTGACCCTTCTCATCATGTGCCTATGTGGTACAATGAAAATGATTACTACAATTACCATCGCGTTCAAGGGCATAGTGATGGTAATTGTATCACTTTCAAAAACATTGTCCAAGAAATGTTAGATAAAGGAGATCTTGTCTTGGATAATCCTAATGCACCGACTAACCAAAACCTTCATATTTTCTGAAAGCCATTCCCAAATCACACCCCTCATCCAACCAAACTAGTGATTCCTCAGCCAATGACAGTAATACCTACGAGGTTCATGCCATTTTTGACATCTTACCAGATCCTTCCACACAATTTCAACCTACTTCATATATCGAGGAAATTATTGCATGAACTCCTTCATCCATGGAGGAGTCCCCATCATTTTCTCCTCTACCCAAGGAGGAGTCTACCATACATACCAATATAATTGTCCCATCCACTCCCCTACCTAATGAGAAACCCACAATACTTACTCTCTTACCTATGGAAGAGTCAGTTTTTCCTTCTCCTTCATGAAAATAAGACCTTACCTCATCCACCTTACCTCCTCCCCAACATGTGGGAGATGCATTGGTAGTGCCCCTTTTGATCAAAGATAATTCTCCATCAGCCTTCAAAGATCCGGTTGATTTTCTCTCGTCTCTTTTACCCATAGAGTCGAAGCTAACCACTTCCCTATTTCATGAGCCTTTGATTTATGTATGGAAGTCACTATGAAATAAACATTGGTTCCTTCTACTACCATGCCATTCTCACGTTTTGCAGACCGCTTAGACTACATTGATCATTCCATGCTTTGGGGATGTCTGTTTCAACTCAAATGCACATGTCATCTGCCGATACTTCTACCATTTATGCCAAAGTATTTGAGGAAACAAAATCCATCACACCTAAGGTGGTTATGGTGATATCTTCCACATCAACTTTACTTACACCTACACATTTACCATTACTTCCACAACCACATGCACCTAAACCACCTACTCCTTTTCCTATACCCAAAACTACCTGTACCTTAGGGGTCATGCCGACACCAAGTCTAGTTCATCCTCCTGTTAAGATTGATCTAGCTACCACATCCCAAGTCATGGCCAAGACTACTCTACCACTTAAGAAGAGAACCCAATCTCTCGGACCCCATATACCAACATCACCTACTACTCTTTTGTCACCTCCCCCACTACCATCTAGACTAGGTTCACACCCTTCAACCTTGGTCACGAAATTTCCTATTCCAGGAAGGTTAAAAACAAGTTAGCCCACTTCCTTATTGTGATTACCTATCTCTCCGAACTACCTACATGACCCCGCCTTCATCATTATCTAGGTCCTTTTCACCTCCTGTAATGACACCCTTATCGATGCCCTTATTATTATTTATGCCGATCCCTTCCATATTACCTCCCACTACCGTATTTATCGCACCTCTGCTATCACCTTGGTTAACTCATCCCCTTCCACCATCTGCCTTCCCTTCTTCATCCCACACATCTTCTGCACCTTTACCCAAGAAGGCTCAACCAAAATCCAATGCGCTCCAACATTCCAAAAGGGTAGGGAAGCCTACACTACCTCCCAAAATAAACTCACCAACTACACCTTATCCAAGAAGGTTTAACCAAAAATGAAAACCACCTCATCTACCAAACGAGAGGCCATACTTTCTCCCCCACCTATGTCACCATCCAAAATTACTCTCGTCTTGTATTGTGATCCATTGGTAGGATTTTATGCTTATATCCCGGATAACCTTTGGGAACCTCTATCATAATATTACCATCGCTTAGACCTTATGACTCATTAAAACCTAAACCAAGAGGATTTGATGATTCTAAAATTTGTGCTTACCATCGTGTGCTAGGACATAATGTAGAAAACTTTAAGGATCTTAATACCGTTCTTCTTCACCTATGTCCTCTTGAAGAAAATTTTGACAAAGATGATCTTTTAGATGAGGACCCCATTAGAACTTCACCATCCCTACACAAATTCATTTCACACCGATGAGTGCATAGTTTGGCTCATTAATATCATTTCTTCAGACCAAAAATACTCTTCATGATATGACTCATTTGTATATGGGGATGTTTTGTATAGTCATGTCTTAGTAGGTTGATGCATTTTTCCTTTCTATTATTTATGAAAACCATTTATCACATGACCTCCTACTAATTGTTTTTATGAGATCAAATGTGGATCTCAAGTGCAGGGAATAATGGAGGTTACTTGGTGGATAAGTTGCCCGAGTTTGATGCATGCAGTGAAGAAGACTGCTTTCCAAATTGACCTATTAGCTTGGGCTTGACTCTAACGACCCATAGGAATCTAAGAGTTTTAATTGATATTTGATAAAAAATGTTTAATGCCACCCAATATGGTGTATCTTGTAACAAACATGATCTATATGAAGACTTTGTCTTGAACTCGTGGTACCACTTTTTGACTTATCAAAGAAAATTATCTCGCAAACTGTTTAGGATTTGTTTTGGATATGTTATGAACTCATTTGAAATTTAATGAAATCTACTGGAATTTTGAGAATCGAAGTTGTTGATCACTCTATCCCGAGGAAGAGCAAGGGCCCACTCAAACGAGGAGATACAAGGTTACTTTAAGTTTTTCATGCATATAGTCATTCGATTAGTTTTACCGCAATTATCATTTGATGAGTTGTTACATGCATGCTTTGATTAACTCGTCCTTGTTTTCTCCATTATTACTTTTACTTTTAAGTAGATGATTTTGCCATGAAAATTTAGCTCATAAACAGTCTTGCTTTTTCATTTGAATTCTAGTTATTCGATTATGGTTTAAATTGTTAAGAATAAGTGTGTGCAAATTTTACTTTACAAAAGAGAAGATTAATTGTTAAAATCCATTTCATTGCAAACAATTGAATTCCGTAGACTTGTATTTAATTTCCGTAGATTTTAACTGCACTTCCATAGAATAACCACTAAGCTAAGCAACCCCCCAACAAACTCAATGCATAACCGGTTCTCCTAGACTCTATTGCATATTGCCTTGACACAACCCTGGTTTAAGAATGACACTGACCAAGATTATGTCAGTTAAATGATTGGAAGAATACAATGACCCATCATTTTTGGCACCATTTCTTTGGGGACTTACATAACCATAAGCTCCATTGTTTTATTCCATATGTTATGGGTGTTAATAGAGTTCATATAGGAAACCAGTAGTTCTCTCGGACCTCGATTTAAACCAACCAACCTAGATGCATAGGTCATGAGATAACCAAGGGAGATTTATAGCATGCAATATTCAACAAATCTCTTTAGACACTTCACAAGAGAGAAACACTGAGAGTGATATAAATTCCAATTCCACGCCTAGAACCTTTTCTGAGCATTCTGTATCCTCTTCACATCATTCTGTAATGGGGGATCTTGGGAATGCTGAAGAACAACCTTTAGGATGAACATTTACATACCCCATTGTCCTCGATGCAGATGAGGATGCACCCATGAAAAACATCTCACCATCCATCCTCCCCCTCTTTCGAGGAATGACCAAAGAAGACCCTGATCAGTTTCTGTTTGAATTTAAAATCCTATGCCAAACATATGATTACCGAACTAACAATCAAAAACTCAAATTATTTCCCTCCACTCTCAAGGATTCTGTTATGAGATGGTTTATGGGGTTACCATCTAACTCCATTAATTCCTGGGAAGCCATGGAAACAACCTTCCTGGATAAATACCAAGACTATTGTAGAGGAAGGGATAGGAAGGAGGAGTTCTTCTAAATACGGACAAAAGGAAGATGAGAATCTAGAGGATTATCTAGATAGATTCGTCTTTCTTCATAAATGTAGTGGGTATGAGTTGCATGCGACATCACTAAAAAGTCTTTCTGAAAGGACCGGATGAAGAAACCAAGGATTCTCTCCATCTCATGAAAGGTGGAGATGTGCATAAGCTTACAATGGAACAAATTACTGAGCTATGTAGAAGATATTCTAGAACACATGGAGGGATAAAAAGGAAACAAACATCCAAGTCTTTGGGTACCTCTGAACTTCTAGAAGAAATGGCCAACATGAAAATAGACATTCTGCTGCAATTAAAATCCACCATAGATGGACTCAAGGCAAAAGCCACTTTTGTTATAGAACAATTGGACATGTATTTCCCTAAATGTTGGAAGAGACACCCCTTGAGAGAATTTCCTTTGGATGTCACAGATATGTGCTTAATATGCAAAGTTACTGACCATGACAATAAACATTGCACACTTCTACCACAATTGAAGGGAGGTTTGAATGCCATATCTCAAACAAGTGCCGAATTAAATTTTTTCCAGAGACTAAACAATCGGGTGGGTTCCCATCTAGACCAACTCAGAATCCCTAGAGAATGCCATGGTCGAATCAGGCCTCTCAATCTTCTTGGGGACAACCTGAATGGGCAAAATCAAACTAGATGACTTATCCATATCCACCACCTTGGACAAATCCCTACACTCAGCTAGGTTGGGCTCCACCACCCGCAGCCAATCCTTGGCACAATCAATAGTGGGGTCCTCAACAAAATTTTAGCCAAAATCAGTCCTAGGCACCACCACAAAACAATAATCAACAACATAGGTTCCAGTAGCCACAACAAGCTTTAATGCCTCCACCTCCAGCCTACCAAAATCAAGGACAAGTAACACAAAAACAACTTCTAGCTTAGCGAAAGAGCCAATCCAAAAATCAACGAAAAACTTTGATTGATGACACAGATGCGGGTAATACCATGCAGGTTAACACTATTGGTAATTTACGATTACGATCTGCAAAATATTGAACCCTCCTGTTGTTATCATAGAATTTCCTGATGATGCCAATAAGGAAGAAAAACTTGAAGGTAATAATGGTTCTTCACCAATACCAGATGAACAGGATGCTCAAATACCCAAGCCAACTAAGAACTAGTTCAGGAATTGAAAAAAGTACATATTGAGGTTCCACTGCTACGTGCAATAAGGGACATCCCTGAACTAAACCAAACCATTAGAAATGAATGTATAAAGACACCAGGAAGAAAAAAGAAATACCCAAAGACTGTCAGAGTCGAAGGAAATTTGGCTGATTTAGTTGCTGGCACCCTCATCTCACCAAAATATGGGGATCCTGGGAGCCCTGTCATTACTATTTGTATAAACACCCAGTCAATATCTAATGTTTTGGTGGATCTTGGTGCTGCTATTAATGTCATCACAACATAAATGTTTAACCAACTATCCTTGACAAGACTTCAACCAACCAACACTGTTCAGCTTAGCAGATCAATCCATTGTTGTACCTGATGGTGTGGTTGAAGATATAATGGTCACTATTGAATCATGGGAGTACCAAGTTGATTTCATGGTTTTGCAGCCTAAAGCTCGAAGTTGGGATATCCAGTCATCTTGGGAGACCTTGGCTGGCTATGGTTGCTGCTTACATTGACTATAGGTCAGGCAACATGACAATTCTCAATGGGCAAAAATCCAAACACATTTCGTTATATCCTCCTGCCCAGCCTTATACGAACAATTGTGACTAGGTATGGGTGGATTCTTTGGATGCTAACTCTTTGAATTCTTCTTTTCTGGCCACTATTGTAGTACACAATCATATGATAGAGGCTGCAGAGTCTTATGTGCTAACTGATTCTAAGGACTCTACAACTACGGAAATCAGTACTACTTCTACGAAATTCGAATATCGACAGAAGACATTACCTCTGCTGAGTCTGGTAGGAAACTCTATGCTTATAATTCCAAACATCTAGTTCCTAATTTCTATTGTCCTTTAACTAAGGTTTTGTCTTTTGATAACGTATCCATCCTACACATGCTCCAGCCCCATGTTTTCCCATTGAATTATTTTATCACTAGTACAGAGCTTGCTCTTGTAGATGATACTAAGCAGGTGCTTGTTAGTATGGGTAGAGAGCTGACTATAGGAAGCGACTTGGAGGTCAATCAAGAAGCTAGGGTGCTTGAGGTTCTAAAGAAACATTCCCATGCTTTTGCTTGGGATTACACTGATATGAAAGGAATTCATCCTAGCATTTGTACACATCATATTTACACCGATGACGTCAAACCTATAAGGCAACCGCAATGAAGAATCAATCCAGCATTGAGAGACATAGTCAAAACTGAGATTGAAAAACTCCTAAAGGTAGGTTTCATCTATCCTATATCTGATAGTTAGTGGGTTTCCCCATTAGTTATTGTTCCCAAGAAGAATGGTAAGTGGCGAATATGTGTTGATTACAGGGAACTTAACAAAGCCACCAAGAAAGATTATTTTCCCCTGCCTTTCATTGACCAAGTCCTGGACAATTTGGCTGTAAGAAATATTTCTCTTTCTTGGATGGGTTTAGTGGGTATAATCAAATTAGTATTTCCCCTGCTGATCAGGATAAGACTAATTTTATGTGCCCTTGGGGTACATTCACTTACAGAGTCTTACCTTTTGGGCTTTGTAATGCCCCTGCCACATTTCAATGTGCGCCTTTTCCATTTTGCAGATCTTGCTAACGATCGTTGTGTTGAGGTTTATATGGATGATTTCACTGTCCATGGATCCACTTTTGATGAATCTTTGAATAATCTTGAGAAATTACTCAGTCGATGTGAACAACACCAACTATCTTTGAGTCATGAAAAATGTCTAATGATGGTTGATCAAGGAATTGTCTTAGGTCACCATGTGTCAGCCCAAGGTATAAAGGTGGATCCCAAAGATATCGGTCATCACCTAATTACCTGCACTAGCTAATCGGGATCGACATCAAAAGTTTCCTTTTCCATGTAGGTTATTACCGCCGATTCATAAAATATTTTAGCAAAATTACCGCCCCAATGTTTTCATTACTAACCAAAGATTGTGTTTTTGAATGGTCTTCTTAGTGTTAGTAGGCATTTGATTCTATCAAAAGAAAATCTAACAAAACCCTTGTCTTATGTGGCCATGATGGGAAAACCTTTCCATATCCACACCGATGCTTCTAATACAAATATGGGCGCCGTCCTTGGAAAAAAGACTCGAAAGATCATATGTATGTAATTTACTTTATCAAAAAAATATGACTCCTACGAAAAAGAATTACACTACTACGGAAAAAGAGTTTTTGGTCAGTAGTCTATGCTTTGAATAAATTTCGTCATTACATCACTTTGATATAAAATTTTTGTTTACACCGACCACTCGCCATTCGATATTTGATGAACAAACCAGGTTGTTGGCGGAAGGCTCATTCATTGCTCTTGCTCTTGTTGCAAGAATTCAATCTCACTATTATAGATAAGCCTGGGAAATCTAACGTTGTTGCTGACTTTCTTTCTAGAATAAATGTTTCAGGTGATGACGAAGTAGTCCAAGATCAATTTCCTAATGAACACTTGTTTTCTATCTCCACTAAGACTCCCTGGTTCACTGATCTCACAAATTATTTAACAACAGGGAAGTTTCCTGCTTATTTTACTCATAAGGAAAGAAGGTGATTGGTTAGAAATAGTGCAACATATAAATGGTGTAACGGATTCTTATTCAAATGTTGTCCTGACATGGTTCTTTGCAGGTGTGTTCATGAGGATGAGGTACATGACATATTGTGAGCATGTCATGATGAGCCAGGTGGTGGACATTATTTAGTGAAACGAACAATTCACAAGATCCTTGGAGCAGGGTACTATTGGCCTTCCCTCCATAAGACTGTCAAGAAGTATGTGTGGTAGTGTGATGCATGCC
The DNA here is from genome assembly GCA_018340775.1 of Taxus wallichiana var. yunnanensis. Classification (NCBI taxonomy): domain Eukaryota; kingdom Viridiplantae; phylum Streptophyta; class Pinopsida; order Cupressales; family Taxaceae; genus Taxus; species Taxus wallichiana. The sequence continues at coordinate 450,863,310 of CM031239.1, forward strand.
AATGAATGGGAAAACCTACACTTTCTATGGAAATTCCTCTTAACCCTCAGTTGGTTCTAGGACCATTTGAGAAATGGGGTATTGATTTTGTTGGACCATTTGATCCTCCATCTTTTGGGAAGGAGTATCTCTTGGTATGCACTGAGACTATGTCGGTGTGAAGTTCAAGCATTGGCATCTGCCAATGAAGATGTAGTTGCTGATTTTCTCTACAACCGGATATTGCTGTGATTTGGAGCACCAAGGGCCATTGTATCTGATCAAGGTCCTCAATTTGTTTCAAATATGATTGAAGCTTTCTTAGGAATCTACAAAATCAAGCACTGAAATCATCACCATATCACCCCCAATCCAATGGGCAAGTGGAGGTAACCAATCGAGAGCTCGAGAATATTCTAACTAAGGTGGTTAATGTTGTGAAAGAATTGGGTACCAAAGCTTCCCGAGGCTATCTGGGCCTACAACATGACACGGAAAACAACTACTGGTTTCTCTCCCTATGAACTGGTTTTGGGAAGAATCCACTTATACCTATTGAGTTCGAGTTGTGCACTGCGAAGTGTTGGAAGTTGGGATTGATTTGGATGAAGCACAACGTGAATGAGTGTTGCAGTTGAATGAACTAGATGAAATGCGGATGGAGGCACAGCAAGTAGACTGAAATTCTACAGCATCAGCGGAAAACTTGGCATGATGCTCACATAAAAAAAAGGATATTTTATGAAGGGCAATGGGTTTTACTCTTTGATTCCCGCTATCAGCAGTTTAAAGGAAAGTTGCGTACGCGTTGGTTAGGTCCCTATCAAGTGCATCAAGTGTTTGATAATGGCTCTGTTTGATTGATACTGATTGATGGAGACAAATAAACTCTTTTGGTGAATGGGCATAGGCTCCGAGTTTACCACCAACCACTGGATAAGCAGACCTTCACCGATGACATTCTGTTACAAATGGATATGCATGCTGAGGAGGCTCTTTGCCTCTCACGCATGGAGTAATTAATCTTTTTCAAATTCAATAAAGGAAGATGATCCTTCATTCGATCTTCTTCCCTTAGTTAGCAGTTTATTTTTTCAATAAATGTAGGAATTTTTCGTTGTTTCTACTACCGCTAATCATGTTTCATCCCAAATTATAGGGTGTGGGAATCTATGGATATCGGCTGACTAAGTGTAGCATGGGTAAGTGCATTTAACTTGCTAATGATATTTCTATGCGAAACATTCCCCCATGTAGTCATTTGTCATTATGATGCCATCATGAAATGATTGTTATGATCATTCTGGATCTCTTCCAAATCCGGCTTTATGAATGACAGCATAATAGGAGTAATGCCTCATAAGTCTCCACATGCTTTGATGTGTCACACTCTCCAACATCGGATAGATGGCGTGCTGCTCCTCACCATGGGATATGTGCCGCCGTAAAAATATTAATCTCACATGGGTGGTCAGTCTCATCACTATTTTTTCACCGTCACCTTCACTTGATGTTGCGCTACCCAAGGAATAAGATGTCATTTGAAATTTAATGCTTTGCAACTGCCTCTTCCCATTGTGGTATGCACATCAATCACAACTAGGTTTCATCAAACACTCGACGGGAAGTGGAAGAAACGTTCTGCTCTAGTCTTTCCACTACTGTGTATTTCTTATTATTATTTTTGGCTTAGCATGGGACCACGAAAGACATTAGAACCTGCTTCACCAGACACCTTGCTTTGGAATGCCACCCTTTCGTAGGTATTTCATGATTTCGGATGGTTAGATTTCATTTGGAAATTTGAAGGGTTTGATGAGAACATTGTGGAAGAGTTCTTGAACAATTTTGAGTCCACATGCTCGCAAGTTGGTGGACGATGAGTTAAAATCACCAGTCAGGTCATTTCTAACCTATCTGGCCTACCAAATTTCAGGTTAAAGGTTATGACGAATGCCCCTTTACAAATTCTTATTGCTCAGTTCCATGACAAAGGAGAGGCACTCCCGGAGGTCATCCTGACTCCATTGGGTGTCCAGAAGGGTGTTAAGCGAGAAAAGTTTGCCTGGAATCTAGGGTGAGATTGCTAAATGGGTCAATAGGTATTTTATATGCGATGGATAGGCTTCTATTCTGGGTGGTGATGTGCTCAAAATGCTCATTCACCTTAAAAAGGGACATGTCAACCAGGCCCTTCGGTCAATTTTCCAGAGTACCTCACAGATTCTATCATTAAGGTATGCTAGAAACACTGGTCCAGTGGGGCAAGTCTATGCTTAAGCACCCAGGGTTGATTCACCTATTGTGTTCACACCAAGTTTTCTTTCACCCAAAGCGGAGGCTTGAGGGATGTGTTGGTGAAGGGTCTAGGCCTAAGCAACTAAAATCTGGTCTCTCTTCTAGCACCTCGGTCTACCCTTGCCTCGGCCCTTCACATAGTCAAGCTGAGGCAGTGGCGTTCCTATGCACGCGACACGATTGGTACTCCCGAGGACCACCCCGTCCATTTCTGATTCAAAAGGTAAGTATCCCATGGCCCCCTCTTCCTCCATGCAACTACGGTCCCGCGGCTTGGCTCATGTTTGCAGACAGGTGGTTTCCAATCGAGTCCTTGCTTGATGACACCGCCCACATTCGGGAGGAGTTGCATATGGAGGATTTCCCGGCTGCTCCATCATCTACTATTCTGTCATCTACAGAAATTCATAGTGGAGCTCCAGAAATGCTTGACATCCAAGTGGAGCCTTCTCACAGCTATCTGGAGGAAATTGCATTGCTAAAATCTCAGTTACAAGGTATGGAAGAGTCCACCCTTTTATTACAAGCTGAATTTACACAAAAGATAGTAGAAAAATTTGGGAGATTGCTGCCTGCAGCATGAGGTGAGTTGTCTAAAGTGACAACGTGATACAGGTCTTACCCTCTTAGATAATTTCCAACAGTTGTCCCTTCAGAAAAGGGAATTGCAGAAAGAAAACCAAAAATAAAAAAGGAAAAAGAATCTTTGGAAGAGGAAAAACAAAAATTAACATCTATCTTAGACTATGTTTGTCCTTTAGCCATCAAACTATTGTCCTGTAGGAAACCCTCCTTGGTCTACAACATGTATGTCCAGGAGAAATTTTATTCTTGGCAGTTATTTCAATTGTGTTCTCAAGCCCCTCACGAAATTCCCGATGGACCTAGTTTTTTATCAGTCTACAAGAACAACACCCCGGAAATTCAAAATTTTCTCTATGAATTTTATTTACATAACATGGTAGTAACCAATGTCCCTGATTTCTTGATCAACCTATTTGTGGGGGATTTTCAAATTAAAGCATTTCAGTCTGTATTAAGGAATCAGATAACTTGGAGACAGCAAACAGATAGTTTCAATAACACTGCTCAGTCAATCGGATTTTACATTCACCCAACCCATCACACAGATGTCACCCTGCTGGAAAAACTTTAGATCATTATATTACCAGGCAGGGGTTGGGGTGCATACTTCTCAGATTTTGCTTCAGTGTATTATTGATTTTGAAAATTATAGTCAGGAGAATTTTGGAGCTGCTTGGAAAGCTTGCGATAGGAGATGGGATACTTTAATCCTACCTTTGAAATGTAGGGAGGTCCTCTCTCCTCAGAATTTGAGCTAGAGCATGCGAAGGGGTGATGCCCTCATCGCCATTATTAGAAAAACCACAGAAAAGACCAGCCAACAATACACTGATGAATGGGCCAGCCTTCAAGTATGGCCTCCACTCCTCTTGAGCCCTCTCACAACATGGTAGAACAATGCAACACAGTCCCATGATAGTTTCACTACCTGGGTGGAAATTACCTCCAATACTCAGGGCTGCAAGAATACCACAAAGCAATACGCTGATCAATTCAAGGAGTATGACATGGCTGAACAACTTGGAAGGTGAGCAGGATGCAGATGAGTTGCATTGGGACATGCAATAGGTAAAGTTAGGGGGAATGATGAGTGCATAGTTTGGCTCATTAATATCATTTCTTCAGACTAGAAATACTCTTCGTGATATGACTCATTTGTATATGGGGATGTTTTGTATAGTCATGTCTTAGTAGGTTGATGCATTTTTCCTTGCTATTATTTATGAAAATTGTTTATCACATGACCTCCTACTAACTATTTTTATGAGATCAAATGTGATGATGTGTGCAGGGAATGATGGAGGTTACTGGTGGATAAGTTGCACTCGAGTTCGATGCATGCGGCTGAAGACTATTTCCAAATTGACCTATTAGCTTGGGCTTGACTCTAACGGCCCATAGGAATCTAAGAGTTTTAATTGATATTTGATGAAACAATGTTTAATGCCACTTGATATGGTGGATCTTGTAACAAACATTATCTATATGAAGACTTTGTCTTCAGAATTGGTGGTACCACTTTTTGATTTATCGAAGAAAATTATCTGCAAACTGTTCTGGATTTGTTTTTGGATATGTTATGAACTCATTTGAAAGTTAATGAAATCTATGGAATTTTGAGAATCAGAAGTTGTTGATCACTCTATCCCGAGGAAGAGCAAGGGCCCACTCAACCGAGGAGATACGAGGTTACTTTAAGTTTTTCATGCATACAGTCCTTCGATTAGTTTTACTACAATTATCATTTGATGAGTTGTTGCATGCATGCTTTGATTAACTGTCCTTGTTTTCTCCATTATTGCTTTCACTTTTAAGTAGATGCTTTTGCCATGAAAATTTAGCTCATAAACAGTCTTGCTTTCTGTTGAATTCCAGTTATTCAGTTATGGTTTAAATTGTTAAGAATAAGTGTGTGCGTATTTTACTTTATAGTAGAAGATTAGTTGTTGAAATCCATTTCATTGCAAACAGTTGAATTCCATAGACTTGTATTTAATTTCTGTAGATTTTAACTGCACTTCCGTAGAATAGCCACTAAGCTAAGCAACCCCCAACAAACTCAATGCATAACTGGTTCTCCTAGACTCTATTGCATATTGCCTTGGACACAACCCTGGTTTAAGAATGACACTGACCAAGATTATGTCAGTTAAATGATTAGAAGAATATAACAACCCATCACACACCTATTCGAAATCCATCTCCACCTCCACCTCCACAACCATTTTTCCGTCCTCTGTAATTTGACATCAACATGGTCCGCATTAGTGAACTAGCCAAAACCCCACCAAAATGCCAAATAAGCCCAAATTTTTACAAGAATCTGTTCCTTCGCCATTCTATTTTCCTTCATGCCATTACACCTATTAGTGTAGGATATTTATCATGCATATATTTTAAGTACATGGGATTCCTCCACATAGGTGATTCACCATTCTTAGGTGTCCTAGGGTGTCATTATGGCCTTACACGCGTCATAGGAGTTACATTTCACCGATATTCTGGGAATGTAACTCCCACCTCTTGATGGCTACATTTGTGGGGGAGTTACACACCCCACTACTATATGTACACCCTTTCATCTTGAGCAATGGAATGGAATAGAGTATGGGATTTGAGCCATTTTTCCCTTAATGCATGCACATTGCTCTCATGGGTGATTTCTTGCTTTGATATTGAAGCTACATCATTTTGTGGTTGAGTGCAACATTTTGATGCTCACAGATTCCCTCCAGATCTTCGTCATTCCTCCGATATGGTATCAGAGTGAGATTTCGATCCTCGGACCTATGTGGCTACCCCTCCCACCTACCACTCTCCACATGACTCGGGAGACTCGATAGGTCTAGCTTGGACCATTATCACTTGGTGAGACCACTCGGGCACTTCTACCTTAGCCCACTCGCCCATGCTTGTGTAATAATTTTTAGCATTGGGGATATCAAACAGATCAACATCCGGACTTCAAAATCAGCTCGGACTAGTTCATACCAACTTGATGATCTCGGTTAAAGACCCACTAGCTTGTCAACAACCACCTCCCAGCTCGCCAATGAGTTAGCTTGGTCACTCGCCTTGGTAGTCCATTTCCAGCTCGGTGCATCCATGACTTGACACCTTAGCTGGGCCCATCCCTTTTAGACATTGTTTGGCGGTAAAAAAATCCCTCGTTTTTAATGTTTTGAGGCAAAACATTCATTATGGCATTGTAATAATTTTTTGGATATATTTTACTTGTTTGAATGTCCTTCCTTTGTGTGTCGAAGACGGAGGGTGATGTCTGGGGTTGGTAGGAGGCTAATCCCCCCTCACAAGCAAAAAAACCTTGCCTAAAATTTGATGCCATTTCCAATGAGTACCCACATGAAACCCTTTACACCCATTTTGGGAACTTTTTAATCCGTTTGCATGACTTATTGACATTTTCCATCAGTTGTGGGAATTGTTTTCTTACTATAAATTTTGACTCGCTACTCGGGTTTGAGCGCTTCTTTAGTTAAAGTTGCATGATTTTTCACACATTACGTGATGAAATTGTCAATTTTGTAAAAACACTACGTTATAAAGTGTCGTATTCTGGGGGGTTCACTAGTACTCTTAGGTTTTGTACTACACACAAACACATTATCAGCCGAGCCGAGTCGCGTCTTGCTTTTGTGCACCATGCACTTTTGATTCCGCATCATGGAGCATGCTATTTCTAGACTTGAGCATCATAGGATCACTTTACAGGCTCCGCCACTTCTTATTTGGAGAGAGAAATATTCAGCTTGGCATGCTTCCATGGAATGTTACTTCGCTCATGAGGGTCTTTCACCCTTCTTACTTGGGCCAGTTCCTACACCCACTGATCATCATCGTTGTCTTGAAGACTTTCACGACACTTGGGATCATGTTTTGGTCACATAATGATACATGTCTCTAGATATCTTTGGTTTCACGTGGTATACTTAGATCCACCCCACCGTCTCTAGAGAATTCTTCAATCCATCTATGGAGACCTTTCACATACTTCTGCCATTGTTGCTGTTGTTGATTCAGTTGTCTCCTCTATTTCTTCATGTGATGATAGTTCCACTCGATAAAGAATTGCTTGGTTCTACTTCTAATGGTAAGGATTGTGTGCCCAATTCGATGTCAAGAGTACTACGAGAGGACTCTTCTCCTCCTTCTCTCACTATTCCACGAGTGTTGACACATCCCACATCTCATCAAATATTGATCGGTCTCTATACAATCTCATACAATCATCATCATCACCTTTGTTATCTTGTAAAAGTGACGAGGGAAATTTTATAGGTAACCATACCAAAATTGTATTCTCGGTTCCTTGTCGGGTCCCTCAGCGTTCGGAATGTTGTAAAAAACCTTTCCAGAAATCTAGTTTTCGAACTTAGTCATTTTGGTCCTTTTTGGCTAGCGCACCTTTTGTCCATGCAACACAAACTAAATCATGCCACTTCATTTCCTTTGGCACACCCTTTGAAGTGTTGACACATCAATTGTTGCGCCTTCCTATGATGCACCTTTCTTGCATGCACCAAGGCGCATGCGCCTTCCTGTCAGCAACAAAAATGTTGTGCCATGTTTTGGTGCGCCAAGGTGCTCAAAATCCAGTGTTGACAGTACTAAATTTGTGCCAAAGGCGCAGATAATTCCATGTTGACAAAACCATATCCGCGCCAAAGGGCACAAAGTTTTCCATGTCGACACGCATTTTGGTGTGCCCCTTTAAAAAGTGGTTGGCGCATTTATTACACTTTTGCCTATATATAGGCGCATCCGCCCTGTCACTTTCACAATCAAAAACACGTGAAAAACTTTATTCCTCTAGCACTGTCAGCGCGCTCATCATTCTTGTGTCACGTTCATGGACCCCACTTCGTCTCTCACATTCTATATATTCTAGGTAGGTGGTCCTTGCTCCTCTTGTGTTTTTGTTTTTGTTGGTTGTTTGTGAAGTTTGGTGATATGGATATGAGAAACCATAAACCCCTCCTGCCATTCTTGTAAGTCTTCCCTCCCAAACCATTTTCACCCTCTTTCCAGATCTTCTAGCCAAGAGGGCTCTGCCTAAAAAATGAACCCAAATCTCTTTGCTGTGCCCCCCTTTCACCACTTAAATCCATGAGGAAGGAGGCCTGAAAGATCACAAACCCATCAGAAAAGAAAGAAAACCTGAAAGTTGGTTCCGGGCTGCATTTTCCTCTTGGCGCAATCGCCACCCTTGTTACAGGAAACACAATCATGCCAAGAGGGCGCACTAACCTTGATTGCAGCACACAAGATCCCTGCGCCATGCATAAACTGAGTAAATCCTAAAACCAGGCACGAGTGCAATCCCACTAACAACAACAAAGTGCCATGCAAGCTTTCCTTGCACCGCGCCAAAGTCCCCCTTTGCGCACATAAAGTTAGTGCTACACGCATTAATCCTGCACCCTTCGGTACACCAAAATTCCATGTTACACACAAATTGCATGCGCCATTGGCACATCCTGCTCCCATGCAACACTAAACTTATTTACACCCAGTATAAAACCACATATAATGGCGCAGCGCACCCCATCTACAACAACAATGATGTTATATGTAAAATCCTTGTGCCCTGCACCCTTTGGCGCTGATTTATTCCTTGTAACACTCTGCTTCAGTGTGCCATACTATTAACCCTGCAGCCTGCAGTGTACCTGCGCCCTGCGCCCAGAAGCCTTAAAATTGCTAACTCCTCATTTTGTGATGCTTTAATGGAAGATCTGACGGCTAACATGGCTCTTTTGCGTTGGACTTCACTCCTTCTTCTTGCAGATCAGCAACTGAACTCAGATCCACATATGTCTACATCAAGCAAAAGGCCAACCAAGTCAAAGGGTAAGGCTAAGCTTACAGAGGAAGAGATGAAATACAAGTATCAAAGGGTCAGAATGCCCGAGTCCCAGGCAGAATGTGACCTGGACATTAGAGATTCCAAACTTGGTCACATCGACATGGAAGATTTCTAGGCTAGAACCAGGAGGGTCACAGAAGTCCTTGGATGGACAAGCTAGTGGGCAGTGGTCTAGCATTTTGCTGGGGGGATCCCCGTTAGTGCAGTAAACAATGAGTTTATGATGGTGGTGGCCCGTTGTTACAACAAAGACACCAGGTGTGTCGAAAATGAAAAGGGTGAGGTCATAATCAACCTCACTGCCCGGCACTTCGAGATCATGTTAGGCATTCCCCACCACCGACATTTTGTGGCTGTAAGCCAAGAAGACTACATCAAGGCATGGGAGGATAACGAAGACAAATGCATGCAGCTGATGAATGAAGTGTACTTAAAGAACAAGAAGGTGATAACCAGGTGGCCATAGGTTATTCACCGTAGCGACTTCTCCGAGGAACTGAGTGATACCATCACATTTCTAAGTAGAGTTTTTGGGCTTTCTGATGCCCATTACTTTCACAAATGGATGCTCAAGTACCTAGAAACCATGAATAAGAATGTGCTTGATCAATGCTTTGAGTGGGCAGAGATAATAAGCAGCACCATATCTGAGCAGCTCCAATAACTCACCATGATGGGGAGGTTATACATGAACTCCTACGTAGTTATGCTGCACCTCGGAGAGAGATTATCCAAAGACTGAGCCAATGGGGTTTGGCCTCGAGGTAAAGATATATTAATACTACCTAGAGTGAAGCCGAGAACAACATCTCGTAGTTTACCAAGATCAATGATGTTTTCTTCTATGGCATCGTCTGCGCTTTTAAGGCCAAATATGACTCATGGTCGACAACCAAGAGCATAGTCACGGCATGATCGAGAAGTGGGGTGCACTATTTACCCAATTCCCAACCTTCACCTATCTCAGAGAAGCTAACTTCTTAGGGGAGCCCACTAAATTGCCAAGGTATGCTGGCCCTAAGCTAATCTTGTTGGAGCTGTCCAGATAGCTCATAACATACCATGAGAAGTGTCTGAAGAGAAAGAAGGGTGGAACTCCTTTCCCCCTTATAGTGGGCAGGTACACCTACATTTCCCACAACAAAGCCCGAGAAATGTTCGCAGAGCTAGAACTGCTCAATCTAAAGCACAATTTCCCGGTAAGGCCCACCTTCGATCCAAGAAATTACCTCCCTAAGGAAAAACTCGATCCAATCCACATTCCACAGATCGAGGACATCTATATCGACCTGTATCATGAGGTCGAACTTAGAAGGAAGGATCACTCTCGCCTGGCCCTGGCAGAGATTATTCAATATGGCATGGCCATTGTTCCAAAAGGTTATCAAACAACTGATCAAGAAGTTGATCAAGTGTATCTAGACACGGATGGGGACAACTAGCCATTTGCTGTAATTGACAGGACAAAGGCACCCCAGACCATCGAAGAAAGGGTCAAGGAAACATTGTGGCGCATGTGAGACACTTTGGTGCGTAAATGAATGGCCTTATCTACCTCGAGTAGATTTCACCACGTCCCCTTTGGGCAACACACCTGTCAGGCCGAAGCATCTACCAAAGGGCAAAGGCAAGGATAAAGAGGGAGAATCAAGCTCCGCTCAAGAAGAAGCTCCTGAGAGCCCTCCTTCCGCTACACAGGAACAAGTTGTAACTTTGGCATCCCCGGAGAAAGAAGCGGCAGAGAGTGTCCCAATGGGCACATCCATTCAGGATGTTGCCACTGCAACAACCATGGAGGTTCCCACCATCCCTTCTCCCCCTTCTCATGTGACTCAAGCGACCATTCCTTTGGTCGTATCCTCTCCCCCATCTTCTACTGTTCCCCCTTCCTCGTCCTCCATCTTCTCTTCTCTCGCGGAGCTGTCCCCCACTATTTCTTCTCTCATCTCTCAGCTCCCTTCCATTCTTACGAGTACCTCCCCTGCAGTATCCCTTCCTTCGTGAGCACTTTCTTGGCCTCCCTTTCGATGCCGCCACCAAGTGTCTCTACACATTTTCCCTCATCCACTCCAGCTGCTCCCTCTTCCACCTCTGGTCCCGCTCCCTTAAGTCCAACATGGATCTCCCAAAGATCTAAGCCAAGCGAAGAGGAAAGTCCCTATTGCACCAATGGACTTTTCCGTCATCCCAAAAAAAGGGGCTAAGAAGCAAAAGCCTATAACCCACTTCTCTCAGAGTGCATCAGGAGAAAGAGTAATGGAGATCGCATATCCCGATCCTTCAAAGGATAAAAAGGATCTGTCTCCTACAGATTATATAGTGACGTAGGTCATAATGGGAACGTCTTCTGAAAGTCTTCAAGGAGAGGCCCTATCTGCGGTGGATGCCCTTTACAAGAAGCTCCAAGAAGCAAAGGAAGAGAAGAGGCTATTAAAAGAGCAGAACAAGCATCTTCTCCATGCCCTACAGAAAATGGGCAGTGCACCTCCTACAACTGCCACCAAAACTCCTAAGGTCCTAAGTCAGGATAAGATAAATGAGTACGCCAAAATTGGTGAACAAGGTATGGCAGTTTCCACCTGGAGAGATCAGATCCTCAAAGACAGCGAGGAGGTAATTGTCAAGTTCACCGAATTATATCAGAACATTGGTCAGGTGAACAAAGATCTCCAGGCGATTGCGGGACCTATCTCCGAAGAGTTGGACCATGCTAGGTTGCAACACGAGACGTTCCAGAAAATGCTCGACTGCTCAGTCGATGATTTGGTAAAATTTAGCATTTTCGATCACCCCAGGGTACCCAGCAAAATCCTTACTGTGTTAGACTACCGGGTTGATCAGATGGTATTTGTCCTGGAGAAGATTGACAAGGTCAAGGAGGCAGCCCTGGATACAATGCATCAAATGGAGCAAATTGTTCTAAGAATGTCTCCAAGCTTGGTCACTCCTTCTTTCACCTTGAGGAAGGTAGATGAAACTATTCGATCTTCAAGGAGATCGTCTCGCAAGGGCTAGGGCCAGAAGCCACTTTTGACACTGAATGCATCAATAACCTTCTGGCTTGCCGTGATTTTGTGGGGTACCTGATGGATGAATATTTCAAGCTCCCTGAAAAACTCAGAGATGAGTGGGAGACTTGTGAGGTCATCGGCGATCATACAAAGGGTCCTGCCTAGGATCAACTTCAGCCAATGGTCAGTAAATTCATGGAATATCGGACCCAGTTCCACATCACCTCTCTCGAGTAGCAATAGAAGCAAGATACCCCCTTTCAGCCACGAGACGACGATGAATAGCCTTCTTCCTCTTGGCTTCCTTTTTGTAAATATCTAAGAGTATGTTGGCACAAATGATGACATCATCCATGTTGCACCATGGGATGTTGTCATCCACCAAGTTGCCCAAAGTCAACATTGACTTTTAGATATTTTGTAGATATTTTGTAATTAGTTGTTGGTTTCTTTTTGCCTTCTCTCTTCTCCTTCTTCTATATATACTTGGATACTTGTTGTATTCAAGTGGTGGACACTTTTTAGATAAAAAATAGAAGTAAGGAGAAAAGGCTTTGTACTTTTTGTAACGAAGAAAAATATTAATACAATATTGAGACTTTGTGTTGAATACCTGTGTTATGCATCAGAACTTTCTTATGTTAGATCTGCATGTTTATTCTATTGAATCTACTTCTACTTTTTTGTCATTTGTTCATCAAGTATTGCTTTGTTCATCTATGCAAGTAGGTTTGGCTCCATTTATTACCAATCCCAAAACATAGACCTTCCGATCTTTCTCTTTGGAATTAATTTCTTTTCTCCTTTCGGATCTATCTTATCTTTGTTCTTTCCTTCTCTCCTATCCTTTCATAGTTGAAAATACCTCTCTTTGGGATGAGATCCCAAACCCCGAAAGTAGAATATTATGGGACTTGCATGATTCCTACTAGTAGAATAACAATAAACTAGTTTTGCTTTGCGACTCAAAGAGGGCTATGTCCGCACACTGTTGGCTTGTCTATCCATAGATCTGTCCACCCGATAGATTTTCGGACCAACAGTTTTTTTGACTCTCTGGGATCGAACAAATCTAATAGATCTATGGTAGTGGTATGTTAGAAAATCAAGAAAAAAATCAAAATGTCACTACCTGTTTGCAAATTTTAAAATTTTGTTCAAAATCCAAATTTTTTGCAAAAGTGATCCAAACTGAAAATTTTCTTCAGGGATCCATAGATCGGGACTAGTTAAAGATCTTTAGTTCGCTGATTTTTTCTAAAATATGTATTTTTCTGTAGATCTAAGTTTTTGACTGTTTTACAAAATTTCAAACCCTTGCCAAAAGTCAACTCTAAGATCCGAAAATTAGCCTACTAAGTTGGCCATTATTTTATCCTCATTAACATTTGTCATTAAACCGCAATCGGTTTTCAAAAAAGGGATAAAATTAAATATTTAGAAAAGATACATGCTGCTGATTTTTATCGAAAAATAAAAAAATCAGCAAGTACAACCAAAAAGAGTTTTAAAATTTGCTCCAAAATATTGCAGATCTGGAGGGTACACTAGTGGGTGAACCATTTACTCGTAGCAGAAGAGCTCGTGGAGTAATCAATCCTAATTTTGATCTACTTCAAAGGCACAACTTCAGTGTTACACCGACGCTTCCCATTGCTAAGTCGAGCTGGCCGGTCCTCCAGAAGTGTCTCACCTCTACGAAGGAAGCATTTCTCACAAGGAACATCCTTATCTTTTTGCGCGGTGCTTTTACTTTGCTCAAGTGGAATTGTGCTTTCAGCTCGCATCTTTTTCCAGTTGTTCAAATGGCAGTACCATGGGGAAATGCTATGGGCCCTCTCGCTTTGCCACATCCTATTCATGCACTCCCTCACGAAAACTGGAAGAATTTTCCCAAATTTGATGGGAGTGGAAACCAAAGCATGGATTCACACATATCCACATTCATCATGTCATGTAGTATCCTGGATGTGACCCATGAAGATGTGTCAGTTCGCCTCTTTCTAGAGACCTTGCAAGGACCCACAGTGGAATGGTTTCAGCATTTGCCGAGCCGGATCTATCACTAGTTGGGCCACCTTATGGATTGCATTTGAAGAAAGGTATAAGCCTTCAGAGGACGCATTCACGTTACTGTCTAAGATCACTCACCTAAAGAAGGAGGTTAATGAAACCATGCATGATTTCATCACCCGTTTCAATTCACTAATCAACCGTGTTCCACCTGCCATGCTACCAACACCAGAAAATCAAAAGTGTTTCTTCATGAATGCCATGAGCTCAAAAGTAAGTTTCCTACTCTTGCAAGAACAGGTCGCTACTTTGGTTCTCACCCAAGCTGCTGCCATACGGATTGAAGATAACTTGCTAATATCTAGTGAATTAAAAAGAGAACCATCCAAACCTAAAGCTTCGATTCCTTCTCCCGCCACTTCATCTGATCCGACATTTCAAAAGATGGTGAATGACTTGCTCGCATTAAAGAAACAGCTAGCTCAGGCTTCTCCTAGCACTTCATACCGGGATATCCCACACGAGGAATTTTACTTCTAACAACGTCTCACAAAGGCCGCACCTACCTGCAGCTGCTCCACGGTTGGCACTTGAGGCCCCTCCAGTCAATGCTTTAGCCGAAATCGAAGAAGAGGAGTAAAATTATGAAGAACCTTCATCACCAGGTGAAGATGATCAAGATGTCGGTGAACCGACTGGTGACTCTACTATTGGGTATATGGAATTTGATGAGGAGGAATATGATGAAGAAGAGGGTACCCAAGGGTATGCAAGTGGGCAGTCATATACTGTTTTCACTCGCTCTTAAGGAAAAGAAGCGAGGTTTACTTGCCAGATGCGTAAAGAGAAGGCCATGTCAAACACGCCTCCAACCATCGCTAAAAGAGGTAGTCCCCTTCCTGCTCAACTTGTTATTAAGTCTTTTTTGAAGAAATCTTTTTCCCCTATCTCCCCTCCGAATCAGCCCTCTCATATTCCTATCAAGACCAGTAATCCTACCCTACCATCGTGAAATGAGGGACTCATTCCTTCATCAATGCAACCCTTGGCCGCGTTTGACATAATTGATCATGCTAAAAAGACCAAGATCCAAATGTCTGAAGCCGAGTATCTTCAGTCTAATCCTGAGCAGCTTGTAAGGTTGACCGAATACATCCAAAGCCAAGCTATCATAACTACTCAGGTTTCCCTGAAAGGAATCCTTTCTACTCCTCCTGCATCTCGTATAAATGTTTCCTCGACTTCTGCATCAGGAAAAATAGAACCTTTCTATCTCTCCCTCCTAATCAATGGCCAAAAATTAAGCAACTACCTAACTAATTCAGGGCTTCCGATAACGTCATGCCGAAAAGGTCACCCATGCTCGGGCCTCACCCTTACCAAGCCTTTTGGTAGATGTTATTCCTTGGAAACCAAGCAGGTTCCGTTGATCGGTCAAATCAAAGATGCGCAGTTTGCATTTACGGCGTTCCCAGAGAAAAGAGTAAAGATGACCGTCCTCATTGCTGATATTCGCAAAGCATATGGAATTCTATTGGGAAGGATTTTTGTAGTGAGGTTGGTGGAGAGATTCATATGGACTGGTCTAAAGCTAGAATCCATGTCAAAGGTGTAATGCAAACATTGGAGCTGGAATCTCAAAAGAAATACTTGGTTACCAATTCTGATGACCCCAAAGCCCAAATTCTCTTCGAATCATTAGGGATGGGGAACTATTTCTTGTCTACAGAGTCTGATAGAATAGATATTCTCATCCAAGAAAAGGATCTTAACGAGATATGGACATTGCAGTTTGATGGCAGTGCGTGACTAGTGGGTGCGGTGCTGGAGCCGTGCTAATATCTCCCGAGGGGGAAATTATTCCTCTCTCTTTCAAGTTGCAGTTTTTCAACATGAATAATACTGTTGAGTATGAATCTTTGCTACTTGGCATGCAAGCCGCAAAGGAAAGGGGAATCAAGAACCTAAAAGTATAGGGTGATGTAGAGCTGGTCATAAATCAAGTTAAAAGGATATACCAAGTGAAAAATGAAAGGCTCAGACATTACCGCAATGTGGTATGGGACAATATTGAGGATTTTGATGATTTTTCAATAAAATCCATCCCAAGAGCTCAGAACGACATGGCCGACTCATTAGCCGTCTCAGCATCCCTCATGCTCCCTCACCCAGGTTTGAAAATAGACACATATACCATTGAGGTAGTTTTCCGCCCAAGCGTGCCAGACAATTCTCAGCACTGGCAGGTATTCAACGATGACAATCAACTTATTGCCTTTCTAGAAAAGGTAGAAAATTTTAGTGAGCTTCATTTTGAAGGATCCACTTCCGCATGCCATGAATCTGTTACTGATCAAGACGAAGGAATACATGGAAGTGATGGCATATGTCAGCTCAAAGGAAATAAAATTCCAAAAGGTTTGGTTTCTCTGGAACATTTGTTTGAGACATGATCATTTTGTTAGGAAGAAAAGGCAAGATGATCCTAACTCCTCCCCAGAAACCGAACCGGTCAATTTAGGTTCGGTAGAACATCCGCAGTTTGTGAACATCAGAAAATGTTGCACACCCAAAGAAAAGTGGAAGTTTGTCAAATTGCTGAAGAAATACATGGATGTATTGGCATGGTCCTATGCTGATCTAAAGTCTTTCAAGCCAAAAGATGTCCAACATGACATCCCGTTGAAAGAGGGTGTCAAACCCTTTCACCAGAAATAGAGGCACTATAATCCTAAGATCTCAGGTACTATCCAGGCTGAAATTCAGAAGATGCTAGATGCAAGGATCATTTTTCCTATCCATCACAATACCAGTCGCAAAACATTGTGCCAAAGACGCAAGAAAATGGCAAGATACACATATGTGTGGATTTTTGTAACTTGAATCAAGCGTCCTTGAAGGACAACTACCCGCTTCCCATAATGGATCAGGTTCTGCAAGCAATAACTAATTCGGAAATGTTGTCCATGCTCGATGGTTTTTCGGGCTATAATCAGATTGAAGTCTCACCTGAGACCAATTCAAAACAACATTTACTACCCCCTGGGGCACATTCACCTATAGCAGGATGCCTTTTGGTCTGACCAATGTTGACGCTATTTTTCAGTGGGCGATGGACTTCGCTTTCAAAGGTATGATGGGGAGGGTCATCGTAGTCTATTTGGATGATTTAACTGTGTTCTCTAAACAGCGAAATGATCATTGTGATCATTTGGAACAAGTATTGACTAGATGCCGAGAGCACGAGATCTCCCTAAATCCAAAAAGTTTATTTTCGAGTCACGAAGGAAAATTGCTTTGGGGCATGTGGTCAACAAAGAAGGGACTAAGATAGATTCCAAAAGGGTTAGGGCTATTCAGGGCCTTACTTTACCCACAAGCAAGACCGGCGTTCACTCTTTCTTCAGAAAAGTAAAATTTCTTAGACGCTTTGTTCCCGACTTTGCTGAAAAGACTCACCACATATCAAACATGATGAAAGGGTCACTAACTTTCCAGTGGAGCAGAGAAAAGGAAAGCATCATTTGAGGATATAAAAGTCTCCGTCGCTCACGCACCAATCCTCGTATGTCCCAATTTCTCCAAGGATTTTATCATGTATAGCTATGCATCTGAGCATACTGTATCAACCATCTTGATGCAAAAGAATTATGAGGATGTTGAATCCCCAATTGCGTTCATGAGCTCTCCCCTCAAGCCTCACAAATTGAAGATGTCACAGTTGGAAAAGCATGCCTTCGCCATTGTCAAAGTAGTCAAGAACTTCAGGTATTATATTCTAAACTCTCATACAGTGGTGCTGGTCCCTGACATGGCAGTCAAGTCAATTTTAACTCAACAGGAGTTAGGGAGTTTGCGAGGAAATTAGATTGCAAAGGTTCAAGAGTATGATCTAGATATAAAACCAACCAAGTTAGTAAGAGGCAAGGGCCTATGTCAGCTTATGGCTGAAAAATGAGATTCAGAAGACCCTGAGGAAAAGGATGATTGCACCGATGGAGCACAAAGCCAGCTGGAGAAAGCTGATTCTCTACCCATGGTCCTATTTGTCACTACCAACAATGAATGGTATTCTGATATTGCTTTCTTTCTCACTTACGGTGAGTGTCCATCTCATCTAAATTTAAAGGAGAAACATGTTATAAAGCTCAGAGCAGCCAAATATGTCATCTGGGATGACTATTTATACAAACGTGGAATAGATGGAATCTTCTTGCGATGTGTTGATAAGCCAAAACAGATAAAGTTACTTGAGAATTTTCATGATTTAGCCTACGGTGGTCATTTCTCCTCTTCCGTGATGGCACACAAGATCATCATCGTCCAATTTGTTGGCAAACCAAAATTGGCTACTTTTCACCTCGGCCACCCATCAGGGCCGGTCGTTATTGATGAGCCATTCAAGCAAAGTGGGGAATTGACTTTATCGGAGCACTCCATCCCCAATCGAGTGCCGGACATAGTTATGTCCTGATAGCAACAGATTACTTCACCAAATGGGTGGAGGCCATTCCTGTCAAGAATGCCACCTCTGAAGTTGTTTGCAATTTCATCAAAGAGAATATCATCATGAGATTTGGCATTCCACACAAAATCGTTGCTGATAACGCTTCCAACTTCTCCTCACGAGAAGTTGTTAGTTTTTGCTATGAACACGGGATAATCTTGGCCCACGCCTCGGATTATTACCCCAGGAAATGGTCAGGCAGAATCCAGTAATAAAAACTTAGTGACCATCATACGGAAGCTAGTTGATGAGAGTCAACGAACATGGCACAAGTCATTGTATGACACTTTGTGGGTGGACCGCATTACTCCCAAGAGGTCTCTCGGTATGTCACATTTTCAAGTGTTATATGGAATCGACGCCGAGCTTCCCATTTCTGCAGAACTTCCTGCTCTATGCTTGGCACGAGAAATTGAAGATGAAACTTTCCAAAATTCTCTTGAAAAGAGGATCATGTATCTAGCGGAGCTCAAAGAAAAAGAGTAAGAGTGATCGAAAAGATCACCGAACATCAGAATCAAGTTAAGAGATTGTTCGATAAAAGGGCTAAGCAAAGAGATTTCCAAGTGGGAGATCTCATCCTTTTGTGGGACAAATGAAGAGAGCCAAAGGGCATGCATGGGAAATTTGATTCTCTATGGAGAGGGCCTTTCAAGATCAAGTAGCTCAATGGAGAGAATAGCTTCTATCTCTCGTATCTAGATGGAACTGATCTCCCGCTTCCCTATAGCGGGTAGCATCTCAAAATATTCAGGAAGTAGAGCTTGCTCTCTTCTTTGTACAGTTTGCTTTCATCATGTGTTTGCTTTTTGTTGTGTGTTTTCTTTCATCATCACCCTTGTTTTTGACTCTCTAGCCCAATGGATAGGCACATGTTGATCTGGGGTTCTCTACCCTTGAGCTTCGCTCAAAGATAGTCCCTAGAAAGAGCCAGCTGTTATCTTGTAAAATTGATGAGGGCAATTTTACAGGTAACCATACCAAAATTTTGTTCTGGTTCCTCATCGGGGTCCTCAGCGTTTGGAATGTTGTAAAATCCCTTTCCGGGAAATCTAGTTTTCTGAACTTAGTCATTTTGGTCCTTTTTGGCTGGGCACACCTTTTATCTATGCAACATAGACTAAATCTGCGCCCCCTTCATTTCCTTTGGCGCACCCTTTGAAGTGTTGACACATCAATTGTTGTGCCTTCCCGTGATGCACCTTTCTTGCATGTGCCAAGGTGCATGCGCCTTCCTATCAACAACAAAAATGTTGCACCATGTTTTGGTGCACCAAGGCACTCGAAATCCAGTGTTGATAGTACTAAATTTGTGCCAAAGGCACAGATAATTCCATGTTGACAAAACCATATCCGCGCCAAAGGGTGTAAAGTTTTCCATGTCGACACACATTTTGGTGCACCCCTTTAAAAAGTGGTTGGCACATTTATTACACTTACGCCTATATATAGCGCATCCGCCCTATCACTTTCACAATAAAAAACATGTGAAAATTTTTATTCCTCTACACTTGTCAGTGTGCCCGTCATTCTCGTGTCACGTTCGTGGACCCCACATCGTCTCTCACATTCTATATATTCCGGGTAGGTGGTCCTTACTCCCCTTGTTTTTTTGTTTTTGTTGGTTGTTTGTGAAGTTTGGTGATATGGATTTGAGAAACCATAAACCCCTCCTCCCGCCATTTTGCAAGTCTTCCCTCCCAAACCGTTTTCACCCTCTTTCCAGATCTGCTGGCCAAGAGGGCTCTACCTCAAAAATGAACCCAGATCTCTTTGTTGTGCCCCCTTTCACCGCTTAAATCCATGAGGAAGGAGGCCTGAAAGATCACAAACCCATCAGAAAAGAAAGAAACTAAAAGTTGGTTTCGGGCTGCATTTTCCTCTTGGCGCAATCGCCACCCTTGTTACAGAAAACACAGTCACACCAAGAGGGTGCACTAACCTTGATTGCAGCACACAAGATCCCTGCACCATGCATAAACCGAGTAAATCCTAAACCCGGCACAAGCGCAATCCCACTAACAACAACAAAGTGCCATGCAAGCTTTCCCTGTGCGCCCAAAGTCCCCCTTTGCGCACATAAAGTTAGTGCTACACGCATTAATCCTGTGCCCTTCGGCGCACCAAAATTCCATGTTACACGCAAATTGCATGCGCCATTGGCGCATCCTACTCCCATGCAACACTAAACTTATTTGTGCCCAGTATAAAACCACATATAATGGCACAGACGTACCCCCTCGTCTACAACAATAATGATGTCATATGTAAAATGCTTGCGCCCTGCGCCCTTTGGTGCTAATTTATTCCTTGTAACACTCTACTTCAGTGTGCCATACTATTAACCCTTTAGCTGCAGCAGTGTACCTATGCCTGTGCCCTGCCTGCCCGAAGCCTTAAAATTACCAACTCCTCATTTTGTGATGCTTTAATGGAAGATCGAATGGCTAACATTGCTCTTTTGCGTTGGACTTCACTCCTTCTTCTTGTAGATCAGCAACTAAACTCAGATTCACATATTTCTACATCAAACAAAAGGCCAACCAAGTCAAAGGGTAAGGCTAAGCTTACAGAGGAAGAGATGAAATACAAGTATCAAAGGGTCAGAATGCCCGAGTCCCAGGTAGAATGTGACCTGACATTAGAGATTCTGAACTCGGTCACATCGACATGGAAGATTTCTGGGCTAGAACTAGGAGGGTCACAAGAAGTCCTTAGATGGACAAGCTGGTGGGCAGTGGTCTACATTTTACTGGGGGGATCCCCATCAGTGCAGTAAACAATGAGTTTATGATGGTGGTGGCCCGTTGTTACAACAAAGACACAAGGTGTGTCGAAAATGAAAAGGGCGAGGTCATAATCAACATCACTGCCCGACACTTCAAGATCATGTTAGGCTTTCCCCATCACCGACATTTTGTGGCTGTAAGCCAAGAAGACTACATCAAGGCGTGGGATGATAATGAAGACAAATGTATGTAGCTGATGAAAAAAATGTACTTAAAGAACAAGAAGGTGATAACCAGGTGGCCACAGGTTATTCACCGTAGCGACTTCTCCGAGGAACTGAGTGATACCATCACATTTCTAAGTAGAGTTTTTGGGATTTCTGATGCCCATTACTTTCACAAATGGATGCTCAGGTACCTAGAAACCATGAATAAGAATGTGCCTGATCAATGCTTTGAGTGGGTAGAGATAATAAGCAACACCATATCTGAGCAGCTCCAACAACTCACCATGATGGGGAGGTTCTACATGAACTCCTACGTAGTCTATGCTGCAGCCTCAGAGAGAGATTATCCAGCACTGAGCCGATGCGGGTTTGGCCTCAGGTAAAGATATATGAATACTACCCAGAGCTGAAGCTGGAGAACAACATCTCGCAGTTTACCAAGATCAATGATGCTTTCTTCTATGGCATCGTCTGCCTTTTGAGGCCAAATATGACTCATGGTCGGATGACCAAGAGCATAGTCATAACGACTGAGAAGTGGGGAGCACTATTTACCCAATTCCCCACCTTCACCTATCTCAAAGCAACTAAGTTCTTGAGGGAGCCCACTAAATTGCCAAGTTATGCCCCCTAAGTTGATCCTATTGGAGTCCGCCCGACATGTACTCATAACATACCATGAAAAGTGTTGAAGAGAAAGAAGGGTGGAACTCCTTTCCCCCTTATAGTGGGTAGGTACACCTGCATTTCCCACAACAAAGCCTAGGAAATGTTCACAGAGCTAGAACTACTCAATCTAAAGCACAATTTCCTAGCAAGGCCCACCTTCGATCCAAGAAACTACCTCCCTAAGGCAAAACTCGATCCAATCCACATTCCACAGATCGAGGACATCTATATCGACCTATATCATGAGGTCGAACTTAGAAGGAAGGATCACTCTCGCCTAGCCCTGGCAGAGATTATTCAATATGGCATGGCCATTGTTCCAAAAGGTTATCAAACAACTGATCAAGAAGTTGATCAAGTGTATCTAGACACGGATGGGGACAACTAGTTGTTTGTTGCAATTGATAGAACAAAGGCACCCCAGACCATCAAAGAAAGGGTCAAGGAAACATTGTGGTGGACAGAACACTGGTGTAGAATGAATGGCCTTATCTACCTTAGAGTAGATTTCACCACGTCCCCTTTGGGCAACACACCTATTAGGCCGAAGCATCTGCCAAAGGGCAAAGGCAAGGATAAAGAGGGAGAATCAAGCTCCGCTCAAGAAGAAGCTCCTGAGAGCCCTCTTTCACCGCACAGGAACAAGTTGTAACTCGGCATCCTCGGAGAAAGAAGCGGCGGAGAGTGTCCCAATGGGCACATCCATTCAGGATGTCACCACTGCAACAACTATGGAGGTTCCCACCATCCCTTCTCCCCCTTCTCATGTGACTCAAGCAACCATTCCTTTGGTCGTATCCTCTCCCCCATCTTCTACTGTTCCCCCTTCCTTGTCCTCCATCTTCTCTTCTCTCGCGAGCTGTCCCCCACTATTTCTTCTCTCATCTCTCAGCTCCCTTCCATTCCCACGACTACCTCCCCTGTAGTATCCCTTCCTTCCGTGAGCACTTTCTCGGCCTCCCTTTCGATGCCGCCACCAAGTGTCTCTACGCATTTTCCCTCATCCACTGCAGCTGCTCCCTCTTCCACCTCTAGTCCCGTTCCCTTAAGTCCAGCATGGATCTCCCAGCATCTGAGCCAGCAGAAGAGGAAAGTCCCTATTACACCAATGGACTTCTCCGTCATCCCAACAAAGGGGGCTAAGAAGCAAAAGCCTATAACCCGCTTCTCTCAGAGTGCATCAGGAGAAAGAGTAATGGAGATCGCATATCCCGATCCTTCAAAGGATAAAAAGGATCTATCTCCTACAGAGTATACAAAGTGACGCAGGTCACAATGGGAACATCTTCTGAAAGTATTCAAGGAGAGGCCCTATTTGCGATGGATGCGCTTTGCAAGAAGCTCCAAGAAGTAAAGGAAGAGAAGAGGCTATTAAAAGAGAAGAACAAGCATCTTCTCCACGCCGTACGGAAAATGGGCAGTGCACCTCCTACAACTACCACCGAAACTCCTGAGGTCCTAAGTCAGGATAAGGTAAATGAGTATGCCAAAATTGGCAACAAGGTATGGCAGTTTCCGCCTGGAGAGATCAGATCCTCAAAGATAGCGAGGAGGTAATTGTCAAGTTCACCGAATTGTATCAGAACATTGGTCAGGCGAACAAAGATCTCCAAGTGATAGCAGGACCTATCTTTGAAGAGTTGGACCATGCTAGGTTGCAACATGAGACATTCCAGAAATGCTCGATTGCTTAGTAAATGATTTGGTAAAATTTGGCATTTTCGATCACCCTAAGGTACCCAACAAAATCCTTACAAAGCATTAGACTACGGGGTCAATCGGATGGTATTCATCCTCGAGAAGATTGACAAGGTCAAGGAGGAAGCCCCGGATGTAATGCATCAAATGGAGTAAATTGTTCTAAGAATATCTCCGGCTTGGTCACTCCTTCTTTCAACTTGAGGAAGGCAGATGAAACTATTCGGATCTTCAAGGAGATCGTCTCACAAGGGCTAGGGCCGAAGCCACTTTTGACACTTGAATGCATCAATAACCTTCTGGCTTGCCATGATTTTGTGGGGTACCTGATGGAGGCAGGTAATGAATATTTCAAGCTCCTGAAAAAATCAGAGATGAGCGGGAGACTTGTGAGGTCATTGGCGATCATACAAAGGGTCCTGCCTAGGATCAACTTCAGCCGATGGTCAGTAAATTCATGGAATATCGGACCCAGTTCCACATCACCTCTCCCGAGCAGCAACAGAAGCAAGATACCCCCTTTCAGCCGTGAGAGACGACGATGAATAGCTTTCTTCCTCTTGGCTTCCTTTTTGTAAATATCTAAGAGTATGTTGGCACAAACGATGACATCATCCATGTTGCACCATGGGATGTTGTCATCCACCAAGTTGCCCAAAGTCAACATTGACTTTTAGATATTTTGTAGATATTTTGTAATTAGTTGTTGGTTTCTTTTTGCCTTCTCTCTTCTCCTTCTTCTATATATACTTGGATACTTGTTGTATTCAAGTGGTGGACACTTTTTAGATAAAAATTAGAAGTAAGGAGAAAAGGCTTTGTACTTTTGTAACGAAGAAAAATATTAATACAATATTGAGACTTTGTGCTGAATACCTGTGTTATGCATCAGAACTTTCTTATGTTAGATCTGCATGTTTATTCTGTTGAATCTACTTCTACTTCTTTTGTCATTTGTTCATCAGTATTGCTTTGTTCGTCTATGCAAGTAGGTTTGGCTCCATTTATTACCAATCCCAAAACATAGACCTTCTAATCTTTCTACTTTGGAATTCATTTCTTTTCTCCTTTTGGATCTATCTTATCTTCGTTCTTTCCCTTCTCTCCTATCCTTTCACAGTTGGAAATACCTCTACTGGGATGAGATCCCAAACCCCCGAAGGCAGAATATTGTGAGACTTGCATAGATTCCTACTAGTAGAATAGCAATAAACTAGTTTTGCTTTCTTTGACTCAAAGAGGGGCTATGTCCTACACACCTTTGTTGGCTTGTCTATCCATAGATCTTTCCACGATAGATTTTCGGACCAACACACACCCACCTCTTTTCCACCTTCAGTGTGTGAGGCCCCTTTTAATCCTCTACCTTCATTGGATGACTCATACCTATCTGACATCGCTCTTCTATTTGTTGAGCCCCCTCATTGGGAAAAGTATTTTCCCAACCTTAGTTATCTTTTTGTAGAGTACACTTGTGATGTACTACAGGTTCCTCATCCATCTACATGTATTTTAAAGGAGTTCATCATCTCCATTGTTGGGATTTCCCCTTCTAGGACTCTTACCACTTCCACTTTTCTGGAGACCTTCATTGATCCACCATTGCTTGTGGATCCATTTTCTGTCAATGCGGGATGTTTTTTTCCTTCACATCAGTTGGACATTGTTTCTATAGGTGGTCACCCTTCATAATTTGACAGTTCTTCATGACATTACCTTTGGTTCCTTCACACTCACTTGCTAGACCTATGTCACACTTTCGTGGACCAGATCAGAGTTCTTTGTGTTGCTACTTTTGGTTTCCTTCGCGGAGTGGGCAGACTTCTAGCACGTCATTTCTATCCTTCCTAAGGGCAGGAATATAGTTCGGTGTAGATGGCTCTTCTTCAAACTACGGGTAGAGGATCTAGTGATCAAAATTCTTCCGGAAGACCTCCTAAAGCTGCGAGTTCGGATCCATCCATGACATCTTCTGCATTCCTCTCATCTCCCTCTTCTTCTCTCTTCTTCTTCTTTTTTCGAGAGATTGCCTCTTTGTACATGGGTACCCTTACAGTTTGTCTATGGCTGGACCCATCCTTGGAATATTTATTATATTAGAGAGTGGACTTGTATCTCTTTTGGGGGAGTTTTTCCCACTGGGTTTTCTCCTTTTAATCCACTTTTCAAGAGTTTCTTGTATTTGGGTACCTCATCAGGCTTATTGTCGGGACCCAATTCTCCTTGTTTTCATCTATGTGTCCACATAAGCTATGCTTGGGGGGTGTTGGTGTAGGATATTTACCATGCATATATTTTAAGTACATGGGATTCCTCCACATAGGTTATTCACCATGCTTAGGTGTCCTAGGGTGTCATTATGGCCTTACACGCATCATACAGCGTTATAGGAGTTACATTTGACCGAATATTATGGGAATGTAACTCCCACCTCTTGATGGCTACATTTGTGGGGGAGTTACACACCCCACTAATATATGTACACCATTTCATCTTGATAAATGGAATGGAATAGAGTATGGGATTTGAGCCATTTTTCCCTTAATGCATGCACATTTCTCTCATGGGTGATTTCTTTCTTCAATCTTGAAGCTACATCATTTTGCGGTTGAGTGCAACATTTTGATGCTCATGGATTCCCTCTAGATCTTCATCATTCCTTCCGAAAACACCTTCTATGACACTATCTCTCCCTCTCTACCTCAAATTAACATGATCCAGGTTGCCACACGTGCACAAAAGGACAAAGGAAAAGAGAAGATAAATAAACCCTCTCTTTGCGTCATTACCTAATATTCCATTATCCCCTCGCACCCAAAATCACCTTCTGTGGAACAACATTTCCTATGTCATATGGAATGGCTCATCGCACCATGCTCAGGAAACTTCACCAATCACCTTTGAAAATGTCCCTATATGACCTTATCCAAACCTCTAGAGTCCCATCATCAGGATCTCATTGAGATCCTTCAATCTATTGAGGTTCTACCTAATGACCCTACACCTGTTTCCTCCCTTATCACCCCTCACCATGTGGCCTCTCTCAAAACCTCATCTCCTCCATATGCTCCTCTCGTTACTCACCAAGTGGCCATTCTTAGTTTCTCGGATGATGAGATCATACCCCTCCAATCGGATGATCTAGACCCTTCCCTATTCATCTATGTGTATATTGATAATAAACACGTCCATCATGTTATGATCGATGGAGGTGCTAGAATCAATATCATTTCTTCCCATGCATATCAATAGATGCACATCCCTTCTAATTGTATACACCATAACCCGGTTATGCTACGTTCATTTAACGATGCCATAACTTCCACCCTCGAATTATCATTCTCCACATCTGTGTGGGCCCTCATACCATTCCTAAATTATTCTACGTATTAGAAGGAGAATTCCAATATAATTTTCTACTTGTCTGACCCTGAATTCATGCCATGGGTTGTGTTCCTTTCACCTTACATCGATGTCTAAAATTTTAACATGAAGGAAACAACTACACCATTCTGGCCGATCCTCCACAGTTTAAAACATGTAATATGCTCTCTTGTATGACCTAATGACATCCTTACACTAGTTAAGGCCTCTACCACAAACACTTTGCTATCCCATTCATGACCTCTCGACGTCACTTCTTCGGCTACTACCTCATCCATTCCTTCTATTTACACCTCCCGTAATTTCATCCACTATGCCTACTCTGCTATTGCAGATTCTACCACAGATCCACCAATCAACCTATCTTCAATGCTACCTATTAGGAAATATTTATAGTGCTCATATTATGTTGTTATATTTACCGCAGGGTAAATACTATTCATTATTTGTAATTTTGTATATGTGAGTTGTAAATGAGTTGTTATTATAAAAACTCATATATTTGATATATTGTTATGTGTGGGTTACATGAGCTATACTCACCCCACATAATTAGGTTTGGTTGAGATTTTGTAGTTGGCAAGACTCCTTAAAATTAGGATGTATTTTTCCTATATATATAGTGTTTCTATATTTTGTAAAACAACCTGAATCAATTGAATTCATAATATCATTATTCGGTGTTATTATTATTGTGCAAATTTAAGGTTGTGCTTTGATATTTGGTACCAGAGCAAAAATGAATATACTAGTTGTGATTTCTTATCCGTTTCTTCTCTACAGTATGTGATATAGATTTTTTATTGTCTGCGCGTCTTGGCGTTGTATACACTGAGATTAGGATTATTGTCTCAGACAATGTTGTGAATTTATGACAGTATTTGAGAGGAGTCATGGTTGTTTATCATCCCATATTATACTTAGTGTCTAGCACTCAATCGACCAGATCTGTAAAAGGCGTCCAAGTAAATCTCCCAATGATTAATCACCATTCTTTGTGTTATAGATTTGGGTGTTCAAATATGTCACCGCATGTTCATCAGTCCATGCACTAAGCCTGCATATAATTCATGGATACCAGAGTACACTGTTAATAGAATATGTCTAAAATTTGATGAGGCTCTGTCAACGTGAACAACTGAAGACTTCATGTAGTTAGATACGTGATTGCATTCATGTTGGTAAAGACATTGGCGCCACTAACTATCATTCTTTTCCACATTGCAATGGCTATACAATTCTGACTCAACCATTTGGTAAAGGTTGCATACCTCTCACCTCGGTTAGGCCTCAATCAGATTACCCCATATTGCACTCAGATGCATGCTATCAAACCAGCTTAAAATCCATTTTCTGGATCACCATACAACTTGATACAAAGTTCTGTTCTCATCAGATAAGTTAAAATTGTCATCTAGTTATGTTGTGGTCATAGTATTTTGATATACAAATTGTTTTCAAAATTTGATTTAGTCATCCAAATCCATACAAAATTTATTGTATGTGCGTTTAGTGTCAAGTGCCAAAAGAGTCGATGTGTAGTCCTCTTGTCCATTTCTAAGTCCACTACTAACAATTGAGTCTTTGTGTTTAGAGTCTTTTATATGTCATTAAAGTCGAAAAATATTCTTATGGTATTGTAATTGTAATTGTGTCATTGTAAAAATTATAAAAAGAACTACTTCATGGACGCATTTTTGGTGGTAACCGACGTCCATTTTTTTAACATGGCTAAGTTGAATCGAATTGAAAAATTCAAAGGAAAATATTTTTACACATGGCAGGTGAAAACTCAGTTGTTATTAATCAACAAAGACTTGTGGGAGATTGTGGATGGCAAAGCAAAGAAACCAAGAGATGCAGATGAAGTAGCGATATGGGACATCAAAGATCAAAAGCTATAGCAATCATTGGATTGGGGTTATCTGATGCGTATTTGCATCATATAGATTTATCAAAATCCTCAAATACAATTTGGAAAACACTAAACAAACTATTCGGATCACAAGCAGGAAGCGCAGCAGTAGCACTAAAACAAAAGTTGTTCGGACTCAAAATGGAGGAAGGTGACAACATGGTGGAACATATAAGTAAGTTTCGTTCTGTATTAAATCAATTAGCTGGAATAAAAGTAGATGTTCCTGACGATGATGCAAAAGCAGTTTTACTTAATAGCATGCCTCCTAGCTATTCTAATATGGTCTTCACATTGAGAAAAATAAATCCAAGTCTGGAAGACTTGATTTCTTCTTTGATAGAGGATGAAAATAGAACAAATAAAATTGAAACAGAAGAAAAAGTGTTATATGGAACACATGGTAAATATGTTAAAAAGAGATCTAGTCATTCTTTCAAGCAAGGTTCAACCTCCCAGGATCCAAAGAAAAGGCTTCTTTGTCACTATTGTAATGTGTCTGGACATGGAATAATGTATTGTAAACAAAGAGCAAGGGATCTATTGGATGGTAAATTGAATAATAAATCTTTCATTTCTGAAAATAGAGAAGAAGAAAGTGATTGGGAAGCGGGATCCAACCATTCACATGATAGAGAAGTTGATGCTCAAGATAGTGAAGAAGACTTTCTCTACTAAAAAGTGCATCTACTAGAGGATGGAGGCATAGGAGGCTGGAGGTCAATCAACGACCTCTCATTAGTCACCAATGATGGGGCCACATGGAGATGTGGTGGCATTTTGTGTGTGAGTTTGCTTTTATTTCCGAGTTGCAGTTGATTTCAGTTGTGTGTACAGTGTGATTATTTTTCAATGTTCATGTTATGTGTTGAATAAGTGAAATGTTCACATTGAGGGGGGGAACATAGTCTCAATGTTCCATTTTCATTTTCCCTCTTTTTAGTTTGTATTCAATGAGTAGTGTTTCCTACATAATTCCTTAAGGAAAAACATTGTGGATAGATGAAAGCACAAGGAAAAACAACATCATGATATTGAGGTTG